>OX276335.1:26132932-26732932 GCA_946251815.1 Dasysyrphus albostriatus
CATGGCGAAATCCGATATCCATGTTCGTTTTTATAATAGTTCAAAGGAGGTATCCCCTAATTACACTCAAACATCGCCATAATACATTAGACCAACGTTACCATATGCAACAACAAAAAAATAATTGGGTTTAACCTTGAAACCCTTCTGAAGAGACAAGGTTGAAGGCCGAAGAGAGACGACATTTACTCCAAAATCAGCTGAAATACTATCACAGGTCTCAAAACTAAAGCGAATCTATCACTGTTACCATATATCTAGGAAGAGAGACACTCGCTATCATCAGCGTGTACTTAAATTGCAAACCCATCATGAGAAACATCCTCAGCGATCCCTCACGTAATCAACAGTAGCCTTAGAAGAAGCACTTAGTGACTCATTGGTGGTAATTTCAACGTAGAGCCTCTCCTTTGGCGGGATATTGCTTTCAGCAACGAAGGAAAGGCGATTGCTGAATGGCTGGATACAACGATCATCATTCATTTGTAGTTATTTAACAGTCGAAACCAACCTTCCACAGAACACCATAAAATAAAAGACTTCTTTTCTTACCATCTAATTTTATTCAGGTTCTTCCCGAAATCAGCAATTTTACATGCTTAGAAGTACTCAGTGACCATGAAGGTATTCAATTAAGCATCAAACTCCATCAACCCATTTTCTTAGCAACAGAACCAGTGGAGTATTTCATCAACTATAGAAGACTGGAGTAGACAGGCTTATTTAGAGACTTTGCTGAAGACACACAGTTCTTCCACCCGATAAGAGGGACACCATTGAAATTGACACGACCAGACTTTCTGGAAGTTTAGTTTACGAATGTAATTAATATTCAAAAACCACCCAAGATGTCAAAGGATAGAATGCAGCACCTTCTTCCTACAATGGATTCACGAGCGAGAACTAAACACAACCAACATCAACTACCATCAAACAGTTTTAGTGGGTGTGTGGGTCCATATTAGGTTCCTGGAACGATCTCCAATACCACAACAATAATCAAATCCTGGAGTGGAATCGGCTAAGATAATTTGTGCTAGTTGAAAAATAATCTTATAGTTGAATCTACCCCCGTAATTTCTGCCTTCAGGAAAACCAACAGACAGTCAAAAATCACAAATGGCTTAAACGAGTATGACCACCAATGGAAAAGTATAAAGTTGAAGCCTTCGCTGACTATTGTAAAGGGATCTTCTGACCGAGTCTTCCTTGACAATATTGAGGCATCTATCTAGCAGACACTCATGTCCAACTTAGAAATTTCAACGTTTAACGACACTAATCTTGAAAGTGATCCAGTTGACCTGAGCACCCCAGATGAAATAGCCCGGATTAATAGCAAATTCAAACAAAAGAGGTCAGATGGGGAATCCAATTTCGTTCGAAAAGAGAAAAAAGGCACTAGAGGTTTATATCAATCCTCAATAAGCTAAGTAATCTGAGCCGATACTGAGAAAGCTTAAGAAGTTCTGTAGCAAAAAAAAATCATCCCAGCAATGTAGTTGGATTTTCGGAAAAAGCATTTCACACTGCATCCGTTTCTAAAGTTACGGTCGGATTTTGGAAAAGCATTTGACCATATGGATTGGATGTTTCGCTCATATACGAGTATTACTCATTTTTTTTTAAGAAAATAAATAGAAACATTATTTATATTTGGACTATAAACAATAAATCCATCAATTTCTTAATTTTTTGTGGAGTTAATGAAACAATTCAAATAAAAAAAAGGAAATTGAGGCTTTTAAGTGCCTTTCACGTGTGCTGCGAATAGCGAGCTCCGAAATGCGAATGGTCGCGAATTTTGACATTTCTTTCACATGACTGGTCGCCAACAGACGTGAATCGTCAAACAAAATAGACCAGTAGAATAGGTGCTAAAAAAAATTGAGATAAAATTCGAGCAAATTTTTCATACGCCGTTTAGTGGAATGCAACATGATGTTGTGGATTGCAAATAAGTGTTTGACAATTCGTAGAAAATATCTCGCTGGTCGTGCAGAAAATATAAAAATGTTAAATTTAACAATTTAATCTAATTTTAGGCTGTGTTTTCTTTTGAAAACTGTAGTTAAGATCGTTTACCCAGTTTGTCGAAAAGTAAAAACAAGAATTTGTTGATATTTGAGCTTGTAATTGTCTACACAAATTTATTCGCATTCGCAGTTCGCGGCTCATGTGGAAGGCACTTTACTGCAGAATGTGTTTCGTCTAAGCATGGTGGTGGGCTAATCAGTTAGATGCCAAAATCCTAAGGATTAGCTCTTAGTCTTACTTCGATATTAGCGGTCGCCATAATCACTTCAAGAACAAGCAATTTTACTCTGAATCCTAGTAAGCAGATCAAGCAAAGACAAATTTTATCTCTACATTTTCTTTTCTGAAGACAAATTCTGAAGGTGTAGAAATAAAAACAAAAGTCAAATGAAAGCAGAAGCGAAGCTAGAAATTTAAAAAAATTATAAAAATTCCTACAATAAACATAAACTTGAAAATTTTAAAAATACAGAAACCCGATTTTTTCAAAGCATTTGAAGAGCATAAACAATTGATTGCCAGCGCTTGATGGCGGACAATAAAATTTGGATGGATGAAAATACCTCTAAAAAGTCTGAAATTGTATCGGGTTTTTCAATAAGAGCGCTACAAAAGTTTTTTTTAAATAAAACAAACACAGTTTTGGATATCAATGAAATTCTTTATTCCTGTGAAAGTACGTTCGATGCTGCATGCTTGCAGAAGTCCAGACGCTGAAACCAATTTTGACGGTTGCTGGCTTGTTGGCATAGACCATAGACTTGACGTAGCCCACAGGAAATAGTCTAACGGCGTCAAATCGCACGACCGAGGCGGCATAGCGACTGGACCATTTCGTGACATAACACGTTCTCCAAACTTGGTTTCGAATAAATTGATTGTGACATTCGCTGTGTGGCTTGTGGCGTCGTCCTGTTGGAACCACATGTCCTCCAAGTCCATATCATCCAATTGGGGCCAAAAATATTCGGTTATCATTGAACGGTAGCGATCCCCATTCACAGTAACGTGCCGGTCTTGATCATCACGGAAGAAGTACGGCCCAATGACGCCGCCGGCTCATAAACCACACCAAATCGTATTTTTTTCGGTATGCAATGATGACTCATTGAGTACGTGTGGATTGCTGCCTGACCAATACCGCATATTTTGTTTATTGACGAAGCCATTCAGCCAAAAATGAGCCTCATCGCTGAAGATGATTTTTCGACGAAAATTCGAATCATTTTCAAGTTGTTGCTCAGTCCAATTCACGAACATACGACGCTTCTGGTGGTCAAGCGGCTTCAGTTTTTGCGTCAATTTAATCTTGTAACGATGTAGGCCAAGGTTTTTTCGCAAAATTCGACACAACGACGTCACAGAGATGCCCAACGCTTGAGAACGACGTGTGAGAGACACATTTGGGCTTTCTGCAACTGAAGCCTCAGCGGCAGCAATATTCTCGACCCTACGGGCACTTTTTTATCTCACGGGAACATTTTGTACTATGTCTGTGGATTCAAATTTTTCCACTAGACGCTCAATTGTTGATCTGCTAAGAGATTATGACAACCATAAATTGAACGTAGCGCTCTTAACGTTGAGGCCACTGACTCCGAATTTCGGTAGTAAATTTTAATAATTTCGACTCGTTGATGGCTCGTATATCTTTCCATCATGAAATGGCAAACCTTACTGAAGAGAAATGTCAAAAGAGCGGTAAGAAATATGGCGTCGTTTGCTGTCCCTGTCGCTCTACTTTTGTAGCGTCCCTGTTGAAAAACCCTTTACTTGTATCTTTTCATGTAGGTACAGCGGTTAAAACTGTCACTGGCTTTTGCCTACTGCTTGGAAAAAATCTAAGATAAAATTTGCCCTGGGAAAAATTTTATATGGGAGATAAATTTTGTCTCGATTTGCGTACTAGACTTGAGGTCAAAAAAGTCCATCTTGACAGTAGTTGTCTACTCAATGCTATCCGCAGATAAGTTAGTAAGAACGCTAACCGACCTAATCAAGTGATGATAAGGATGACACACCAACAACGACATCCAGAGCTAAGATAATAAATGGATATTGATATTTCTCCAACAACCAAGCAGGGTATCCTTGTTCTTTGACCCAAGGACAGGCTAATAAAGGTAAACGCCAACTTGAATAAATGTATACCTACTGTTACTCGACAGGCGGGACGGAACATTTTGAGTTTAACAAGCATGAACTAATAACCCATTTCTGTATGAATGAATATAGATTTATTATTTCAAAAACGATTTTCTTAATTATTTGAAATAATAATTTAAAAAAAGCGATTTTCCGAGCAATCCCAGACCTTAAATCATTAACAACCAAATAACGTGATAAGTTCCTATCCATTTATACATAACATCTTAATTTAACGTTTTAGCACTTTCTTTTTATAAACAACTCAATGTAAATTTTCATTAATTTGTTTCAATTTAAGACTACGAATAGGTACCTAATTAACAGCAAAAAAAAATATACAAAAATATCTAAATACAAAAACCTATCCACACGTTTTCATGTATATACCTACATAATGTTTTGTATAAATCTACTACTGGGCAAACAAAATTCCAAACACTTACCAAGTACCGTCAGGTTGGCGACCAAATGATGTTCCGGCGGTTTTAGAACGCCCCTATAACATGCATCACCAATTACCAACTTGGCTGCTGTACCTTCTAACGGTCGATAGCTAATGCAAACTCCGTGTTTGGTACCCTTATGCCGGGCTATTACATACACCGTTCCATTTTCCGACCACGAACCATGGCATGAATATTCTGTAAAATAAAATAAAAAAACGGACAAGAAAATGAGTACCTAAAGGAAACATAGCAAAAAAAAAAATGAAATGAAAAATCAAATTAAAGCAAACACAGCTTACAATAAACGGACAAAGAATAATAAATTATTAAAATAACACAATTCCATTCAATTTGGCACATGATACAGAGACTATACACTATACAGACACAAAATGGAGGATATCCGTTTATGCCAGATTCAGTATATGTAGGTACATATTTATACAGAAGAATCCTTAGAACTCACAAAATATTCCAGTTATTTGCCATATAAATACTACGTTGATCTATGTCTACACACATATATAGGTTAGGTATGTAGGTATAGAGTACAGTCAGAAAGATGGAGTATTGAAAAAGCAAATTTGAACAGAGAAAACACTTCCTTTTTCTCGTCGTCCATCATCACATCTCATGCACATCAATTTCCGTTTCAATAGAGAGAACATAAGAATTCAATTTAAAATTAATTTTAATTTATCAAAATCCAAAATTCATCTCGAGGCTCCAGGGCAGATGAACCCATCAGAATCAGAGAAACATCACACACACACACACAATCAGACTGAGAAACAGAAGAAAATTGGCATGAATATTTAAATGAAACATTGGTCATTCTAAGTGGATATAATAATATATTCTTCAGGATACAGGATATGGTATGGTTTGGCCATGGTGGCCATTTTAATTTATTTTTTTATTTTTTAATAAAAACTCTACACTAGGGAGACAAAATGGCATCATCGTAAAAAACTTATGAAGTTGGTTATGGTTTATAGTTTTTTTTTTGTTCAATATGGTAAATAATATGGTATCCAGCATGACGTTTATGTGGAGGTTAGTTTTTTGCAGTTAGTGGTCAGTAAAGTGGTTTTCGATGTGGTTAACTGGTTACCTATAGTGAAAATGAAAATGAGCTGCAATTGACTTGACATGAATAAGGGAGAGGGTTTGGTGTTTTTTTTTTGTTTTATAATTATGTTTTTGGGTGTTGGTGTTGCTGTGGTTTTATTGTTTCTTTTTTTCTATTTCAAATATAAACACAACGACCCGCATTTATATAAAATGATTTTTTTTTTGCTAAAATATGTTCTGTGGTTTGTTTATAAACAATATTTTGATGAAGGCATCCAATGGAGTCAAATTACCTAGTTAGATATTTATTTGACGAATTTGTTGACATAGGCTTCGTGCTCCGTTTGAGTCATATGGCTTAGGTATAATTTTTACTGATCTTAAACAATCTTAATAGATTAGACACCGCGTATGACAAATAGATTAGGCCTATGTTGGCTAGATCCTATTTTCGTGGAAGAAGTCTTTTTAAAAAAGGCTCCACTATTAACTAATATAATCATGTAGTCCAAGCCACTTAACCCAAAAGTAAGAAAGTTCCTACATCATCATCAATCTATTAAAAAAACTGCAGTTGAGTAATATGCATCGGAAAGCCCAAATCAGTGTTGCCGAAAATTATTTTTTGAAAGTGCCATTGCTAACTACAGAAAGTGCCATTTTACGTCAGTTGGGTGCCACCAACTAATTTTTGATGCAAACTAAATGTTTGAAAGAAAAACAAACGCGTAATGCCAAGTTTCACAAATCGCCAACGAAAATACTTTCGACTATAATACGAGTATCTATTCACTCTCAGCGGTTTTTAAATAACCCATTCGAAGCATATCTATAATTTTAGACACCTGGCCAACTATAAAATGTAGTTTATAATATTTTGCACCGCGTGGACATAGCCCCTGAATTTTGTGGTGCATATCTTCGGATCAGATCATGAGGATAGTAAAATGGAGTTAATATTAATTAGAAAGTCATGGTTCTTAAATATTCTAAGAAATAGATATTATGAAAGGAGTCCTTGGCCGTTTTCGAAAACGTCAAATCAAAGTCAATTTGATCGTCAAATAATAGTAATTTTTTGACACAGGTACTGCATTCGTCAAGTATGCAATCGTCATTCTTCCACAAAACCGATTTGTACAAAAGTCAGCCAATTTACTTGCAAACAAATCATTTGACATTTACGATATTTGTTCGTCAACTCTATTTTTTTACTGCACAACTGCACCGCAGATGATGTTTTCGAACATTTGACTTCAGTAAGCTACGTTATCGAACACAATGCCAATGCAGTAAAATTTATATTTGCGTTTTCGAACAGAAGACTTTTGCAGTCTACGTTTAAGAATATTCTGCAAATGCATTTTTGACGCCGATGACGTTTTCAAAAACGGCCTTTGAGTGCCACAGTGCCATTTATACGAAAAGGTGCCATAAGTGCACGATCGTGCCACATCAGCAATGCTGGTGCAAATCCACATTCAATCAGCATTCGCACTTCAACGGAAGACAGAGTTGCTCAAAATCACATCCATATCAAATGCAAACATCACATCGCTTTATTTTAATTCTCTACATTTCCGCGTTTAGCTCACTCATATTTCTCCATAGAGACGTAAGTGCGTGTCTACATTGTCTTCTTACTGAAATGTGGATCCAGCGAGATAGGTAGATTTTGGGTGCGAAAGAAAGAGAAAAGAGATTACAGGTAAAATCCACTTTTAATAATAATTCTTGGCTTCAATATGAACGATTCTTTTTGTGCGAGTGAGAGATGTATGGAGTTTGCTTGCGTGAAATAAGGATGGGTATATTGAACTGAAAGGATTTTTTTGCGTAATGTATAGACTAGAAACGGTCTTCATCAAAACAACTTTCAGTAAGAAGACAATGTAGACATGCTCTTAGATTTGTTCCTGGCATTTTATGGGCAGAAAATGGCAGCGTGTAAAATTTTGAAGAGCGGGGATGAAATTCTCTCAGATAGAAGTAAACAGATCTAAAAGTCTGGTATCGGTACAGGCCGAACACAAATCTGCCCATTTTTAAACGTTATAAATAAGAATCTACTGCATGATTTACATGACTGGCGAACTGGCAGTATAGTGTCAAAAGAATAGAAAAAATGCATGCTTTGAATCATTATACCTACTGACAGTTTTTTAGTCGTGTGAATTCAGCATTGCACCGAAACTTTTTTCCAACTTTTCAAAACTTAAGTTCGATGAAATTCTTTATGATTGTCAAAATGGGTATAAATGAATTTTTTTCAGTGCCATTTTTTCATTTTTACATTGAAAAATTTGTAATGATTACAATAAGGCTAGTCGCGCACATGCAATTTTCAGTTTCGAAACTCTTTGGTTGCAAAATTGAGTCCTATGGACTCGTATGAGACTCCGCGCATATGCAGAAACTATTCCGTTGTCGATTCGAGCAACTTTTCAGTTCGTGTTTTGGCACAAACTGGACGATTGCCCGAAATCAGTTTTTCAGTTTGTGTCATATGGAATAAAATGTAACTGCGCAGACATTCAACCAAATAGTTGCGAATATTTAACCACATCGTTGAATTTTGTTCTCTGTGCGAAAGAGAACAAATGTATCTTTTCTTTAATTTGCTGAGCAAAAGAAGAGAAGAGATATGGACTGTCAAGTTGTATAAAATGGTAGGCTGAATTTTTTGATGAAAGAACTGAAGACTTTTTGACGGCTGGGTACACAAATTTAAAAAAACGTTTCGCATTAAACGTCTTCAAAATATGGCGGAACAGTCATTTTTTGACAGCTTATGGCCTTTTTGATTGGCAATCTTGTAGCATCCGGACTGCGTGTAAACACACTGTGCTATTAACATTCAGAATGACGGTCCTTCTCTTCAAAAGAAGATACAACAATTCTGGACTCGATGTCAGAATTGAAACCAGAATTACTCACATAGGTTGTTAAACTGTTGTTAAGCTTAAATTAAATTTTAGCTAAAAATAAGAAAATTTCGTATACTTTACTATTTTTTTGGAACAATTTTCCTTGTTTTGAACACTCTTTTTTCCCACTTTCTTCATATTTGTGTCCGCCATGTTTAAAAATCGGAAAACCATTTTATCTCTAGAATCAAATTGCATGTGATTGTTTTATTATTTATTGGCGTGCCTGATCGGAGAATTCTTCCGAAATGCGTATTCGAAGAGACCATTATTTCAATTCAACCCGCACTACATCATTGTGGACGATGTTTCTACATAAGTGAGCGATTATATTAAGTGGCGTATTTACCCTTGGACCATCAGGGCCATGGCCCGGAGCGGCCCACTGGGGCCGCACTCAGTTTTGGGTAAAAATGTAAAATTCCTTTACAAAATAGTATAAAAGTTAAGTGGTTCATTGGTTGAATTTTGGCAAAAAAAAAATTCCTCATTGCTTACCTAATTTGGTGAATTAATTTTGAGACTAAATGAAAAGATATTTCTGACAGATGCGTGTTAAAAATCTTTTGAAATATTTCGAAAGAGCGTTTGCCGTTGTGGCGCCATCTTGATGTTGATAGTAAAAATACAATATCCAAATCTACTGTCGCACCTTGATTTTCATAGATTTTTAACAACTAAAAAATTAAGTTAAAATCTCCTCTGAACAACTGTTTCTGAAATAATTCAGGATTAATTTTCTTTTACGGCCAGCTTACTCTGATTTAACTCAGCACTGGCCCTTACAGACTAGTTCAATAATATTACGCTGATATATTAAGAATCACTTCAAGGCTACACTAGTCTTTTTGTCACAAAATTACAGATTACAGAGAAAAGAAAATTTCGAAAAAAAGCTTACGCAAAATATTTTAGTTTTTTTCTCTAAAACTAGCATCATTAAAAAATAAATAACTAACAATCATATTTGCAATTATTTTCCATCATAATTTCATAATTTACATACATAATATCCTAAGCCAAAGCCATTTTCAAAATTCATTCTTCACACGCCAAATAATTTCCTTAAGATCGTCTTCAACCGCGTGTCAAGTGCAATCAACCCAGTCAGCACCTTGGGGTTGTGGTTGATTGCACTAATTTGCCAACACTTTGCCCACTCGAATATACCATTTAGGTGAGTCATGGAAAATACTTAATATTAATAATTACAATGCAAACGCTGTGGTTGCAATATCAAGCAAGAGTGCGCCAAACAACAAAATAAAAACAAAAAAAAAAACTCAAGATTTACGACACCAAAAAATCTGGTCCAACACCCTTAAGCTTACGAAATGAACAGAACAAAAAAAAAAAAACACCCCGTACCTAAATTCAAAGGCAAAAATGTGCAAGGAATGTTTATTATTATACTCGCCGTCGTCGTCGTCGTTGTCGACTCAAACATAATTTTCTGTTTTTTTTTACTCTTACTTTTTCTTTTTTTTAAGAACGAAGAGCAACACCATCATCTGAGCATAAATAAGGACGAAGTTTGGCATTTGCGAAGCTAATAGATCCTTCATGTGAGGCAATGAACAATCTGAGCTGGGCCCAAACTCCAACAACACCTATCTAGGTTGTTCTTGTTACATCCTTTGAAACAAAGTTATGAAAATAAGCGAAAATAATGTGGAACAAAATGTTGTACCTACCAATAAAAAAATAAGAAAGACTATAAACCCTTAGACTAGGACCAGGACCAGGAAGAGGAACATAAAGAAGGCATAGCAAATAATAGGAGAAGAATCAGATGGAAGTTATTTTGTCAGCAATCCTTGCAAAAGAGGACCGTTATCGACAGAAAGAGTGTCCTGAAATGTGCAATTTGGCAGTGCAGGGGGAAAAGGGATTGACAAAAATCCAAGGCCACAAAAGGCATCGGTGACGCCTGTATGCTGAATTTATGAAGCGCCCTATTTTGCTTAAGAAATTGCACACGTTATTTTTTTATACCAAGGCTAGGTAAGGTTAGAAAGGTGATAATATGGCAAGCTGCATCATCTCACTCGGATCTCGGTGGATCCATTGCGCTCACCAGGGTGAAGGTTGGTATTGAAGTGCGATAAGGAGAAGGGAAATTTTTAGGTGTGGGGGGCCTCCCTGAACCACCCTGAGCCCGGAATGAATTTTAGGATGTTTTTTAGTGGCAATACAAAGATGTCGCCCAGTTTGTCGAAGAAGTATTCTCCTAAAAGGCAGTTTTTCAGGTTATTGCTAGGCTGGGGCCTTCAAACAAGAAGTGAAGGGAGCCCTCCTCCGTCTCTTCATCATGACACCTTCTACATAAGTCTGATGAGCTGATGCCCATTCTATTCATGTGGGCTCCTATTGAGCTGTGGCTAGTTAGGACGCCAAGTATGAGTGATAATTGAGGCGTGCTTAACTTGAGTAGGAATCCAGTTTTTTTCTTCGAAATATTTGGCCAAAAAGGTTCCTTGAAGCCCGACAAGTGTCAATGGATGACCATCTGATACTTGTAGCCAAGAAACTCTGGTGCAGTCTACTCTTTTCTTAATCCAGTGACATGAACACCGAATCTTCGATTTGGCTCTGATCAAGAGATGATCCGCTTTTGGCCAGCTCATCTGCCATTTCGTTCCCGTGACTATCCCTATGTCCTGGGACACATCTAAGGGTAACTGTGTTCGTTGCGTTGAGTACTTTTAACTCATTCTGGCAACGACCAACAAGTTTGGACTATGTGGTGATTGAGGAAATGGTTTTAATTGCCGGTTAGATATCTATGAAAATGTCAATATTATAGTTGACTTATTCGCTAGAGGCAGGATGTTACGCGGCTTCACACATTGTCAGCACTTCCGCTTGGAATACACTGCAAAAGCTTGGAAGTTCAATAGAGTTTTTAATGGATCGGTTATCTGAGTAAATGCCTGACCCAACCCCCTTCAAGGTTTTGGAACCGTCAGTAAAAACCGATTCATGATTTGTATTAATGACCCTGTTTTCATCCCAGAGTTCTCTGGTGGGGATATGCAATGGTTATTGGGTTGAAATCAATATGCGGTGAAACGAAGTCTGTTTGAATGTCAATGTCTGTAAAATTCATAAAAGATCTGTGACCGTAGAGGCCAGGCCCCTTTTTCAATTTTTACATTGTTGAAGTCTTAAAGCACTTTTGGTCGTAAACCCCAACTTTTTTGTAAACAGATTGAGTGAAGTGAAAGGAAAGTTTCTAGACGGGTCGTTAGTGTGATCCTAATTTACCAAATAAACAAGTTAAACTTCCATTTAAAAATTCTTATTTAGTATATCGCAGGTGCTTTTAGAAAGAAGTGGTAGGATTCAGTGGTGATGATCGTTTGCTTCGAGTTATTAATGTTGACATAGGAAAATTACTTTCACTTCGAACAGGCAAAGGTGGACTTCTGTGGAGAGCTTTGTTTTGACGTCTTAAGCGTGACTCTAATTTTTTTCGTAGATTTGTTATAAGATGAAATCTATGAAGTTATTGAATAAAAACGAAATTTCCATAGTTTTCAAAATGGCGGCCTTCCCCTAGGCCCCCCAAATGGATTATTAAACCCCACACGGATAAATTTTTTGTCATTTAATAGTTTGGAGAAATTATGAAAAAACTGAATTTTACTGTTCACTTCCATCAGGAATTCTACAGTTCATTGAGGCAAAGGAAGATAAGCACAAGGGCTTCCCGTCAGCTCTGCATTGAAAAGAGAAGGTATAAACTGCCTGAACGGAGCAGCAATAGATGTAAAAGATGCTGCAGTGACAGCTAAAATTTGTTGAACTCTTGAAGCTTCACTTAATTCATGGCCAGCTTCATTACCCATTTTGTTCAAACAGTGAAACAGCTTGTTCAGAAAAAATAAAACATAAACGAGTGAAGAAGATCCAAAGATTCCTTAGCATAAATTAGGTGCGGAACTTCTACAGAAGAGTCAAAAAGAAAACAAAAGGTTTCACTAGCCGCCTCAGTGTCTGCAAGGAAAAGGAAGGAAATTCCATCTGCAATTCCAAGCTGCTTGACGGTAATGAAGGCCACGATCCCGCCAAGAAGCAGCCCACTCAAGTCAATTTGATTGACGATCTGACGAAAATGAGAGCAAGGTAACCATCACTAGGCTTAAACCAGCTGGTGGCAATGGTCTACAGACGGAAATGTTTAAATACGCTTGAAAATGATCTGGTTAGGAGCAAACACAAACTTTGAAGGAAAGTATTCCCCACGTGTGGAACCTTAGTAATATCTGCACGATCCACCAAAATGGTGATAGCTTTCTCTGAACCAACTTCAAGAGGCATAAGTCTTTTAAATCATCTGCAAAATCATGTCAAGGTTTTTAAGTGAACGTCTGACCCGTGTACTGACGAACTTATTTGCCCTTTTCAGCGTGGTCTTAGACCTGGAGAGTCTACCATTGATCAAATCCTTACATTATGCCATATCTTGGAGAAGAATTTAATACCGATACCTATACAAAAAGTTTGTTCATTGCGTTGACGCGGATGAGCTGTACCGTGCCAAACAAGCAGTTACGGGTGCTTATTCTAGTATGGAGTCAGAAGAAAACAAATTGGGTCTTGTTATCAATAAGGAGAAGATGAAGTAGGTATATGCTGTCATCAAATAGACCCGATTTCCATGGCAGACTTGGTCAAAAGTTGACTACAGATATCTATCTAATTTCGAGGTGATCAGCAAATCTGTCTACCTGGGCACTGCTGTGCACTTTTTAAATGACATCAGTACGGAAATTAACCATGGAATAACTATAGCCAACTGTTTTTCAGGACTAATTAATCAAATTTGGAACTAAGCCCTATTGAAAAGTACAAGGAAGAAGCTGTATCTTATCATCACTATCTTTCCGGACTTGCATTGTTCTATGATGTAGAAGCATGGACTGTCTCCCAGATGAATGAAAACTCTCTTCGAGAGAATGCTTCTACCCACGATTTATGGTCCGGTTTAAATAACATCTGGCAAAGACGATAAAACCAAGAGCATATGAGCGACGCGACATGCCCTTAGGCAAAAAACTACGTGTTCAACGGTTAAGGTGACTAGGGCATGTAGGGCGAGTGAACTTTTAGCCCGGCAAGGTATTCAACGCTTAGCCAAAGGATCAATAAACAGAGACAGAACTCATAGTCTAAGAGCCAACGACATAAAAAGTCAAGTCGTTTTCGTAACATTGTAAGTCATATCAATAATAGCCTCTGAGGTATTGAACCAGTAACCATTTGTCTGCCTACCTAAGCACGTGTCGAACACATGGTAAATTTGACGTAAAATTTGTACATCGATTTATTTCAATGCCTATTGGTCGGAGGGAAAAAGTCTGGACTAAAGAAATATTCAGCTTGCAATTTTGAAAAATTGTTGCCTTAAGTCCAATTCTCTATAGCAAGTCTCAAAGAAGATATAAAGCGGCAAATTTTCCAAAAAATCAGTCAGGTAAGCAAGTAAAGTCAAGTAATATGTGGAAACTTCGCTCCTCTCTATTTTCTTAGGGACTAGCTTCAGAAAGTTCGACCTAAAACAACACTTTTTAAAAATTACAAGCTGAATATTTCTTGTGTCCACACTTTTTCCCTCCGACCAATAGGCATTGAAATAAATCGATGTACAAATTTTACGTTTGTTCGAGACGTGCTTAGGTAGGCAGACAAACGGTTATTGGTTTAACACCTCAAAAGCTATTATTGATATGACTAACAATGTTACGCAAATGACATGACTTTTAATGTCGTTGGGTTGATGGATATATGGGCCGACTTGTCATACAAGTCTATATGAAGCCCTCAACCCCAAGCTGTGGATAGAATCTCAACTTGAGTCAATGTTCACTTCTTGTCGCCCCTCATATTCTTATATAAGTTCACCACATGGTGATGGTACGCTCCTGATTAAACAAAATCATGAAAGTATTGTAGACACTAGACTAAAGAGCAAAGGAACAAGAAATCACCATGAAAAAAGGGGAGAAAATGAAGTATATGACAACGAAATCATGCAAATATTCAGCAAGGATTGCAATTTATGTATTTTCCTCATTTATTCACGTAATTTTCGTGTAGCTAGTCCTTGTTGCGTTTCGTTGTGTCTCTCCTTCATCCAAGCTCTTGTTTGGTAGTAATTCGTTTCTTGTTGACACGAAGGAAAACCAACCGTGCTGGAGCTATGCGACTGCGACTACTGGCATTATATTGTGAGTTTGCATTAATTGGACTAAAGAGATTGCATGCTCCCTTAGGAACGATATATAAAATAAAATGAGAAACGACAACAACGACGAGGGAAAACGTTGTTATTTCTTTTGTTTGTTTTATTTGAGTCGAAATGGTTGACTCTTTCAGTTTATTTAAAATGTCTGTGAATATACCTACCTACCTACACATATTTCAGAAAAGTGTGAAATAATTATGGAATTTAATTGCAAAAGGTAAATATTGTGTGCATTCATGTTTTTTGGGTCATTTATTATAATGTTGAGGGTTGGAGGAAGTCGCTCGGTCATAAGGGAAATGTTTCCATCTTTGGAATCCATAAACCACAGCCTTAATATTTTTGTACAAAATTTAACTGATTGACAAGTATCAAGTTTTTTTTTCCAGGATAGTGGAGCTTGAAATTAAAGTTCGAAAAACTTTCATCCAATCACTTAGCCCTGATATTCAAATGAACATTCAATACGTACCACTCAAACTTTATCCGAAATGATTTGGCTTCCATCAAAAGGAATAAACTATCGATTCGTGTCTGTAGGTACTTGCTGCATCTAATGCAAATTCAAAAACCAACGAAATCCTAAACCCGCACATTAACTGAGATTTTCATTTGAAACCCAAGTCCAAATCAGAATTCAAGCCAATTTATCGACTTAAATTCAAAGCTTAGAGGATTATCCACGATCGAAACGAACGAAAGAAGTGCGCCCAATCAAATGGGACAATGACAAATTTGGCAATAAAGGTATACCTGGCCATTATAAAGTCGAACTGTAGGACAGGACTAGTGGAGATATAGTAGAATCTATTGAACTCACCCTCATCTCCATCTTCGTTACATTGCGGCCGGACATCGATTAAATTCGGCCCCGTACATCCGATCCACAATTGTCGCTGGGCTTTGTAATTGACAATGCATCCGGGTGCATCCCGCCTGCTACGTTGCGCCAACGACTTGCTAGTCGTTGTATTCAGTTGAATAACACTTTCCCTGCTCGTGTTCCCGCTGCTTCTGCCGACTTTTCCGTTGATGCTATTGCTACTGCTGCTAATAATGTCTCTTACAATTGGATCCTGGTGGCGTTGTTGTTGTTGTTGGTGCTGCTGCTGATGGAGCCGATGGGGCTCCTCCAATTCGTTGGTCCTACTGCCATCAGTCGCAATTGTAATTCTTCCCGATTGAACATTGTCGTGGTTTAATTGTCTCGGAGGTAATTTCAACAATAAACTACTGGTGGTATCACCATCGTCATCATCGTGAGTTTTCTGATTCAAATCATTCGTTTCGATTGCACCCACTGACAATGGTGATCCTGATTCTAACAAAAACGAGGAGGAGGAGGACAATGATGGCGACGACGATGATGTTGCTGGCATTGGCAATGCCAATGGGGCTGATGCTGCTGATAGTGGTGGCGCTTCGGCCGATACTTCGACTGATGGTAATGCTGGTGAATTTGCGTCACGTCGGTTTCTAATTGGATGTCCTGATGGTCGTGTGTTTGAATGCCATGAGGTGTGTCCTAGTTCCCCGGAATTGTGAAGGCTTAATGTAGTGTGCCTGGATATGAGGGTTCGTTTTGTGAATCACAAAGTGTTTTGTTGAAAAGATACAAAAAAAAAAAAAATACAAAAAAAGGATTATATTTTTTTGTTAAATTTTTTTTTGTCGAGATAGCACACAGCTGCATGAAATTAATTACCTCTTATGTGCGACATCATGATGATGATGTCCATGCTGGGTGTGTCCTTTGTTGTTGTTATGGTTGCGTTTGTGCCTGGATGAGATGTATGGTGGTCCAATAGCTCCACGCAAATGATATAATCCTTCCAATGGACAAATTTGAGGATCTGGATTGCTTGCTGCAAGGACACACACAAAAAAAAAAGAAGAAAATTAAGAATTTATAGTCAAAAGAATTTTCTAATTTTAACAAAATTTTAATCTCATCACATACACACAGATAACTCATCCAATACTAGTTAAAACAAAACAGAAAGAAAACCTTGTGGCGAATCAAAGAACTAACTTTCTAATCAAGAGATTCCGGTTGATTAGCGTTATTTAATCAGAATTTGTGAAATAAAACTGGCCTTCAGGATGATTGTATATTGGATTAAAAAATCGATTGGATTTGATATCTTAATAAAGTTTTAACGCTGAGAGCCAATGACATAGTATTGGCTCATGTAGAGTAGAGCATATCACTATACCATTATAACTAAAGAAAATATTGCCTGGGCTGTTAATATACTTTCTCTCCACGAAAGTCTCCACACTGGATTCATCGTCAACTATACTTCAAAAACTGCTAAATGTTGTAGTCCCTCGGCTGGTGATGATGTTCAAGTGATAATCCTACCTCCAAAATGTCGCAGAGTCATGGAGACAAGTAAAAGTCGCTTTTATCCCGAAATTATTCAAGAAGGTCATGAATCCGTCAAAAATGAAGGACCAATTAACGTTAATGTCTCTCTGAAAACACTTAAGAAAATTCAAAAATAAAGTAGGTACTAAAATTAGTTCTAAGTTCTAATCCCTCGGGAACATTGCTCAACATTTTGCACTAGTATTATTATTTGAATTTGGTACACAACTTTAAGCATACATTCAAGCACATATTTTAAGACAATTTTAGCATAAATGTGACTGTTTTCTTGATTTGGCAGTACTTTTTTCATTCTGAAATTTTTGAACCAAGTTCTGACCTAAATTGTGAAGCCCTCATTATCTTTCTAGATGTAGAAGGGGTCTTCCACTGGATCAATTGTTAAGTCACTCGTTGACTTTAGTCTAGAGGAAAATTGCGGCAATGTTGGATACTTATGCGAAAGATTTGGTAAAATTTGGGTCGGGAAAGTTCACTCATTTGATCCACAGCAATATCACAGATATGGCTTTGAAGAATTCTGACAATTCGGCTACAAGTTGTGGTCTAGGAGTAAACCAAAATAAAACTAGACTGATGATTTTAACTACCATAATTAAGATGAACCCCTTCACTCAACTCTGACTCAACGTCCAATCTATCTCAGTATTCTCTATCACAAAGTATTAAGATATCATCCTTGACACTAAAGTTGAGCATAATTGAAGAACTACTTCTATTTCTTCTGATGGCTGAAAGATTGAGTCAGTTCAAGAATCTCCATCAGGTAAAGCTGAATTACTGGCAATCAGGGAAGATCTAAAAATGTTGAAACAAGACCCAAACAAAATCGAAATAAAGCTATCCTCACATACGACATTAAGGCAGCTATTAAAGTCATTGATTCAACAACATCGTCCGCTTAATTGTTGCAGCAATGTCAAAATCAGGTCGGAAGTCTTAACATTAACCTCAGAGTCACTTTAGTCTTGGTTCAGATAAATTCATGTTGAATGAATTGAACAAGCAGACGAACTGGCTAGGTAATGACTGGCCTTTCACAGCTCAATTGTTAGAAGAATCAACACTCCTCTTCGAGTTGTGAAGGGCAATATAGTCACTAAAATTTACTAAATTCAATCCCAATTAATTGGATTTTATTATATTTGCAGACTCAGGCAAGGCATGCCAGGGTCACTGACACATGTACTGGTTACTGGCCAATATGGCAAATTTCAGTGTCCAAGGGAGAGATAACTCTACCCTGAAATCGTTCATGCTGAATGTGCTTTGTGGCATCAGTTGTGCTGTTCTGTTGAAACCACATGCCATGCACATCCATATATCCAGCTTGGGCCAAGAGAAATTATTTATCATGGGTAGAGCTTTCCGTTGACTGAATTGACTGCCTCGGGTTCTGCTGCACACTTTTGAAGATACCGGCGATATTTTTGGTAGATCCTACATTTTATTGACGTACCGATGAGTGTTGAATGCTGATCATTTACTGAACTGATCGACTTCACGACCATGTAATCCATCCAATGGGTGTTGCTGGTCGCGTATAAAGCAGAGGCATGGAGTGCTTCACACAGTTAACTCATTTAAAAGTAGACTATGTAGGTATATATGTACTATGTCTGAGCAAAAGAAGTTTATTTCTTGGAAAATATTTTGCTCTCAACTCTAAGAGCAAAGTAAGGGTGACTACAGACATTTCGAGATCGGAGAAAAACTCCTCCCAGTGTCTGTTTGCTCGATCCGGAAGAAATTCGTCAACAACTTGATAATTGACAGGTGCATAATAGTGTGGATTCCTGGGTCAGACTTTCCTGGCCATCATCGACCGAATATTCACAATACGGCAGATCTTTGAAAAAAACCCAGGAGTTTCAAACCTATACCCATCATTTCTTCATCTATTTCAAGGTTGCATATGATATCTATATAGAGCAATGTATAGGTATCCAAAAACTCGGCCGCTTATGCTGGATGATGATGGAGAATAAATGCTCCTCAAGGTCGGCAAACACCTCAACGATATATTTGATATCAAAAGGTTTTAGGCAAAGCGACACGCTGTCATGCTGATTCTTCAACATCGTTCTTGAAAAAATAGTTCAAAACTTTAACGTCAACACCAATGGCACATATAACCAAAGTCTTTCCAATCACCATCCATAATCCATAATCAGATGAAAAAAACGTGATGTCATTTGTGCTATCGGGAATATAGAGAAGGAAGCCAAGCAGATGGGTTTAACAGTGAATGAAAGCAAGATAGAATAATCTAACACCGATGTCTCGGACAGAAAATCACAATAGAAAAGGCAGCAATAAATTCGAGGTGGTGAGAGACTTTGTCTACCAAGTCTCCACTATCAACAAAGCGAACGGTACCAGTGCTGAGATCAAACGAAGAATTATTTTTGACAATAGCTGCTAGTTCGGGCTAAAAAATCAACTGAGGACCAAATCCCGCTTTTGAGCAAGTAAACTGTACCATACTAGTTTCAGTAAATAGTGCGACACTACTAACGCTGGATAGGAATGCTTTAGGCTGTTTTGAGAGAAAATTTTTAGCGTGAGTTTTGGTCCAGTTTGCATAGGTGAGTAATGGATAAGAAAAAACAACAGCAAACTGTACGGGCTGTACAGCGACACCGACCTAGGCTAAAAAGTGAAGTGAAGTCACCTATCAATGCTCCGGACCGTAGAAAAAGACAGCTAACAGATGGCGCACGTAAGTGGAAGAGAACCTCAACAAACTTGGCTTTTGAAACCGGTGACAGCTAGCTAGAGACCGCGCCAGCAGGAAGAAGCTTGTTGGTTGAGGATCTGTTCCACACAGGACTGCAGCAAGTAAGTAGGTAAGTAAGCAAGTAATCAGAAGTGCCCAACTTTAAATAGTTTTCTGATGCAACAGTAACTTGGGTGGTCCGCTTCGCTCTGTTGTAAAATGCAGTTAAGTTAACCTTTTTCTGTAGTTTACAAGCAAACTATGTACCTGAACATCAGAGAGCCTTCTGTAAATGCATATAGTTTGCTCTAAAATGCTTTTAAATTTGCTGAACAGCAAATTGTTTATCACAGAATATGCGGGTGATGAATGATTATAAAACTGATGTTGAAAAGAAAGAAAAAACAATCTTTCCTAAAAATGTTTACACACGAAGCTTTTTTATGAGAAATGTCAACAACAGCTGACTGAAAGCATGATCTTACAGCCAAATGTAATCTATCCCTGGTTTTGGTCGTTCAGAAATATAAACACGGGTACATATAAAGCTATCCTAGTGAAACTTGAACGCAGCCTTTAATAAACAGCAGATTTGACAGAAATCACGCAAAAAAAATGGCTTCCACCGCCACTGACTGGTCGTTTTCAAAAACGTCATCTGCGTCAAAAATGCAATTGCAGAATATTCTTAAACGCAAACTGCAAAAGTTTTCTGTTCCAAAACCCCAACACAAATTTTGCTGCATTAGCTGTGTGTTTCATAATGCAGCCTGCTGAAGTCGAATGTTCGAAAACATCATCTGCAGTACTGTGCTGTAAAAACATCGTGTTAACGAACAAAATATTGAAAAATCAGAGAGCGTGTTTGTAAACGTCAAATGCATTTACAAGCAAATTAATTAATGTTGATCAAACCGATTTTGTGCTAGCAGGACGATTGCATATTTGACGATCGCAGTATCTGCGTCAATAAATGACGATCATTCCACGATAAAATTGACTTTAGTTTGACGTTTTCGAAATTGGCTACTGTCAACATCAAACTAAACAAATTTAATTCAATCTTTTTTGTTTCCAACGTTAAATCTTTCGAAAACGAATTATGTCGCTGTGTTTCTTAATTTTTATATTTTTTATCGAATTTCCATCAGCATGAGTTTAAACATTTTTGCAGTTTTTAGAGCTTAAACATGTGTCAATTTGAACTATACGTAGGTACCTACTGGCACTGAGAAATTATTAAAAATTTCACTTAAAATATTAAAGCTCTTTTGAAAATGAATAAATTTGAGGTTGTGCCGCATAAACAAAATGAAAGACCAACAACACCCCCATACACCAACACGCCACTTTTATATTCTTGGTAAAATTAAAACAAAACATTATTTCAATTTCATGTTGGTTGTATCTCATCTGTCTTGTCTTGGAAATACCAAAAACTTCAATATATACATACATAACATATTATACATACATACTCGTACATCTACATAAGTAAAATAAAAGACGAAACAAAACACAAAACATCCTTGTTCCTTCAAAAAAAAAAAAAAAAAAAAAAAAAAAAAAACTCTACAAACATAGAAAGATATATTGAGAAACTTAACTACCAAACACCAGATGGTGATATCTTCAAGAAAGAACTGAGTGCCATTCTCAAGAAGAGTGAGGACCTCATTTTGTGTTGTTGTTTTTTTCTTGAAATTACCTCTCACAACCTTTATAAATCTTTTTTCGGGGTTTTGTATTGTTTTCGTGTTGTGTTTTTTTTTTTTTTTTACTACTTATGTATGTATGTATGGATGTAGGGAGTGAATATACACAAAATGAAAATCTTAATTACATTCCCAAAGAGGATATCCTCAAGATAGACAGAGTAAAAGGATGTTGAGAAAAACGTATTTCCGAAAAAAGAAAACAACAAGATTGAAAAAAAAAGCAAAAAGAGAAAAATTAAAACAATATATTAAGTTTGTAGCTCCCTCGTTTAACATTAAATTTTCAAACACCCCCACAAAAAGAGCTCTCCCTGGTTTTTACTCACTCAATCCAGAGCGAGTATAGAAGACATAAAACGCATTTCATTCCAACAAGGACATAGCTAGGATGATTTTTTTTTTTGGTATTGTGTTTTGGAAAATTAATAATAAATAAAAGATCTAAAACCATTTGCTTGAGAAAAAGATAAAGCAACCATCAACAACAAAAAAAAAAAAATATTATTATTAAAACAACAAGAAGAAGATAGAAACCATAAGGTGCGCTTCATTTGTAATCTTTTTATTAGATTAACGGTATACTATCTGGGGGCGGAAATGTCGACATCTCCATACTGCCGTGCATTAAAAAAAAAAAACGGCTTACCACCAAAAGCTAACTTAACAGGTTTATCGCCTGTCGGCTTATAACGTGAATACGACCCACCACCGGCCGTGATGGGTGGGGGAAATATAATGATACGCAATGGCGGAGCATCCGCCCTATTCTCTACCCTGATGACTTTTCACCAAAAAGACATGATTATATCATCGTTAAGCCAATCAATTTTAATTATTTGAATTTCTAAAGGATGCCCGCCCACCATGTCGAAGAATCAGGGAGGCGAACGGAAATTTCACAGTATTATATACAAGCATATCTATCTATCTACTATATACTCGTAGTATACATCACCAACTGCTGGTTCTTCATTTTGGGAAAAACTTTCAGGACTTAAAGCCTTAGCTGAGTTGACTATACTATGAGCAGCGTTTAATGACCTTCTTAGGGTTTTGTTTAGAAGAGCAAAGGACACTCACAAAACAAGGGATGATGGGGATGGTAAAGAAGAAGTTTGCTGATTTGAAATTGCGCAACAAATGCTAGTATAATCAAAATAAAATTTTGGGTTGAATAACCGCGAACTTGTGGCGCAAAAGAGGTGGTGGGCGCATCGCATCAGCGAACGGAGAACGAACAGAGGAATGTTGGAAGGAAAATCACTTCACATTTTCTAAATCCAAAGTGTATATTCCAACGACGACGACGACGACGACATCTTTTGAACTTATAGAGAAGTTGCTTTTACCTTCTATGAACATTTTCTTCTTATTTTCCATTCCTATACACAAATTGAGAAGTTTTCTTTGCAGTAGGAGTAGGTATTTAACTTTTATTGTTCGCGGGGGAGTAACATCAAGGGAAATCGTTGAAAGGCTGCTGATGGGAGGAGAGAGAGAGATTTCGAATGATGATTGCTTAAAGTGAAATATAAAATTTTAAATAAATAAGTTTCTGGTTTATTCAAAAGTTTAATAAATTCTTTTTTTTTTGTTGGTTTGATTTCATTTAAAGAAGGGTCCTTTGGGTTGCATAAACGGAAGGTGTTTGTTAGAAGTGGTGCCAGATGTCCATGAGAGAAAGTTTGTTTATTTTTTTTGTCAGAAGAAGATAGACCTGTAAAAGTTGTTTTTTTTGACAACATTTTTGCTTTTGAAATTAATTTAGTTTTTGACTTTTTGGTTGGAGAGCAATTTCGTATTTTAGCATTTTTTGAATTTATTTGATTTATTTGACACCATAATGGTTGGCCCAGTGTTTAGGGGGATTTCCGTCAAGTGAAATACGAATGATTAGCAATAATTAAAACAATTACTTATATAGGTAGGTATATTATGGCATCCCACCCTATACCTTAAGCAAATATTTGCCCCCTATTGTCGAATTGTAGATCTTTATGACTTTAAACTTGAACAAAATCGTGGTTTCATATTTGACATGTCGAACGTTTGAGTTGAATCGAACGTTCGACTGGGGGAATTGCAAGTCATAATAGGGGACCAAGGCTTGTGTAGTTTACGAGCGAACTTGTCTGAAAGTCAGCTTACTTAAGTTGGCGCTAAAGTCCGGTGTGGACCAGGGTCTCAACCAACAAGCCTCTTCCAGCTGACTCGAACTCTAGCCAGCTGTTTCCAGTTTCACACGCCAAGTTAGTTGAGGTCCTCTTCCATTCGCATGCACCACCCGTTGTGCTATTCTCCTCTACTATGCTTTTCCAAGGGGTTGAATTCATACACACATTCCGGGCCGGATCATTGATGTCCATTAGCTCTAGGTGACCGAAATTCCCCGGAGAATTTTTCTCTTAAAACAGTCTAATTTTATCGATAGACCAGGAATCCGCACCATACATTAGAACCGCAAAGTTGTAAGTGCTTTATAAGGGATACCTTTGTTGTTCGAGAGGGGACTTTGCTGCTCAATTGCCTTTTTTGTCCAAAGAAGCAGCAATTGACAAGATTAATTGTTTGTTTGATCTCAGCAGTGGTATCATTCGCTTTTGTTGATAACGAAGCCTGGGTAGAAAAAGTCTCTGACCACCTCAGAAACATAGCTGCCTATAGCTAAAGTGACGCTATACGTTCTGTGTCCAAGACGTTTGGCCTTCATTTACAATTGAAATTAGTTTCTTGGCATCTTTTTCAATACTCATGAAAGCACCATTGACATAAAACTTTGTTCGTCAGATTAGATAATGTCAATATCGTCAGCGTAATCGAGTAATTAATTGGACGGACTTTTGAAAAATTGTGCCTCTAGTATTGACGTCAGAGTTTTGCACTTTTCTTTTAAGAATGAAGCTGCAGAAGGTGTATGACAGCCTGTCGCTTTGCCTATAATAATTTCTGACAGCAGCCGTATTGGTGATGTCTTTACCAACTTTGTTGGAACAGCGTGCATTCTCTGTCGTCTTTCTCTCAAAACTAGATATTTTTCTAAGCAGCTCGCCTCTTAAGATGCTGTCATACGCGGTCTTGAAATCGTTGAAATGGTGGTGGGTATGCATAACTCCTGGGTGTTTTTCGATGTTGGACTTTCCTGGCCACACTGATATGGATTTATCAGGCTTTTGACGAATGGCTACAAGTGTTTAAGAAGTATGGTAGAGAAGATCATGTATGCGATGTTAAGAAGACCGATGCCCCTGTAGTTGGTGCAGTCCGGAATAGCATTTTTTCAGTATATTCAAAATAATGCTAAAGTTCTATTCGTCGGTTAGGTTTTCCTTCGAATATATTCTGTAGATGAGCTGGTGCATTTTCTTAACAAATTCATTGAAAGCTGCTTTAAACAGCTCAGACACACAGCCATCAGCTTTATTATACTAACTTAAGATAAAACAAGCTTTACTTCACCAAGACCGGATTGAAAAATTATTGGCCTAGGTATCATCAAGGTTGATTGGTGCAATCTGCATGGAAGCAGAGTACGTCGTCTTCCCCGTTATACATTGCGATTCTACCACCATGTTTTCTTCTGATCGTCCTTGCAAGCCTCAATTCAGGCCTTGTAAACTTGGGAAGTTCCTTTTACTTGTTGGTAACACTTCCAAACTTCATTCTTGCAATAGCATCTCTTTATGTATTTTTTTCTTCTGAGAGTGTGAGAAGCCGGCGCGTTCCTCTCTCTATTGAGCTCGCGAGCAGCTCTGATCCTTCTATGCAGCGATGCTTTGTATGCCCGTTGTTTGGATCCATGTACTTGCCCCTTGGTCAAACAAGGGGCTTCACTGTGGTGGTTGTATGAGGCTCAGCACGTCAGAGGCAGAATCACAATCATTACTGTCAATTCTTCCAATGGTTTTCGATGCTTGAACTGCGAGGGTGCGAGAGACTTGAACGGAATAGGAACTAACAATTTCTTTCGAATGTTGCCGTCAGACGTCGAATTTCCCCACAGTATCCGCACCATTACCTTGGCTACAACAGGGATCAGAGTCAATGTTTGCTCTTCAAAATGTTCGGATATCCTTGATACTGGAGGAGTATCTTGCTTCGATCACCTTGTCGTCAATCGCGTTGGCGTCTGATTGATGACGATATCTTTATGTCATCTTGTGGGTGACAAGGTGTGGGAACTACGTGTTTATAGAAGCTACGACAACTTTTCGCCTCACAGCAAAGTTGACGAACCTAGGTCCTTAATCGGAGGTTGTTTCGTACTGGCTATACTTACTTAAAGTGGAGCTACAGTCCGGGGTGGACAAGGGCCTTAACCTCAAGCTTCTTCCAGCTTGCTCGGTTTCCAGCTAGATATCTCCAGTTTCGCACTCCAAGTTGGTTGAGGTCCTCTTCCACTTGCGTGCGCCACTTGTTGCGCTGTCTTCCTGTACTGCGCCATCCCACGGGGTTGGATTCGGGCCGGAGCATTTTTGTCCATTTGCTCTAGGTGACCCAGCCATCTCAGTCGTTAGCTTTTCATTTTACTGGCTAGGTCAGTGTCGCTGTACAGCCCGTACAGTTCGTGGTTGTATCTTCTTCTCCATTCCTCATCTTTGCAGACGGGACCAAAAATCACCCGGAGAATTTTCCTCTGAAAACAGCCTAAAGCATTCTCATTTCCCGTTAATAGTGTCCATGTCTCTGCACCATACATCAGGACCGGGATGGTAGGCGCCTTTTACGGGGACACTTTAGTTGCTCGATAAAGGGCTTTGCTTCTCAATTGCCTTCTTAGCCCAAAGAAGCAGCGATTGGCTAGAGTAATTCTTCGTTTGATCTCAGCACTGGCATAGGCAGACAAAGTCTCTGACCACCTAAAAATAATAGCTGTCTATAGTGACGTTCTGACGAGACGTCGGTGTTGGGTGTGTCCTTTCTTGTTGACAGCATATATTTGGTCTTGCTTTCATTCACCGTTGGCATCCTTGGCTTGGCTTCCTCCTCAATAATCAGAGAAGCAGTATTATGTCAATATCGTTGGCGTAAGCGAGTAGTTGGACGGACTTTTGAAAAATTGTGAGAGTTTTGCACAGTTCTTTCAAGAACGATGTTGAAGAAGTCGCATGACAGCGCGTCGCTTTGTCTAAAAAATGTTTTGAGATCAAAGGTATCGGTGAGGTCTTTGCCTTGATGGCGTGCAAACGGACGAGTTTGGAAGGTATGCCAAAACTAGACATTGCTCTATATAGCTCGTCTCTACAGATGCTGTCATACGTACTGGCTATATCTTCCGAAAATTACCAAAAAATAATTTTAATGTCATAGCAGGAACTTTGAACTCGTCCGTGCGGTATCAAAATATTTTTCCTTTGTGCGGACATGGAAGCATATGAGGCTAATATTTGGCGAATTTAGCCTTGATACGAATTGTTGTGAGGCACTCGTTCACATGGTTGAAACTCAGGACTTCTTGCCTAAATCTGTCTCTAACGATGAATCTACACCCGAATTGTCACTGCCCTTTTTGTCGGTAGAGGCCACGGTCTTACAATTTTCTTTTTACCGGCCCATCCCCTCGCAGTTTTTGTAAGGCGGTAATATCTGCTAGGTTTAGGGACTCATCTAAATGTTCGTCTGCACGTAGTCAAAAGAGAAACAAAACATTTCACGTGCAGATCCGAAGTTCGTTATCCTTATTTCATTTGCTGGGTTCGTCAACATTAAAACTGTCCGTGTACTAGGCTTGTTTTTGCTTCGCAATTTAATAGCTTTACGTGGCTTGGAAGTCACCCCAAAACGGCACCACGTTTGACTAGTCTTTAATTCAAATCAATATACGAAAAATGCTTGAAAATTAGTTCGGTGACCCACGACGTTGCAGTGATCCATTTTGTTACCATAGCTCGTTTGACGTTAGAAAACACTTTAGAAGTAAGTTTTTCACAAGTTTATCTATACAAAAACTTGATAAAATTATTTAATATTTATATTTTGCACCTCTTTAAGGAGATTTATTATTTAATTCTAAGTTGCTAGGCTAGAGAAAAAAAAATTAATCAAATGGCAAACATTTGACACTTATCCAACCAAATCCCTAATCGGAATTCATATAATTCAATTAACTTATTTCGCAACATTTGCGTCATTGCGTCAAATCATCGTAGTATTATTATTATTTTTTTTACTCATTTCCTCTATTATCAAATTATGTATAGCACAAATTGTTAATTGATGGATGATGTGATGACTGGAATAAAATATGCGTATACCCTGCAGTGGAGTCGTAGTCGTTGCTGGTTGGTTGGTTAGTTGGTTGATGTCCTTGTGCCAGCAAATCTCTGCCAGTATGTTTAATATGCGCTCACAATGTTAAACGTAAATTAAATAATGGTGAACCAGCTAATTATGGTTATTTCTTTTGCGAAATTCTGAAACTTTTTAATAAGAAAATTCCCAGCCAATTTGGGATCGACGCGACCAACCATGACAGGTTATATCCTGGCTGAATTTATACACAGTGCAATGGCATGCTTAAAATAAAAAAAAAACAAAGAATGAAAAAAAAAAAATAGTCCAGCACATAATTAACACTGCAGCAAGAGCTGTGGCTCCTTATACGAGATGCTGCACAATATTATTATACTACACGCCACTTTTTCAGGAAACTATGGAATGCCGTCCGATGACTCGTTTTCTCTGCCTTCTCCCGTTCAACATGCCGAGTATCCTTTGGTTCTATGCACATACTTCAAAGGATATCCCTTCTGCCATTATGTTCCTGCTTCCTTTTTATTTTTTGTTCATTATTTAGGTGGTCTTTTGTATAATAATTAATAAGATACTTTAACTTGCATCAGTTCTTTTATGATCCAGCAATAGGAGAGGGTGGGGGCGGGGGGACATTGTGCGGATATCTGCACTATACCTGAGCTGCATCACCTGAGCTGCACAGAATTAAAATACAATAAGGGATTTATGTTCTTGCTG
Organism: Dasysyrphus albostriatus; assembly: GCA_946251815.1. Classification (NCBI taxonomy): domain Eukaryota; kingdom Metazoa; phylum Arthropoda; class Insecta; order Diptera; family Syrphidae; genus Dasysyrphus; species Dasysyrphus albostriatus. The sequence goes on from OX276335.1 coordinate 26,161,613, forward strand.
TGTGTGTGTGTGTTTTATTTTCAGCATGAAAAGATATTAGACGATGACCTAAATTTGTGTCTTTTTTAAATTAAAATATTTGTGGTGGTAGAATTTCAAAAAGTCGGACATCCTTTATGAGGAATCTTATAGTCGATAGTTTCAATTTTTTGTTTTCCCAAAAATATAAGTTCAATGAGCTCAACAAAAACTTGATATGCTACACACAAAAATGTAACAAAATTTATAGGTAGGTACATTTATCTATGAAGAAATTTTGTGGACAAACTCGATGGCTTCAAGAACTGACAATATTTTAGTTAAAAAATCTAAATACTTTGATGTATCAGAATCGAGTAACGTGTAAACTTGATGACTCCTCAGCACTTAGTGTGGCAACGAAATGTTTCTCTAACCTGAGATCCAAGTTAAAGTGCAGCCCTTAGAGCTTTAACAAAAACTGTTAACTTTAGTTGGCTTTTTTTATAACTTCCATGGTTTATCATTGTTTAAAGACACATCCTTTCTATGTCTTATCCTGCAATGATACCCTTATCCAAAAAAAGTCACTTATACTTTGCCATGTAATATAGCTGACAATTTTAAAACCCTTCGCTGGCATTAAAAACCGATATCTTGTTCAAGCGATTAAGCAATGATTTTCCTTAGCAAAGCAAAGAAAAAACAAACAAACAATGTCTAATCTTGTAAAAAGTCTGATTAAAATCAATCCATCACACACGATTACAATAAAGTAAGAAAGCAAAAGAAATAGAAGAAAAGAGGAGGAAAAAACATTTTCAAGTAAAATTACCCTCGGTAAGTTTAAAATTGTTCGAATAGAAGATTCTTCTTAAATTTTTGCCTTAACAGCGCATTTCAAATAAATTTAATCTTTTGCTTACTTCCTCAGTCTTTATTCTAAAGGTGTACACTCTGATGCATTTGATTGAGTCTAAGATTGTTTTTATTTTTTTGTGTAGTTTGTGACGTCGCCAGTATGCTGAGTCACTTACTATGAACATTATATACAGAGTACTGTGACCTATTCGGGACTCACTCATATAAGGAGCGGTTTATCTGGCACCCTGCCATTGGAGTTATATAGAAGGGTCTGGTCTTTCAGGTTGGGAGTCGTGACGTGTGTTGGAGTTACTTCCCGGCCACGTATAGTTACGAGTATTTAGTTGCAAAGGCAAAAAGAAGACTCAGATATGGACAAATTGACTATTGACAAATCTAGCAAACGTAATAGGGATAACGAAGTTCCAATCTACAAGTGGAATGTTCTATCTCTCTTTAGACCACGTTAGGTTAGGTTAGGTTCGAAGGGGTGATAATACGTCGAGCCGCATAATCTCACTCGGATCTTGTTGGATCCATTGCGCTCCTCAGGGTAAAGATGGGAAGTGAGCAAAGATAGGGAGGAGGTTTAGGGGAAGTTTTAGGTGAGGGTGGCTTCCCTGAACCATCCTGAGTTCTGAATGAACTTCAGGATGTTTTTAAGTGGCAAGTCACCCAGTTTGTCGAAGAAGTATTCTCTTAGGGCTTCTTTTCTGGTTCTAGCTAGGCTGGGGCTTTCACACAAGAAATGAAAAGAGCCCTCCTCCGCATCTTCATCATGTGACATTTACTGAGACAATTGTAACCGACTACAAGGGCAGCGTCTTTTTGAGTGTGGATTCGTCATTAGCGGAAGTCATAGGCCGCAAGAAGTCTTGAGTTTCAACTATGTGAATGGGTCACGACAGTTTGCCAGTATAAGCTTCATATGAGCCCAAGCCCGAATTATTTGCGGGGGGGGGGGGATATGTTATGTAAGCTAGAACAAGGCTTTCACATATTAGTTTCCATAAGGAGACATGATCACATTGCGATCGACGCAAGTAACTCCTCCAGTATCAAGGATGTCTAAACCTCCAGTATCAAGGATGTCTAAAAGTTCCGAGGAGCCATTAAAGATGACGCCTCTGATGAGCTGGGCCTTACAAGATCACCACAACAATACCCCTGGTTCGACGAAAATTGCCGACAAGTACATGCAGACAAACAATAGGCATACAAAGAGCTACTCGCCAGCTTCAAGATCAGAAGAGGAAAGAGAAACACTGGAAGAAAAAAGAAGGATCGTGAGATCATGTGCGGTCAAGAAAAAAAATTGATGGCATCGCAGTTATGTAGTTCGGAAGCTTGTTAAAAATAACCTTACAAGGTAACAAGGCTTGAACCCAAGCCTGCATCAAGGATGACCTGGGGAACATCGTGGTAGAATCACAGTCGGTACTGAGGAAATGGAAAAATAATTTCTTCAAATTGCATAACGGCGATGACAAATAGAATTCCACTGTCAAGCTAATTGCACCAATTAACTTGCACAATCTTAGGTAAGTTTAGGTCAGGTTTGAACCACCCTGAGTTCTGGATGAATTTTATGATGTTCTTTGGTGGCAAGTTATAGATATCACCCAATTCATCGAAAAGGTATATTTTTTTTAACACAATCTTAGGCAAAAAGTTCTCTCCAATGGATCTTGACGAAGTGAAGATAGGTTCAATTAAACTTAAGGCCTTGTGGCAGAGCTGTTCAAACCGGTTGGCAATGAATTCGCAAGGAGTATGCACCAGTTCATCTGCAAAATATGCTCGCAGAAAGGCATACCCGAATGAATGAATGAAGGGAACCTCAGCAATGTTTCCCCGAATCCGAAGAAAGGCAAACCCTTGCACTACAACAACTAAAGAAGCATCAGTCTGCGTAACACCGCATACAAGATATTCATACAAGATATGTGGAGACAGCCAGCTAGAGACCGAGCCGACTATAAGAAGCTTGTTAGTTGATGCTCTGGTTTATCCCCCAGATTGTATGTAGCACCACCTTAAGCAGGGGAGAAGTTAGAGAAGACTTACTTAAGAGGCACTACAGTCTGGGATGAACCAGGGTATCAACCAACAAGCTTCTTGCAGACGGCTCGGTCTCTAGCTAGTTGTCTCCAGTTTCTCACGCCAAGTTGGTTGAGATCCTCTTTCACTTCTGTGAGTCATCTGTTACGCTGTTCTTGAAGACAATCCATCGTTATTGGAACATTTTTCATCCAAGATAAAAAAGGAAGGAATAGAGGTCATTATCAAGGCTATTTATTATTTTATTTGCAGAAATAGACCATGTGGACAAATGTGAGCTATGTTTCCGGCAAGATTCGGCTACGTACCATACAAGCCGTCAAACATCGGATTGATTGGACAGTCAAATGAAATTGAAATAATTGTCTAATCAGTCGTTTATGTAACATTAGGATCTGTGGTCCAAGAGAGCTTACAATTTCAGAATTTCAAAAAGGAAAAAGTAGGCGTGGTAGGAGGCAAATTCTTCAAAAATAACATAGTGTTATGATTTAAGATCAGAATTGCTTAATTACACTGAACTTTATCGACTTAGTACTCCTTCCTTACTCCGTCTTCTGATTCGCCCTCCCCCACACTATTCTTCAGTTAAGCTTTTAGCTTTAAAGCATGATTAAGAATAAGCTTGTACTTCGCCGAATAAATGGGAGTTCCCCACCAAAATTAATCATAGAAATTAAATATTCAGGATGGAACACTAAATAAGGTGAAAATTCATAAATGCAAAATGAAATCCCGAAGAAAAACCAAAATTAAAAAAACAACTCGAATATAATCAATTGACTTGGTGAGTATTTCTATACATGCACTCATGAGCCAGAGCCAAGCAACTTAATTGCAAGTTGTTTGTCGCCAAAAGAATGAAGTAAAAAAAAAAAAAAATTGAAGCGATAATTCAAGGATTAATAGCAAGGTGTCTTGAGATATTCTTATCCTTTTAATTTAATTTTTTTTTCATGTCTTCTGAATTGGTGTCTGTTTTAATAGCGTTTCGCATTAACCTTCTCGACAAAGTAAAGAATTAAAAAATTGTGAAAAAAAAAACATTTTCCGCAAGCGGAAGGAATTAAAACCACAAGAACAGAAGACGACGACGATAAAGACACAACGCAACTACGACGACGACGAGGATGTGAATGTGAAAATTCTTCTTCGAGCAATTTTCGTGATATTTTTCCAAGTTCAAGACGAAACTAACAAAACATTCCTATCTTTCCCTTGGGCTTGGGACCTATTATAGATACATAGGTACGCTTAACTCACTGAAGGTGCAATCTTAAGGACGGAATATAATACTCAAAAGATTCCCTCTATACGCTCGATTTTCTTCTATTTATAAAATGAAGGTTTTTACGTACACCTAGATGAGTGTGTGTTTTTTGTTTTTTTTTGCAAAATCTGAACAGTTCATTGTCTGTGTTTGAATTTACAAAAAAAAAAAAAGAAGAAGAAGAGATACAAAAAAACTGGAGTAATTATCTTCGATTCGAGCACCTGAAAGACTTTTTAATTGGATTTTTCTCAACCAAGTTGTCGCATCATTCTATCGCCACCGCCGCTACTGATGTCGATCTGTTGTATCTTGAAATATGTATGTATTCAGCTATAGAGTTGTTATAAAGTTTTGAGAGGTTTTACTGTCATCCCAACATTGAAAAAAAAAATTGCAAAAAATAAATAACAAGAATTTAACAAGGAAACCAAAATAAAAAAAAAGAAATGATTGGAAAATACTGTGTTTATTGCGAAAAAGAATTTAATGAATCTTCGAGAGACGAGATACATATAAACTTTGTTTCTCAAATTGAAAAATGAGTGAATCGACAAAATCCAAAATAATAAAAAAAAGTAAATCTCAACACCACTACACTGAAACAGAAATTGAAAAAGAATTGCGGTGTTAATGGAATAAAATAGGTGTTTTGAAACAGACTATGGAAGTTATTTTTGGTCAAAAAAATGGAAACTTAATTTTTTTATCAGAGATATCTTTCGATCTTCAGTTTCGGGAATTAATAGTGATTTTTTAAAATAATTAGTTTTCAGCCAACTTAATAGAAAGAGGAGTTTGGGGGTTCGACCCAACCGCACTAAAAAAACCAATTGTTAGAAGAAAAAAGGCGAGAATCCTCAGATAACGACAATCCTCAAATGGTAACCAGACCCCGAATGAAAATGGACTACGATCTACGAGTATGCACCTAAAATGTAAGGACACTCTATACTCCAAGTGCAACTCCCAAACTTGAATCTCTGCTCTTGCTGTACAAGGCAGACACTACTGCAATCCAGGAATAACGAACAGAAAAGATTGCGAAATTAGGCGTTTTTCTTTTTTAACTCTTAGCAGAGCGTGGAGTAGAGCTCGGGTTTAGCTCTGAGCAGAGCATGGAGTAGAACTTGAGCTATTGGAGTGAGCTCTGAGCAGAGTATGTCAGAGCCCTCCGATATAATTTTGAAACACATCTGAGCACTGAACTGTCATACGATTGCCATACGTTCCACGTACCATTATTTGGTACTGACTTTTAATTTTCATCTGATAGGTGCCCGAAAAATTAAAAAAAATACCTGAAATTGAAGTGTTGAACGCGCCTATTTGAAATGAGTGGAAAAAAGTGTGAAGTTGGTTGCGCTTTTAATCTGAGCTCATGGAGAATACTCCGAGCTAGGTCTGATTAAAAAAAGAAAGACAAGTTGAGCGCTCTGAGTGCTTTGAGGTAAAAAGTGACACAGATTTTTTTTGACAGCTCAGTGCCATGCTCGGAGCTTAAAGAGAAAAACGCCTATTTACTACAGCTGTCATCAAAGATCACACATGCTAGGACGCGGAATCTTCGTGGGAAATTGACTCAAGTCAAAAGCAACCGATTTTAGGCTGATTAGCGGTTGCCTGTCTGTGATCCGCATCATCATCCTTCGAAAACATCAGCACACTTTCCTATTGATGAAGCTGAGAAGACTAACAAGGAGAAATTTAACGACCTCCTGGACAAACCCTACGGGACCTGTCCGGAGTGCTATGCCAAAGTCTTGCTGGGAGACTTCAATGTTAAAGTAGGAAAGGAAATTACTTTTGGCATAGTAGTCAACAAATCGACTTCGCTGCAGCTCTTTATACGGTGATATGCAGTACTAGGTTCCCCAGGTGAATGATATACACAGCAACCATGCGATCACCAGATGGTCGAAACGCCAACCAAATCGAACACGTGCTAATTGGCGCAAGGCACGTATCGAACATCTTGGACGTGCGAACTTACCGAGGTGCTAATGTGGATTCTGACTAGTTTCTTGTTGTGATAAAGATCACAGCTCAACTGTACAACAAAAAGGAAACGAAGAACGCCCAAAGGAAGAAATTCAACATTACATCACACACATCTGAAAAGGCCAGAGTCTAGAGTGAGCAATTGACCGGGGAAATCTCTGCCGAATCCAACGCCACAAGCGTTAACAACTAGTGGAACCAGTATCGCAACATTATTAAGGAGATAGCCGAGACCACTCTATAGGCTCTCAACCACCAAAAAAAAGTATGGCGATGAACGCGCGGTATTGAAGCTGGAGACGGAAAATGCAAATGCCACAACGGAAAACGAGAGCGGCAATAGAGGAGTACCGTGAAAAGAGAAAGAAAGAGAAAAAACCTTGCGCAGAAAGAATAGACCATCCATAGCTTCTCAAATCAGGTATCTCAAGGAGACAAGCACCAACACTAACAACCTCCGGGCGTTCACAGAACTTCTGTTTACCGGGTTCAATTAAGATCATTTGACAAACACTATTTACCGAGCAAAAACGTGCCCAGTTTTCTATTAATTACGAAGATAGAGCTCTAAAAAGCTTATCTTAAAAAAGAAATCAGCAAGAGTCGTTGCTATATCAAATGTTCTACTTCAATATTTATCTGTAGACGCAGTTTAACAACGATCTGCTGACTAGTGGATATTATCTAGTGCATTTGAAGACAACTAGGGTGTATCTTCTAACGAAAAAGGAAAAAGTACAACTCCAATCCGGCTAGTCTCCAGTCGACAAGTCTCCCTCCAAGTAGCAGACACCCATAATATCATACCGAATATCTAGTTTGGTTTTAGTATCAAATGAAACAAATCTAAAAAGCAGTGTACAGAAACCTATCTGGCTGATTTGGCTGAAGGCTTTTAACACCATAGAGTTAAAGGGTCTTTATCTGAAGCTGCTTGCAGAACTGCTCCAGGTTATCAGAATGCTTTTGCACCGTGACTTTGACAGGATTTAGCGATATTGCGATGACTGGAGGTTGAAAATCAACTTTTAGAAATCATAAACTATTTTGTTTAGGACTCTGTTGTATGAAGCCAAATGAGGTACGAAAAAGAAATGGTGTAAGCTGGTTTTTACTGCCATACGAATATGATTTCAATGATGTTCCCGCCAAAATCCGACCAATTGTATGAGTTTCTCCAGTTTTGTCTTCTACCTCCTGTTCTGGTTCACATCCTATATTGACAAAAACCAAGAAACCTTTAAAGATTATTCGCATTAAAAGACCGCCTTAAATTACCTATAGCCTGGTAAATTGCAATCTAAATCAAGCGTGCAAGATGATCTCTAAGAAGCGTTTTCACAAATCCCGGTAACTCTACATCACTTTTATTCACATGCCAAACGAGTTATGATATCAAAACGGCGTCAGCGCACTACAGAGTTAATTAGGTCAATGAACGAGTAGCTTATGGCTGCCTTTTCTACCTACCTAGGTATACCTTGAGAAGACGTGTCTAGGATACTGCCAAAACTTAAACAGATACCTAGATAATTTTTTGCTAGAGTTGATTTTTCAAAAAAAAGAAATATCTTGGCCCGCTTCTGCCTCACACTGTCCAATATTTTAATCTCTTAACTTAACGACGAATTTAATTCTGATCCTGAAGTCTCCCCACCATACTTTAAAAAAATGCTCATCCAAGAAGCTCTATGAAAAATCTTTAGCTAACAAATTTCAATTTCAACAATTTTTAAGCTCCCTTACAACATGACTGTTTATAGCCTTGTTGAATTTGTGTCCTTTTCCCTATCTCAGCCATAGAGAAAGGCTACAAAATCGATACTTTTTCAATGGATTTCAGCAAGGCCGTCAGCTTCGACTTCGAACTGTCTTTTTAAGCTTCTTCTGGTGTCCCGCAAGACAGCCACCTAAGTCCACTTTTGTTCATTCTTACTACTATCGATATTGAAAAAGCTATCAAACATTTTTTTATCTTAAGGTGATGGTATAGTTGTGGAAGATTATTTCTTCAACATAAGACTATTCCTTGGACTAGGACTAATTTTGACTATTTTCAATTTGGAATTTAACATTGCAAAAGGCAACCGTTAATAATATTATTGACCTTGGAATATAATGTTTCCAGCAGCTTAATGGCTGATTAAAAATGCCACGCTCTATTGAAAGATTTGTCTGTCGACGCAAATGTTCAGGCATAGGAATTTCTGTTTTGAGTATACAATGACGCATTGAGCGTTATGTAACGATTTTGCATCCCTTAATAAGTACACAAACAAACGTTACGTAAGCGGCTGCAACGCAAAAGTAGACATTATTTAACTTTTACGGGCGTTTTGACATTTTGTTTTTCAATTAAGGCACGTGGCTCTCTTTTGTAGAGAAAAAGGTTGCATTTTGTTCTCCTTTTATCCCAACGCGTCCGTTACCCTTCTTAAATGTAAATATCACATTGCGAACGTGAACGCGTCACTGTTAATCAGCCTTAATTTTTCCGCTCATATAGACAATTATCATTTTCAAAGAAAGTTCAGCTCTCCGGCTTCATCGAAAGCCTGTCCTGGGAATTCTTCTTCTCTATGTGAGAATACTCTACTCAAGTTTTTTCCCCTTAGCAACTTATTCACATTTCCAGAATCATGAGCGTCTTTTCCTTCGCTTTGCTCTTCGATGAATTGTCAAATATTCTCTTCATTTATCGACTAATTTCTGGTTCCGTTAACTGCACTTCGATATTTTTAAACAACCTTACCTTTATAATACTCGTACAAGAAATCCTCATTTCTTCTATCTATTCATTCACCAGCCGTTTCTCTTATGGCTCCAACAAATCTATCTCTCGTTCTTTGGGGAGTGCTGATTCGAAAATGAACTCTATTGACTTCAACCTCAGTACACTCTCCTTAAAACTCCATCTTCCATTTTGCCTCCTACAAAATTACCATCGGCAAAATTCTGAAAATATAATTTCTATTACATCAACTTTAGAAAAGAAAATTTTTATGCTTGCCCTTTGTATAGATGAGCTAAAATAAAACTTTAAATATGTTTTCTAGGAAATTTCATAAAAATCCCAAATTGGTTCATCCGTTTAGTCAATACCTCTCGACGCACAAACGCAAAGTCGCAGCGCAGCTATGAACAAAAACATGGCCGCAAAAACGCTTAGGCCGACTAAAGCCACATTTTTGTCTTCTCCAGCAGTTTGAATAAAACTTTTTTTCCCAAGAGGGAAATTGAATAAAAATGTGTATAAAAAATTTTGTGGTTAAAACTTTATAAAAATCCATGGGCATGTGTCATCCAGCTGAAGCAACGAATTGCCATAACAATAATGCACTTGGCTAGAGTGGTGGCGAAAAATCTCACCAAAACACACTGTCAACTACACTGTCAACTGACGTTGACAGTTTAAAATTTCAAATGTCAATTACCTGAATAGATTTTCAAAATCCTAGTCCCTGGTCATGTTTGTCAAATAATTTGCTTAGATTTTGAATGAAATTTTCAAAATTTTATTTTCTCAAGAGACTTTATAGGAACCCAACTTGAAAATGTATATTTTTTGAGAACTAATTTGCAACCAATTGGCAGCCACAATATTTTGCGATATTTTGATGACATGTCGAAATGACAGCTACTAGAATTAACGTACTGTGTATTTCGCTGGTCGAATACTAATAATAAGGACAATTAGTGACATTAGGCACGGTCGTCGGTGTGGTGACGAAAATAACTCATCAAAAAAAAAAAATTACTAAAATGAATGAAAACCGGATGTGTTCGTTGTGCCATACTAATTATCTGGCGCACGCATTAAATTCAATTGCAGGATTGACACATTGGCAGGGTGAGTGTTGTCACAGAATGGTATACACCTTGTACCACCACAAAAACAGTGCACAAAACAGGCGAGAGTCCTTAATTAAAAGTGACTGGCAAAAGTCTGCTATATGTATGTTCATAGGTACTCTACCATACTGCTACTCTGTGGAAGTTGTAGTTGGTAGAAGCTCCGCATTGGGTTGGCAATGTGTTCTGTTCTGCGATAATTTTTTTTCTTTTTTGTTTCAGAACCAGGATATTGCAACGACGATAATTGGCCCAATTAGATATACGCTTCTGCTATGTAGAAACGCAGAAACATAAGCACACACAGTCATGGCAGCTATGGGACAGGATATATAAAATATATATATGGAGAGTCTGCTTTACGGATGGAACTACATACATAGTAGATATGTAGCGAACTGAAACTTTATGTAGCAAAAAGCAGCGTATCCGCCATTACCACCACCGCGACCGTTTCGAACAAAATACCTGCAGTTTTTGAGATTAATGATTGCATTTCGTTATGCTGCCAAAACTAAATTGACTTGAATATCCTTTCTGATAGAAAACCCACCTCTTTATATGCAGCGATAGTGGGGCGGGCGCGTTTAATTCATTTTCGGAAACCAGCGAGACAGTGTGGCTGTGGCAGAAGTGAAAAGGAAACTTTAATGTCCTTCATGCTCTCACACCCACCACACATTTCTAGGAAGCGTGTAAAATAAGGCGAGAATGTGGGCAAAATTTGGCAAATTGCAATCCGATGCGACATTGATGGACGGATGAGTGCGTGGAAGAGAACTTTATGGATTGGCAAAAACAAAAAAACAATCAAACACGAAATCTATTCAAAAAAGAGGTTCCAGCTAACATAAGTTTGATGAAATGAAGAGTTGCTCAAGCAATCTAGGGTAATGGAGAATCAATTTAAAGTTGTAAGATCCTTGAAGAAATATGACAACAACAATCAGGTTAGTTTCGAGATTCACCCTAAGACTTTCTACCCTTTTCTAGTTCCATACAATGCGTTAACATCTATCACCTCCTTTTAAAGACCAAATTAAAAAATCATCCTTAAAAAATATTCAGCTCGTAGGCAGTTTTTTTGTCTCTAAAAAAATGGGTTTTATTGAAAAGCCCAACAAAAACAAGTAACCTTCCTCAAAATTACCTATTACTGTGGGCATATTACACGTTTCAAAGGTTTTATAATGCACCTATTCCAGGTTGAACGATAGTGCACCATTAGGCGATGTTCTTTTTTTTTTGTTGCTGTCCCAAGAGCTGTACTTCACAAGTGTAAAAGTGCAGGATGTCTTCCTGTGGCAAACACATATGGGACAAGGAGCATATATTAGGGCGTCAGAGAGAGAGAGAGAGAGAGATAGAGAGGGGGATGGAGAAAAAACAAGAGAGGTAAGTTGTTTTGCATGTCCTTGAAGTTTGTTTTCATATTGCACTCTCTTCCTTCCTGGTGTAGGTATGTGATGTAAACTATATAAGGGTTTATAAAAGACTCGAGTGCATAATAAGGACGAGGGCATAAAATGCTTTTAAGCCTTTTCTTTACTTTTTTTTGTTTGTTGTAGTTTTTTTTTTGTTGCTTTTTTTATGGTGCTGTGTTTTGCTCTTTTTTTTTAGCTACTTGGCGACGACTGCCAAGCTAAGTAGACGACTATAAGCACCGGAACACAAAACAAGATCCTTACAACGTATACCACTGACGACCGGGGCAACCAAGTATAGCATATACAGAGGTGGTACCAAGAATAGTAGCACCCAGCTAAGTGGAAGTATATATCGTTGTTCTTTTTCCGCTCTTTTTCAACCTATTTTATGTATGAAAATATATTTTTTTATTCAGTATAGGTCTAGAAGTATGGTAGAGAAAGGGTGTGAAATACTGCGCCAATTTCATCAGGCGCAGCAAAAAGGAGTTTGTTAGACCTAAAACAATTAAATACGTCCCCAATTTTAGAGTGTACAGAAACGTACCTACATATGTACATAATAAGCATGAAAAAAGCATATAGAAAAGGATTCGGGAATAGAAAAATCTATCCGGCACTTTGTTCCTTTACATTGAATGTGTACAAAGTCATTTAAGCCAGCTGGAACCTGAAGCTATCTGTAGTCTTTGTGTGGTGTTAATTAACGATATATCTACATAATTACACACCAGCTGCAAAAAGTTGCCATTTAAGTTTAGATTCAAATACAGGAAAGTATTTTTTGAAATTATCTAGAACTTGCTTTAATTTTCGGCTACATCTTATCCTTATAACTTAAATCGCTTTAAAGATTAGAGTTTTTTGGTGTTTTTTTTAAACGTGTGATTGTCAAGAAGAAATAAAACATGTTATGACCAAGAACCTAGCTTTATTATGAATATAAGGGTTCGCCATTATGTTCTAAAAATGACTTCGGGTAAGTGGCCACCGCGGTTGGCTCGAATAAATTCAAGCCAAGAGGACCAATTTTTGACCACTTTTTGCAGCAATAAGGGTATGTCAGCAATAACGCGCCGAATATTCTCTTCCAAGATATCAGTCGTCTCGGACTTGTCAAAGCCAATTCGCTTAAAGTACAGTAAGCTGTTAATTCGACGCTTCCAAAGAGTATCATGACTCTACCTGCACTCGCTTGAGTGCGCTAAGGATTTTATGGGACAAATCTTACCCTCACAAATCTGCTGGCCCGGATAGTATCCCTCCCATTGTTCTAAAGAGGTGCTCTTCAACGCTGGCAAAGCCACTGCGTAAGCTTTCCATCTATCTTAATTTACTGGTCTCTTTCCGAGTGGATGGAAAACAGCATTTGTCCAGCCTGTCCCTAAAAAAAGGCGAATATTCTTCTCCCTCTAACTATCGTCCAATTGCACTTACGTCCCTTCTTTCCAAGGTAATGGAAACGCTGATTAATTATCAGCTCAAGAAATATCTTGAAGAACGGAAGCTTCTTAATGATCGGCAGTATGGCTTTCGTAGCAGTAGGTCCACTGGTGATCCGATGGTTTATCTCACCGAGCAGTGGAACAAATCTTTACATCGTTTTGGAGAAAGTAAGATTATTGCACTTGATATTTCAAAAGCGTTTGATAGAGGTTAGCATTAAGCTCTCTTATCGAAATGGCGTGCATTTGGTATCGATGAATCTCTTTTTCGTTGGATTAGAAATAACCTTTCGGACGGATCAATACAAGTTGTATTGGACGGTTTCAAGTCTGATATTCATAAAATAAATGCTGGTGTGCCCCAGGGCTCCGTTTTGTCTCCTGCCCTCTTTCTCATTTTTATTAATGATCTCTTATCTGAAACTTCTAATCCATTGAACTGTTTTGCTGATTATAGCACCCTCAGCTTTTCATATTGTTTCTAGATTCACATCCCTGCACTTCGGATGTTGAACTTGAACGGCAGCGTATGATAAGCTCATTAAATTCTGATCTTGACAGCATTGTCCAATGTGGGGAACTAAAAACCGTGTAGAATTTAATGTTTCAAAAACCCAATTATACCGCTATCCATGAGCGGTACTATCATTGAGGAAAGTAAACAGCTTTCAGTTCTGGGTATGTGGATCACAGATCATATGGAACGATCATATATTCAACGTCGCCAAAAACGCTGCAAAGAGTTTAGGTTTTCTTCGAAGATGCAAGAATTTTTTTTTGCCTTCTGATCTGGCTACAATCTACAAAGCCCACATTTACCCAAAACTCGAATACAATTCTCACATTTGGGCTGGTGCTCCCATAACCCATCTAAGTCTCTTGGATTGTATTTGAAAAAGGGCTTTAAAAATGATAGGTGATAGTACTTTAACGGTAACATTCGAATCTCTTGAACATCGACGTAATATTTCATGCTCTCATTATTTTATCCCTATTTTTATAAACAGTGTTCTAGCAAAATAGCCAGTTGCATTTTTCCCCTTAAACGATTCCACCGTTATTCTCGCACTGCCAGGAATGCACATCAGTTTAGCCTTGAGCCCAATTTCGGACGTACTGTGAAGTACAGAGATTCTTTTTTTAGCCGAACCACACGAATTTGAAATGCTTTATCCGGCTCTATTTTTCCCTCCCATTTTGATATTCAGAATTTCAAAACCAATGTACATCGGCATCTCCTTTTAAATCCCTTCCTTTTTTCCTAACGCTCGCACTGTGTTCAATCATCTTAAGGGTAGTCACAGCACCTTTAGTGCACGCATAATATCAACAAAAAAAAAAGTTTCACAAATTGCAAAACAAATAGTCGTAAATTACGTAGTCTGAAGCCAAGGTATAAATCGGGATTAATTGTTGTAATTTGCAGTTAATTTTTCGTGATCTGATCCAAGAATTCTTTCTGTGTATCTTATTTTGTAACTCAACGCATACAAAATGATTAAATTCATTTTCACTTGAGTCAATGTAAAGATTTCTAAACACGCTGCCATTTAAATGAATCATATTTGTCTCATTTAAATGATTCAAAAAGTATCATATTAACATTCACTTTAGTGAAGAATTTATTCATTATTTATAAATCACTTTAAAAGATTTGAGTTTGAAGTGGTTGAGAGAGGGAACTTGTAAGTAGGCCCTGCCTTGGGTGTCCACGAGCTGCTGGCTGTTGCACCACCAGATTTACTTATTATAAATTAATGTTTTGGCATATAATCGATTCAGAAAGGGAAAATCGAAAATGGTGACTTCATTCAACATTCAGTTTTGCTGGTGGTGGTAGCAAAATAGTACCTGCGTATATATGTATGTAGTAGGTACTCGTATGCACATACAAATATGGGAATTTAAAAAAAAAATTGCTTAAAGCTATTTGAAAGAATAAACTTTTAGTAGAGCCCGTTTACCTTTGATTTTGATTATCGATGAGAAATGACTACAATATAACTGCTAGTTGCATGTATAAATAATTAATTGCGTATCTCCCTGATTTACTGCTTATATCCTTGAAAAAAAAATATCTCACCTGCTTATAATATAAGTTCATCCCACCCAAACTCGTTTATTTATTAAAACAAAATATTCCAAGGATAATAAGTTTTCTATTGAGACATGCAAATCAGTCATAATCACCCATTCTTCGTTTTGTGAAGAAAAATTTGCTAGATTAAAAAAAAAAACAACAGTTTTATATTAGTAACTAGATATGTATGTGTTTATGAAATAAATAAGGATTCAACTTTTTCCATTGTTTTTTTTTATTCTTAGCTGTCTTTAATAACGGGTGATTGTTTAAGAGGTTTAGAACTTTTAAAAAAACACAAAAAATTCGAAAAAATGAATGAAATATTTATTTCAATCGATAGTTTGAACCTTGCAATTTAATGTTTAAAGATAATTTCATGCAAATGTTGACCGCGGCTGCGTCTCAGGTAGCCCATCCGCTGAGTCCAATTTTGGCATACTCTTTCACACATATCGGCCGGTATCTCACGACTGAATGCATGGATGTTGGCTTCCAGTGCGTCAATCGAAGCGGGCTTGTCCCTATAGACATTAGCCTTGACATACCCCCACAAAAAATAATCTAATGGTGTCAAATCGCACGATCTAGGCGGCCAATTGACCGGCCCGAAACGTGAAATTAACTGTTCACCAAACTCGCCTCGCAATTGCGCCATTGTTTCGCGTGCTGTGTGGCATGTGGCACCGTCTTGTTGAAACCACATATCATGCAAGTCAAGAACCTCCATTTCGGGCAAAAACAAGTTTGTTATCATCGCTCGGTAGCGTTCACCATTGACAGTAACGCTGCGATTCGCATCATCTTTGAAGAAATATGGCCCAATAATGCCGCCGGCCCATAAAACGCACCAAACAGTGGCTTTTTCGGGATGCATTGGTAGCTGTTGCAATGCTTCTGGCTGATCTTCACTCCAAATGCGGCAATTATGCTTATTTACGTACCCATTCAACCAAAAATGAGCCTCATCGCTGAACACAATTTTTCGATAAAAAAGCGGATCCTCGGCCAGCTTTCTAAGAGCCCATTCACCAAAAATTCGGCGTTGTGGTAGGTCGGCTCGCTTTAGTTCTTGCACCAGCTGTATCTTAAAAGGCTTTACGCCCAAATCCTTCCGCAAAATTTTCCACGTAGTGCTGTAACAAAGGCCTAACTGCTGGGAACGGCGCCGAATCGACATTTCGCGGTCTTCTGTCACACTAGCTGATACGGCCGCAATATTTTCTTCACTACGCACAGTACGTAAACGTGTTGGTGGTTTAATGTCCAACAAAGTAAATTTGGTGCGAAATTTGGTCACAATCTTCCGATTAGACTGCTCAGAAGGTCGAGAATGCCGACCATAAAATGGAAGCAGCGCGCGATGAACATTTCGAACCGAGCACGAATTTTGATAGTAAAATTCAATAATTTGCAAGCGTTGTTCATTTGTAAGACGATCCATGGTTAAATTGCAAACCAAACTGAAGCTGTTTGACAGTGACACAAGGTACTAAACACACGTCAGCTGTCAAAACCAGTGTTGCCAAAACCAAACCAGCTAAAAAATCACCCGTTACTTTTGTCATGTTTTATTAAAATGAGACTTTTTTTTATACATACCTAGTCGTCCTTCTTCTACAAAAAATCCTTGTTTATATTTTTATTTTGCTGTATACTATATTTAATCATATTTTTTAGCTTCAAAAACATAACGCATAGCATGATAGAACTAGATGACAGACAAAAAAAAAAAAAATAGAAAATCACTTGCGCCACAAACTGCCATGAGTTTGCGAAGCCGCCAATGATGATGGTATAGTGAAGTATAGTTGTTGTTCTGTTATTATTACTTGATTTATTCCTTCACACTTAGTTTAATAGTACCGGAAGTAAGCGTTGCATAAAGTAAAAAAGTTTTCAAATAATCTTTATACCAAAAGTCTCTAGTCTAGACAAACAGTTGCAGTGAAAAATGTTCATAGAAAATCGAATAAGTAGAGTTCACAACTTTTAATTTTGAAAATTCTAACTACATAATTCATGAACATAAAATGTCAAATTCTATTACGGAAATTATATTTTTCCTCTGCATATAAATCTAGAATGCAAATCATGCAATACAATATTTAGCACTATCTTCCTACCAGGTTTAACCATTTTATTGCAATTTTGGTTACAGAAATACTTCATGTGCAACACTACCTCCCAGTCTATAAGGCTTATAGAGCAAGAGCACAAGCAATTGTTTTTGTGTGTTTCTTCTATTATTCTTCTTTTATGCCAGTGTAAAGTTATGCCTTGCATCTTTTGTTGACAATGAAGATAACTTTGTTCATCTCTATCTTTGTATATGTCCTTATGTTCTAAGCTTGGAATAATTTTATTTTCTTATATACCCAACAGACATTTCAAAATGGTGAACTCCTTCTTGTATATATGTATATATATTTTTTTTTTACAATGTCATTTTATATAATTGAAAAATATCATTCTTCTGGTTAAGAACGAACCAAGATTTTTATGTCAAACAAAGTTGTCATCATGACTGGCAGATAGTCTAGCTGTCCAAAATAAAAATAGTAAATCATTGAAAACTTAAAGCAACTGAAAAAGTTATCAGGAAATTGAAAAAAAAAAACAAAGACTTTTAGATTGAAATGAGATATGAATAAAAATATTGTACACAAATTGTATGTTCTTAAGTATTATTTAAATTTGCCATTTTGAAAAAAATTAGGAAATTTTGTCTTTCACGAAAATGGGATTTCCAACAGATGGCATTACACTTTCAGTTCAGTTTCATTACTTGCTACAGTTATACTGCTCATCAGTAAACTTTTAAGTATTTTTAAGTAAAAGTCCATTTAAAGTACTTTCAAGTACAAGTCCATTTCAAGTGCAAGTCAATTTCAAGTAAAATTAGTTGAGTAGTCTGTTTGAGCTATCGAATAATGAAGGCCATGGTGATACTTAAGCGAGATGACTCCAATACAACGAGATGCCAGCAGCCGTCGTGATATGTGTTTTTGAGATCAAATACCTACTCAATATTCAATAGCTCAACTACTCAACGATTTGTTCTTGAAAAGTAAATTAACTTGTACTTAAATGAGCTTGTATTTGAAAAGTACTTGAAATGGACTTGTACTTAAAAGAGTAGCGGGTGTTTTTTTTAGATGTGTGGTTTTCAAGAGGAAAAAAAAACGCATACAATTTAATGTAGTACCTCGTGGCATGACGGTTAGTGCGTTGGACTGTCATGCTGAAGGTCTGGGTTCAATTCCCAGCCGCTGCCATCTTAAAATAGAAACGTTTTTCCGGAGGTACTGCCTCTTGCGAGGAACTGACAAATCCTCCAAGAGTATGTTAAAGTGGGGCACATTCGTTATCGGGGCCTTTGCAATTTTCTCGAAAACTGTTTTGTGTAAACCAGTAATTTAAATGACGAGCGCACCCTTTTGTATACTTATGCCTTGTGTTGTAGTTTGAATGTTCCAGTTTGTTGGCAAAAAAAGTTAGAAGTATTTAGGTGTTTTTTATATCTTCTGTGTAATTTCCAAATTCTGGTAAGTAAGCATTTTTTTTAATAAAAATTTTTTGTACAACCCTGTTTAATTTTGGTGAGGAGTATTTAAAAATATTCGTCTTTAAGTTATCTAGAACGAATTCGTAATTCATTGAATACTTATTGTTAAAATAGTTGTTTAGGAAAAAAATCCCACAACGGGGCACACTTGTTGTCGTTTAAGCCAGGGGCAGATTCGTCAAAGTTGTTCTTGTGAAGCTTAAAAAAAAGTATTAAAACTTATGCAGCATATATCTCCAGAAGTCGAAATAAATATTGCATTGGTATATGGTTACCTAAGTAACGTTCAGGAGTTTGGTGCCGAAAGTGCCCCGGGCTGGGGCCCATTCGGCGAAATGACTTCTTCTTTCCAAATAAAAAATAAAACATGCTTTGAAGCTATACGAAGCTATATTAAAGACAAAATAAGAACTTTATAAACAGTGGCTTAAATTTTTTTTAAAAAGTTTAATAATTTAGATTTTATGATGCTTTGAAATTTTTCTGTTGAATGTGCCCCAGTTTACCATTTTTGTCATGAATAAGTGCTTCTCATCCAGCCGTTCGGATTCGGAAAAAAATTGTAGGTCCCCTCAATTTCTGCCAACAACAAGCTCACAGGAATGGTTGAGAGTTGTAAGTCACTAGGCCCTGGTTCTCCACGAGCTGTTGCGCCACCAAATTTATTTTTATTTATTTAAAATTTAATGTTATGGCCAAGAACTTAGCTTTTCTATAAAAATAAGGGTTTGAAGTTATATTTTAAAAAAGATTTTGCGCAAGTGGCCGTCACGGCTGGTTCATATAAATTCAAGCCGAGGCCCAATTTTCGACCACTTTTTGCACAAATCGGAGACGCATGTCAGCAATAATGGGCCGAATATTCTCCTCTAAGGCGTCAATCGTCTCGGGCTTATCTGCGTAGACAAGTGACTTCACCTATCCCCACAAAATATAGTCCAGCGGTATTAAATCGCATAGTCTTGGAGGCGACGCTCCACAGATTCACACGAAATTCAAACCAAGCGGAGAATAAATCAAGTGACAGCTGTCAAAAAGACCAACTCTGAAAAAAGTATTGCCAGAGTGAAACTGGTGGTGGTGTGCTTTGCGCATTTCAAGCATATGGCTTAGCCAATGAATTGCTTCCCAACGATAATAACTGGAACGCAAAACTCGTGTTAGACCTTGTTCACATGGCAATGCACCGCAGGTTTTTTCACGGTACAAATCCGTGGTGATGGGAAGTGGCGTTCACATTCTAAATACATAGAACCTTTCACGTGACGTTTGTACGTTTGCAGTTGGGATTTATACTGCTGTTTGGATTTTTACTGCCAAAAAATGTGCGGTACATTACCGTGTGAACCAATACTAACAGTTTCTGCGCTTGCGAGAAAAGTTTCTGCATTATTCGCCATCATCATTTTGACATATAAAGGGTTTTTCAACAGGGACGCTACAAAAGTAGAGCGACAGGGACAGCAAACGACGCCATATTTCTTGCCGCTCTTTTGACATTTCTCTTCAGTAAGATTTGCCATTTCTTGATGGAAAGATATACGAGTCAACAACGAGTCGAAATTAATAAAATGTATTACCGAAAATCGGAGTCAGTGGCCTCAACGTTAAGAGCGCTACGTCCAATTTATGGTCACCATAATCGTCCTAGCAGACCAACAATTGAGCGTCTAGTGGACAAAATTTGAATCCACAGGCACAGTACAAAATGTTCCCGTGCCAGTGAGACAAAGAAGTGCCCGTAGTGTCGAGAATATTGCTGCCGCTGAGGCTTCAGTTGCAGAAAGCTCAAATGTGTCTCTCACACGTCGTTATCAAGCGTTGGGCATCTCTGTGACATCGTTGTGGCGAATTTTGCGAAAAAACCTTGGCCTACATCCTTACAAGATTAAATTGACGCAAGAACTGAAGCCGCTTGACCACCAGAAGCGTCGTATGTTCGTGAATTGGGCTGAGCAACAACTTGAAAATGATTCGGATTTTCGTCGAAAAATCATCTTCAGCGATGAGGCTCATTTCTGGCTGAATGGCTTCGTCAGTAAACAAAATGTGCGGTATTGGTCAGGCAGAAATCCACACGTACTCCATGAGTCTTCATTGCATCCCGAAAAAATTACGGTTTGGTGTGGTTTATTGGCCGGCGGCGTCATTAAGCCGTACTTCTTCCGTGATGATCAAGACCGACACGTTACTGTGAATGGAGATCGCTACCGTTCAATGATAACCGAATATTTTTGGCCCCAATTGGATGATATGGACTTGGAGGACATGTGGTTCTAACACGACGGTGCGGCGCCAGAAGCCACACAGCGAATGTCACAATCAATTTATTGGAAACCAAGTTTGGAGAACGTGTTATCTCACGAAATGGTCCATTCGCTTGGCCGCCTAGGTCGTGCGATTTGACGCCGTTAGACTATTTCCTGTGGGGCTACGTCAAGTCTATGGTCTATGCCAACAAGCCAGCGACGATTGATGAACTTCGTACGAATATCGAACGTGAAATTGCAGCAGTATCGGCCGATTTATGCTTGAAAAGCGTCGAAAATTGGGTTCAGCGTCTGGACTTCTGCAAGCGCGCCCGTGGTGGCCATTCAAAAGAAATCGAGTTCCATACATAATGGCATCGAACGTACTTTCACTGGAATAAAGAATTTCATTGATATCCAAAACCGTTTTTGTTTCATTTAAAAAAAAACCTTTGTAGCGCTCTTACTGAACAACCCGAATTCATTCAAAGTGAAAACAAAATAAAAATTTAACGAAGTTTTTCTAAAGAAAGGTTTTGTTATTAGTTTTTGAATAATTTCAGTGTAAGTTATTGTGTCCTTTCTCTTTGTTGCTAAAGTCATCGTTTTGAATCATCTGAAACCTGAAGAGAAACATAAACTCAAGGATCTTGATTTTGTTTGCTTCAGAATTCAAACGTTTATAATTTATTTGCTTTTTGTTGGCCTATCTTCATTTTAAAGAATGAGTACTTTTCTAGCAGTTCATAAAATGTTCTTCAACAATTTCAATCCAACGTCCGAGCGAGCTACTTTGTCCACTTAACAAAATGCATTATTTTCAATATTTTCAGTGTCAGATAGTAAAGGCCTACGTCCATACTGCTTGTCAGAACACCTCCGCAGGATATTTAATGTCCCATATTTTGTCAATGGATTCAAGTTCCATATATGTATAAGACTAACAATAGCTTAAAGTTTCTCAGAAATACCAAAAATCGCCCTCTAGCTATACCCCATCAGCAGCTTTTTAGTCATCGTCTTGAATATCACTTGAAATCACAAAGCAACAATATACACAAAAACACAAATAACAAAGTACCGAAATAACCTTAATAGAATAGAATCAAGGATAACAATAAACTCCGTGTTTTTCTTAAAGTTTGGGGAAAAGGAGACTGCTGAATAACATCCACACAAAATAAAAAAAAAACACATACTTATAAATTTATACGATTTTCAAGAAAAAATATAAATAAAAATGAAACACTTACCCAATAGAGTTATATATGGCATCTTATTTATGTCAAAGTGATCAGGGGCACAGGCATCTTCAAGTCTAGACGCTTGCTTTCCAGTTTGGATTTCAATCACATGAGTGTCACGGCGATAGAATATCATACACATGAATCCTGATTGACTGTAAGGATTTACAACAACAACAAAAAAATGAAAAAAAAAGAATATAAATCACAAATTGTAATAAAAATATTAATAAAAATGAAAATGAGAAGTCATATAAAATCCATATAAATATATCTAACGAAATGGCTCCAGAGAGGATTAAGATTTTTTTGGGGTGAGCGCGGTTTTGAATTTATATCTTCAGTAATGCGATGACACACACAATTTTTATTTGGTGATTTATTAAATAAGTTTTGTATTTTTGCACAAGTGGTATATTGAAGAATTACGTATTCAATTTCATTTGAAACTGATTTAAGGATGAAGTGGCGTAAAGATAAATTTGCATAACTTTTTGCAAACTCTTGAGCAATTGGCATTGACTTGTATAAGAGTTTTTGTGTTTTTTTTACGAGTAAAGTAATTTTAAAAGAAAGTAAAATGGCTGTGAAGTAGAAGAGATGTGAACAACTTATAAGTTTTAAGATTTATGTTCTTTGATGTGGGCTCAAAGGTACCTACTTCTGTAGTCAAACATCATTACGGTTTTGGATCAATGATGTCATTTCTAAGAATTCGATCCAAAAAATCATTCTCGGAATTACCACTTCTCAAAAACAAAATAACAAAAGGGAATCTTTCGGAGCCATGTTACGCAGCTTGGCAAGCTGTATGAAGTTATGTTCATAAAGTATAGGAACTGTAGTCAATAGAAATATTTAGGTCTTCATAAACAGACAAGCGACAAAGTAGGCCATTTCCACAATCATCAAAAAGTCAAATCTAATGGACCACTGCCAAAAGCCAAAACGCTAAAAATCAACAAAAGAAACACAGTAACGTTATAATGGGTCACGAGAAAGAAATGGTACCCAAATGAAGTGGTCAAAAATGGCCGTCTCTTGATCCGAAACAAACCAAATCATCAGTATTTACGCTACTGGAGTAAAAAAAAGAAAGAATCAACCAGTTTCCTTAAGACCATAAATGACAGATGATCAATAATTTCGTAGAAGTCTTATACTACGTTTTCATAAGTGCCAAATGAGGTAATTTCGCAAATCAAGGAGAAAGTGTTTGACAGCTCATTTGATTTTTGAATATCAACTGGCTGTTAATCACTTTTTTTTTGTTTCTGTTTTGACATTTTCATACAAAATCTTTTCATAGCTCTTCAAATTTTATCCATTCGGGTGTGTTCGTTAGGTGTCGACTTAATTTCAAAACTTAATTCGTGCAAATTTGAATGAAATTATCTCATTTTGAAAAGGGAATTTCTTGGAGAAATGAGATGATTTCATGTCAAACTAGGAATTTTTCAACGAAGTCATCTTATTTGGTGTTATAAAAACGTAGCATTAGGCTAGAAAAATCTACGATTTTCTGTAGCATCGACTGAAAAAGTGATTTTTTGGTGTCAAATTTTGTTCACAATTAAAATCAGGTGTTCCATTTCTTGCAACTGAAAATCCCAAGTGCATTGCTAGTCTGAGGCTAGGATCAGACTTGCGATTTCTATCGCGTTACTATTCAATGACCAGAAGTAGAACCACGGCCGTTCCTATCCCTTAGAGCAACTGGGGCAAGCTCAAACATGCCGCTTTATTTGCTACAAAAAATTTTTGAACTCATCATTGAATGTTTTGTTCTTTAATTTAGAAATACTGATGAAGTCTTGAGCTTTATTTTTTCCACAAAATAACAAATGATTTTGCTTTATTTATGCCTCAAAATTAAAGAACAAAATTGTCAGTGATGAGTTTCAATGATAGCTACATATAACTGGCACTTAATAATGGACTCCATCCAGTACCAAATATTTCAGTAGGTTGCGTACGAATAACCGGCCAAAAAAACCATTTGAAATGCCGTTTTATATCGACTTTCTTCCAAGTTAAAATACCTAGTTTTTTCACTGATTTTTTAGGTATTGACTTTTTAAAATCTCGACATGACACACAATTCAGTTGTGCTGAAAAAAATTTCGAGAAAAAAATCGACTTTTACCGAAGTGTCGAAAATTTTTCCCAACACTTGAAGGTGTTCATACAAGCTGCACGTGAGGCAACCCATTTTAACGCCTTTTTTTTTGTATATCATTTTAATTTCTTACAAAGAAAGAAGTGAAGAGGTAAGGCAGAAATTTTCAAAAAAATTTCAAACCTCTGCCTCAATCGACCATCCCATTCTTTCCAGAAATGAGAGTGTGCTTAAAATAAGAGACGTCAAATGAGTCGCCATACATGAAGCTGGTATGAACACCGTCCTTAGTACATACAAAAAATCGATATAGGTCAATATTTTACCCGATTTTATAGAAAATTTTGTGTGTTTACCATTATGGATAATTAACTATTTTGAGTTTCACTAAATCGAGGGTTTACTGTATTCACCTGTCCATATTTTCACAAGTAAACAATTTTTCTGTCGTTCATTCTTACGAAACTTTAAATATAACAATCTGCTTGGAGTTTTGGCACGAAATCAGCAGAAGCTCAAATCATAAATTCGTTTCTGACATTATATGGAAAATAAGTCAATTGCATCCTTAAATAACCGGTGTTTTTTTTGTAAGCAGATTTTGCTTTCGTAAAGTATGAAATTTTCCTGTTTGCAGAGAATTGATTTGGTCAACATCAGTTAGTTTACTTTCAAATGAATTTGACGTTTACAATCACGCCCTCTGGCTTTTCAATATTTCCTTCGTCAACTCGATTTTTACTGTTCAGCTATTCCGCAGATGATGCTATCGAACATAATACGGATACGCACCCAAATAATTTCAGTTTGGTCAATACTCATATACGACTTCACGATATGGTTTCACTTTCACGGAACGTGTCAAGCAATGTACCGTACGGCACCTTTCATGGCAAGGCACCTGGGGCAGTTGCCCCTCTGCTGCACCTCTAGACACGGCCCTGAGTAGAGCATAAGAATTTTAATGAGCATGAACGCACATGCTACCGAGAAATCGTGACAATTAAAATTAGAAAAGAAAAGAAGGCAAAAATGTCATTTAAAATTTCTGGTGACTGAATAATCACACGATTGAAATGGCAAGTTAGGTCCTAGCCTTAACTAGGGCTGGCCACCACCAGCCCAAACCATACGATATTTTTGTAAGTATCGTCTCGATATTTTAAAAATCGAAAAATTTCAGTATCGTCTCGGTACCGGTCTCGGTCTCGTGTAACTAAGTTTCGTTTGTTCTCGTATTACAAAGTCTCATCTCGGTATCGGCCTTGTTTGGTTTCGGGCTGCTCTGAGCCGCAAACCAAAATGAAATGCATGACTTGGTTACATGTTCTTGATGAAGTAGTTGAACTCGCTTGGTATTTTTAAGATTTAGAACAAAAATCATAATTATAAAATACAATTTGTTTAACTGGAGTTTTTGTTTTGTTCGACTTATGAATTTTTTAAAGGCCTTTTTCACAATGCCTTAAGTAAAGATCGTGGGTCATAAGCTCACAGGAAAACAATGTACACACATATTTTATGGATTTCACTAAAGTCACTTTCTCACTTAAGAGAACCAAATCTGAAAATTTCATCCAAATCGTTGGTTTCAGAGAGAGCCAGGATTAATTAAATGGGCATGGCAAAGGGCAGTTGTAGTTGAAATTATTGCCTAAACCTTCTCCCTGCTAAAGAGAAAAGTTCTGAAAATGTCATCTAAATCATTAGAGCCTTTTCCGAGAATCCAGTTACAAAAATTGTTAATAATAATTAATTATAATATTCAAAAAACAATATTATCTTCCGATACCAAACGATGCTACGGTACTACGGAGAGTATCGGTAAACTTAGGTCCAAAAAATACGGTATCGTCTCGGTATCGTTTTGGTTTCCGATACCGATACCAAACGATACCTAGATTTTTCTGGTATCGTGGCCAGCCCTAGCCTTAAATGATCATTGGTTCTAAAACGGGTCACACATAAAGAGGCATAGGAAGGCTGATCTCACTCCTTTTGTGAATATCCCAGCCTAGTCATCGGAGTAGGAGCCATTGGAGAATATTGTTTCAAACACCTTACTTGCGATATTTTTTTGTCACGATAGAAAATTCGTAGAAAGTGTCGCACTAGTGCTTTTTTATCACCTGACAACATTTACCTTCAAGGGGAGGAACACACTTGTGATTTTTTTTCGCTGTGATTAAAAAAGTAAGTCACAACTCAGTATCGATTTTATGTCATTTATTCACAATCAAACTCTGAAAAGAACTCAACTTTCAAGAAAAGAATACAAGAGTTGAATACTTGGCACACACTTGCGATTTTCTGTCGTTGCGATAACAAAAAAAGTTGCAGTCCAATAAAATTATTTGGTCGCACGTGCATTCATTCCTTTTCAGTTGTTACAATGGGTTCTAATTCTTGCGACTTAATTAATAATCGTGGGTCTAATATCGCAAAGTGTGTTCCTACTTTAAATGTGTGAATGGAAGCATTTATGATATCAAAAAATCATGATAATTAAAACAAATTCTTACGGCTATGCAACTTTCGCAGGGAGGCACTTGCGATTTTTTGTCGCAGCGACTAAAAAAGCTTAGTAGAGTTTTTTTTGTTTCATGACCGATCATACATAAATACTGCAGCTTCGAATATTGAAAAAATCGATATTAGGAATTTTTTTGAAGCTTAAAAAAACCCAAAAGGAAAATATATATCAGCCACAAACTATTTTACATAAAAAATATTTCCCTTGACCATTTTTATGTTGGTTAATCTGTAACCAAGGAAAAACATTTCGCAGGGACTTGCCGATAAAAGGGAAAGTGTCCCCTAGAGCGAAAAAATTTCAAAGGAAAAATATATCTCACGGAATTTTCTAAAGGGCTGGTTGTTAATCGTTGCGATTATTTTGAGACATGTGTTTGTGCATGCATTCGCATTAAAGACTGTAGGTATGGTATATTTTTGTCGACTTATAAATCGCGTGACTCACCGCAAGTGAGTGCATGACAATAATTTGTTAGGATCTCGATTTTTTACTCGCACTGAAAAAAATTGCAAGTGTGGAAATATTTGGATTACTAGCCCAGTTTAACATATTAGACCCATCAAGTTCGTTAACTGGCGTCAAATTTTTTTTAAGCATGGTACAGCTGACATGTCATTTCTTATAATGCCCAAGACGTTTTCATGAACTAGTTAAAGAGAGAGACTGTTTTGCTAAGAACACACACGTGTCGTACGAGTATATTCACCCGCACTCAGCATTTTGGCGTCATTAGAACCATCTTGAGTCACATTTTGAAGGTAATTTGCATTTTTGTTGGCAGTAAATGCAATTGTCTTAAAGAATATTGTCAATGCAATTTTCTACCGCACAATTCTAAAGTCTTAAAAACAAAACGCATGTGTTTAAAAGTGAATCAAAGCAAAGCATCATATGATACCAAGAAATCCCATTGAGTTGCGAAAACTTTTTTAGTCGCGTCATCAGAAAACCGCAAGTGCATTCCTAGCCTAACGCTTAAACGTGATGTAAATTAGGTGCAAAGACGCATAATTGCATAGACGCAAGAACACACAGACCGACGGACGTCATGGCGAAACACACTTTTTTAGACTTCTCCATTTCAATTCCAACTCGGGTTCTGTTTAACCAATTCTTGAAAGAATGTATGTTGTGTCATCAACCTTTTTTATAGCAAATTTCCTTTGCATTCATCTGGCATTCATCTTCTTAGGCAAAACTTAGTAAAACTTCATTCAAAAACTTCTAAAAGCAAATGCCAACAACTGTGTTTATGTATTTTTGAAATTTTCAGTTTCTCCTTTGTACTTCTTTGACAAATTTTATTTTTTTTCCTTCAATTCCTATGGAAATATTTTTTCTTTGAAATTTCAATGCGACACATTCTCACTATAAACTCAGTGCGGAATGATAAATTTTCATAAACAAAAAAAAAAGAACTAAAACCATACAATTCGACAGCAGCGCCATTCTAAGTGTACCTATACTCAAAGGGTCCTTATACATTTTTCCTCTGTTCTTCAAGTAAGAAATAAAAACAAAATCATTTGAAATCACTTACCATCCTGTTGTATAGTGCACAACGGCCATCATTTCGGTAGCAGTTTGCTTATTGATTTGCTCACAAAGCGCCCTCGTCTCCATATATCCATTTGGTTTGATGATGTGCATTGACCCGTCACTGAAATGACAGAAAAGAAGAAATGAAAATAAATAAATATATTACAACTTGTTTATAACATTGGAAACAATATTACAGAAAATACCAAGCACTTTTTCAATAGTTTAACCTAAATCAACCACCAACCAATAAAAGAACTATTGGTGCGGTGCGCCCCCTGGTTTTCATGTTCTTTAGACTTAAGACATTTTTGTCATGAATTTTCTTTAATATCCTTTACTATCAGATGGTGGTTTTTCTGTTAGTTTTTATTGGTTTTTTCTTGCTGCTAAAGGATGAAAACGCAAAAAACCTACTTTTTTACTTACACAAAAGCGAACAAGGTTTGAAGATAAAAACACATTCAAAAGAAATGATGATGATGGATGCGGAAATTACTGAGTACACTTAAAGAAAATTGTATAACAAGTTTATTCATTACAAACCCATCGTCGATCCTATTTGCCTCTTCTTTTGATTTTTTTAAGAAAATATAAACAAAACGCATCAGCTTAAGCTTACAGATGTTTGTCTTTACCCATACTCCAAACAATAAAACCAGTAGGCAACTTCTCCACGGCTAAAAGTCAAAAGTTTTCATAGGGACATCGATATCAAGATAATTTAACGCTTCCATCTACAAAAAGGAACTAGGTGGGAAGCGAAATTCAGCTGTAGTTTGAAACAGGCATTGGAGAACTAAAAATGGTCAAGGGCTTTGGAGAGTATGTAATAGCACCAGCTTGAGTACGTGATGCAAAATCTATATACGCATGCTCACAGCTAACAACTCAAGGGATCCACCAAAAAGATTTCAACACACCTTTCGAAAACCAGACAGTTTGGAGCGAATAATTGCAATATGTCAACCTCATTTTTCGAATTTCAATAAAACACCATAACGACATTATGTTCCACAAGCGACTGTAAGCAACTGAGTCAGAGACAGATGCCATTATAAACCGGAGTTGCCATGTCTTGAACAAGCCTTTGGTGGCCAAAATTGGAGCCGAACAAGTTGCCCAAATAGTAGCTCAATAACAATAAAAATATTTTTATTTTAAAAAAACAACGGAAAATAAAATAAGTTTTTTGCTCATAAAATGAAGAAGAAATTTAAATAGAACTGCTGGGAATAATAGAGAAACTTAATTATTTTTAAGTGAAGTTTGCTGCGGTTGATTTGAAATGTCAAAACAAATGAGCCTGATGCTACGAGTACACGGCATGTAAACTGCCACATGCGTATGCGCAGTGACGTTATTTTTACGTCACATGTGCTTCCCAATTGCTGCATGCCAAGTAATCAGCATGTTTGTGACAGCCGCATGACGTCAGTGCCGCATGTGTATTGCGGCATTTAACATGCTTTAATTTTTTCAAATTTTCATACCCACCTATTGAAAAGTGTTAGACGCAAAGAATCATCGTTTAAAAGTCCACTAATCGGTGAATAAAAAGTGGTGCCAACATTTTGGAATGCTTAATGAGTATGTTAAGTGGGAGAAAAGTGTTGCATTTATGATTTATCTATACGAAAAAAAATATTTCCCAAGTTAGGATTTGAGCTATTAGTAGCCCAATTATGACTGTGCTGTCATAAAGATAACCCAATTTCCAATAAATAACCAAATCTGGCAAGCCTGTTATAAACACTAACAGTATAATTGGAAAGAAGCCATCAATCCCAGAAACTGTTATCAGAAAAATCAACACAAGCGTTTGCCAATTACTTTCAAACATGTTTCACACTGAACCCAACTACTAATTCGGCGGTTTTGAAGTAAGTTTGTTATTTAGCAGGTTCTGCAGTCATATCCCGAAGATGCCAGATTTGATGGCATCAAGTGTCCACATCCATAGCCTACATTTGTACGTTATCTGAAGAAACTAGCAGACTTCATTGACACTTTCGAAACAAAAAAGCTCGAGTGTTGAACAAAAGGCCAAAGGCGTATGACAAGGCCCTCACTACGTCACTGATGAGTCCAAGTGAGTAAGCCGGACGAAACGCCAATTTGTAGGACTAAAGGCCATACAAAGCTAGTTTGAAGCAAAAACTTTAATCTTCTGGCGGAAATGACTGGCTATCGGAAGGATTTTACCTTTGCAGTGGATTGATTAAACGTAGAGAATCAACGGTGTTGAAAACCATCTGGAAGACAGATACCTTACATGAGCATACTTGGAGATGAGGTTAGTAAGGATTTTCAGTACTTATCAGGGTGCTGGAAGATAGATGGTGGACCACTGGAATTAGTTTATCCGGCCTGTTGTCCAAACGCTTTCCAAGAACCTAGCCTTCCGTACAAAAATTTCCGTTATGGGAGAGCCACGAGGAGCTTTGGTTTATGATTTGATAACCCTCAAATGGCAACAAGACCCAGCACGTCAACGAACAAGGGCGTAAGAGTATGTACTTGGAACGTGAAAACCTTTTCACCCCAGGCGCAACTCAAAGGGCCAGTTTATCAGTTCAGAGTTAACGCATAAGAATAAAGATGGCGCTACAACGGAATTGCACTGACAATAGCTTTCACAAACGAATTTGAGATGGCACCACAGCTGAAAAGGCAATTTGGTCCTTGAGTTAACTCACCAAAGTAGGTGAGTTAACTCAGAGTTAATTTAAACTAATTAAGGGCCAATTGTACAAATATTTAACTCGTGGTTCAGCTATTTTAACTCACCGACTTCGGCGAACTTACTGAGGTTCAACGATGGCTCAGGCATTAAGTTGGCTACGTTCACCTACTTGAACCTTGAACCATCGTTGAACCCAATTATTTTCGCTAATTCAGCTAATAAAAATTTTTGAACCACGGTTCAAAATTTGAACCACGTTTGTACAACCGCTCCTTAAACACGTTTTTGGAGTTTACTCAGGTTTAACTAGGATGATTTTGCACTGAAAAACTGGCCCTAAGAATAAGTCTTAGGGCCAATTTTCCAGGTATAAGGCAGACATTACCGCAATCCAGGAGACGAAAAGAAGAAATTGCGATATTTATTACAGCTGGGATAAGATACTTGACATGTTAGGATACGGATTAGTCGAGAAAAATCTGTTCAGAAGCATAGTTATCGACTTAAAGCCGATAAGTGAACGTCTAGCTGTGGTTCACATCAAAGCCACTTTCTCAAATGTAAGCCTAATATATGCACACGGCCCTCACAAGCGAGGTAAAAGTTATGTTCAAGATGAGTCTCTTTTTTTTTGAGCCTTCTCTCTATGTATATGCCAACCAAATTAACCATGTAGAAATAAATTTGGTGGCGCGACAGCTTGTGAGCTAAGAAACTTACAACTATCAACCATTTCTGCCTGTGTGTTGTTGGCAGGAATGGAAGAGACCTTCAATTTTTTGTCGAGTTCAAACAGCTAGATGAGAAGCACTTATTCATGACACAGTTTCCCTTGGAGGATTTGTCAATATCTCGCTAGAAGCAGTATATCAGAAAAGTTTGTTTTGATTTTGGGTGTTAGCAGCAAGGAATCAAACCCAGACCTCCAGCATGCAGAGTATTCAAGCAGCATTTCTAGCAACTTTTAAATGGCCTAGAGGATATAAAGGACGAGAAGTGAATTCAACTGCAGTCGGTGAAGACACAGTACCACCACCCTGTAGGTATAGAAGAGATAGACTTAGCTATAAGAAAGCTCAAGAACAACCAGACTGCTGGATCTGAATTATTAGCAGCGGAGCTTAACAATTTCAGAGGGAATCAACTCATCAACTAAGTTTGAGTGGAATGAAGCATGCGCAATCACTGGTCTACCAGCTCTATTTGTCCCATCTACAAAACAGGCGATCCTATGTCCTGCATTTCCCTTATAAACATCGCACACAAGATCCTTTCCAACATACTCCGAAAGCATCTTAAGTTCTTCTGTAATACTATAATCGACAAATATCAGTGAAGCTTTCAGCCAGGCAGATCACCCATAGACCGAATCCAATTTCAGGCAAATCCTGGAAAAGATTCATGAATTTCAAGTCGAGAATTACCATCTTTGCACCGGACTTTAGTCTTTGATCATGTCAGCGTTAGAAATATTACAAGAACAAGTTACTCTACAAAGCAACCCACCGGAACATCAATAGTCTACCTAATTTGCTAAACAGAAGGATGGCCACCAGATAACCCGTTCCGAGATACCTTAAGCATGATGAAAAGCACTAACGATCACATTTTCGAAATGGATAACGGGGTAGTTATTTTTCTTCTACCTTGACCCACGGGTCAGTCTACCAGTTTACCAGAACAGCTTTTTGCTAACCCCATGACCAATTCTTGCGAGACTTACTACTGAAGAACTGGAATGGAACATACGAGGATTTTAAAGTCAATCGACATATATTTTTTTGTTTAATTCTTTTTGATTCCTCCGTTACTCTGGAAAAAGATTTGTTGGAGAACTGGATTATCTGGGGCAAACATAAAGAGAACCAATCTATTTGAATCATAAGTTTAGGAGCATCTCTGCTTTCTTTTTGTAAGGGGATCACAATGTACCAATAGGCTCCCGTGAACGCAACATCCTCTTTGCTATGCACGCCCCTTCTAGCCTTTAGATTCCAATCGAAAATGAAAACACTGTCTTGAAGTGCTCTGAACGTCCAATCGAAAATTAAATTAAGGGTCAGTTTTTCAGTGCCAGATCATCCTAGCTTCGGGGTTAAACCTAAGTTAACTTCAGAAACGTGTTGCTTTACTCAATCAAATTCCTAAGGGCCAGTTTTTCAGTGCGAGATCATCCTTGTCTCGAAGTTAATCCTGAGTTAACTCCAGAAACGAGTTTTTCAGTCAATTGAGATCCTAAGTTAAGTAGGTGAGTTACTTTGGTGAGTTGGAGTTAATCCCGAGCCAAATTGATACCTTTTCAGTTGCGGTTCCATGTCGATTTTGATAGTGAAAGTTACTGTCGGTGAAATCCCGTTGTGGTGCAATCTCTGATTTGATGCGTGAAAGGCGTAGATGGATAATATCCATAGTGTCGTACATCGATGGCCTTAGATATTTGAGAACTGAAAGATAATAAAGTTAATCCTCAACTGGAAAACTGTTTCTGAGTTAACTCAGGGTTAATCTATTTTTAGGGTTAGCAAACTCTGATTTGACTCAAAGTTAACCCTAAAATGAAAAAATGGCCCTAAGTTTATTCGGAGTTAGCTCACCTACTTAAGGGCGCTTACTAAGGGACTTAACTCAGAGCAATTTCCATCTCGACTTCGATGGTGAAAGCTCTAGAAATCTTAGGAATGTGCAATTTCGCAGTGGCGCTATCTCGATATCGAAAGAGCTGTAAATTAATTTCAAAAGATTGTTGATGACTGAAAGTTAGTCATCATTAGAAAAACTGTTTTTAAATTAACTCAGAATTAATATATATTTTCAGGATTGGCTAGCTCCGATTTAACTCTACACTGTAAAAATTGCCCTAAGACATAGAGTTGATTACAGTTTTCGCAATCCCTGCACTTCATAAAATTTGATACAATTTTAAACTGAAATAAAAACCCAAAAGTTCAGAACTTTGGCAAAAGAAACATTCAGATAAAAATTTTTGTCAGTGTAATTGTTGATACTCTCAAAAGTTGTTGTTTGAGGAGGATTTGGAATTTGTGAGGAGAGTTGAAAATGTACTCTACTGTTCTAAATTGCATTCTATTGATCCACCCATCTTCTGTGCAATAATCGATTGGCAATACAAGGACCGCAAAGAAAATAGCACGTAAAATAGCCAGTCAATGGAAGCAATATTCATTATTGTCCTATTCGCCACATCGCTATTCAAAAGCTCTCTTTTCGAAAAACCCGAATTTTTCGTAGGAAAATCGAAAGGCGATTCACTTTTTTTTTCAAAATACATCCTAAGATAATAAATTTCGCAACTAAGAGGATTTTCGGATTGAAAAGGGTAGGTTTACTCAAAAAACAAAAATCCAAAGAACACGAAATGCGAAAGGGAAGAATAAAAAGCCTTCATATGTTTTTCACGGTAAAATCATTTAATTTTTCGTTCGTTGTTGTTGTTATTGTTTTTTCTTTAACAAGCAACACCCCCAAAGCCTTTTCATACAGGTGGGTTCAGAGATGAGACTGGTGTTTTTTCATATACAAACAATATATAGTTAGGTCAAAAAAAAAACTTTGTTTGCAAAACGTATTTCCATTTTTGCAGCCTCAATGCAAAAGTGGCTAAGCTCAAAATTGGATTTTCATCCTGCGAAAAACATAGAAAGCAATTATAGCGAAAGGAATTTTTTCTGATTTTATTCTTGTTCTAAAAAATAAAAACAAGCCCGATTGACTAAGCAAAGGTGCATACACATATGAAGCAGAGGGTTATCGTTATTTTTATTTTTATATTTTAACGAAACACTTTTAAATTTGTTTTCAAAAAAAAAAAATATATATTTATTGATAAACGAGCTTGTTTATTTAAGAACAATTTTATAGGCTACAATATGAAGAAGTACTAGCACACTTCTGTTGCCTCTCGTTTTGGGTGCATTGAACAAAGCTTACAGGATTATTATAGAGTTATGGAGAATTTTAAAATGTAATTTTGTTGAGTGGAATTTTCTATTGAATTGAATGTTTTGTTCTATTTTTGGAAAATAAGTTTGATTGGAAATATTTATTTCCACTAATCTTATACCAAATATGTACACAAGAGTAAACAGGGTTCGACCAGAAGTGAATATATTTTTTTTTTTGATTTGAATGTTTTTGAAGGGTTCACAGTTAAAAAAGGGGTAACTTTGTAATTTTTAAATTCGAAATAGCTTTTTTTTTAAAAAAAAAGAAACTAAATCCACTCTTGTAGTTTTTTCATCATTTCATTGTCAAGCACTGGAAATTTGAGGGATAAAATAAACTCATTGGTATTTTTTTTTCAGAAATTTAGTTTTATGTTCATCTTCAGATTTTCCTAAAATATCGATATCTGTTATTTAGGGGCTCTGAAGAGGCGTACAATTTCGATGATGCAAAATTCTCTTTTTAATTCAAGAACTTAAGTGTGGATTATTTAATTTTTAATGAATAGCTCGTTCGAGTTTTATTTTACAACCAACATAATACAATGGAAAGCAATGGAAAACATGAAGACTTAAAAATGATGTAAAACAAGCTTCTTAAGAAATCAGTAAAGTATAATTCATAATTTACTTAAACGGGTTAAAAGTTCTTCTCTGACTTACAGTGGGTAGAGGGCTGTTAAGTTTGATATTTTTTCGCATAGTTGTTAATTGTTTGGGTAGTGAATAAGTAAAAGTAAGTGTCTTATGGTTCTAGCCCAAATACCATCAGCTAAAAATCAGCAGAAGGAAATCGTGGTAGATTACCTCTACTACAGATACAGATATATCGGTATCTGTATCGGTATCGGTATCGGTATCGGTATCGGTATCGGTATCGATATTGGTATCGGTCCCGTTGGGTGCATGACTTGGTTAAAAAATCTTAGTCTTGTACTTGAACTCGATTGGTATTCATAAAATTTAATGCTAAAATCAATAGGCATATAAAATTTGTATTTATAATAAACAAAACATAATCAATTTGACTAAAGTTTGCTTTTGTTGATCTAAAATTTTTAAAGGCTTTGTTTTACAATATCTCAGTAAAGTTCCCGTCAGGTATCGGACACATAAATTTTGACGCAGGGTCATAAATTCACTGGAAAAAAATGCTTGCACAACTATTTTAGGGATAAGTTCTAAATTTAAAAAAAAAAATAGTTTTAGCTTTTTTGCTTAAATTTTAAGTGTTATTTTTTCAGTAATCAGAACATTACTCAGACTGTATACAGTAAGACGTATGAAAGTTATGCAATATTAATGAAAATCGAAACAAATGTTTCTATCAGTGCAAGTGGTTATTAAAAGAATGAGTTTGGTAAAATTATAATAAAAGTCATTGGAGAGGGTTTCCGAAAAACCAAGATAAAAATGAAAAACTAGACATGACAGTGGATTTCACTAAAGTCACTTTCTCCAGCTAAAAAGAACTAAGCCTGAAAATTTGATCAAAATAATTGGGCGTGGCAGTGGTTGGTTAAAGTTCAATAGAAAAAACTATGAAAATTTCATTTAAATAGTCAGAGCAGTTTCCCGAGAAACCAATTACAAGAATTGCTTGTTTGTAATAAATTAATAATTTATTGAAGCACATAATTAAAATTTTATTTACATTGTACTAGGAGTAATTTGTGAAAAAAAAGCTAAACTTTCTTCAATAATTTTCTTAATACATGTGTGTATGGAAAAACCCGTTATGTATGCTATATTTTTTTTTAATATAAAAACGTTTACGAAATAAAAACTTCAAAAATGAGTTTTCATCTAAAAGTAACTTTAATATTTTTTTCAATTTTTTTAGGAAAAGTTGTGAAGCCATTTTTGAGAAAAATAAGATTTTCTAAATTTGAAAATAAAAATCATACGGCAGCTACCGTTATTTTCGGTTCTAAAAAATGAATAAGCAGCATATTTATGCTGGGGAGTGACCAAAAAGCGCTCTGTACCATGGAATGTGTAGAAAAAATAGCTGACATCTCAACTATCGTGGAGAACTTGAACTAGTTGATTTGATATTATCAAACTGAAGGACTGTTTGTCTTAATGGAAAGAACTTTAAAATTACCATTTTTAGTGATATAAGTTTGCAATTTGGTCAAGCTTCACCAGGTATTAGTGCTGGGTTCCGGTTTTCGGACCTAGTAAAAGTTAGTACCAACGCATTTCTTCAACAACACTTGTATCAGATCTAAGTTCACAAAGCGAAACTAGAAACTTAATCAAAGCGATACTAGAAACTTAATACTTCTAACACTGGTACTGATTTTGACACTTATTTGGCATTTAAAAAAAATATTTGAAAATTATTGAATTTGCTGAAGTTCTAGCTTATACCGAGTCCGAACCAATACTCAATACCAGAACTGGAGCTTAGTACTTCTGTGAAGATATCACTTGGTACCAATTTGAAAACTAACAAATTCTACCGGTGCTGTGAAATAAAGCCAAATTTGAAAATTTGGCCCTATTTCACTTTGCAATAAAGAAATATTGTAAATTTTGATAGTTGGTCTTATTTTACTTCACCGAAGTGAAGTAAAACCAATTTGGACTTATTTTACTTTTAAAATTGTCTTTGAGCGATCTGATATTTTGGTCCACTTTTACATTATATTCTAAAATGAAGAGTGAATTTTTAATGTTCACATCAAATTGATCTTCTCTTAGACAACATTTTGTTTTGGTCGAATTTCACAAATTGTTTTGGGTTTATTTCTGTCAATTTATATACTAGCTGATTTTGAGGAGTTAGCAAGTACCGAGTCCTCAATAATACTCGGTAATTAATTTATAGGACTAGACCTTTGTACTTGTATGAATAAATGAGATGATACTGATTTGGCTATTAAGTATGAGACTAGTGCGACTAGTACTGGTACTAAGGTTAGGCTCAAAGAGTTTTTTTACGGAAGAAAATCTTCAATACCCCTAAAGACAAAAACTATGAAACCCAAAGGAAAGGTCGAAGTAAATTAAGGATGTCGAGACTAATTACTCCGAAAGGAAATAGTGTTACTACTTATTGTAAGATATGAGGCAGTAGCGGAAGAACTCCCTAGATAGAATACATGATCAACCTAGGAAGTTCTTCTTGGAAAATCTCATTTCAGCTGGTCAAGAATTAGCACTTCTAGAGCAGTGCCATTTTACTAAATGATAAAAAAAAGAATCAGAGCAACACGGGTCTTTTTATAAAGTGAAATCTACACTTCGTAATTTGTATTCTGGGACTTTGATTTCATTTTATTTCATTTATAATTTTATAATATTCTTTAATATTTTGAAGACTTAATATTTTTAAAAGTTTGATCTTTTACTAAGTCATAAAATCACCCACATACTTGTTTTCTAATATATACTTTAAATATACTTAATATATACTTTAAAACGCGAATGGAAAAAAACTAACTATTTTAATGACTCTATATTTGACCGTATTATAATAATAATTAATCATTTATTTTTATCTTTGAAAATTTCTTAATGAATTTCAAATACAATAATTACAATAAATATTTTACTAGCCTCCATCAATACTGAGGAAAGCTATGATGGAGTTCTGATGGTATGTAAAAGCAAGATTAATAATAATAGATAATAGATTGATTGAATTTTGTCGCCATGCCACAGAGTGAACCAGAAACCTAAGCTGATGTTTTAATAGCTCACTCCTGCTTAAAAAAAAATAATATGTCCCGATTAATTTCTCAATGGAAATTTCCATTAGAATCCATATTGAAATGAACTTAGAACGAGGAAAAATAAGCAAAATAGAGAAGTGTATCACCTGAACCTGCATAATATTTTCAACAAACACCTAAAAAGCATAATTATCGATTTATTCAACACTCTGAATAATCGAAAATTAAAATTATTTATAGACATTCATATGTATGTGGTTTTCAATTAAATAAATTAAATAATGAAAATGGAATCTAGCTAATTATGTACCTCACATTAAGTAGTTTTTGTATTAGGGAGAAAAAAAAAACGTTCATATCCATAATCCATGGTATGACAAATTTTCAATTCATATAAAGTAACTCAAGTATATAAACTACTATATGAAAGCCACACAAATGCTCTGAACAAACTATTATACTATAATATTGCCAATAATCCTATTAAGGACTTTATGCCTTTCAATATTGAATTAGTGATGTGAAGTGCATCACCAAAGTGCCACACTTGTTCTACTTTCCTTTGTCCTCGAAATATCCTATGAAATTTTTAGATTGATTGTTGACACCATATATGCAGGTACATATTGGTAAAGTTCACTTTTGTTCATAATTAAATTAAAGAGCATTTTAATTTCAAACTCAATTTACACCTACCTATGTACTTATGTACGTAACGTATGAATGATGGAAAAGAATACAAAAATTATATTTGATTTAATCTGTGCTTTTGTCTTCTGTTGCTAAGGACATTTAATTTTTTTATTTTGTCAAATAGAACAATTCAACTGAGTGCGTTTTAGTTTTTTTTTTGTTTTTTTTTTTTTAAGTGCAGTTTTCTATTATGTCTGAGTCCTGAGGATATGTCACTTCTTCTAAGTGAAAATAATAAAAGAGATAAAGAAATTAGCTTAACCTTGTACAACATCTTGAGGGAAAATAGTTGGAAAAAAGGAGTGGCAATAAGAAAATATATGAAACACCACTTTAAAGTTTTTTTTTCTTCGTCACTTTGTGTAGAATTTGCAATATTAATTGAAGTGACCATTTGCCAAGAAATTAAAATTGATAAGAATATAAAATCAATGCTTTGAAGATTAACAAAGTTATAAAGCTTATTTCTTCTGCAAGGTTTAAAAAAAAAACAATTATTTATTCTATAATTGAAGCACCCAAGTCATAAACCAGATAAAAGGGTTGAAAAAGATTGAAATCTTTGCGAATGACGTCCTTATAAATCTTTAATTGAATTTAACAAAAAGATTGCATTCTTTAAATGTTTTTTTTTTTTAAGAATGCGACTTTAAAAAATGCATTAATAATTAAAATTAAGTTAAAAAGATTGCAATCTTTCTTATTTCCTATTCTTTGTCACCACCAACTGATTGAAATCTTTTGAAACTATATGCTTTCCTTGTATTCTCTTTGTAGAAGCCTTTTGAATTTATTTTGCATCCCTTGAATTTTTTGAACTCTCTTAAGTTTTTTGAAGTCTTTTGCAGTCTTTGAATTTTTGCAGTCTTTTGAATTCTTTAAATTCACTACACTCTTTTGCGTTTTGCTCTTTATAATACTTACGTGTGTTTTAGAAAAAGATATGATTAATTGCCTTAAATGCTTTAGAAAAGGAGCCAATTGATGTATGGTGTGATACGAACTATCACGAAATTTTAAGTTGAATCAGCAAATACTTGGTAGCATTTTTGTTTTATATTTTGAGTTCGTTAAAAGCTTAATGGCTTCTCTTAAGGAGACAAATTGAACTGGTTTTAGTCTGTGTTTTGACGAAGAAAAGTTTCCAGTTGATCACATCATGCTTGAAGAGGTTTATAGACTCCCATTGGTTAGTTTTGGAAATATTTTAAGTAAGTATTTTATAAAATAAAATTCTTCTGTTTGTCAGCGGGCAGAGTTAAAATTAACGAACGGATAACTTTTACTCGCCAAATTCGTATAATGAACGGATAACTTCTTAGCACATACACAATGCACACGTGTGATAGAAAAGTTCACTACACTTTGAAAAGAAGTGCATGCATTTGACGGATGATTTTAAAAATAACCTAAATTTGATGAAAGAATCATATCAGTTGGCTACCACCTTACCAATGAATAACCAGCAAATGCTGCATACCTCAAAAGCGCTCCGGAAAATTTCGAAAGAGGACACATACCGACAGTTGGCGACGTCAGCAAATAAATTTCGTTTGTGGTTTTTACAATTCACATTTGATTCGGGCAGCAAAGTCAACAAGTACGAGTGACAAATTCATCAAAAAATTCTTCTTGCCACCGTATTATAAAGTACCACCCAACTAACAATTTAGCTTGTATAAGGTAAAATTTTTCGAATTAGGCAAGTAATAGCTTGTATAGACCTTGTATAAGGCAATTTTGAGCAAGCCAAGAATTTTCCACCTGAAATTCAAACAAATAACTGCTATAAGGCCATAAAATATGAGTTACACAAGCTCTATACAAGACTTGTAAATATAAGTTATAAATGGCTTGTATAAGGCCTTCCAAAGTTGTTTACTGAAAATGCTTAAAATAATAGCTGCTATAAGGCTCTCCACGACAAATCATTTCAACAACTTGTATAAGGCTTGTTTGTAAAGGCCTTATACAAATTGAAATAATCAGTGAAGATCAACAAGTGTATCTTATAAAATATTGGGCTTATAACAAAATCAGTTTAAAATAAATAAGAACAGTAAGTACCCATTAAGCATTGTAAAACAGAAAAGAAGTGCTTACAGTAACATTGAACTTTTTAGCAAAACTTAAAAATTAATGGGAAAAATTCAAAAGATCTGGAACCTACCAAAGGCAAGTGAGAAAAAACAGAGAAGCAATTTTTAAAACAGCCAGAGAACATTCAAGAATTTTGGAAGAACAAGGAACAGATATTAGATGCGCACAGTTATTGACACTTCCCTCGGCGTGAACGTGAAGTATATGGTATCAACATATTCACTTTTGATTATGTTTTCCTCAACAGCAAATTGGCATAGTGTTAGAGTGCTAGACTGGAACGAGGAAGGAATCGAGTTCAAATCCCAGGTAAAAAAAAAGCTTTTCATTTTTATAACTATACTAACATTTGACTCATTACAAAATACAGAAAAAAAGGTTTCGGAAGCTGACTGAGGAGAAAAAAAACAATAAAATAAAATGCAATAAAAATACAACATCAGAAAAATAAAATAAAAAACCGATAAAAAATATTTTTTTTCATTTCAGAATCAGCTTTGCTAAAAAATTTTTTTCTCTCCATAGATTGCTTATGCAAAATAAATTTGGATAAGGCCTTATATAAACATCCAAGGCAAGCTATTGGCAATAGTTGTCAAAATAGTTTTCGTCCAAGCTAATAGCAGTTCATGAAAAGCTTTTTGCTGCTATAAGACCTGTCAACAAAAGTATTATGGCAGTTAATTAGCTTGGGTAAATGCGCCAAAATGACTTGGATAATGGCTTTTACTATTTCTATAGCAGTCTGAAAATAGCTTGTATAGAACCTTATACAAGTTAAATTGTTAGTTGGGCAATCAAGTGTTCATGGTAAAAACCATCTCAAACTTATGAACCTATGAGTAATACAACTAATAACAAAGCACACTGCTTGATATCAATACCAGGTAGTAGCGTCAAAACTTTTTGGCTTCCACCGTTAATCCATCCCCCCCAAATATCCCAGCCTTCGCTGGCCTTAGCCTTTTCTTCTCCGCCACTGTAGTTAAGACTAGGGACTCTATCCCAACCTTCTACCACTTCCAAAAAGCTAAACTAAGACTAGGGACTCCATCCCAACCTTCATTGTCTGAGCC
The DNA here is from genome assembly GCA_946251815.1 of Dasysyrphus albostriatus. Taxonomy (NCBI): domain Eukaryota; kingdom Metazoa; phylum Arthropoda; class Insecta; order Diptera; family Syrphidae; genus Dasysyrphus; species Dasysyrphus albostriatus. Next base: position 26,204,026 of record OX276335.1, read on the forward strand.
TTCTCTTCTCCATTACCGTAGTTAAGACTAAGAACTCTATCCCAATCTTCGCTGTCTTAACCTACCACCGCTTCCGAGAAGCTTAGAATAGGAACTCTATCCCAACCATCGCTGTCTAAGACTTCTCCTCTCCACCGTCATTGTTAAGACTATGGACTCTATCCCAACCTTAACTGTTTTTACCTCGCCCGAAAAACAAACACAAGACTCTATCCCAACCTATACTGTACATATTCTTCTTCGCCACCATTAGTTAAGACTAGGGACTCTATCCTAAACCTTCGCTGTCGCTACCCGCTGTAATATTACTCTGTCATTGCTTAAGGCTAGGGACGCTGTATCCCAATCTTCGCTGTCCTTAGCTCCGTGCAGGGTGAGGGAATTGAATTGTTTGTGCATATGAAACACTTTGGTAGTTTATTTTAAGATCAAAAATATTGTAAAATTTAATGAAATACCTTGTTAAGCTATCCCTAAATAAAAAATAATTTATACTTTAGAACTGGAGTTCTGAACTCTCTACATACCGAGTTTTCGCTTTCTACAGTTTGCCCCTGGACCCCGCTGACCTACCTCAGCTGGAAAAAGCATCACAAGTTCTACTGCCTGTTTTGTTCTCTTTCAAAGAAAAGCCTTAACAATTGTTTAGGTCAGAGTATAGTCCAAAATTTTAAAGTTTAAAATAGAGCATTATTAAAGTCATAAACTTATAGACTAAGATCCCAGGGCCGCCAGGCATACATATGTACGTTATTTTATCCTAGCTGAATTTTTTTCTGTTAGTGCACCCTAGTGTAGGTATGAACGAATGGAAAATTCGAATCTTAAAACCGGGTGCGTTTCAGAGGTAAAGGGCTAAGGGTACATTTAATTGATGCAAAACTACGGTATTTTATCGGAGTTGATTTTTGTATATGTTTTGAGTAAAGTTTGAAAAACTTGTGTTGACAGTTGCCTGACACCTACAGTGTGACCCAAAGTCAGTTAGACACCTTTAAAAGTCGCAAAAAGTAGTGAATGAGTATCAAAGCTGAATTTTAAATAAATTCTTCGGACATATCTGTTACAAAATATTTCCCAAGCTGCCAGACACCAACAGCGGGACTTCGAGCAAGAAATACTGTGAAATATTTGCCCGAAGCACATAATAAGTTAGCTTTGATGCTAAGACGTAGATTGAAATACTCTTTTGAAAACCTTATAGGTCTCTGGTGGACATAAGGGCCCACTGTAAGTATCTGGCAGCGTGGCAAATATATTGCAACAGTTTGGTGCACCACAAATTCCCCCTTCTCCTATTCAAAAAAATCCCCTTCCATATGAAAATTATCTTTGAATTCTTCATTCTCATGGTACATGCAACATTTTCACCAACTTTTATGATGGTACCAATTTTTTGTTTTATTTTTCCTATTTACCTGAACTAGTATCCGAGGAACCAATTATAAGAATTTTTTACAGTGATTTAATCATACTAATATTGGAAAAAACTTTTCTGCTAGTACGAAACGCTACAACCGAATATAAAACTTAATTTCAGTCCAAAAAGTACGGTATCGTTTCGGATGCTTTGGAGCCGGTATCGTCTAGGTATCGTTTCGGTTTTTGTTTCCGATACTGATACCAAATAATTCTGGTATCGTGGCCAGTCCTAATTTTGATATTAAAATTCTTGGTCAACTATTGAACAGCTTGAGATATTCTAAGCTAAAAGTTTTCAACATTTTATTGTTTTTTTTCCTGCCAACTGTGATTGAAACTGATGTCAGATTGAAAAATCTGAAAATTGGCAAACTAAATACAAAACTGGTCTTAAAAAGGCTCCCCTTAATATATATAAATCGGCGGAAGAAGCATTGGTCAATTTTCGTATTTTTGGTTATTTTAATTTGGCAGACGTTTCCTTCAAAATTCAATTCAATTGTTGTTAGTAAATTTGGCTGAAGTTAACATGCACAAAGAAAAATCTAAAATATTGTACCATCGACCTGAATTTGAATTTTTTTGTATTTCTTTTGTTTGCAAAGTTTGGTTTGATGTTTTTTTTTATAAAACAAAATTCTACATATACATATATATATGTATAACTAATGAAATAAATCAACCAAGTAAAAGACTACCAATGCAAAAATAGGGAAAAGTAATTTTTTGATTAATTCAGAAGATATGGTAACCTTAGTTGCTACATTACCAAATACGTTCCTTTCACCAACTCCCCCATTAAACAACATTGGAAAAGTAAAAATGAGAAGAATAAAACAAGGACACCACCAAACAAGCATTGTTTTTTTTCTACTTTATTTTGTGTTGAGAAAAAAAAACTGATGTTTGCATTCAAATTCTCATACCAATTTTTTTGTTCCTTTTTATATTCTGAGAACTTGTCTCACCCACATACATATTCTCATCATTGAAGCACCTACATACATACATTCATTTATGCACATGTGAATATACAACTATGCTTCTGCCTCTTGTTTTTTCATTATCAAGGACAAAAAAAAATAAAAATGTAGAAAACAAATAAAAGTTCTTATAACTAAATATAGTGCGAAGGTTTAGTTGACTGAACACAACAAGGTTAGCTATACATTTCACATGAGCAATTAAAAATACCCTATTCCGAGGAGTTTGTACATTTGACAATAAGAAAAATTAAAGAACGCAACCTAAGCAACAGATACGAGGAAGATGAATCGTTTTAAAATTTCAATAAAATGTACAACTTGGTTAAATTAAATTGCTTTTATCAAGGGGCTTAGAATTTCAAACAAAATTTAAATAAAAAAAACAAGAAAAAAATAAAATTGCTCCCAAAATACTTCTAGCTCAAAAAGAAGAATATACTCGTACCACGCGTCATTTCTTAAATAAATATAAATTAATGCAAAAATAAAAACGTTTTATTTCTCCAAATTAGTCAAAATTGAACAAACTGAATTCACCCTACAAAAAATAGGGAACAGAAAAAAAAAATATTCGAATGTTAAACATATACATAATGTATGTCGTTGGAAAAGTAAAACTTTTCCTAGCCATGTGTTTTCCTTTCCTTTTTTTTTCTTCTTCATTTTTTTTTTATATTGCCCAAGAATAACAAGGACGAATTCAAATGTTCATTAAAATTGCAATGTGTATCTACGTGTGTTTAGTATTCCGCCCACACTACATTGCGCTGTTATATCTGACAAAAGAAAGAATTTTAATTTGCAGAAGCTTTCAAGGATCTCTTCAATATAAAATGAGGACAATAAAAACAACATACACCCATACAAACACACACACACACACAAATAAAACAACAAGAAAAAAAACTACATTTCAATAAATTGAAATCAAACCGAGACAAAAATAATGACTGATTTAAATGAGAAAAACAAACACAAACACAATCAAGTCAGTCGTCCTTTGTGAATAGAAATTTTGGATACAAACATTGTAGGTAGATACCGTATAGGAATTTATTTTATAGACAAAAATTTAGATGTTCTTTAAGCTTCTTTATAAGGAATTAATGCAATATCTAAAGAACTTAAGAAAGAGATTGAATTGAATCGAAGTCTAATGAGAATGAAAAAAAAAGTGGATAATGACTTTTGCCAAGTTTCTCTTCATTAGACCTTGTAAATCCCTTTCATTAAGTTAAAATACATTGAAATATATTTTTGTAAATAAAATAAGAGAAAAGATGCGATACTTGAGATCTTTTAAGAAGGACAAAACGTCGTAAGTATAATAAAATCTACAAAAAAAAAAAAAAATACAAATTTTTCCCTACTAACAAGGATACTTGAAATTTTTTGTTTCCTTCTATATTTTGTGCATAGCCATTGAGATGTATCGATCGAAAGATAAGAATCCATTTCAACAGTTTTTTTTTTTTATTTTTTTTTTTTATTTGCAATTTTTTTCGTTAAAAGTGATTTCTCACCAAGGATCTTTTAATCATTCAAGCGATTGAATAAAAAAAAATATATAAATGCACAAAAACTACGTATTCATTTGGAAAAAAAAAAGATAAAATAGAAAAGAAAGATGAAAATCTTGTTAGTAAATTGGTAAGATGCAGATGCAAAAGAAGGAAGATTCTTTTCATCGTCGTTGTCGTTGTCGTCATTGACGTTGTCGATAATATTGAGATTGCTAGTTTTCGATGGTTAAATTACAACGTGAATACGATATTTTTTGAGTTTAGAGTATTTTATTGATGAGATTGTAATCTTGAGATGAGAATATGATAAGAAGAAGTTTGTTTTTTTTTGTGCTGCACTTACGATAGATTAAATTGCTGGTATAGATTTGAAATAGAATTTGATTTTTTTTTTTTAAGTACGATGGACTAATGGATGGTTGAAAATTATTTATATTGTTCATGTTTACATACACACAAAATTTTTCAATTTCTGAATTAGTTGGTTATTTTGCTTTGATTCTTTATGTGACTTCAGAGATCAGTAATAATGATAAAACAAAATCTACAATGCATCTTTTAAGTCTATTGCTGTTTTTAACTGCTATTAAACTATCAAATGAGTGAAAATATCGAAATCTCGATAAGGATTTTTTAAGAAATATCGATTATTATGGTTGATTTTCAATATTTTATAGTTTTAACTAATTTCCATAGCATGAAAAAAGTACGTATACGCCACAGTGTTCGTTTTATTTTTTCAACTAACACTATAGTTGATAATTTACAGGAAAAGCCTTTTTTTTTAAACTTGCATTTTAGGTTGTATTTTCCTTTAGGGAAGCGAAGCAATGCTTTATGCACCATAAGGAGGCCTTTCCGGCGTTGATCCATTGACCATCCCCGTGTGTCGGAATTGTTCAGGTATAAACATACCGACCAAAACTTCACTATAACTCTTTTATCTTCTGACCCACCCCCAGAGACCGCTCTTTGCATTACTTCAGGAGGTTGTCATGTTTCCCTTGCGGGATCAACTTACGGGTTCAACTATTTCCCGATAATTTCCTTCTTGTGTTTTTTATTTCTGAGAATATGGTCTATGAAGCTACAGACTTCATGCTATGCTACTCTGTAGCATCTTTTTTACAATGTTCTCCAGTGTGATGGCGCCAATACTTATCTGCAGGTCTTGGCGAAGGCTTTTCCATCTGCTGCAGGCGAAGATGGTCTGGTTTGCGTCATCTTCTAGCGAGTCTCCGTTCTGGTAGGCTGGGCTGCTTGTTTTGCCGATTCTGTGGAGAGAGGCGTTGAAATATCCATGTCCGGTGAGTGACTGGGTGACGAAGTAGTTGACCTCACCGTGTTTCCGGCCGTTTCACACAGCCACGTTCTTGATCAGCCTCACTGTCCACATTCCTCTGTTTTCCGAGCTTCAACGGTCTTGCCCCTTCTGTCTCGTAGCTGCTTAGCCTCCTCGGATGCTGCTTCCGTTCCCATTTCCACCTTTTTGTCGTAGACGTTCTTCCTTTCTGTCACTAGGAGATCTAGGGGTCACTTCTGCGACAACCAGAACCAGAACCTAATGGAAAATAATATGAAGAGGAAGTGATAGTTAAAGCAGTGGCGTATACAGCTTCACTTCTTGGAGGGGGTCATACTAAAAAAAAATTTTTTTAAGATTCTAGGGTCGACATTTTGTCAAGGTCAAAATGCGTTTTGCGAAATTTTACTTTCGAAATTTTCAAATTTCTATTATTTTGACAATTAGTCAGAGTTGAAAAACTATTATTTTTTGTTTATTTTCGTTTATAAATATGAGTTATTTGAGAAAAAACTGAATAATCAGCATTTGAGAAAAAACTGAATAATCAGCAATTTACTGTTGATAATTTTTTAAAGAATTTAGAAAGGTAGAATTCAAAAATGCAGAATTTTAACAGATACAGCTGAAAGAATCAGGCACATTTTCATTGAAAAAAAAACAAATTTTGAAAAGCTGAATTTTTAAACCAGAGTTTTGATCGACTTTCGAATTTATTTTTGATTTGGTGGTGCCTTGTTTGCACCAAGAATATGTCGTAAGGGTTTTAGTGATCGTTAAAAAAATAATTTGGTTTTGTACATATTTCATTCTATTTTCACTACGAGACATCGCTCACAGTTTTCGACGTTTGACGACAGTTTTGAGAGACAGTTTGCCTTATATGTTTTTCTTATCTGATGTTTCAAAATAGTACTGATTAAGTGGAGATAATTTTTTTTCTTAATCGATCAAAAATTTTTGAAGTTTAAGGCTTTTACTTTTTTTAGTAAGGAGCTCAATTTGTTGGATCTACGGTCAATTCGGTTAACATTTCGTGTTAACCGAACTGACCATACATCCAACAAATTAATTGCAGACCAAAAACGGTCTTCCAACGCTTTAAAATGTGTTATATACATATGTGTAAATATAAGATAATTAAATCGAAAAAATTTTGAAATTGGTCAAAAATAAATAAGTTATAATGAGTTGTTGATATTTTTTTAAAAATCAACAATTATTGATCTCTTTGTTTACAAAAACATTTTTTTCGGGAACATAATTTTTTTGTCTGATTACTTTTGAAAAATCAAGTTTTCCTCATGATAATTTTGACGTAAAAATAATTCTAATAAACCTGTACCAATGTACCTACTTACATTATTCTGAATAAAATTGATGCATTGATTAATAATTTTAGAAATCCGAAAACTATTAAAAAAATTTTCCAAGACAAGCCCAAAATCCTTTAAAAAATAAATTTGGTGGCGCAACAGCTCGTGGAAAATCAGGGCCTAGTGAATTACAACTCCCAACCAATCCTGTGTGCGTGTTATTGACAGGAATGAATTGGACCTAAAAATTTTCGCTAAGTCCGAATAACTAGATGAGATGCAATTTTTCATGATAAGTATACTCTTGGAGAATTTGTCAGTTCCTCGCAAGAGACATTACCTCGGAAAAAGAATTTCTGTTTTTGGTGGTAGCGGCAGGGAATTGAACCGACCTTCGGCATGATAGTCCAAAGCACTAACCATTATGCTACGAGGTACTACCTACTAATAGTCACTATTTGTCAATTTAAAAAAAATTAAAGTTTATCGCACGATTTTAAGCACACATAAAAAGATATATAAAAATCGAAGGAGCTGCTTTAAAAAAAAAATATTTTCTATAGTAAAGGGTCTTTTTTTTAGGTATAGAACTTTAAGTTGGCAGTAAAATTTTGGCTTGCGGCCGTATTGTCACCTTTTAAGTGATTGATTTTTGGTTTTTGGCACTTTGTCATGAATAGACTGACGCCTGCACAAAGCTTCCAAATTGTGCAAATTTATTTCTAAAATCTTGGTTCTGTTTGAAATACACGAATTTTGTCTAGCAATGAAGCTCATTTTTGGTTGAATGGGTACGTCAATAAAAAAAAATTGAGATATTTGGAGTGATGATAGATTTTAAGTGTTACTCGTATGTTGAGACATTCTTAAATCCATAAAAGCTGACTGTTTGGTGTACTTTATGAGTTGGTGGAATAACTTTTCTTATAGAGCCATGATTACTGACTTTTTCGTTCATCAATTGAACCACCATGATGTGGAGGAGCTGTGGTTTCAACAAGACAGCACCATATAACGATCACACAGCTCATGCCTTAGTTGATTTATTGAAGGAAACTTTTGGTAACCGCATTTTTACATACATAAAATATTTTTTTTCTGTGGGGATATGTGAAGTCGCTAGTCAATAATATTAGTATGGACGGTAGCGTTATTTTTTCATAAAAGTAAATTTTTTTCTTGAAATACTTTAAAGAGTGTAAAAAATATTAAATACCAAGTTTTATAAAAATTTCAAAATATTATTTTTTTTTTTTAATTCAAAAAACATTTTTTTTTGAAAAATTCATGGTAAGAAGAACTATTAATATTGTTTACAAGCTTCTGTATAAAAAAAATTATTTATATTGTTTAGATGCTTCTGTATACAAATTTTATTTTAATCGTTACCGTTTTAAAGAAAATCAAAAATAGAGAAATGAAATGGTACTTAGGGAGGTACCATGAATAACCGCTTTTTGAAAAATGTATCCCGTCCAAAGGTAGCCCTAGCTTAATTAATTGAATTTTTTAAGAAATGTTGTGGATCCATTTTTAAGACAAATGAAATAGATTTTTTTGAATATGTGCAAAAAAAACATTTTGGAATGGCAATTTTGAGTATGTGTTAAAACAAATTTTTAAACCTAGTTTCTAAAAAACTCCTGAACTCATTTTTTAAATATTGAATTTTCAAAAAAAATTTTTTGACATTTTTTTAAAAATCCAAAACTTGTATTTTTCAAAATTTTTATATGCAATATTATTAACATTGCATTAAAAATTTTGACTGAAATCGTTTAAGCCGTTAATAAGAAAATCGAAAATTAAAAAAACCGTTATATGGCTAATACACTGTTTTTTTCTTATAAAAAACGTTAGAACCGTTTTCGAGATAAATAAGGTTTTCATTAACGGTTGTAGGGCAAGTACCGTTATTTTTTGAGCTAAATAAATTTCAATTTCCCCTCTGGCGAGTTACAAAAAAACTTTATGTTCAAAGTTTGAAGAAAATTGCTTGAGTGGCTTAGGCTGTAGGTCGATATACGGAAAAAAACAGACAGACGGACAGACAGAATTGTGAGACCCACTTTTTTTCGTCTTCCCTATCATCGTAATGACAAAATGTCTGATCAAAATCTAGAGTTTAGTTTTCTTAAGAATGCATTACTTGCCATATAGTTCCTATTTATGAAAATTTCACAAGTAAAAATAACCCAGACAATATAAATTGTATTTAGGTTTTTGTTTTTCGTCGACCCAGTTCTAAAGAGGATGAATGAGATGCTTTTATTTGCATGGCTCACAAAATAAAGCACTCATTCTACGAAAATATTATTGAGATTTTTTCTAAGAAAAAGCATAACTTCTTGACAAAAGCGGTTAATTTTAATCAATTTAAATAATATTTTTTTAATTTATTTGTATTGTCTGAAAAAAGTACGTATACGCACGAGTGTCCGATGGTTTACATGGAGTGTTTATCGATAATTTGCAAACAAGTAAAGTATTGAATTTTTTTTAAATGCACAATAAAGATTGTTTGGTTGGAAAAAAGAATTAAAATTTATGATAAGGTTTTATGTAAATCTTAATAGAATTGAAAAATAGTAGGTATGTCATGTGAATTCTTACAACAGATATATGTTAATTTATGCGAAAAAAATTAAGAAATAAAGTTTTTTTGGTTTGTTTTGCGGAAATTCTGAAAGGCATTGGTGAAACATTGGAGGTTTTCGCAAAGGAGGATATCCTATTCAAACTAAGAGCAGGAACATGAACGAAACCTCCCTCTCAAGCTCTGGGTGTTTTCTTCGTAAAAACTCATAAACTAAAAAGTAGTAAAGCTGCGGATTTATAAAGGAAAGCGATCATTTTGGGAAATAGCAAATGCCTTTTTCATTTGGCGCAGACTAAAGCTTTGATGAGATTTGATTTTGAAAAGATCACCCTTTGATCATAGACAAAATAACATTAAGATGCTGAACTTGATCATCAATTACCCTTCTGTCCAAGAAAGACAATGCATAAAGAGCATGTTCGAATTCATTTCAGTCTTCTGCATGCGTGGGCAGCGTAATCGACATGGAAACTGAAAACAAAACATTTCCTGAATTGAAGAACCACAAGTAAAACCACGGTGGATTTTTTTTAACGTTCGACTTAACTATACACAAAAAGCTGCTGAAAGTCTCAATTTATTTCCAGCACTCAATTAAATCTAGTTTCTAATTTAGCTTCCACTCTGTCTAAAAACAGGATAGATATTTTCCTAATCCAAGAAGTTAATATTTTAAAATCTACTCATTTTCTGGATTTTTTAAATTTTGTTTTTGAAATAAAGGAAATAAAGGTAAAATGTGCAAAAAAGTCAGTCATCTATAAATTAAACAGATGCAAGTAGATAGTTTATTTCATTTACAATAGATAGAAATTTTTTTAAATAACAAATATACCAATACGGACATTGTACTTAAGCCTTACTTACTAGTAGTAGTTCGTATCTGTATTTAGTTTTAATTTTACTCTTAGAATAACTACAAAATGTTTTTTACATATGTTGTATCTTTTGAGTAAGAATGCCTCTCTGTAAAAAACGTATTTCTATACAATTAAATTGACATTTTACGATATGCAAAATACTTTTATCCTAAAATGTCCAAAAATCCATAACAACCACCAAAGCTATGAAAAATATCCCAGGTAGGTGATATTCTAAAATATTTCTAAAATTCATCAAACAGCAATTTAGACTTTTAACAAAAAAATTTCTCCCTTAATCGTTCATAAATTCTTTCGCCCATTTTATTTTAAACAATTTTTAATAATAATATATCACTTTTAAGAGCGCTATACTCCCCCATCCATCCATTCATCCTTTCGCACACAAAACCTGCCTTGCCATTAATCGATTAAAACTCTTAACGTTGTTCGTTTTTTCGACAGCGCGGGGTTCGGCATCGAGTGATGTGGTGGCAACACCAGGTGAATAACCGAGTCGTTTTGTGTTATTTTTTTTTTTTTTTTAATAAATCATAACTTCTCATATATCGAATCCCAAATATAATGGATCCGAAGAGCATGACAAAAGGAAAAACTTCAATAAAAACAAAAACAAAAACAAAAACAACAACACATCAACTTTCACAGCGCCATCTCACGCATCAAAATACCTATGGATGGGTTGTCTACCCGTTCGACTGAAGCATGGGCTTGGACAGGCATAAACAAGGACGGGAGAAAAAATATTCAATGATTCAATGCTTATCGCTCCAACTCCAACCCCTAACTAGCACTTCCGTTTTGGAACACCCTCTTGAGGGGTGTGGAAGTGTAGTGAAGCCCACCCATATGAGGATCCCTCGATTCAGTGTGAAAGGCGTAGCAGCTACTTCACTCCTGCTGGTTGGTGATGGTCGTGTGCATGACACAAAAGTTATTCCCGCTGAAAAATGATAATAAATCATAAAATAAAAACTCTATCTGAAGCAGACATAATTTTTATTTTTTTTTTTTCGTTTTGGTGGGCCCGGATTTAATTCTCCTTTATTTTTAATATTTTTGTTTTTGGAAGAACCAAGGAGGAAGTGTTATGTGCTCTGCTCTCTTTCTCTGATTCCGATTCTGAAATACATTCCTACACACTATTTAAACAAAAAACGAAGCAAAATCCAACGTCAACATCCGGAGTTGACAAAGGATACGAAAATGCTTTTAGTTTAGTTTTAAACAATTTTTTCTTTTTTATTCGACTTACTTTTTATTCTTCTCTAACAAGGGTGAGAGCAACATAAAATAGCAAGAAGAAAAAAAAACAATTTTTGCCAATTCAGCTGAATTGTGAATTTATATTTATTATAATGATTTAGGGAGTTATGCTGGTTTTTTTTTTTTTGTTGCTCCTTTCTACGCCTGCATTGAACGATTTTTTGCAAATGTTCAAAATGGCTATAAATATGATTTTGCCAATTTAAGAATCGACATTTTTTTTATAAAATATTGCTTTTCAAAAGGTTTTTATTTCATAAAAGGAGTTTTATTTTTTTTTGCGCTATACCTAGCCTTCTTCACTGAAATATGTCGTTCAAAAAGTTTTTGACGTTGTGTTTTCGGTTTTTTTTCCTCCCTTTTTTTTGAAAAGGGTAGCTTTTTGAGTTTATTTTAAGTCGCTTTAGTTATGCCTGGGGAGGGGGAGGGAAGGTCAATTTTAGCATTTTTATTTTGGGTCCTCTAGATTTGGTTGTAAGATGTGTAACATTATTTGGTGATGTTAGATAATAATTGACGGTTTTTTTTGTTGCTTGGTTGGTTGGTTTAGGGGAGGTAAAAGGATTCTGTCAAGTCGTTATGTAGGATTTATTTGAGTTGGGTTTTAAAGATGATTTATTGATAAATACTTTATTAAAGTTAATTTTCATTTCATTGACGGAAATTATTTATTTATGGTGTAGGTTTTTGCCTCGAAAAGGTTAACTTGTTTATTTTGAAAATGGAAACAGGTTTTTTGTATATGTTGGAAAATGGTTTGGTAAACAAAATTGCACAAATTTCACATTTTTGTGTCTCTTAAAGGCACAAACTGCAAGCGTCATTTAATAATATTTCTACAAATGATAAAATATTTCAAAACATCAATGATTTTGTACGACATTATTTTCTGCATTTAAAAAAAATACTATAAACTTTTAAATAGGAAAGAAAGATAATAGCGGTGCCCAACTAACAATTTCGCTTCTATATTAATCCATAGATGCTTTTCGTTTTTATTCATTCTTTATATAAAAGCATTGCATAAGACTCCATTGATGGAAAAAGGCGACCTTTTTCAACTCCTATAGTACTTTTATGGAGTTAACTATGAGAGTCTTAAAGAAGTTCACATAAGAGTAAATTAAAAAAAAAACTTGTCGGTAGGTCCAGGAATCGAACCCGTGTCCCACTGAACCAATTGTCTTACTCGCTAACCACAGATATAATAGATATAACAGATATAATATAAGATATATATAAATATAAACAAATCAATGCAGTGAATTGGAATCACTTTTATCTTCAATTTTCTCCTATGAGACAGAAAGCTTGCATTAATGATAAAAAACTTTGTTTAAGAAAAATACAAAATAAAAGATTGGCATGGCTATGACAAACACATATTGTTAAATAAATAAATAGAGGTATAATAGATTAATTAATTAATTAAAACCACTCTAAAATATTGACAATAAAAAGAAATACATTGGCTCAGATGTCGAACTGAAAAATGGCCGATTATAGCTTAGCGTCACCATATTTACTTATACAAGCAATATAGAAACAAAGACACACAAACTAACATAAACATTGTATAATAATTTTACAGGATGACTATTGAAGCGAAGGTACAGTGGTAATTTCATAAAAACAATGTAGAGAGATTAAAGAAACATTGGTATATCGCTTCTGTTAAGCTGATATAATATTTAAGGACTCAGTTATGTACAAATAAGTTCTTTACTTCCTGTTAGAGGAGTTAATGGAGCGCTATAGAAACAAAGAACACTTTAATGTCTGAGATGCGAAGCAAATTTGTTAGTTGGGTGGTGACGGGGAGAGGTAAGCGTGGTGGTCACACCGGGTCAAATGCGCTCTGACGCACCACTCGGTGACTGGCACATTCTGCCCAGCACTGTCGCAACGTGCTCCGCTGCAAAGTGGGGCACCTAGTTAGAAAAGTGGAAAAATTCCCTTAAAATTAAATCATTGAACCAATTTGAATGAAATTTCCAGATGTGATAACTATTAATACGAAAAACCAACACAATTATTATTCGCCTTCAGCCACGCCCACTTTTTCAAAAAGTAGTTTTTCATAAAAATTAGTAAAAGTGTGGATATAAACTAAACCTTATACAAATATTTTTGGGAAAATTGGTCTAGAAAAATTTAAACAAAGCCCATTTTGTGGGCATTTTTCAAGTGGAACCAAATTTTAAAATTTATTGTATACGGATCTTTTAAAAAACTTCAATCCTTTTGATCTATTTGTCCTAATTTTCAACTTTGGGCTATTAACTCCAGGTTAAGATATATTTTATATGCAAACGGTTATCATTTCTTAATTTAACAACTTTGTTTTTCTATAAGAATAATGAATTGTAAAATTTGACACTTTTGAAAATTTATTTTTTTCCACGTTTTCCCCACTATGGGCCAGGCCAACAGGCCACCACGCTGCCCTCCCCAATTTGGAGAGATATTTTACTTTCAGTTTGTTACTGTCGCATGTTTGATTTGATTTAGTAAGAAACATTATTTTTGGTTTCTCCAAAGGCAAAGTTGACTGCAGTTCATTTTTTAATTCATTTCCCTCAAACCTAGAAGTTAATATGAAGACTTTTGTGGACTCATCATAGCCTATCTAATGACTTCAGCATCCACTTCAAAGTCTCAGAATAGGATTGCTGCAATTTTGGTTTTGGTTTAGAAATTAGCGTTTTTTCTGGGCGAAGAAAACTTGAAAAGTAATTTGTTTAGTAAAAAAAAAAAAACATTTAAGAACAAAGACGCAGAAAATACAACGGAAATAAAACCAAACTCTTTTTTGAACAAATTAAATACCTGCAATGAAGCTATTTGCCATTTTCCTTGCCCATTTAAGAAAAAAGTTTTTGGGACATATTTACTAGCAGTTCAAAATTGTTCGTTTCACATATTAAAAAAAAATACTTTAATTCATTCAACAGAGGAAAAGGATCATTGGACGAAGAAATTAATCAGAAAATTTTAAAGTTCAATAATGTCTGAAAAAATAATAGGACCTACATAACTACCTTTTGGGACGCCATGGCAAACCACACTTTCAATTAAAATGTTTGACATTTCAGATTTAAACATTACCCAATAATAATGATCTTAAATCAATTAAATCTACTAATCTCTTATTGTGGGTTGAAGTGCCTTAACTTCAAAACGGGCAATGTTGCGAGCAAAAATATCAAGTAGGTTTTTTAAGATAAATTCCCCAACTACCTAATAGTGGAATAAATTTTTTTCTAAATATTACCAATTTCAAAATATTCGACTTAAACCCGATTTCATGGTCTTTAACTCCTTTTTACACACCTAGCGGTCAACGGGTAGTTGAAGACTTTTTTCGCGTCATGAGAACGAGTCACCTCAATCCCAACGTATGTTCCAATAAAAAGAACGATACAATTTTTTCCTTGAAAAATCTATTCTTTAACTTTATTGTTGCTTTATTAAACCTAAATAAAATATTTTGCCAAATGTTTTGCTATTCGAAAAAGTGGCGAGTCTTCTTAGCCTCTTCTTCAATATTTGCTATCTCGGAACTACTACGTCCTTTTCTAATAGAGACGATCAAAAGTAACTGCTAATTCAGTTATTGTAAAACATTTCACGTTAATTGTTTCTATCGATATTTCAATGCCTATTGGTTGAATAGAAAAAGTAGCCACTTTATATCTTTTAAGCGACTAGGTTAGGTTAGGCTAGATAGGAGAGCTGACAGTTGATCTTGTTACCACTTAGATCTATGTATAGATCAATTGTGATAACCTAGGAATTATATTCCACTTAATGTAAAAATCTCTGTGCTCTGTTAACAGTCAAGCCATTTAGAAGCGTTGACGAAGTTCAGAAGGCTATTAGCCGAAGTTCTAGAAAGTTTCTCTTAGTCGTCATAGAAATGATTCCCTGGGTGTTTCTTTCTAAAACGACAGAGTGCTGGGCAGGGCAGTGGCAAAGGAAATGTGAGGTATCATCATGTGCTTCTTCGTCGCTACGCCCTCGGCAAAGGTCGATATTACTGAGCCTCATTTTTTTGTTTGTGGTATCTCGGGCGATTATACTTACAAGGGAACGGAGATGTTTTTTGTTCATTTGCATAATTTTGTCTGTTCTCTGCATATTGAAATTTGGCCATAACTTTCCCTGTACATCACTGTGAACAGGAACCCAGCAGATTCTAATGTTATGCTGCATGCCAATGCCAAGAACCCTAAGCTTTTTGCGACATTAAATTACAAGCTTCAAGTGTAGCTCGGTGGCAGAAATAGCTTTTATTGCTGCTTGGCTATCAATAAAGAGGGTTATATCAGCTCGTGGTATCGCCACCATTGATATTTGCGTAGCTGTTTTTTTCACTGCCAAGACCTCAGCTTAGAAGACGCTGCAAAAGTCCGGGAGCCTGAAGGAGCTAGCTAATCCCAGAGTTTCCGAGAAAATTCCTGCACCAACTTAGTCTTAGCGACTAACTACAGAGAGTTTATGTCAACAAGGGAGTTAATTAGTTTTTTTAAGGAAACTTTTTTATTAAACTACAAAAATAACACTTAGTTGCTGACTTATTTCATAAAAAATTATGGGTAACGATCAATCTTTGAAATTGCAGGAGCAGATCTTTATAATGGACAAAAAAAGATAAAAACCTCAAATTGAGATTTATTTTTTTCTCTCAGCGATAAGTGGTTAACAGAAACCTTAAAAAAAATCGAAATAAAAGTTTCTCCCTGAGAGAAATTGAAAAAAGTTCTTTTAAAAATAAATTGTTGTTAAGTGAAATTTTTTAAAATCTCGATAAGTAAGAAACATTTTAAAGACCTTTTAAAAGATTTGGTTTTATTTTTGACCTCTGTTTTGAAGTATTTTCCGTTTCGATTTGCAAAAAATAGAAGCCAACAAATTTCAATTGGTTTAAGGATTTTTAAAACAAAAAATGGACTTTTTCATTATTCTTAAATGTTAAAAAGCCCAGCATTTTTTTTTGAAAAATCAATCAAACCTTCCGCAGTTTGCGCCAACCTTTTTCCCCAAAAAAAAAGCAATAACTTTACAGAGACTTTTGGACTTTTGTTTCTTCCACTTTATTTAGTTGGCATAATTTCGTAAAGTGTAATTTCAGGAAGCATAATATTTTAGTGGTTTAATATGCAAAAAAGTATGTAGATTGTATACAGATTGTGAGAATTTCTGCTTAATAAATATAAAAATAGATCAAGTTAAATTTAATTTTCCTGTTCAGACAATTTTACTAGGTACTCTATTAATCTTTTTTTCAGGAAGAACATTTTCTGCGAATTCCTCCTTCATTTTTCTAAAAAGTCCTCTTTCGCTCTACCTAATTTAAAATGCAAACAATTAGGTACACTCTTCCAATGGAAAACAAATTTTCAACAAATAAACATTGAATAACAACTAACCTATAAAAAATAATGAATCCTCTCCATTTCCATTAAAAATGATTTTGCAAATTGTCACAAAAAAAAAAAAACCCATAAAAATCATAACAAAAATTTATTCAAACAACTTAACAAGAATCATGCATAACTCATATTAAAACACTTCCCACGAATTCCCAAAAATAAAATATGACAGAAAATAAATAAAAAATAATATTCAAATCAAATTTGTGTCAAGTCACGACGACTCCTGACAAGCTAAAACCCTCTCAGTTTTTTTTTTTTATTGACAAAGATTTGAACTCCTTATATAGCTGCTAGCTCTTCTTCACATGCCATCATTTTACCTGCTCTACTTTAAAACAAAACGGAAACAAAAAAAATATCGTGAACTTTTCAAATTAAATTCCTCAAAAAAAAAATATAAATAACCAAGATATAAAAATACAACTATGTATGTAACAATCAACGATGAACAAAAAAAAAAGTAAAAACCGATCGTAGTCATGAAATTCGTGACAGTTATAAAGTATCTCCAAGTTTGAATACAATTTATGTACATTTATATGATAGTAACTTCTATCACAGATATTCCTGCTTTCGTTGCCATGATTTTTCGTACAATCCTTTTCTTTAGGTTGCTCTCTGTACACACAAGTGCAAAAAAAAACAACCATTTTTCTTAGAGAAAAATACTTTCAAATACCGCGAGAGCTATTTGCACAGTGAGAAATTCAATTGAAATCATAAGAAGAGTCTCAGGATAGGATATTTTTTCCTTGAAAGAAAATTCATCTGAATGTGGGATGGGAGATAATATCACCCGATTTTTTGTGAAGTTATTTCCCACCTTTTAAAATTATTATTAAAAAGACATTTTAAGGAAGCATGCAATAAAAACTGAAAAAATTAACATTGATAAAGTTTTAATTTTATACCTCCGAAAAATTGAGAATTCGAAAATTACACTGAAAGAAATTGCATTGAAGCTTTCTTAAAAAAAGTTACTTGAATAGATTTCTGGTTTCTTCGAATATAACATGACGGAAAATTCAAGTGAAATTTTATAAAATTTAAGGTTTTTCTTTATTTATTGAAATTTTTTCTCCAAATTTTGTACTCGTACTTCTAGGAATGTACATCCCAATTTCAGACGTACTGTCTCATAACGGGATTCATTTCTTGAATGCATTACTGTAATGTGGAAGTTTTATCTGATGCCTGACTCTGTATTTTCCCCCATTTTGATATTCAGAACTGCAAAACCAATGTGCATTGACATTTTCCCAACTTACATTTCAGCTTCGTTTCGGCCTAACTGAATGGGCTTTCTTGTTTCTGTAAAACATTTAAAACATTTGTAAAATTTCCTTAAAGAAGTTCTAAAGTATAACGGTCTATAAGAAGTTTAAACGAGCGCTATTCCAAATATTATAGAAGCTAAGGTTTTGACAGAGAGCTTCAGAAAGGTTTCTTTAAAGGAAAGAACACAAGTGTAATAGAGTTATCAGCTTATATGAATAGGTTATATAATATCTACTAGAAGTGGATATTACAAGTTTTACCGAGTTTGAAAAATAAAAGAACAAAATAGAATTTCTATTTTCAATTTCTTCGAAGTGGTTTTTGCTGCATTTAATCGCTTTGAAGCCTGAAACTGTGTTTCACGATTATATGTTAATTAATGTATTGGAAATAATTATAGAACAGAATTATTTTTCCAACCATTCTAGGCATGAAACTCTGAACTCCTATGTGACAGTCCAGCACCTTACCCACTTGGCCATCTCAAATAAAAATTTGAAAGATACAAAAACTTAATTAATTAACTTAATACTAGCTTCAGTACTTGTTCACACAGGGAAACAAACTGTAGATTTGTTGACGACTTCTTAAATTGGTTTTAAATCCCCTTTCATTTGGGGGGAAATAATGTTAGATATTTTTTTTATTTCCTTCAAAAGTGGCTTAGTTGAATGCTCACAAAAAATAACATACATCCTACCAGTTCAAGTTTTTTTCTGAGCTAAAACATACTTTTCGCACCGAAAATTATTACATCAATATTTTAATATTAGATTTTATTTATGAAACTATATATTGTTTGTTGTATTCGGTATACAAAATAGGATTAGCTTTGAAGCATAAATGTGTTTTAAATAAAACAAGATATTAATGCAACAAAACAATTGACGCAATATATAATAAAAGTTTTTAAAAAGCTTCTTTAAAAGGACTTTTACAAGTTTGAGCCTCTATAATATAAATTGACATTTTCTTTTATGGTTTGTGTCTTAGATTCCATACGTCAAAGTGAAGTTTTCGATAAAACACTTCTAAGAAATTGTTATAGAAACCTTTTGAAGACTGACTGACAGTAACTTCAATAAAATATCTTTATAGAATCTTTTTAGAGTCATAGGTTGTTCCTTCTAATAATTTGTTTACAGAGGTCTATTCGAAAACAGATGCTAGTCTCGTTAAATTTTCTATATCTAGCTTTCAAACAACATTAAAGAAGCAGTTATTGGAATCACGACTTCTATAAGAAATTTATTTTGGATGGAAGCTGTATAGAAGCCTTATACATATCCAGACTTGCGGGATATCAATATTTCTTAGCCAATATAAACTGAAATTATAGTTGGGTGAAGAAC
The DNA here is from genome assembly GCA_946251815.1 of Dasysyrphus albostriatus. Lineage (NCBI taxonomy): Eukaryota > Metazoa > Arthropoda > Insecta > Diptera > Syrphidae > Dasysyrphus > Dasysyrphus albostriatus. Next base: position 26,223,390 of record OX276335.1, read on the forward strand.
CCTTTTCTATTTTTATAACGCTTATTAAAAAAAAAAACATTAAAAGGCACCAAATTTTAGAAGAATCACAAATATCAAAAATCATTATTTAAAGTGAAGTTATTTCCCAATTCAAATGTCAAATAACTTTGACTGAAAAGGTAAAATTCTTTTCCAAATAAAAATTCAGTCATTTGCAAAATAAATAACCTTCACAGTAAAAAGTGAAATTAATTCGCACTTGAAGTGAAATTATTTCTCATGTGAAGTTATTTACCACATGAAGTTATTTCCCTGCACTTAATTTTACCAATTATAGCTTGAAAAAGAAGCACCTACATTTTTCTTAAAAAAATTCTGTATAGAAATACAAAAAAGTAGGTGGTTTTTTAATTTTGCACCCAACTGTGTACATATTTTTCTTTATCTAAGTTGACTTAAAATCCACACAAGATATTCTAACAAGTATTACAACAAACAATGAAAATGAAATACACAACACATCCAATCTTGCCTCTGGTGATAACCGTGTGAGTTTTTCATTTTCAAATAGAAGATATTTTCCTAAAGTCTCAACGAAAGGACGAACATAACTTTCTCAATATACACATACATAGACAGATAACTCCTTCAACACAACACAACACAACACAACACCCATTGACAACACTCTTGTTATGTAGTTAGACAGAGACAAACAATAAAAATCCGAACATCTTTAGATTGAAATAAGTAAATTGAATACAATTTAAACTATACAAGGATCTGTATTGCTGCTGCATATGTATCCAACAGATACATCTCCGCAGACACTACACACATACAGTGCTTCTCTTATTTCCCAATTCTGATCCCATCCCAGCTTCAGAAGCTCCACAGCTCGAACCCTGCCGCTGGGTATTCTTTCAAGTTTAAAAATAATAAATGGAAAATTGCAAAACTACATCAATTTTGCTCGTTTATCTTTGTTATTTGTGCTGAGTATCTTAGATTTCGTTAACGTTCTTCTGTGTGTCATGGCGTCGTCGCTGTATCACATACCTATAGTTGTTGTAGTTCTAGTCCTTTGGAATGTTTTGTATCTAATATATGATATATTTTTTTGTATCCTTTGCCATTTTTGGTGTTTGGAATGAGAGGATCTTCATTTAGTTGCAAAATTGTGAAAGGAAACTCATTTGGGTTTATTCCTTCTGTGATTTGGCTTCTGTTTTTTTGTTGTTGCTACTGCTGCTGCCTTTTCGTCTCACATTCATCCATCCCCACCCACCCCTAATATAATGTGTAGCTATGGGTTTTTGTTAAGATGTTTTTACTCAAAGTGATAGATGGATGTTTTACTATAAGAGATGGTGCACATATGTGTGTTTTATAGGACTTGTGTATCATTTATATACACGTACTCGGTACGGAACGGTACGGTCTGCGATGTTTAATGTTGCGACTATTCCCTTTTGTTATTTTCCTGATACGGTTTATTTATTTTAGATTTGAAATGATACACTTTGAGGATAAAGGACACAAAGGAGCATTAATATTGTAACAGAGTTTAATGGATATACTTAGGAATTCATATATTATATACACCTTTTTTTAAGGATCTATCTATTCTTTGTTTGTTTTATGTCATAAATATTTAAATCGAAGAAAATGAAGGTTTAACTGGACCAATTGTTGGTATAGGTATCTATTTTTATATTTTCATTTGTGTTTTTTTTGGTCATGGAAAATACATTTTGAAATTTTTTTAAAATTTTACAGAATAATTCATTTAAAATTTTCTGGCACTAAAATTTATTATAACAATAAACAGACACTGGTCTAACCTTAGGGAGCCGTCCAACTCCAAAAAGTGTTTGATCAACTGTCAACCGTCTAAAAACATCTAATAAGTAAGGCTGATATGTTAAAGTTGCCTTAAAATATGCAACGATTTTTTTTTCAAATTTTTTCCTTTTAGGGTGCGTTTCCATTTGAGAGTTCTTTCAATTAAATACTCTCCATACTGACTCTCCGATAACTGTCTACCACTCTTTAAGCTAATTTCATCACTGTTCCCACTTGCGAGTTTTACTTTCGAGAGCTACTTGAGACTTATGACTTAAAGTTTTTATATTCTCAAATGGGCGTATTTTAAGCAATTCTACTGAGCACAAAGAGTTTCAGATTAAGATACTGTAATGGATGAACGGAAATTACCCTTTCACCATATGCAAAGTCAGATGATAAAAGTAAAATTGATTTCACTGATAATTTTAAAACCGGCCGTTAAAAGAAAAAGTAAGGCAGGAGAAATTTTCCAGCAATTAAGGTTTTCCCAACCAGTGGTAAGAGGATATAGTTCGTAGAAAGTCCTACGGTCCTACAGTTACCAGAGTGTTTTTAGCCTGCTATTTTGAGTGCCAACAGCGTAGAACCTGCTGAAATACCAGAACGTTTAAGCCTGCTGTTTTGAGGGCCACCAGGAGCGTAGTGTCTGCTGATGTGCCAGAGCGTTCTTAGCCAGCTATTTTTGGTGTAGAGCCTGCTGATATACCAGAACGTTAAACCTGCTGTTTTGAATGTCGCCAGTAGAGTAGTACCTGGTAATGTACTCAAGCATTTTAGCCTGCTGTTTTGAGTGCCACCAAGGGCGTAGTACCTGCTGATGTACCAGAGAGTTTTAAAGTCTGCTGTTTTGAGTACCACAAAAATTGTTGTCCTACCTGCTGATGTACCAGAATATTAAGCATGCTGTTTTGAGTGCACCAGAGCATTTAAACCTGCTATTGTGAAGAGCGTAGTATTCTCTGATTATACCCTAAACCTAACATCAGAAAGATAAGATCAATTTTAAAGGCCAAGTCACCCGAAACTAGATTTTCGGAGACAAAACACTAGAATTTAAACACAAACTCAAATCGTCAGAAACCAGTGTAACCAAAACAAGGCTTAGACTAGAATCCAGAAGCGTAAATCATGCTTTTGCCAGAGGAGCAATGTAACAGAATATATTGCGAGCATTAAAATAAAGAGTTGATTTTAATAAAAATTATATTATAAAGTTCTAAGAACTTTTTTCATCAGGACAACCCCGGTAATACCAGCTATAGCATTACCTCAGCTGGAAAGCAAAAAGTACATCACAGTAGGAATTTAAAAACGGGTATGACAACGTTCCAGTTCTATTAATTTCTATCAAAGCTATTTAAAGCCAATTAAAATGAATTCGTGTTACAGTTTTCTCGTAACTATATCCTGGGTTCCGGACTAGAGTACGTTGTTCGGAGCTCTTCTTTGTCGAGAAAAAAAGCCTTTTATAACCGGTTAAGTGCTGCTTATAAAAGTACACCACGCGGAGATAATATAATGGTAATGGGGGACCTATATGCCAAGTTTAACAATGTCAATGATGGGATCAGGAATATTATGAGAAAGTATGGCGTTGGTGACTGCGAACACAAAAGTGATGGTTTTGTTGATTTTGGCTACGTCAACTGGCATGTTTGAGCACAAGACGTGTCACAAAAGTCAGTTGGGTGTTGACAAACACACAAGCAACATTCAACCATAGTGATCACTTTCCGATTAGTCAGCAATATGGTGGAAGTCTCCAGGAATTCCGTAATAGAAGAGATGAAGACATGGGAATGGCCCACTGCAGAAAGATTACGTACAGTTGCAGCTCAGAGAGTCACGTGAACACCTGAATGCCTAAGTTTAATACCGAAATACTAAAGGATCACACAGTCCGCCAACAGCTAGGAGACAAACTTTCACAAGGATTGACAGTAAACAGTAGCACAGAACCTACCTCCATCGAAAACCATTGATATGCCGTGAAGAACGTGTTTTGTATTCGGGGCTGAAAATGTAGTCGGTTGATTACAAGAAAGAAATAGTTCTTAGGTTTCCATAGAAACTTGCGTAAGGATTGACAAAAGAAAACATCAAACAAATCACATCGAGAAACGAAAAAGGGACTGTGTATCGTATGCAAATAAGAGAAATTCACTGTTGCGTGCGGTGCGCAAGATAAGCGTTACTATATGAAAGAATAGGCTATAGAAACAGAAAACTATTGACTGCTCTCTTCCAGCTTTCAATTTCAAAAAAAGAGGTCTTTCCTTCCCGTTGGAAACATTCTTACATTGTACCGGTACATAAAAAAGGCCCCAAAAAAGAAATTTCCAATTACCGCCCCATTAGTTAACTCTCCTGTATACCTAAGCTTTTTGAAAGTATTGTCTATGACACTATACTCTTGCATTGTAAACTGATTTTCTCCCCCAATCAACATGATTTCTTGAGCGGTAGATCAACTACTACAAATTTAGTAGATTTTGTCTCTGGCAGTATATGTGTCCTGGAAGCTGGGAAAGAAGTCGATGTTATCGCGACCGACATTAGTAAAGCTTTTTACACGCCCTTATTCTTTTTAAACTTAAAGCACTTGGCTTTCAACTTTCCTTTATTGCATGGATTAAATTCTATTTGAGTGAACGTAAATACAAAGTTCTCTTTCGAGGCTCTGAATCGGAACCTATCTTTGCAGCCTTTGGGGTTATATACTTTAGTATTATACCAACTCCAATCACACAATCCCTCCACTTTGTTTGTTAACCCTAAGCTGGTCTTTAAAGTTTTGTAAACTTTAGATGTAAGTGTTTTTTGGCTTGTATTGAGCTAATAAAGTTAAACAAACTCCGCTTGTGTTTGTTGCTAAATAAGAGGCCGCAAGAAAGAGTGAAACCCGGATCATCTTCAGAATAATCAAAGATCTGACAGGAGGTGTCAAAAGTTCTAAGCAACACCTGGAAAAGACACAGACGGATCTCTGCTAGTATCAGATGAGGACCAGCTCAAAGGGTAAAACGTGAAAGAATCGCTACGTTTTCGCCATTGAAGGGAACCCAATGTCCAATGACCAGTACGCAGTAATGAGTTCCCGATTACGAAGTCTATCCCCCAGTAAAAGATAAATCTTTACCGCCTCAAAGCACTGAAGAACAATAAAGAAGTTGGACTAGACGGTATTTCAGCATAGGTCATATGAGCAATGCCAACAACATCGAGTGAGCGCTTGCACCCATCACACAACATTTCATCGGCTGTTCATCGAATTTGAAAAAAATCTCGATAAAATCAATAATGGCTTGCTTTGCGCAGGAGGGTGATGCCAAATAAACTAATAATTGTGCGTAAATTGTCACTTTCTGTATAAAGGAAGGTTATCAGAGGAATATTAAATCTAAAATGTGGTTAGACAAGGCTGTAAACTGCCATCAATACCTATTGGTGACAAGTATTAATGTATTTAACGCAGTTATGGTAACTGGAATTGGAAGAATTCAGTGGACTCTGGAATCACACTTCAAATATAAGGACTACACTGCCGACGTTGTTACGACGACGCCAACCTCTGCCTTCTCTCCCATAGAATAATGGATATGCACCAAATGAAAAAAAGGATGTCAAATGGCAAGAGAAGACGAAATTGTTTGGGAAAAGAAAAAAGGATCAGCCTTGTAACTTTCTTATCTATCCATATAGATATTTCTCTACAACCTGCAGAGATTCTAGATAAACTTCAATTTTTTGAGAGCATTGTGTCTTCCGATGGTGGAACCGAACTAGACATAATTCCCCCAGTCGGAAAAGCAACTGCTGCATTTTAAATGCTGTCCAAAATATGGAAAAACAACTCTTTAAGCCTAAAAACCGAGCTATGACTGTTCCACTCCAAGGTTGAATTGGTGACTAGCAAAGTCACACCTACTATCACAAGAAAGCTGAAAACATTCAGTAATGGATAACTTCAAAATATCTTGAGGATTTGTTGGCCCAAACATATCTTCACTGATTAACTTCATGGGTTATCAGTTCAGGAACCCATTGCTTCTATCGTACGAAGATGTAAGTGGCAGTGAATTTGGCAACAACTTCGCAAATGTGAAGAATGAATCGCGAGTGAATTCAATGGAAACCTTTCACGCAGAGTGGCAGGCAAGTGGGTCGACCTTCAAATACTTGCTACAGAACAGTCGGGGAGGAGCTCAATTGGGGAAGAGTTTGAGAAAGCTGACATACATCTACAGAAACAGTCAATTTTACTATTGTGATGCTAAAAAATAAAATCTGAATATCAATGAAGTGAACAATTTATTTTTTCTGTAAGAATACAATTTCCCAAAACTCTAAAATTCAATATAATCTTCATCTTTCTGTTTTAAAATTTATTAACAGAAAAAAATAGCTGTTCTAACAAAGAAAAAAATAATCAGGAAATAATATTTTACCAAAAAAAAAAGACACGCTCAACATAAAGATCACAATCTGCCCCAAAAGTGCTAATTTAATTACAACACCCCGAACACAAAAGACTGAATCTAACCTTTCTTATCCACCAGAGAAGCCCATTGAAACATTTTTCATTTGATCAAGAACAATTGGGGTAGTTTCTCTCTTCTTTTTGCAATTTTTTGGCCATAGTAGGTATAAGAATAATTCGATGTATAAAGAAAACCCCCTTTTTTCATTGAGAGAGGGAAAGAGTAAAATAAAAAAAAAAGTTCCGAGGACAATCACGCAATTCGTTATCCTTATCGCTAACAAAATAAAACACAGTCGATAAATAGATATCCCAGCACCCCCGGATACTCAGAACCCGTACAAAGTTTTAGTGAATTTATTTATTTATTTGTTCAAGAAAATTGTGACAACCTAACCACACACAGTCACACATAAGTACAAAGAATTAAACCATACAAACAAAAAATCGAGATTTACCTTGCTCAGCAATATTCTTATCCTGTTTTCATTGAATTGACAAAAATTAAGAGAATGACATTTTTGTGTAGTTTGTGGAGTGTGGGAGGCAGCAGAAGTGTGTCCGGTAACCTATATTTGACACAAAAAAGATCACGATAAGGCCGGGCAGAGAAGGATATGTACTAAATGAAGACTAAGACCACACAAACAAATATTGAACATTCTTGCCCTCCCCAAGGGTGTTAGTGGCTATGGTAAAGTACAGCAGTCGTCGCATCAAAGGGATGAAAATAATAATAAAAATAATGATAACGGCGAGGGCGAGGACAAGGACGATACACACAAAAGCTTTAATTTTTTTTTTTTTGTTATTTCATTTCTTCGCCTTACCACCTCAAGGCAGCAAACTTATAATACAATGGAACAGGAAATGAAGACCAAGGAGAGAAGACACACTTCACATACAGACCCAGTGCACTGTTTTGTCTTTTTATAACGTGTATAGTCTCGAATATAAGGTGTGAGGGGTTAATGCCTCAAAATGGTGACCTCAACATGGAAGAAGAATGTAATATCTTTGTGTGATGTAGAAGGACAAAGAAGATTGCAGGAGGTGAAAATCGTTTGTTCTTTTGATATTGCTTCGGGGATTCATCAAGGATATGAAACCTTTCTGCTTGGCCATTTTCTTTTTCTTTTTGGGGCTTTTTTATTATAAAACAAAAAAAATGTAAATATAAATGAAAATATCTCAAGACAATGAGACAGGTGCGAAAAATATTGCTCAAACAAAGAAAACAAACAAAATGAAATAATTCTTTCGAGATTATTTCTATGGGGCAATAGTGAAAAAGTTACAATTTAAAAAAAGTGTCATTTGTAGAGATAAAAATAAAGAGGAAAAAGAAAAACTGTTGGAAATTAATTAATTCTGTATCTAGGCTTAGGTTAGATGAAAAGTGTGAGAGCAAAGAGATATACAAAAATTTGTTATTTTATACTCGTAACTCTGCCGTAAAAGCTATTCGACACCCTTCCCAACAGAGCCGAAAAAGTTTATCCATACCCATAACATTTGTTTCAACAGCTTCTAGACTTCTATGCAAACAAAATATTTCAAATCCTTCTCATGTCAGGATGGCAGATGCTGAGTCCGAAGCTTAGGCCTGAGGTAAACATCGTTGAACACAACAGTCACTGATAAGCTGAAATATGATATGATATCTCTTACGACACTTATCACCACTGTTCTATTGGTGAATGCCTAGCGAAATTGCAAGCGGGAAAACCAACACAATGCTAAAGATAGAAGATTTAGCAGTAAGAAGTAAGAAATTGGAACCTAGAAGTTGAAGATCTTGAAAAATATTCACTACTTAAATCTGAATATTGATTGATATTTGTTATTAAAAAAAAAAACAAACGGGTGCTTTTGAATATCTGCAAAAGTATGAATTCTCAAATCTCAAAATCTCATCGAAGAATGGTAACAATTTCAATGGATTATAAAATGTCTAAGAAAACTTAAAAAAAAATTTGATTTTTAAATGTATTGCTTCGGAAAAAGACACTTTTAGATTTTTTAAATGAAATTTGCAACAAAGTAGACTATTATGTACGTCAGCATAATTTATTCCCTGATTCTGAAGCCAAAAACTGTTAATTTTCATCAAAAGACTACTGAGATGTTAACAGATTAAAAATCTCTACAAAAATATCTGAACAAATTTGAGATGATATTTTTTGGTTTTGGAAAAAAACCGTTTTTAGTGGGTTTTAGTGACTTTTGAACGAAATAGACTATTATGGCAATATCTTTCATTTTTCAATTGAAAGGACAAAAATTGTCAAACTTAATTAAAACATGACTTCGATTTCAATGTATTCAAAAATCCTTATAGAAATACAAAACAAGTTACATTAAGTTAATTGCTTTGGAAGAAGAGGAAGACGGATTTTCAAATTACTCTTGAAAAGAAAAAGACTATTGAATACGCATATATAGGTCATCCTTCAATTTTTAAGCTAGCAACTGTTAAACTACATCCAAAAATAGCTGCGATATTAATGGATTGAAAATATCTAAAAATTTGCTTTGTAGATTTTTGCTTCGGAAAAAGGCATATAACCCTCTTGAGTAATATTTGTAACAATATAAACTATAAGGGACGTTAGTACAGTACATATTTTAATAACTTCAAAGCCATAAACTGTCAAACTTCATCAAAAGTGGGATATTATTTCAATGGATTCAAAAACCTCCAAGAAAATAAAAAAAAAAAATAAATTTAATTTATTACTTCGGAAAAAGACGCTTTAAAAATTTTAAAGGAACATTGCAACGAAATAGACAATTAGACACATTAATTTAGGTCATTTATTAATTTTTAGGCTATAATATGTCAAACTTCATCGAAAGATGACTGCAATTTCAATGAAATGAAAAATCTCTAAGAAAATAAGAAAAATTGAAATTTAATTTATTGCGTCAGAAAAAGATTTATTAAATAAAAAATCCCTAGGAAAAGCTCATAACAATTATTCAATCTTATAAAGCAACCAATAGAGAAGCTTAACTCACTTCTGGATTTTTTTTTTCAAAATTTCGATAAGGTTTGGTTAATTGGTTTGAAGTTCAGCTTACAAAAAACTTTTCTAGGGGCAACGTATATCACATTATGGAAGCTTTGTGTGAAAAAGATTAGATTCTATGTTCAGGAAGTTTTTTGAAAAAAAAGTTACATTTCGTAGGGAAGTACTCTTAAATAAATAAAAAATTGGTGGCATAACTGCCCATGGAAAACCAGAGCCTAGTGACTTACAACTCTCAACCATTCCTGTGTGCTTGTTGTTGGCAGAAATGGAGGGGACCTACAATTTTTTGCCATATCCGACCGCCTGGATGAGAACCACTTATTAAAACAAGTATATTCTTGGAGGAATTGTCAGTTCCTCGCAAGAGAAGGAAGTACTCTTGGTTTGGGATAATTGTTTTTTATTATTTGCAATACACTTCAAGGTTTCTTTATAAGCTACTGAATTTAATGAATTTCGGAACAGAGGTATTGGTCTTTATCTACTTTACTTGCCAAATTCACCTAAGTCGTTGGAATTTAAATTTTTTGATTTTCGTTGTTGAACCTACTACTCAACTCACAGTACCTATATTCTGACATCATCAAATATCACCTGAATTATTTTTCTCTAAATAAACTTTAAGCGTTCTCATATTTATGTTGATAAGTGTCTTATAAAAGCACACTTAAGACTCTTTTGAGAGGCCTTTGTTACTAGCTCAATTGCCTTCTTACCCTTTGAACAGAATGAATATAGCTGCAGCTTTTAGCAAGAGTTGCATTTTGTTAAACTTCTGCTACGCCACACATTTCCTGCTTCATTTACAACTTCACATGGTGGCACTGTAAACTATTTTTGTATCTTTCTACTTTGACAGTGCTACACGCCGCAACTATAGCTACACCATTAATTGATGTCACTGTCTGTTTTCATAGCGGAGCTCGGGTGGACAAACTCCCAAATTATCTCGAAGTAATAGCTGGTAACGTTCGGTCCAAAACATGGGCATTGGGGGGTCCTTTTCTGTTGACATCACATATTATTTTTCTTGCCATCACTTACTATTTAATTCATCAAAGCTATTTCTGTTTAAATTCTTACAAAAGCGTTTCAAAAGTCATTCTGTGTTCATCCAACTATATCAGTAGCGTTGTGAAAAATGTTTTGTAATTCTATTCATTCACCAAAGCCATCCAACTCCTTATAACCGTCGATTTGGTGTTCCGACCCTTCCTGTATTTAACATCTTTAATACTCAAATTTTGTCTAACCCAAAGCTTAAGACAACCAAACTTCAACAAGGAAGATGGGAACCCTTAATTTTAAACCTTTACGACACACACTTGTTAAGTAAAATGTTGTCACTCTGCACCGACTACAAGAAACTAGACCGTTTGACTTAGTGTAACAGGAATTCTCCACTTGTAAATACGGTTCTTGCAGCTACGGTTTCTGAAGCTACCAAAAAGAACTATCTTTTGAAAGTAACTTCATTACTTAACTTAGTTAGAGTAATGGATGAGGGTAATGTCTTTTAAATGAGTAGAAATCTTAGAGCGTTGAGCTCTTATTGTCTGTGAAGATTGTCCATATTCTTTCCCTAGGAGATATATGTAGAAGTAAACTCCTCAAAAAAAAATTAAGTAAGTAATACTGAGTTCCTTTCAGACTACAAAACATAAAAAAAAGATATAATGTATCTCTCCAACTCTGTTAGAAAAGAAAAAAAAAAAGAAGAAAATCCTCTAAGCCTCTTTATATGCAGTTAAAGAAAAAGATCTATTTTGTGCTGAAACCGCTGCGCTGGCTAAAAGTTCCATGTTAATTTGTATCCCTTTTCTGTTTCACAATCGAAACAAAAGGTCTTTTATTTCTTTCTAAATGTTTCCTTCCGTAAACAAAGACTAGATGTACCAAGCTGGCCGGTTAACCTATTTCTTCTCTCAACTAAATTCCTTTTTCTAACAAAAAAAAAAGAACTTCTAAACTCTTTTGGTTTAGGTATAACTGTGCCATAGACAACTTCAATTCACTAAGCGGAACGCATGAATTTTCCTCTCTTTTACCAATAACACAAAATGTCGCAAAAAAAAAAAGAAATACCAGAAGAATAATAGAAAACCACTTAAACAAGGTCCTTAATTAGTTGCGATGCTTGTTCCTCTTTTAGTTTTTTTTTTCTATTTTTCTCTTTATACTATTTTTATAAATGCTCGATCTTAATGTGAGGGCTTTCAGAATTTATAGACAAATTGTCTTCCTCTTCCTATAAGGATAACTACGACAACGACGATGAAGCTGATGATGATGATGATAATACAGTTTTAACAATGAGCTGCTTTTGCTTAAGCCACATCACTAAAATGTTAACATTAAGTTTAATTTTATTTTTTTTTATATATAAATAAAAAAAAATAAGGTAGAAAAAAAAAACTAAGTAAAAAAAACTATGAGAATAAAGTAAATTAATTCAACAATAAAAACCCTTCCTCTTAACTACTTTCATTTGCATTCATTTCCATCCTTTTTCATGTTGCAGGTTTTTGTTTTTTTTTTTGCTGTTTTGTATGTTTTTTTATTCTGTCAGTTTGGCTTGCTAAGCCACGAAGAAATAAACTTTACTTTTAACCAAAACCTAGGGATAGTTCCTATGGACCATCAACGCTTTTCATTTACCCTTAAACAGACCAGACCTGGAAAGGGCGGGTTTTGCCAGAGAGAAAAGTAGTACATAGTTGGGGAAAAAGGACAAGATGAACAAAAAATGTGTTGTTTTTCTTTTTCTTTTCATTTTTTTTTTATGAACGAAGATACGAACACAACATCGATTCAAATGTCTGGCCCCTCAAACGGCCTCTTCTTTATTCATAAATAGACACAACAGGAATATCCTGTATTCCTTTGCAGGATATAAATTTCAAAAGGAATTTATATACACACAGTTTGGTTTGATTTTTTTCTCGCTTCTTCTGCTCTGTAGCTTCCTGAAAAGGCATACCGAGTCGAGGCCCAGGACGATATTCAGATTCTAAAAAAAAGGGACGAAAACGAAACGAAAAAAAAAAACAAGTTAAAGAGAAGAAAAAGCTAAAGCTTACCACCATCCGACCGGTTATTGAATTTGTCTGAAGTGAAAAATAGTGTAAAAGCCAAAAGAAGGAAAGGATGTTATTTTTTGTTATCCTACCGCGGTCCTTTGGAATTTATTTTTTTTTTTTCATTTTTTGTTTGTACGCTTTATGCTTACTCCCATGAGTTGAGCCTTAAAACAAGTTTATGCTCACGAATCGGAAAAAATTAAATGAGAAAAGCATGCAATGACAATAATAAAAAAGAAACTACCAGATTCCTTGATCCTGTATTTAATGAAAAAAAAAAATATTAAGCAAAAAAAAAAATAAGGAAGAATAATCCGACTATGGGAATTTTTAATAGCTTACTGAGTCTTTATTCCACCTTTGCTCAGCGAGAACCTCAAAGCAGTCGTACGCATATATAATGGAGACGATAGAGGACTAAAAAAAAAAAAACTCATAAAGAAGCACTTTTCTGCTTAGTGAAGAATAATAATAAATCCCAAAAAGGATATTTTCATGGAAAACTATTAATCTTGGATATACACGCAGGTATTAAAACACAAAGTGCAAAAGGATATAACAAAGGTGCAGCATCAGGTTCATAATAATAATGCAAGTCTTACAAGCTCAACAAGGATGTGTTCGTTCCCATTTATGTGGAACCCATCCCATCTTCCTTACCCCCCACGACTAAAAAGGGAGTGTTTATTTTTAATATATAATTTTTTTTCTTTTAATAATGAATGGATTTAGTGCACAAGCACAAGACACAAACACATATTGACATCAAGGAATTAACGACAAGCATAATAATAGGAAATTGCACATATACAGAGAGGATAAGGTTACAAAGTGAATCTCATTGATGTGATTTTTTTTTGTTCGTTTGAGACAACAGACTGTCTGACTGTGTAATGAATGAGGTCGAGGAAAGGATCAGAGTGGAAGAGAAGAACTCCAGACAGAACAGGATGCATTGGGAATTTTTTTTCCCGGGATTTGTGTCACTATAAGTACATCATCACGATGTCTATCTCTACAGGTTCACTCAAAAAGCTTTTAGAGGTTAGAAGAGATTTAGGTAGAACTTTGCTATGGGGCAGAGAGGTAGTATATGTTTTCAGTTTTATTGGAAATCTACCTGGAGGCTTGAATTTAACTGGAATAAGACTTTTGATAAATTTTTTAATTATTAGATAATTTTCTAAAAAAAAGAAGATATTATGTATTCTACGGAAAAAGTCACCATTAGGAGGTTGACTGACATTTGCACCAATGTAGACTATTAGACACGTCAATATACTATATCTACTAACTGTAAGCTCATAAACTGTCAAAATTCATCGAAAGATGGCTACAATTTCAATGGACTTAAAAATCTGTAAGGTAGTTTGCAAAAAATTGAAACATAATATATTGTTTCGGAAAAGTATGAATTAAGGGTTTTCAAACAGATATCTACAACAAAACAGACCTTAAGATAGTCTCAGTTCAGTTTATTGCTTGATATAGTCTTAAGGATTTTAGGCCTATAAGCCTATCCTCTTTTCTTCTCAAGACTTTAGAAAGACTAGTGGAGACTCACACTCGCCCAAAACTTAATGACGGCGTGCTGTCACAGGCCCAACATGCATACATGAAGGGCAAATCTGTTGAAACAGCGCTTCATGAAGGTCGGTACAATCGAAAATCACCAATCACCCTTAACATAGAAGGAGCTTTTAACAATGTTGATAATAGCGCAATTCGACAAGCCCTCAACTCGATCAGCATCGATCCGTTACTGATAAACTGGATTGACTCCATGCTTCAAACAAGACTCATAAATGTAGAAATGGGTGATACGAAGTTAAAAGTTAGAACATGCAAGGGTACTCCGCCAGGTGGAGTTCTATCTCCTCTGCTTTGGCTCCTTGTAGTCAACCAGATATTGGTTAAATTTAATCTGAATGGCTTCAAGGTCGTTGCATACGCCGATGACATTGTGATAATGGCCTCGGGAAAATTTATCCCCAACCTTATGCGACCTCCTACAATTAGCCATCAACAAGCTCAGCTCAACAGGCCAGCAGTTGTGGACTTAGCGTTAACCCTCAAAGACAGAATTGGTGTTGTCTACAAGGAAAAACAAAATTCCCAACATAAACCCGCCAACTATCAACGGTCAAGTATCTTGGTGTTGTACTTGACCGTAAATTGAACTGGAAAAAGAATATTAAAGAAAGGGAGGAAAGAGCCTCAGAAGCATTGTATACGTGCGGTCGAATTTTTGGTAGAAGATGGGGTCCCAGCTCTAGAACCATTCATTGGATGTACACAGCCATTATAAGGCCAATCCTAACGTATGCATGTATGGTCTGGTGGCCAGCCTTAGATAAGGAGACCAATCTTAAAACCATGACCAAAATTCAAAGACTAGCGTGTATCGGCACAACCAGTGCTATAAGAACCACACCAACGGCCGCCCTAGAAACTTTCCTTTCACTTGCCCCACTCGATCTGTTTACGAAAGAGTTGGCGGCAAAAAGTGCTTTACGCCAACAATGTAATAATTGGAAAAGGGCCCTCTTCGGTCACAGAACTATAATGGACTTTACAGACATTGACATACAAACAGACTATGTTTCGCCGCACATTGATTTCAACCCAGTAACCATGACAGTTCCCCACCAGGGAACTCTGGAACGAAAACAGCGTCATAAATGCAAATCATGTTTCGGTCTTCACCGACGGCTCCAAGAACTTGGAGGGTGTTGGGTCAGGTATCTATTCAGATAACCCATCCATAAATAAATCAATGAAGCTTCCAAACTCTTGCAGTGTATTCCAAGCGGAAGTGCTGGCAGTTTGTGAAGCCGCGAAGCATCTTGCCTCACGTGAATTAGTCAACAATAATATTGACATTTTCATAGATAGCCAGGCCATTAAAGCCATTTCCTCAATAACCATAAAGTCCAAACTGATAGATCGTTGCTGAAATGAGTTAAAAGTACTCAACGCAACAATCACAGTAACCCTAAAATGGGTCCCAGGACATAATGATATTCACGGAAATGAAATGGCAGATGAACTGGCCAAAAGCAGATCATCTCTTGATCCGAGCCAAATCGGAGCCTCGGTGCTCATCCCACTGGAGGAAGAAAAAAGTAGAATACACCAGGGTTTCTTGGAAGCTGCAAATGTCAGATGGTCATCTATCGACACCTGTCGGGTTTCAAGGAACCATTGGCCGAATATTTCGAAGGAAAAAACTGAATACCTACTCAAGCTAAGCAGGCCTCAATTATCACTCATAGTTGGCGTCCTATGGGAACCCACATGAAAAGAATGGGCATCACCTCACCGGACTTATGTAGAAAGTGTCATGATGAAGAGGCGGAAAAGGGCTTCCTTCCCTTCTTATGTGAATGCCCCAGCCTAGCTAGAACCAGGAAAGCAGCCCTAGGAGAATATTTCTTCGATGAACTGGGCGACATCTCTTTATTGCCACTAAAAAACATCCTAAAATTCAATCAGAACTCCGGATGGTTCAGGGAGGCCCCCTACAACTAATACTTCTCCTCAAACCCCTTCCTATCCCTCTTCACCACACACCTTTTACTCTGGGGAGCGCAATGGATCCACTGAGATCCGAGTGAGATGATGCGGCTCGCCGTATCATCACCCCTTTTAACTTAACCTAACCTAAGTGTTAAAATCCATTAAAAGCTGGCTGCGATGTTAATGGTTTCGAAAACTCAAAGAAAAAATATACAAACAAATTTAAATACTATTTTTTTGTTCGGAAAAAGTCAGTTTTAGGGGATATGAGCGAAACTAGTAACAAAATAGATTATTAGGCACGTCAATATACTTCATCTGCTAAGGCCATAAGTTGTCAAACTTCATCGAAAAATGGCTACAGTTTCAAAGAGTTGAAATATAATATATTGCTTTGGAAAAATAGGCCTTTAGGGTTTTAGAGAGAGCAATAAAACAGACATTAATTTACGTCAATATAATTTATCCCAATTTTGAAGACACAAGCTACTACTAAAATCCATTAAGAGGTGGCTTCGATGTTAATTGTTAAAAAAAACTCAAAAAAAAAAAATTAATATTATTTTTTTCTTTGGAAAAAGTCGTTTGGTGGGGGTTTTGTTGACATTTGCAACAAAATAGACACTTAGAAACGTCAATTTAGTTCAATTTTCAATTTTTAAGCCAAAAATATTAAAACTCTGTTGAAAGATGACTCAGACGTTAATGGATTAAAAATCTGTAAGAAAAATATTGGGATAATATATTTGCTTCGGAAAAAGACATTTTTAGGGGTTTTGAATGATATCTGCAACATATCAGACTATTAAACACGTTAATTTAATAAATTTTTTAATGGAAAAGCCAAAAACCATCAAATTTCATCCAACGATGACAACGATTTCATTGGACTTAAAAATCTTTAGGAAAATTAGATAAAATTGAAATTTAATTTATAGATTTGGAAAAAGACACTTCAAGGAGTTTTATGTGACATTTGTAAATAAATGGACTATTATGTACGTCAGTATTATTTATACGCTAAACCTAAAGCCATAAATTGTTAAACTCCATCGAAAGATGGCTGCAATGATAATGGATCAAAAAATCTCTAAAATCTTCAAAACTTGTGACAGAATATTCTATAGGGATCTGATCTCCATATACAGGCTATGCGGGGGCACATTCACCTGAATTCAAAATTTTGTACGTAATATTATTGGCAGAATCCCCGTTCATTAATATATTCCCTAACCGTTTTATGTGAGTATCTCTTTATATCGATGAATTTTTGTTAAAACATCTCATCCAATGAACTAAGTGATCTAATATAAAACTATTTAGAAAAAACCATGAAACCAGAATAAGTACCGTATTTCCCTAAATAAACATATGTACATATATTTTGTCATAAAATATCCCTCTTAAATAAAAAAAAAATAACAAAACGTTTCTACTTACTTTGGATGATAGTTGTACACTGAATTCCCCATCAGCGCATGCCAATGTCTAGGTCCCTTAAACCAAACTGGGAAATCACATCTTTCCGCTGGTGGAGGCTTCCGTAATGACATTATTCTTGACCCAACCTTGAATAAAGAATAAAAGCAAAAGAAAATTGATTTCACACATGACTGCAAATAAAAGACATAATACAAAAAAAAAAACCTAAAGAATTTGGATGAAATCCAGAAACAAACTATCCTTATGCTCGTATATTTACACAAGCACATCAACAAACAACAAAAAAAAAAAAGGACAAGGAAAAATATATTATAATTTTCTCGTACCAGTAGTACCTATTACAGGAAGGAAAAAGAAAATTCTTCATTTCATCTTGAAGATGGATTTATACGAACTTTTTTTTTTTATTATTTTCGTTTTGCAGGATGTAAGGCTTTTTGCCTACAAACCATGCTATACCCTTTTGAACCTCCATCATCCATTTAAAGCACATTGATGCCACTTTGTATACAATATACATTTATATATATTTTATATCTTTCATTTGTACAAGTGGGTATATATGTTAGGTTCATATCATGGGGATAGTAAGAAAAAAAATATTTATAAGAAAAATGACTTCACTCACAAAGTGACAACGCAAAAACCGTTACTACAAAAGGATGTGTTACTCTTACTATATCTATAAGAAAAATGAAAATTCTAAGACCAAAGTGAATTGAAAAGAAAGGACAAAAATAAGACCATTTCCTTATTTTTGCTTCATACATCACACAAGCAACAATAGCATAGCCAAAATCCATTCATGGAACGTATACTTTTTTTCTTCTTCTTCTTATTTCTCTATGACTATTATTTTTCGTGACGACAATGTCGACGGACGGGACGAAATAAAATAGAAGGACTTTTGATCTGAATTGTTATAGAAAGAAAGACCTATCAAATGCCATTGTATAAAGTATAGTATAAGAAAAGCTTACAGGACTTTCCAAAATGGAAACGCAAAGAACACAAGATGAGTATATGAGAAGAAATCAATTTTGACAACATTTTCTTGTAAGTATTTTTATTTAAAATTAAGTATTTGAAAATTTAATATGATATCCTGTTTTTAAAGGATTATTTAAGGGACTAGCACAACAGCCTTTTGATGATAACACTTTGCTTCAAAGGCTCAACTGCTTGCCAAGCTGCGAAGGTGGTAATCAGTAATGCCGGATAAGATTTTTAGAGTCCCACCAGATCCCAAAAAAATCTCACCACTTTTGTTCTAGAAAAAATAAAAACACCACAATTTTATGTCATCTTCTTAGTCAGTTATTGGTCAAAAAAAGTTAAATAGTCCTAGAGATTGGTCAAGACTTAAAATTTCATAAGGTTACGCAAGATTTTTGCCACCTCATTTGTTGGATACCCGCAAAAAATGTATACCGATGCGAAAGAACACTAGATTGGGATGACAGGTCAACTGGTTTTAGTAATTGGTCAGGTACCTCATTTGTGGGGTATTCACAAAAAATGTATACCATCTGAAGGCTGGATCGTGATAAAAGAGCAACATGTTGCAGTTTTTAAAATGATTTTTAAAGTGTTGGTTTTTTCAAGGTCAGGAATGATTTTTGTGCAAAATCATAATCATAAAACGGCGATATTAGATTTCAAAAACCTTGAAGTTGAAAATTACCTTGAAGGCTTGATAGCGGGGAAAGAATCCAACTAGGTACTCTTTTAGAAAGCTATGTAAACAACGAAAAACCTAAGCTTCCAGAGCCCTCGATTATGAAAAGCCAAAACGAATGGGCTAAAAGTGACAAAGAGAAAGCGGAAAGGAAGAAACTTATAAGCCTTTTGATGGACAAGCACTCAATGGAAATATTAATGAATTATAGCTAAAGTGAAAGCTACAGAACTAGAAATGCTAGGCTTCTTTATGTCATAAGTGCCACTCTAAGACTAGAATCTGTTCTGAGCCACTGGGAAGTTGTCAATGGTGTTAAAGCCTGGCAAACCATTAGACGAAAAGAATTCGTACAGATCCAGTTGCTTCTTCCTAAAATCTCAACAGTTTTTGTGAGAATATTACTTCTGCGCCTACAGCCAATAAAAGACTCAAAACGGTTTATACCGTTCGTTCAGCTCAGATTTAGGAGCAAGCATTCAACAATTATATTGATCAAGTACACAGAATTATTGATGTATTCGAGAGAGCTCCTATCAACGGTCTTATTTGATGTATCGCAGGCGTTCGACAAGGTGTGGAACGAAGGCCTCAAATTCAAATTAAAACAAGTTATGCCTGAAGGACTTTATAAAATTTTAGACTGTTATTTAGAAAACAGACTTTTTCGTGTAAGACACGGAAATGAATATTCAAATTTCAAAGAAATAGTGGCTGGGGTACCACAAGAAAGTGCATTAGGTCCAGTTCTGTACCTTTTAGTTACACGTGATATATCTCAAACAGAAGACATTATCGTAGCCACGTTTGCTGCAATACGCAGGGTTAAAATGAAAGCCGCAGGTAATAAAGAAATGCGAATAATAAAAAAGTTCCAAAGCTGGCAATACTGGTGGACTGTGTTTATCATGAGTTGTAATGTTTCTGGGGAATACGCATACATGACTATATCATCTGCACACAACAATGCCTTGATACGCACTCCTGCAAAATCAACCTCCCCAGGAAGGTAATCGATGAGATCGTCTATGAAGAGCGCAAACAAGGTGGGGCTTAATGTGCAACCCTGCCTCACTCCCTAAGAGATATGTAGTGGCTAATCGTTTAATATTCAAAGCTTAGTATTGAAAATAAGTTTATGTTATACAAGCAGGTATTTAAACCTGTTTGGACTTATGGTATAAAAAACTTTCACTTGAAATCATAGAAATCGGCTGTTAAAACACGCTATTTCTACGATTATTGACATTCTTGAAGAGTCAAATTTAGATATTAGAGTCAAAGAACAGAACCTTCTGACATGATGAGGTGAACAAAAACCAGCTTTAAAATCGCCGAATAAGCAGGAACTTATACCGAAAAGTTACCTGCAAGACGTATCTTAACCTCGTTTAAAATAAATTGCTAGATAAGTTTCAACTTGCTTGCAATCGGGAAGTGGAGGTGGCTTTAGTGTGGTAAGAATCTCACACACCTTTAAGTACGCGTTTTTTGGTCCTCATAGAGCCTTATGCTGGGTTTGCTAGAAGATTACTTCTTTAATAAAATTTGAGAAGACTGTTTAAGTTAAAAGATACACTAGGCAGTAGCTTTTAACCACTTTGACTCGCCTACTAGAAACAATGCAACAACTTTGTGAGAATTTAATTGTGACTTGTATTTTACAAAATCACAGCCTGGCAGGGATGCCGTGGTCAGGAAGTTGCCCTTTTTTTTCAAAATACAAAGAAATGGGCTTAATTGGCCAACTCTTATAAGGCTATTATTATAATATATTTTTTTCAACATGTTCTTATGTTAAAAAAAAATATTTCCAGACGGATTCGGCGGTCGAAAGTGTGTGGCAGACGATCTTAAAGTATTCAAGGTCAAATAAATCTCATTGTCTAATTTGAGAAGCTTGTAAGATATAACGTGTTTGAACTGGGTACATGACTCATTTGTAATCAGTTGAGTCAAAAAAAAATTAGTAGTGAAGTTTTTCACGGTCTAAGAGGATGACTTTTTTTTTAAGTTTAGAATAATTAACACATTGAAAGCACCTTCTTTTACAAACACTTTCGACCTTCGAATCCACCTTTTATTCTAGAAAAAAAAAAAACGTATAAACTAAAATATCTAAATGGCAACATTGTTAGACTCTTAGTTCTGGCCATTCCCTTTTGATTTATGAAAAATAAAAAATAAGATGGATGCCAGATTGTAAATTTTGTACACAAAATTGAAGTCTTATATCTAGCAAGTTATTTGGAAGGTCTCTAACTTTTATATTAATAGCTTTCTCCAAAATAGGTAGTTTTGTACTTGGGTCTAAACCAAATTAAATTGGAAAAAAGAAACTACTTATCTAACCTTTTCCAGGCCGATAAGTAAGACATCTTAAATTCTAAGATCAGAACAGAAGTGTTAATCAATAAGCACTTTAAAGTACGCCTAAACGCTTACAGACTTAGAGAAACCGCAGTCAGAACTTTTATACATGCATACATGTTTAAGATGTAAATGAAACGGCAAACACCTTTCCTAGATATAATAACCTCTATTTTACCGAAACTTTTTGTTCCTGACTCTTTTCGAAAAGCAAATGGGCAAAAATTTATGGGAATTGGTCCCCCTACTCAACATTGTGTCATACGTCATCGTATAGTTAGCCATAGTACGAGGGCGGGTCAATAAGTCCGTGACTTTTGGAATAAAACACAGCTTTTTTGATAAAAAAATAATTTTATTTTTCAACGTAGTCTCCCTTGAGCTCTATACACTTTGTCCAACGCTTCTCCAATTTTTTTATCCCTTCCAAAAAAAATGATTTGTCGAGGTCCTCAAAATAGGCCTTTGTTTGCAAGATGACTTCATCATTGGAGTCAAATCTTTTTCCACCAAGCCATTTCTTCAGGTTTGGGAACAAGAAGTAGTCGCTCGGAGCCAAATCTGGAGAATAGGGTGGATGAGGGAGCAATTCATAGCCCAATTCATGGATTTTTGCCATGGCAACTGCACATGTGTGCACCCTTGTATTGTCTTGTTGGAAAGGATTTTTTTTCTTGGCCAAATGAGGTCGGTTTTTTTTTTCAAATCGTCATTGAATCGGTCCAATAAGTTGGCATAATATTTCCCATTGATTGTTCTTCCCTTTTGAAGGTGGATTATCCCGCGTGCATCCCAAAAAACAGTCGCCATGACTTTATTGGCTGACAAACCCACCTTGGCCTTCTTTGGACCCGATTCACCCTTAGAAACCCACTGTTTTGACTGTTGTTTGGTCTCTGGTGTGTTGTGATGGATCCATGTTTCGTCCACGGTTACAAAACGGCGCAAAAACTCCTCCATATTGCGACTAAGCAACGCCAAACCTTCCTGTGAAGTTGTTACACGATTGCGTTTGTGGTCGACTGTGAGCAAACGCGGCACCCATCTTGCGGAAAGCTTTCTCAGGCCCAAGTGATCATTCAAAATTGAAACCACTGAGCCATGCAAGATCCCTACGGCTTCCACAATCTCTCGCGCTTTCAATCTTCGGTCGGCCAACACCATATCGATCATTTTTTCGATTGTTTCGGGTGTAGAGACCTCAACTGGGCGTCCAGGACGTTCGGCATCTTCAGTGCTTGTACGGCCACAACGAAATTCAGTAAACCACTTTTTTACCATTGAAATCGATGGTGCAGAGTCCCCATAGTATTTATCAAGCCTAGCCTTGGTCTCGGTAATGGTTTTTTTTCGCAAGAAATAATGCTTAATAAGCACACGAAATTCACTTTTTTCCATTTTCTCCTCAAATTAGTGAGTAGTCTGATAAAAATTGCTGTCAAACACAAACTAACTGACGCAGCAAGTTTAAATTTTGACAGGAGTCAACTGACAGATGCTTGTTGACAGGAGCAGTGTTGCTGTTTCAGTAAAGAGGTCAGATATTCAAAAAGTCACGGACTTATTGACCCACCCTCGCATAGTTAGTCATTAAGCTGTAGCTTTTTTTATATATATATTCGCTCTAACTCCTTAGATTTGCGTTAGGGCAGTCTGGCTGGTAGGAGATGTTGCGTTTTCCGCCATTTTGAAAAAAGTGTGTTGAAAAACATAAACATAATTTTCTCGGCTCCTATTGGACTAAGAGATACAATTTTTGTTTGATTTTGTAGCTTAAAAAAAAATAAAAAAAAAATTAAAAGTTATTATAGAAAAGCTGTCAAGTTTGTATAAATGGTTTTTACCGACTGCCTAACGCAAATCTGCCCTTAGGCAGATCTAAGGAGTTAGAGCAAACATATATTAAAAGCCAGATGCATTTAAATGTTTTCTCGAAAAATTTGCTAGCTCTTAGACTATGGGATTGTAGACATATTTTGGATAAAAAATGACGAATATAACAATAATGCAACTCCGACCTTCGAGCCCCAAGGTTAAATAATGCTTAAGGGCCATATAATGGAATATACATAATGGTAACACCAAGTATTACCTTAGGTGAACAAGGTTTTTAAACAAAAACAGGTTGAACAACTTGTTCAGTCTTAATCCCTGTCGAAAAAGGAACAAAACTATGGAAAGAACTAAACAAGCCCTTGGCCCTTGGCCCTGGGCCAACCAGAAATGGCCCGCGAAAATTTGGTTTTATGTTTTCATATCAAATATATTTTGTACAGGAAAATAATACAAGGCTGAGGTAAGTAATTTGAGATTTTTTCGAAAATAGTTATTAATCTTGATAAAATAACTTAACCTATTGAAAACAGTGCGATTTAGACTCATTGGAAATTGTCTTTGACGGAATGTGCCAAGACTTTTTGAAAAAAGCCCTTAAAAAGGCCATCAATATGTTTTTTATTCTAAGTTAGCAATGCCACATGCAGATTTTATTTAGACTTATTATAAGTTTCACATGGAGAATATTGCAACCAAAAAATTTTTTCTTCTCTTATCTCTTGCCCTAGAATAAACAGAAAAAAAAACATTAGCAAAGGGCACCAGTATTTTTTTTTGCCCGCGTTCAAGGTCAAAAAATAAGTGACAAATTAAACTCTTAGTTACGAAACATTTCACCCGAATTGTGTACTCACAAAAAAAAGGGAAATTTTTGTTTTTCGGGTGAAACTCACAGTAGGACATAAAAAGCTTTGTTTAATCAATAATTCAGCAAGTCCAATTTTTGATGCTAAGTTTTTTACTTGGCTGATTTATTTCAGTAGCTATTGAATTCGTATTATAAAACACTATCTTTCAGAAACTCAAAATAGACTTAAAGTAAAATGTCACTTTTTTCACGTGGAGTGTTGTTCACATGAAACTAACAATAAGGATAATTGTATGACAGCCTACTCACTAAAGAAAAAAGCACCTTATCAGCGATTTATCCTCTCGGAGGCAGGTCACAATAATATCTTTCAATTCATTCAACCCTTGAGTTTGCCAAATATTCATGAACTTGGTAAGCCAATTTTTAACCCGGGAAATTTGAATTGCATAGAGGCTTGTCTTTCGTCTAATAAATGAAACTAATCTCATCCAGGCATCACCGTCTGGATACTATGTCCTATAAATCACATTCGTGTAACGTGGAAAGCTGGCCATTCCCGACCAAGCCACGTGATCAATTTGTCTCGGATGGATTTTCAAAGCCAAATGACTAAAATGGATCGTAGGCAGGGCCGGCCCGAGCTAAATTGGCGCCCTGAGCCTGCTTCATAATTGGCGCCCCAATTGCTTTTATTGATTGAAGAAGTTATTTCCTCATTAACCAAGGGGTAGACTTTGCAATGCCTTTTTCTTACGAGGTATCCCCAAGAGGCGAAAAAATCAAGCACTTTTCAAAGTATTGTAGTTACGTAGGCATGGACTAATTTTTGAGATAGCAATTATATGTATTTATATTGTTCTTCCAGAAGCAAAGTTGCTTATTTCAAAATCTGAGTTTTTAAGAAAAGTGATTTAAGATATTTTGATTCCTAAAAAATTAGTTTTCCTCTAGGGTTCATGCGAGGAACTCAAACTCGCAGAGCGTACAAAAATTAAGCTTTTTTTCCTTTTTAAGCTAGTACATTGTTATTAAATGGATATCAATATTTGTGCTATTAAAAAGGAATGAAAATTAAAAAGGAGGCAAGAAATATTTACGAATAACTGGCTTTTTTAAAGATTGCTCAAGGCGCTCATTGGGATTAGCGCCCTGTGCATTTGAGCCGCTTGCTCCTAAAGCTTGTTTGGCCCTGATCGTAGGACTCAGAATAAATTGTAAACGTAAGTAAAGTCTTGAGTTTACACTTCATTGAAAATCAAAACCATCTAGTAATACTTCATTTTATCTATCTTATTAGTTTTCACTTTTAAAGTGGCCTTTTTTCGATCTTGTTTCGAGACACTTATTTTAAAAATAGACGTCTACATTGACTAAATTGATAAAAAAAAAAATATAATAAAAACCCCGAAGCACATATTATTAGGTTTTCTAGAAAAAAAAAGCTTTGACAAGAATGAAAAGCAATAACCTTCGCATATTATATTAAAAAAGAAAAAAGATTCCAAGGCAAAATCTTTCTTCAAACATTTGGAATTAAAAAGGAATTTTATGATAGAATTGATTAAATTTCTTTCCTTATCTTCTTTATAATGAAGAAAATATAGAGAGAAAGGGAGAAGAAAAAAAATTGAAAAAAAATATATAAAAGAAGCTTGAACAAATTATGTCCTTTGACGCAATGTAAATGTTTACCTATTTTTTTAACTTAACCCCTCTCTCCCTTCAAGGATTTTCGTCTTGTTTTCACTAATTAGCGAACAGGATAATTTCTTTCATTTTCTTTTTCTTTTTCTTGTTTTATATTACTCGTATCCTTTAGAAACGAAATAAGAAAAAAAAAATATCCTTGTGTTTTAAAGGATGACGACGATGATGATGAAGGAAAGCTTTTTGCAAAAGAGAGCGATTTTCTTCTATAATTTTTTTTAAATGTTTATTTTTTTATTCTCCTTCTTCTTTTTCTATATATGCAGCTGTTTAAAGAGTTTTGTATGCGCTTTTTATATTTTTTCATGAAAAAGAAAGCCACTGCACAAGCTAGCTATAGGATGAAGACGAACAGTGTAAGGCAATTGAAAGAAAATTAATTTCATATGAGAGTGCAGGAATAAGAAGATTGAGAGAATAGCCAAGGAAGGAAGAATGCAAACGTTAAGAATGCAAGGACAGAAAAAAGATGTTCAATAAAATTACAAACAAAACGACAAAAAGACCTGCAAGCAAAAAATAAACTAAAAAGATTTAAGACGATCAAAAGGAAGTTAACTGTCTTAAATTAGCAATTGGGGATAAATGCCTGAGAGGCGAGGGACATAGTTTTGTGTTCTTTTTTTTTTTTTGTTGAAATAGAAGGATAACGCAGACAGTCAGTGGAGTGTACCTTTTAGGTTTAAGATTTACAAAGTAATACCAGAGTAAGCAAGTAGGTAAAAGAAGCAAGGACAACACAAGGAATTGTATTTCTCTTTTTCACTTTGAAGGAAGGTTGGATAAAAAAAGGGAACAAAAATGACGTATGCGTTGATGCACAAAGTAAAAGCATTTCAATGAAACTGAATTCTAATTTAAAGGACTTTTTGTGAGATCAAAGTATACACTTTTCGAATTAATTGAGTCAATGAAGCATTTTTATTTCATAAACATTTTAATATACTCGTACATATATATATGCAGGTACATAACACACTTATGTTGAAATATCAAAGAGGAAGTTATTTTTTGAATATAAAAGTCTGAAAAGTACTCCATCGTAAACTCATTGATGTCACTTTAATAGCCACGAAACTTTTCATACGAATATAAAGTTTCTAGCAACACGAAGAAGACCCTGCCTAGAAAGAAGCGGGTGAACGTAGCCTTCTAGTCAATGAAGACCCAGTACCACTACCCAGAATAGAAGAGGTAGACTTAGCTTTATAGAAGGGCAAGAACAACATAGCTGCCCAGAATTTATGGTTTACAAGCCTCTCAACACGGAGGAAATGTGTTAAAAGGGTGCATGCATCAACTCATCAACCAAGTTTGGGTGGTAGGAAGCATGACTGGTAATATCAGCTCCATATGTCCCATCTACAAAAAAGCGATCCTATGTCTTCCCAGAACTATCGAGATCATATTCAACGTAATGCACGATCGTCGTAAGCCGTTCTGCAGCAATATGATCGTGTAGTCTCCGGCGAGGCAGACCGACCATAGACCAAATATTCCCTTTGAGGTAAATCCTAGAAAAAGACCAATGAGTTTCAGGTCGAGACTCACCTTCAACACATTCATATGTCATCGCCAGGAGATTTGTATCGCAATGGCTGAACTTGGGATTCCGGGGAAACTGATCCAGTTTTGTCACGTGAGTGCAGAAAACACTCGATGAAATGTTCAAATAAGGCAAATCTATTCCGAACTACTCTAAACGTACACAGGGTTTCGGCAAGGAAATGCGCTATTGTATGATTTCTTTAAATAAATTCAGAAGCAAAGAGTGCGCAGGGCAAGCGGTTACACTGAAGACACTATATTTTTAACAGATGATATCGACATCTTTGGCCGCTTTTAATGAGCCATTACAGAGTCTTTGATTGCAATTAAAGAACAAGCAAATTCTTTCGGTCTTCAAGTAAACGGAGGAAGCACCGAATACCTACACGTTACCAAACAAACAATCAAAAATCTATTAACTGGCTAGAACAGAACTGTCACTGTTGATAGCAACAACTTCAAAATAATTAAGGAGTTCATCTACCTCACAGTTAAGATTAATCCCATGAACGAAACCTTAGTAGAGATCTGACGTAGAATTACCGTAGAAAATTGGTTCTTCCTCGGTTTTGCGCAACAGATGGTTTCAAAACTCTTCACACCAAAGATGAAATGCTCTATAGAACCCTTATACTGCCAGTCCCGTTTATGGTGCCGAGTGTCGGGTTATAAGCAAAACGGGGAAGTTGATACTGGATTCCTTCGATAGAAAAATTCTTCGACGGATATTGTTGCTCCTGTGTGCGAGGAGGGGGAATGGAGGAGAATATACAATCACGAACTGTAGGCGCTGTATAGGATGTGGATGTAGTCCAGATAATAAAAACTCATTTATAATGCTCCAGCCAAGAGAGTTTTTGAATCCCAACCCCCAGGTCAGAGACAATGAAGAAGTCCGAACCTTCGACTCAAAGACCATAGCTATGGTGGATGCAAGAAAGCTTTGTCAGGATGACTGGAAGCAGGGTGCTCGGGAGCATTGACTATGATAGGTTGCCGTCTCTCAAAAGGCGATCCTCTATGGCTTAGGAGTCAGTATTTTGGCAAGAGCAAGGATAGAAATTATGCTGGAAAACTTGAAAATTTAGAAACCAAAAACTAGCTTCTACCGAAAACCCACAAGAGCAAAGGGAAAACCAGTGAGAAGATTTGATAATCCAGCTAAAAGTAATTAAGAAGCTTGTAGAAAAACTGTTTGGTTAGTTAGTTTAAAGTCATGGAAGCCAGTGGAAACAGTTATTAAAAGCCGTACAAGCCAGTGGGAGTACTGTTTGTTGAGCTAGTTTGAGTCACTGATAAGCTAATGGAAAAACTATTTATTAAGCCATTTAAAAGTCTTGAAAATCACAGTGTTAAATAACCAAAATCAGTGATAAGCTTGTGGAAACAGTTTTTAATGAGACGGTTAAAAGACATAGAAGCCCCGTGGATGAGCTAGTAGAAACACTATTTGATATGTCAGTTTTAAGCCATGAAAGGCAGTGGAATCACTGTTCGATGAGCTGATTAAATGCCGTGGAAGTAAGAAGAAACAGTATTTGATAAGTTTGTTCAAAGTCGTTGATGATCTTTATGAAACAATTGTTGGTCAGATGCTTTAAAGCTGTAAAAGCCATTGGAAACACTATTTGTTAGGCCATGAAAGACAATGAAAATACTGTTTGGCTAGCAAGTATAATAAAGCACTAGTGAAAAACTATTAGCAAAAGACAACGAAGCTTACAAATCAGGTCAAGAAATTAAGACTGCAAAGATGAAGACTCGAAATTGGAGATGGCAAGCTATATACTCATTCGGATAAAGAGACAAGATAAATAAGTGAGTCCCAGGAGCACTTTTACAGAATGTAATGCCAAACATTAGTAATGAAGGTTTTATGTAACGGTCTTAAAATCTGTATTTACTTTGTGTGTCATGTCGAATTAGAGAGCAATGATATTTTTTATATTTTCAGTACTCTCCAATTATTTCAGTGGAACCACTCCTATAGATCAATCTGCTGTTGCGTAGAGTTATTTGGATTCGGACGCATCCTTATTACGATTATCAATACGCAAATTGATAAACCTTGAAATTTGTGTATTTAGAATCATTTTATTAAAAAACTGACCAACTATTCTCTTATAATACTTACTTTTTCTGGGGTTCTTAAAGGTCTGCATCATTCTCAATGATCAAATTTTTTTTCAGATAGATTTTTAAGCATGGAATTAAAGATGTACCAATAATAATCAATTTGATAATAACGACGTACTTCTTCCAAGACTACGCCCCAAGTGTTAAGGGATTGTTGCGGTACTATTTTAACGCATTTGGTAGACACCGATAAGTACTACCAATATTAATTTGAGGGACATTGTGTATGTAAATACCCTTAAAACTTTCTTTGAGCATGGGTTCGACCCAAAAAAGTATTGTTCCCTCAAAAGTAGTGTTAAATCCATATTGCTTCATTTTATTATTCCTTTTTTTTACTATAACAAAAACTGTCTGGTCTAATGCTTTCAGCAACTTGTTTTCATAGTCCTAAGCACACTCTTTATCAATGTTCTACACTTTCATCATTAAATTTCTATTGAAATTCATTCCTCTCTCTTTCTCTACACTCCAACTCTACATATGATGACTATGATAATAATCATCTCATTACAACGGTACATGCAAACATTTTACCACTTCAACCAAACGATGAAACACTACTAGAACTGTGCAACAACAAAAAACAGGACATTGTCCTCAATTTTCTCAAAATAGCGACACGATTTGAAAAGCTTTTTAATGTAAACCGGACCATGTCTCTATGTAGATACTCTCTATTTATATTAAACAATAAAGTTTAAGTGTTTGTGTGTGTGTGTGTTGTTTTATGTGATGTCATAGTGAGTATGGACAAGAAGATATAAGTAGATATGGGAAATATGTATAGAAAAGAGGACAAACAAATTTTCTAGTAAGGTAGGTACCTAACAACACTGCTTGCTAACCCTGTCCTTAAGGATCGGTCTGGACCTACTTCATACATCCTTATAAGGGCTATAGAGAAACAACACTCGAAGACAAAAAACCGAGCACATTTTAAGCTTTATTACTCCAATATACTTTGTTGAATAAAACTGACGAAAGGGATATAAGAGTGAGTATAAGTGTAAATATATGTATGCCTAGAAGGAAGAAGATATGTGCTTGTGCATGTATATAGTTATTATAATCCTTACCTCAGCACTATCAAGTCCATTACACGTTGCGTCTCCTGATTGCGCCAATTTATATTCGGCATCCTTTGAACTAAGCATTCCAGGACCACCTGTAAAATAATAATAATAACAATATAATCATCTCGTCTGTATCATCATCCACACGCATCTATACAGTCCAGCTAGTCCTAAGTCCTCGTCCATCTCTGGCTTTTGTTTGAGAAGAAAGTCCTCAAACTTAATGTCCTTGTCGACAGGAATATACCAAAGAACCTACACACATATTTACAATCAGGCCAAGCACCTAAACACAAAGAATATGGCCAAGCCAACGCCAGGCCAACATCCTTTGCAATTTGTGGTTTTATCTCTTAGCTTAGAAAGAGGATGGACGAAGTTTGAGTGTCCTTACCACACGTAGGTAAATTGTAGGTACCTACTATGGAGAGTGCATGATATCGTTATGATATTAATTATAATTGCTATTATTATTTTAATTAAGCTTAACGAGTGTATGTCGACGATGAGATGAGGACAAGATACAGAACATTCTCTTAAGGTAACCAAATACACTCAACTATCAAGCACACATACACACACAAACACTTACCCATTAGTGATGAAATTTTTTCATAGACAAAACATCTGTAACGTTCTTCGTTGGATATCGCATGATGATGTGACACCAGACCGACCAAATATCTTGAATTACCATCCTTCCATGTGGCCAGGCACGTTAGCTCTTCCACTGGATAAAAAATATTAAAGAGGATTAATTTATTAGAAATTTTGGTTTCCAAAGAAGCAAATGTGAGTGTATTTACCTGTACTTTCGGTGCCTTGAACATCTGGGCAAGCTTGAAAACTCAACAATAATCGACTATCTTCGGTACAACTTTCGATGTTGGAAACAGGACTTTTACACTCGCCATGACCACGATTATAGGTAAAAACAAATGGTCCTTCAACACAAAATGGAGGATTAGAAAAAAAAATTAAATTTATTTTTGAAGTCAAATGTTTGTAAATGTACCTTTTAAAGGACACTTGACAGGCTCAGCATTTTCTCTGAATAAACTATAAAGTAAAGCATCACCAGGTATTTGATCGCAGAGGTTCTGTAACGTTTCACGGCCCTTACAAAAATCTGGGGGACATAAAGTGTGAAAAAAGTACGAAAAACAAAGAAACGAGATTAATGCACAATTTACAAGAATTTTTTTTTTTTGAGAGGATATACAAATAATAAATAAAAAAAAAAAAAAAATAAATAGATAAACAATTAAAAACATAAATAAAACTAACAAATGCTTACATAAAACAAAAATAGGTAACTTATAGTAGTTTTAAAGGGAATTTACAGTATTTAATTGGAAGAAAATTTAGGTTTATAGGCTAATAGTACCAGCCATAAAGAAAAATTTAATGCTATTGTCTTACAGCTGTGACGTTTAGAAATGAAAGGTGTAATGATGATGCGAACGTTTCGTTTAAGCGACGGAAGGCAGCATTGGAGTTTTTAAACAATACTGTGAAGTGTGAAGATCAGCTGTCGTTCAGTTCAATGGATTAGAAGTTTCAAATAAGAAATCACAAAGAAAAAGGTGCGGAGATAAAACGGAGCCCTGGGGCACACCAGAACTTATTTAATGAATATCACATATAAATCCATCCAATACGATTTATATGTTGATTGGCCCGAAAGGTAATTTCTAATCCAGTGAAGATCAAATATGGATACCGAATTCCCACATTTTTGATAAGAGAACTTGATCCAAGCTCTATCAAACGCCTAAAAAATATCAAGTAAAATAATCTTACTTTCTCCAAAGCAATTTAAATTTGTTTCACTGCTTGGTGAGATAAACTATCAAATCACCAGTGGATCTATTGCAACGAAAGCCATACTTTAGATCTTCACAGTTATTCTTTAGTTGATAATTAATCAGCGTATCCATGACTTGAAGGAACGCAAGTGCTATTGATTCATAATTTGAGGGAGAAATGCCAATTTTTGGGGTAAGGCTGGACAATTGCTGTTTTCGATCCACTCGTGAAAGAGTAGAAAAGATGGAAATGTTTGAAGAACACCGGTTCAGAACAATGGGAGGGATTAAATCCAGAACAGCTTATTTTTGTGCATCATGATCTTTTAGAACTGTTATAACTGCACGAGTTCGAACGAAATCGTAACCTCTTTAAAGTACAGGAGGAATCAAAATACTCTCGGGCAACGTAAAACTAATCGCAAATTGACTTCCTCTAGTGAGTTAACATAGGGACTGTCATTATATACGAGCTTTGGAACCAAATGACCAACCAACATTATTTAAACTACCTTTGGGACATTGTAGTAGGTAATTTTTGTCACAATTTTTGCATGCAAAACTTGCTTCTTCGAATATTATTATTGCAGATTTTTATAGTTATAATATAGTTTGAACTTATTCCTTCCCATAAGGGAAGGGAAGTACATGTGCGCTCTTATCTTAAAAATATAATCGTTTTTCTTGAGCTTTAGGAGGCTTTACATATTTGCAGAGCTTGATATAAATATTGGCTTTAGGGCAATTCGACTATACTAGCTATAGGTGTCAGAAAATAAATTGAGAATTTTTATTTTCAAAAACAGTGAAATCTTCAATGCTCACTTCATAACAAATGAGTTTGTCAAACATAAAAATCATCGGGGAACAAGGTAAGTTTTGTTCCTGTGAAAAAGTAGACATGTTCAGAAAAATGACATCTCTGAGCACTCAGCAATCTCAGTCGTTTGCTCACCTTTTGACTGATATAACTTCTTAAGCTCTCCGAGATCTTATTTTCCTGAACACGCCAAGTGAATAAATGGTTTTGACATTTGCTGTCAAATATTCCCCACACTTTTTCGATAAATTTAGCAAATTCCCCCATTTTCACTTCCAAATGACAAAATGGAAGAAAATTATTCATATGAAAGTTTTTGATGTTTGCCTTCATATTTTCACAGAACGAAAATCGGAATTAGTGTGAAAGCGTGAAAAGTTTTTCGTTTCACTTTTACACAGAACCAAAATCGGCCCCCAGGTGTACAACAATCATAGTTAACTTTTCGACGCAAGCCGAAAAGTTTATTTAGTCATACTTTTGAGTGCTATACTCAAACCCGTTATTTATTCTTCGCCAACAGCTAAGTTTTCCAAATATTTCTGTTAGAAAATTAAGTCGGTTCGCTATATTTTTGATGTAATATTTTTTTCAAATTGAGGACTTCAAACTTTGAACCTAGCTTTTCGTTGACATCCAAAAAAAAATTGCAAACTTAAAGACTTATTGCAAGTTCTTATATCATGCTTTGTTCCTGAAATAAACTATGCGAATTGGTAACTTCACTGATGTGATGTTAGCAGGTCACTCGATTACACCCTTATTTGACGAACTGCAAAATTGGGAATAGAAACCCACCAAAAATGCAACAAGAAAACTGCAAATTGATATCAAGGTCCCATTCGCGTGGACGTCTAACTTCACAGACGTCCTAAAATCGGCAGTCTCAAAGAACCACTGCCTCTTGATAATGAAGCCCATAGCCATGTTTTACAAATATCGCATCGGTTAAATTCTCCTCGAAATGTATGAAACTTAAATGTTTCATTTCAATCATCCTCGTTTTCCAACGGATATGGGCAGGAGTACAGACAACTGCCTATTGAAAAATTCTTGCTAAAGAGGCAATCTTAATTGGTCCATGCAATTTCTTCCCCCTGCAATTTATTGGTTTCCCTTGGTTTGATCTAGAAGCAATAGTGAATTATTTCCGATCTAGAAGGAATGTTGGCTTCGAAGTTTTTTCCGAATTGTATGTTCTGGCAAGGTCTGATCAATGTGATTTGGGAGCAACCTAAATTAAATAGGAATGATGGAAGATAGAATGCCCAATACTTTTGTTGATCCATTGTGAAGAAGCGCAGCAACATGTTTGCTGAAAATAACGAGGGGTGTTAGGAGAAATAAGTAGGTCATATCACCAAAGAATGTACCTACATATGAGTATATAGCAACAATTTGATACAGGTTGAAAGCCCCATTTCTTCTCAAGACGAATAGTGTCACTGTGGCCTTTTTGACTTTTTCTTGTTGGTATATATGTAGGTATGTAATGTTTCTGGTTTTACTTTCAGTATATGAATGTTTGGGCCAGTTCTTCAGCGCAGAGTTAGCTATGAGTTAAATCAGAGTTGTAGTAACTCTTGGTATAATGGTTAGTGCGTTGGACTGTCATGCCGAAGGTCTGTGTTCGATTCCCAGCCGTTGCCACTTAAAACCGAGGTACTGCCTCTTGCAAGGAACTGACAAATACTCCAAGAGTATACTTGCCATGAATAAGGGCTTCTCATCTAGGTGTTCGGACTTGGCAAAACCTTGTAGGTCCCCTCCATTCCTGCCAACAAGACACACGCAGGAATGGTTGAGAATTGTAAGTCACTATAGGCCTTGGTTCTCCACGAACTGTTGCGCAGCCAAATTTATTTAATTTATTTTATAGGGTGTCCACCGGGAAGGTATACTACTTTGTTTGTCTTGTAGTAATTTCATTGTAATCCTTGTTGTATGCGATGTGGCACCGTCTTGTTGATACCACATGTTAATCAAGCCCAAATCATGCCGTTGTGGCGTTAAAAAGTTTTCAATCATATCACGATATCGCTCCCCATTCACAGTTACCTGAGCACGGCATCAAATTGAGGTTGATGGACTAATTTGAACACTTCCTTGAGCAGCAGTAATGTTTTCAGCCGATCTTGCAGTACGTTGCGGTCCATGCTTGGGCCTATCACTTGCATACCCTCTTTCTTCGAAATCAATCACTTCACGATAAATAGGGCGTTTTGTTGGCACGTTCTTTCTCCCAAAAATTTCACGTAACTTTCTCATCGTCACAGTAATCGATGATTGATTTTGATAGAATGTTTTAACAATTAAAACACTTTGGTTCATCGTATATTTTTTCATAATAAATTTACCACGAGTCTACTTCACGACTGCCAAATATGAACTGTCAAGACCAATGTTTACCAAAATGGCTGCAAAATAAAGTAGTTTACCTTCACGGCGGACACCCTGTATTTTAAATCAGAATTAGCTTATCGTGAAAATAAATTAAACCTGATTTTTTGTTAGTTGAGACTTCATCTTTCAGATATATTAAAAATCTATTGACACTAAATGGATATTATTTTTTTACGACTTTTCCTATTGAAATCGATATGGCGCCACAATGAAAATTAGGAGAATTAGCT
Source organism: Dasysyrphus albostriatus (assembly GCA_946251815.1). NCBI lineage: Eukaryota > Metazoa > Arthropoda > Insecta > Diptera > Syrphidae > Dasysyrphus > Dasysyrphus albostriatus. Next base: position 26,259,179 of record OX276335.1, read on the forward strand.
CAGGAATCAAATTCACCGAAAAACACATTTCAGGAGTTAACTAGGGTTTAACCCTGAGACTACGACGTTCTTGGACTAAAAAAACTTGCGCTTGATGTGGTAGTGGAATGCCAGAAAGCCAACGATACGTACTACCTTTAGGAAAGAGGAAGTTCTGTTTTATGATGATCTACTCCGATTGGCCCAATTGATCAATTTGATTAAAAGGTTTTTATACGAGTTCTTTTAAAATATTAGGATACTCGCTCCTGAAACAGTAAGATCATCGACATAAACAATAGCTCTGTAGCTCTTTACTTCCAGGCATGTCAACAGCTTGCTTACTACCAAGTTTAAGCGAAGAGGAGATAGAGCACCACCATGTGGTGTACTTCTACTGACAATTTTTTTAGCAGAAAAGACACTTAATTTTTAGTTGATTACTCTGCCAGTCAGCATTTGGTTCCAAAGCAGATTGGCTTGCTTGGTGAACTGATAACCAAGCAAACCAATCTGCTTTGGGATGTCAGTGCAGCTGTGATTGAAAACGTGTGAACATTTTTAAAGGCGCTTTCTTTATCTAAGAGACCAGCTTTAGTGTATTCTTTAGCAAAAAATCCATTAGTTTTCGATTCTTTTTAGCTGCCTGAAAATATGCAATCAAAATGTCCTCTTTTACTAAGTGCACAATGGTTAATGGTTGCATACCCAATAGGCGCTGATATAAAAATTCCAAGTTCTACTATGTGTATGGGTCTGATGATTTGAAAAGTTATTATTTAAGTGAAAATTCATTCTGGCCCACCCTGATGGAAGACATTTTTGTTCCAATTTTTACCAAGATTGTTGTGCAACTTATTTTATTTTGGTACATTTTTTAAAATGAACACAAATTAACTTACTGTTGTGTACCTAAATATTTCTTCCAGTTAAACTGTTTTTTTTTCTTTTTAATTTAAAATAAACATAAACAATAAATATAAATCAGAAAATAACACTTAAAATAAAAATTAATTATTCAACTTTATGAAACTACGAGAGAGTAGGTATCGATAGACAAAAAAAAAAAAAGTTAAGAGGAAAGAAGAAAAACATAAGCACGTATTTAATCAAAAAAATTCAGTACGAGTTCAGTATTAATGGCTTATTTTTCTACTTTTTAATTTGCAATTGTATTAAAATTTATATGAAAAAAAAAAACAATTTTAAACAAAATATCCATACAATTAATTCAAGTCATTAACAAAATCATAAAAAAAAAAATATTATTAAAATTTTAACTGTATCCGCTATGTGTAGTAAACAGTCATGGCGGCTCACAGTCTGGTTTTTTGGTATCATTTGCATTTAATTCAATTTACCACCAAAGAATATCATTTTTTGTTGTTGTTTTTAATTTTATTTGCGTGTTGACTCCCTTTTTTTTGTTATTTTGTTTTTTTTTTCCAAAGGAGCTTCCGATTCCGACAAACAAAACTATATTTAAATAATAATTAAAAATTCATTTCAGCTCAGCGTAGCGTGCGCATAAATGTATACATACTACGATGCGATGTTTAACATTAAATACATACATATAAGGAATTTCAAAAATAAAAAAAAAAAGTATTTTTATCTACAGATACTTTTGTATCTACTTAAAAATTCCAACCTCTTCGTGTTGGCTGATTTCGCTTAAATGAATTACACACTGAAACTCACAAGTACAATGCAAAAGTACTACACTCTATGGACGGTATCCATCCATATACGAGTACGAGTACCTTCAATCCTTGTTCGCATATCCTGTGCGTGAAGTCAAAATGCCAATGGTAAACGGAATGATAATAATTTATTATGTATTAATTATTGCAGTTTTTATTATTGTTATTATTTTTTTTTTCCTTTTTCTACCCTGCAGAACGAATTGATGATGTTATTGTTGTTTTGTCGAATTTAATGGAAATGTTTATTGTGTACTTGTGTAATTTTTTTTTTGCTCTTCTGTTCCTGTTTGGGGTTTTTTATTTTAATGTCTGAACATTTTTTTACAAAAAAAAAAAAAAAAAACAAATGATTTTGGGTCGCAAGTTCTTGCTTATATTTTAAAATTACAATTTCAAAGTATTTTTATAATTTTATTTTATTTTTATAAAAAATAAGTAATTCGATGGTCTTCATCTTAAAAAGAAATTTTCAGAGAACTCAACTAATTCTAAGAGGTCGGTCAAAAGTATTTAGTGAACTTTTATTCTACTTCTACCCGAATACCGAAATTTTTGAGTTTTGGAGTAGTATAGTATGAGTAAAAGTATAATGATGAGTATGAGTATAATTCTCTCAGGATTTTTGGGGAATCCTTTTTTTTATGATTGTGAATTTATTTCTTACACACCAATGATAAAATTTAGCTTGGGAGTCATTATTGTAATTCTGTCATTTGAACACTACCTTTGAAAAATGGCGCCCAATTGGTGGAAAATGGTAAAATAAAAAACATCGTAAATACTTGGAAAATATCCAAGGTTAAAATAACGGTCGATGTCTTAAAAATTTTATTTTTTTTTTTTTAACTTATTTGCCTATAACTTTCATACCTCCAGAGATAGGTATAGACGTTGCTCCATACAAAAGAAAGATGAATTAATTTTCTTTAAAATTAAATATTCAGAAAACGATTTGGATAAAAAACCACAGAGAAACGGTCGCTCAAACAAAGCTGATTTCAAGATTTAAAAGTAAAATTCATGGTATTTATGTTTTTTTTTTGAGAAACTTGTTAAACGATACGCTCAAACTGGGCGTATGATTCATTCTTGACCGTTAAAGTCAAAAATAACGGAGATATTTTAATTTTTTCGCAGTTTAAGGGTTGCCGTCAATTTTTTTTTTTCAAAATTTAAAATAATTGTTAAAATCAACGAACTTACCCTTAGAAACCGGGTTTTTCAACATATGTTAGCATATTATACCATCTTGGACAATATTTTGCCAGACAAGTTTTTATGTCAAAAGTGCTCGCTATTCGAACCCAAAGTTTTTGAAGTACCTAAGTATTATTATATGTTAGAAATTATAGTTTTGACAACCGAGCTCATCTGTCACTATTTTCTTCATATCTAAGAAAATTAAGTTAGAAAAGGGGTTGATTTTAACAATTATTTTAAATTAAAAAAAAATGATGGCAACCCTCAAACTGCGAAAAATTTGAAATTTCCCTATTATTTTTGACTTTATTGGTCAAGCATGAATCATGGACCCAGTTTGAGCGTATCATCTGACAAGTTTCTCAAAATAGCCATAGATTAATGCCATATATTTTACTTTTAAATCCTAAATCAGCTTTGTCTTACCGAACGTTTCTCTGTCGTTTTTTCTCCAAAACATTTTCTGAATATGTCATTTTAAGGAAAACTAAATCATTTTTCTTTTTTAAGAAACAATGCGTATACCTATCGCTGCTGGTAAGAAAGTTATAAGCAAATAAGTAAAAAAAAACAAAAAATGTGATTTTCACACTTTTTTTTCAAATTTAGGTAACAAAATTTTTTTCGATGCTAAATTTTACTATCTACAAAAAAAGTTTTCGTTTTTTTGCGTATGGCTCGAAAACAAAGCAAAATTTTGAGATATGCTTTGTTTCGAAGTTATACGCAAAAAAACCGAAAAGGGTGCTTTTGCACCCCCTTTCAAAATACACCCTCTAATTTAATAGCATTCTGCGGTTTTCCCATCTTCAATGACCCATTTATTAATGTAACCAAAAAACAAATGAACGTCTTAGTTTTTTTTAAATGACATAATCAATCGCTTAAGTGTTGATTGAATAGACGCACCTTCGATTAAAATGCCAATGTTTTCAGTTTTCGGGAAAATACTTTTTTTTGCATTTTTGGTGTCCAAGGACTTGCCCCTTTTTTGTTTTTGGTAATTTTCAATATTTTGAGCATGAAAAAAGTTTCGAATGATTTCTTATAAGAAATAATTGAGCAGACATCTTTGGGTAAAATGTCAGTTATTTCAAATTTCAGGAACACATTTTTTTATGCCAAAGAGTGATAACTTCCCTTTTCTGATGATTTTCAATATTTTCAACTTGAATGAATCTGAAAAAATGTCTCCAAGTGCCAAACTCGTGTTTGAAAAATAAGTTCATACAAGTTTTTCCATGTTCAAAATATTAAAAACTCCCAAAAAAGCCGCACCATTTGCCATGAAAAAGTATGTTCCCGATAAGTGGCAGCACTGACATTTTACTTGAAGGTACATTTAACATTAATTTTTAGGGTTATTTTAGCCATGGAAATTTTCTAAATAATTTAAAGTTTTTTTTTTCCATTTTCCAAAGATAAGAAATGAAATTGAAAATGGTGTCATAAAAAAGGCCTCCCCCCTTCAAAAAAAATGTACGGGATTCAGTTTCCTGACGGGACTAGTGAGGTCACTAATTTTCGTTACCTCATTTATTAAAAAAATTATAATGAATTCAATTACTGAATTTATTATTGAATTATTGAATTTATTTTTCTTAATTTAAATTAATATTAAAAGCAAAGAATTTTTCTGCAAAAGAAATTCCCAAATCTAAAAAAAAAATAGGGACAAAGCGAAGCTTGGAAACGATTACGTTACGGCTGTCAAGAACTTACTGCAAATATGCAATTCCATATGTCCATATGTAATGCGTTCGTTAAGTTTAGCAAAAAAATGAGAAAGTCACCACCAGAAAATCACCAAAAACGATTGGTTCCACTAAAAAATATTCAATTGGGAACAACTTGACTTGAATGACCAGTTTTACAAGGTCAATAGCTTTAGGTTACGTTTACATTGGATGCGTATTCTCTTGAAAAATCACTCTGACGTATTCGTCAGAAGTAGTGGTTACAGTGAATGCTTAACAATCGATCTGACGTATTCATCAAAACTGTTTTAAAGTTCTGGTAACAGTTGATGCGTATTCTGACGAATATTAATTGTTCTGACGTATTCGTCAGAAGCAGAGCAAACAAAACTATATGGCCTTATCAAACCACAAACAGTGCAATCACATCCAAAGAAGCACAAGTTCGTCAGAACAATCGATCGTTGAAATTAGTCAGATTTTTTTTGCAGCGTTCTGACGAATAGTTCTGATGTTAAATTTCAACGCAAAGTTCTGCCGAATATGTCAAAACAATTGTTTGTCAGAACGGCTCATCGTCAAAATACGAATCCACTTGAGGCAACGGTTTCGTATTATAACAACCAATCGTTCTGACGAATAATTGCTCTGACAAATTCGTCAGAACGTGCGTTGGAATTATTTTTCAGAACTGTTCGTCAGAGTGCTGCAGAAATGATAACTGATTTGAACGATCGATTGTTCTGACGAACTGTAACTGGTTTCTTAAGATTATATAGTTTTGTTTGTTCTGCATGACGAATACGTTGGAACAATTAATGATCATAAGAATACGCATCAACTGTTACTAAAAACTTCTGACGAACATTTCTAACGAATATGTCAAAAAGATTGTTACGCATCTACTGTAACCCCTACTTTTGACGAACAGTTGTGACGAATACGTCAGATCAATTGGTGGTGAGTATACGCATCCACTGTAACCAAAGCCTTAACAGTAGCCTTATAAAGAAAAACCATAACAAGTTCCAACCATTTTGAGAGAAGCAGACGCCCACGTCTAAAGATCTAGAAAAGGGACATGGATACTCCCTAAACTTCCTGCATAGAATGGAAGACGGAGCTGGAATAGGTGTCAAAAATGCTGCAGCCAGATTTGCAGTTGAAAAATGTTTAACTTCTACTGCTGCATTTTCGACAACTATTCCAGCTCTGTCGCCTATTCTGTGCAGGCAGTAAAATGAAAGACTTTAATCCGAAATAGAACGAGAAAGTTTGAGTAACCCATGACTTCTGGATGACTATTTTTTGTAATACCGATGCAAAAATGATGCAACAACGCAATGAACCTTTACTGAAGAAGCTCCATAGTTTTCAAATCAAATCAAATGTGCAGGAAAAAGAGGTGCAGTTCCACTTTGATAAGAACAAATACTTCTCCAATTAGATCCTGCCCAAACGCCAAACAATACTTATAGCCGGCCATCGAGGAGGAATACCTTTTCTCTGAAAGGGATGTAATATCAACCGTGAGAAGGATATGATGATCCGGGAAAAGCAGAAGGATATAAGGAGCGGGTTGCTGTCCAAAATATTACCATTTAGATTCCAAACAATTCCTTCTATAACCACTATCGATTGCAAATGGCCAGAGGAAGGTTGATGAAGATTGGTGGAGAATTCTGGCAACAGACTCCAAAATTGGAAACTTCTGAGGGCTCACATAGTTCTTGAATCTGTCCTTAAGTATACTGGCAGTGATATTATCGATGACTGAGAGAATTATAGCGACTATAAGTGTGACAAAGAGGAGAAAGAGGAAGAGCTCGAAGAATGATCTCGTTTCCCAAACTTCAAATAAACGGCGAAATCCACCAAGAGATGCTAGTATTTTTCGAAGACATTTATCGGTCCATATGCGGTATTCTGTTGAATATCGGTCCTAAGCCACTCGATGCAAGAAGCACGATGTATATTTAATGCATCGTAAGCAAGACTTCAATTGAAACCTTTTGAAAGATAGAATTTACTGCACTTGGTGGAACTGGAAAAACGTCTTTCAATCAGTTGATTTTGGCATCAATTCGGTCAAGATTCGGCATTGTCGTCAATTCTTTTGGAATAACGGATATGTTGATGAAAGTTGGCCGGACGGGTCAGGTCATTTAGCCTTGAAATCGCCATTGAATCTTCAGATGAATGACGAACTAACCTACAAAATTTCAGGAAACTCTACAATGCCATAGGTGCCGAAAACTTGTAATATTATCAGCTGATATGAATCCACAATAATACAGAAGAAAGCATTGGAGGTATATAATTAAACAATGAAAAATTTGCGAAAAAAATGTCAGGCGCTTTGGAGGTGCTACTTTCGGTGATTTCCGTCAAATTTAACGGGAATATCCCATGATCAAGGTCTACTGATGAACACAAAGCTTACCCAAAATTATCGTATTTCTGTCTGGCAATACGTAAGGAAACTGCAGTTTACAACTGCAACAGAGAAGCTATTGTGTACAAGCTGCAGCTTAAAACTTTTGGCAATAAATTGGAAGTGGTCAAATTCTTGTTGATGCTGCAAAGTTAGCATATTTTCATTTCAATCGATTTCGATCACCATTTCGACGATTCTCGATTTTCCATCTCATTTTCAATCACTTCGATGATTCTCGATTTTTCATCCCAATCTCAATCATTTCAATAAGGAATCTCGATTGTTGGTATCAATCTTTTCAAAATGCCTGAATTTTGAATCCATCGACAACGGAATGGAATTTGACAGTTGATGGCTTGACAGATAGATAGTTTGTTAATTTGGAATAATTTAGATTCGATTAGCGGTGCAGTATTGAATTGAATATTGGATTTAATCGAAATCGAAATAAAAATCCAATCGAAGCTGTATCGAATAATGAATCGATTGATTGAAATAATCGAATCATATTTTTAATCGATTCTTGAACGATTCGATAATTTGAAATAAACGATTTACACAGCTCTACTACAACTGAACTGAATTAGTTAAATTATTTATTTATTATTATTTATTATTATGGAGACTTGAACAGCGTTTTCACCTAAATTCCATGTGTCTGCGCTTTATATATGTAGAATTCTAAATATGACCCGTTCCTGCGTATAAATATAGTTTTGAATTTATTTTTCTTACTTCTTTCTTTTTGTCTCATGTTTGATTGATTTATTGAATTGATTTTTCCACACATCCACTAACTTACCCTTAAACTTCAAGTATAAAAAAATATACAAGTGAAATGCTATGTTGTATATAATTCATACTCAATTGTACATTATGTTTTAATATTTTTTTTTTTTATAAGGAATTTTCAATTTCATATTCAGACAGTGTGATATCCAAGTATACTACATATACAAAAGGTATGCTAAATTGGCTGCGTGCGAGAGAGGCGGAATGGTAAGTATTTGGGGCTTATGGGTGGTTCGAAAAATTTTGCGGTTTAATTAAAACACTGAAGAGTAAAACACAAAAAAAAAAAAAAAAAAAAAAACAACAAAATTAAATATTATTCATATACGTTTTGGATTTTTAATTAACAAAACTGCAATTGAGTCAGGAACTCTTTTTTTTTGGTCCCGCTACGCTGCGTCGTGGTTATATGAGGCGGAAGTAGGTAGGTACTAGCTCATGTAGGTGGATATATACACAGGTTAAAATAGGGATTTGCATAAATAAAAAATTAAGTATCTTTAAATGGCAGGAATATTAAATGTTGAGTAACAAAAAATAAAAAAAAAAAAAACAGACATTTTGTTTTACTCGATGTTTTAAATTATTAATCTGATTTTGATGTTTAAAACACACACACACACACTCACATATCGAAGGTAGAATTTATGATTATTTTTTTTTGTTTAACCGGCAATGAATTATACTTAAATCCTTAAATTTGAACATATAAATAATTATTAAATCCTTTTTTTAATTTTTTAAACATAAATATGCAATTGATTGAGGATGTAATTTTAGTATTTTGATTTAACAAAAAAAAAAAAAACGAAATAGGAGAAAGCTAGACACTTTCATTTTGCAAGTACATTTTAATAAAACTTAAAAACATTACAAGGTTTTGATATTCATTTTATTTTGTTTTAATTTTTTTTTTCAGTACTGAGTTTGGCACAAAGATTTCAATAAATTTTTGACATATTCGTTTAGTTAGTCAAGGGTTAATTCACGAATATTTTTGAATTAAAGTAAATTTGGAATTATATAGGATTGAAAAACATGGCTCAGGAGTTGACTCGAGCTTAATACAGAAACCATGATGATTTCGCTCTGAAAAACAGGGTCTAAGGTTAGGCTAGGTTGAAGTGGCTGCCAGTCGTGAAGACTGACACACTTAGGCCATGAGTTGGTCCATTGTGACATCACATGAGTCTTGGAAACCCCTTTTCCTCACTCGGTGAACCATTTGGAGCTTCTTATGAAGCGCAGTAGATTGGATATGCCCAAGTTTATTAGAGTTGCCGTCTGCCAAAAAAAACAATTTTAAATTTAATATTCTTTGTTATACTATTACAGGTCTAAAAAACAAATTACTTATACCTGATTTTTTTAAACTTATTTCAAATTATGATATTTTTATTTTACTAGAAACTTTTGTAGAAGAGGGGAAAGAAATGCAATATCTTAAATACCTAGACAATTTTAAATTTAAATTTATCCCAGCTATTAGGAATAATAGACTTCGGAGAGCAAGTGGTGGAATGCTACTTGGTTATAAGAACAAAAACAGGCTAATTGATCAAATCAGTTTTAAGAATAGTGAAAACAAAATTATAATTGATATTTTATGTGACTCAAAACACTTTCAGATTGTTCCTATTTATTTAAATTATAACGGGTGGAACTCAGATTACGAAGATCTGCAGAACTTTCTTACAAATAACAATCACGAAAATATAATGCTAATTGGCGATTTTAACGGGCGTATAAGCAACTTTCAAAACTCATCAATTTTGAACAATGGTTACTTTTCTTTCGAAAGAAACTCAGTGGATGAAAATCTAAACTCAAACTTAATATGTTTGCTATGGAAACTAAGCCCAATTTGACAGTTTTGCATTAAAACTTTTTGTTAAAAATTAATTTAAAAAATAAGTACAAGAAAAATTGCAGGAATTCCACAAAAACAAAACAAAAACATCGAAGAATCAAATAGATTAAGAGCTGGTAGCAAAATGGGTATGAGGGTCTGAAGGTGCATGCATCTTGACATCAAAATTCAAAAGTCTGGCAGGATTTTTTTGGAGCCTTTTGATCGATCCTTTATCCTGTTAGTTTATAAAGCATTTTTACCAAGTTTCATGCTGGTACCATTTTTTTAAAAGTGGTTTCATGGCAATGATCCCACTACTTACCCCACCTCCCAAAAAATACACCTTTTTACCACAGATATTCATTTAGATGATTAGAGATGAACCATTGAAACCAATTTTCGCCATTGGACCATTATTTCCAATTGGGTTTCGGTGATTTAACTTTCATACTAAAAATAGAGTCATCTTAGCATAAAAACGAAAATAATTTTTTTTCTCGGAGGTCGTATTGACTTGGTTTTGTTATCATTTGATTCAACATTAAAAACTACCTTAAAAACATGTGTCATGTGCCTAGGTTGTACCAAGGTAAATTTTTCCGTTTGATACACCACAACTTCCGCCCCTCGCCCCCTCAAAAAAACATCCTTCCATGTGAAATATTTTTATAGACTTTTTTGATTCTTTATTCTTCATGTAACATACATGAAACGTTTTCACCAAGTTTCATGGTGGTACCAATTTTTTTTTTTATTCGAAGGCCTTTCTGTACTATTTCACCTGTACTAAGACGGGTAATCTTTTTGTTTTTTATTCGTAAAGTCTACGTGGACTGACTTTTGTTCATTGAGCGCTATTCGTCATGTTTTTGTCTACTCATTAACATTATTAAGAGCATTTTGTAGTTTAATTGTAGCTTCGCTTATCGTGTTGCCTACTGCTATTATTGCAGTACCATCAGCAAACGTGGCTACGATAGTGTCTTCCGTTTGAAGTATATCGCGTGTAAGCAAAAGGTACAGAACTGGACCTAATACACTTCCTTGTGGTACCCCAGCCACTATTTCTTAGAAACTAGAATAATCATTTCCGTGTCTTACACGAAAAAGTCTGTTATCTAGTTATCCTTTTAGAGTGTTATAAAGTCCTTCTGACAGAACTTGTCTTAATTTTAATTCGAGGCCTTCGTGCCACACCTTGTCAAACGCCTGCGATGCGTACAAGAACTCGAATGAAAAAAAAATCGAAAATGCAAAAAATTCCGAATGCAAAAATTACGAATGCAGAAAAAATTCAATGGACAAAATTCAGAATGAAAAAATTCCGAATGGCTAAAATCCCGAATGCCAGAATAAGGAATTTCAAAATTTGGAATTGCTTAGTACTGTTTTTAGTATTAAATAACATTAAGCTCGATTTTTAATACGAAGCTAAGTCATTCAAGATAAGAGCCTCAAAATGTACTTTTTAAAGACGTCTAGAGCTCTTAACAACACATGCAAAATGACATAGACGGATTACTGTTTCGGAATAGGACCATTTCAAAAGTTAGAAGGAGCATATTTCTGAGGTTTAAGAACGAGTTTTCACCAGTGAAGTCAGCCCAACACCCAATGGCCCATATCTAGAAATAAATTTCCGATTGATGGTATTTCAATAGAGCTGTTGCGTGCAGCGCCAACAACATCAAATGAGCTCCTGCACCCACTCATTGAGAGAGCTTGGCGAATCAGTAGGTTTTCTCGAGGAGTGAAGGAAGGGAAGAGTTGTCAAGCTTCTAAAGAAATCAGACCTTACGCAGTGCTAAAACTGGAGCGGAATTTGCATGCTGCCTGACACTTTGGTAAGTATCGTCTGGGTATCGTTAAAATTGAAAAATTTCAGTATCGTCTAGGTATCGGTATCGGTCTCGTATTACTCATCTGATTTTGATTTCTTGAAGGCACTTTTTTCAACAGATCTGTCCAACTTCTAGGGTTTTCTATCAACATCATCGGCCACTCTCAACAGGTCGTTTTGAAGTCGTTCATATGGATTAAAGAACACAAGAAACTTGTTAGTCTTCAATTAAACGAGGACAAGGCCAACTACATGCTATCAGCAAACAATGAAAGATCTGACAACCAACTAGGACAAAACATCACTGTTGAATGTTGATAGCAACAACTTCGAAGTAGTTAAGCCGTTCATCTATCTCCGAGTAAACATTAATCCCACGAACGACATTTAAGTGGAGATTTGACGAAGAATTACCCAGGAAAACTTTAGCTTCTTCAGTTTGGAGCAACAAATGCGTTCAACACTTCTTAAATTTTAAGATTAAGTGAGCGTTCTACACAACCCTCAAACGCTGACTACATTTTCTTGGTCACATTGAGCGAATGCAGAATAATTCTTAAGTCTAGAGAGACTATGAATCCCAGCCTCCAGGTTAGAGAGAAAAAAGAAGACTGAAGAGCCTCCGGTTTAAGGACAGTCGCTCACAGATGCCAGAAAAGGCTTGATCTGGATGATTGGAAGCAGCTTGGATCGTAGAAAATGAAAAGTTGTCGTCTTTTAAGTTGCAACCATTCATAATTTGGGGACTAGATAAGTAAGTAAGTTTTCAGTGATCAAAAATGTTCAAAATGGCAGTTAAGTGTTGACAATTTAAACAAAATGGCACGAAATTTAAAACGAAACCTCTTGCTGAAAGGCCCTGTATAGGGAGTATATAGAGAACTTAAGTGGTTTTATGCATCGATCATTGAAGAATACACTTAGTCATCAATTTTTTTCATTTTTTCAGAACAAGCTTGGAATCAATCCACTTTATAGCACATCCAAGTGTAAATTTTAGTTCACGATAAAGTTTTTCAAGTAGAACAGTAAAGTTTAGTGAAACTTAGCAGAGAATTTTCTTTTTAATTCATTAAATAACATTAATTTTTTATTGAAAAAATATGACAAATTGTTCACCAAAAATTCCAAAATCTGACCTTCAATAAATAAATATTTTAATCGGATTCACCCTGTTAGCTGTGTGGGTAAAAATACATATATCAAATGTTAAAATTTGGGTTTTGGAAAATTAGAAAATAGAAAATAAATCCCATTTCGCGGTTATGTGCATTCAGTTAAAATCAAATATTGATTTTTGTTTATCGTATTTTATTATTGCTACTACTATTGCGAGATGGCTTTTAGTCGAAAAGCATCCTTATGCACTAGCTGACTGGTTAAAATTAATATTTACCATCAGGATATACCGCCGATATGAAATATAGCAATATTGATGAGGACACGAAGGAGGAAGGAATATATATTTTCAATTTCGTATCCTTTGCAATATTTGAACCAAATAAATATACAAACACATAAACACACACACACATATATATGTATTTATTTGTTCACAGCAAATAGCAATAATAATAATAAATGATACAAAAATACCTATATAGATTGTATATAAGTTTTAAGGACTACTAAAAAAGGACATCATAGGTAGGTATACAAAATAGGACACACAAAAACTTTTAGCAGCCCACCATAAGTTGTTGCCATAAAATGACATGTCGGAAATTACAACTCGGAATGCACATTTATGAAATACCAAAGTTTTCAGATGAAATACGTTGGCTTTACGAAACAGAACAACAAAAAAAAAACAGATATTTCACCGAATATACCAAAAAAGGATTCAAAAGAGGAAAATCACTAATTACTTGGTTTGCATAGATGAATATGTTTTACCTACATACGAATCAACTATGTATGAACGAGTATATCTACAGGATTTGTGGTTATTATTTAAGGTCGGTGGATAGTGGCTCATTTGGCTTGAGGGTAAACTGACTTGATCTGTACACACAGACCATAAAGAACAGATTTATTAATATAGCAATACTCGTAGCTAGCTATGGAAATTCAAAATATTCAATTACAAAATCTAATTGCAGATGAAAATCATCAAAATATGTACATTGCAGTTAGCAGTCAGCAGTCAGCAGCATTGTTGATTGTAATGCCTCTGGGTGTGATTTCAGAAAATACATATAATAATATGCATTCGCAGAAACTGTAAAGGTTCTTCGTTTCATATCGCTTGTGGGTTAAATGAAAATTCTATAAAGTATGATATAGCGGCAAGAACAAACAGGCATTACTTGAGGAGGGCGGAGTTAATCCAGACAGCACTGAGAAAGTCAAACAAAATATAACTTCGTGATGGATCTAAATGGAGAACATGAAACGAATTAAAGAGATTTAAATTATGAATATAGATTTTGAAGGGGCCTTTGACCCCTCGTAAAAATGTTAGCGACATTAACATCGATTGCGATTTTTTACAACTTTTGTTAAGAACAGTATGAGAAAAACTATGAATCAGACTCAGTTTTTCGGGCGAAAAATGTCTCTAAGTACCTACACATACTACACAATGTTCTAAATGTGAATAAAATGTTACAAGAGATTACAAAATTTAAGTTTTAAAGATTGAGAATATTTGTTCCTTATGAAAATGGCATTGCCAATAGATGGCAGTACACTCAGATTCATGTTTGACAACTGAGTAGAAAATTCAATCTTTCCATACTGACTATTGATACGAAACGTTTGTGTCACAATATGGCCTGGTCATTGAACATTAGACATGTACTACATGATCCAACATTGTGCAAGAACCTGTGAACTATTAATGGTGTTATGTACTAAACATTTCTAGAAGCCTGTCAGTCGATGAATTCGCTTACTAAAGATAGTAATTGAAACGCAACGTTAAACAGTGCCACAGTTTCTGTACCGTGTGGTTGAAGTTCGTATATTGTTCGACCTCACCGTCTTGACATGGTTTTTCTCCTAAGTACTCATTTTATGGACTCAATTCAAGGACTACAGCCTGAGGATTTTTGCGAGTTTGATGATTGAAATCGTATTGAAAACAAAAACTTCAAAGGAACGAAGTTTTGAGATAACTTATTTTTATTATCGACGATACTAGTCTGCTCATGTGCGGCAGTCTTTTGACTAAATAGTTAAGGTCAGCCTCCAATCACTCGATGAAGATGCATTTAATGCAGAACTGCGGAGCAAGAAAAATTGCAACCGAGACGTTTTGACAAAGAGTTCGCCGAAATGTCACACTGTTGAATCATCCAGCAAAAGAATATGTACTACGCATTGATGAAGGCGAGTGACAACGGAAACAGCTTCATATTTTACCTCGATGAGTTTGAAAGAACTGGCAAAACAATCATCATTCCATTAATTGTCAAAATAAGTTCCGTCAAGATTCAATATTTCGCTTTTGGTCACTTCTTCCGGAATAGCAGCTAAGTTGTTGAAAGGCGGTTAGAAGGCTTATATTCTGCTGCAATTACCACTGAGTCTTCAGATTGACATTTCAAGAAACTTTGCGAAGGCACAGAGGAGTTGAAAAAGTATTAAATTACCATTCGGGATGAATGCTAAATGGCAAGCAAGTGAGGATTGCAAGTCTTTGATCAACCAGTGAAAGTTTAGGGGGAAAATGCGAGACGCTTCAGAGAAACAATAGTAATACATAGTTGCTTGTTACTTCCGTCAGATTTATTGTTCATGTCGTGATCAACACCAGCAAATGAACTCAAGGTTTCCTTGAAATTCTCGTATTTCTGGTAGCATACCTCGCGGCACAATGGTTAGTACGTAGGACTGTCATGCCAAAGGTCTGGGTTCGATTTCCGGCTACTGCCACCTAAAAACAGAAATTTTTTTCCGAGGTACTGCCTCTTGCGAGGGACTGACAAATCCTCCAAGAGTATACTTGTTAAGAATAAGTGCTTCTCATCTAGCCGTTCGGACTCGGCAAAAAATTGTAGGTCCCCTCCATTCCTGCCAACAACAAGCACACAGGAATGGTTGAGAGTTGTTAGTCACTAGGCCCTAGTTCTCCATAAGCTGTTGCGCCACTAAATTTATTTATTTATTTACATAAAGAAGTTGCAATGGAAATGCAAGTTGCATTGCAGAACGATTCATCAGCGAATGAGTTCTCAACAAAATACTTGGTAATTCGAAATGGACAAAATATATTAGATGCTGTCACTACCACTGGGCTGATATATCGTTCCACCCAAATTTTTGTGAACTTACATCATCGATCAAAGTTTTTCCGAACATTGGTCGGAATTGTTTGAATCACAATGGCATTGTTATTTACCAGTCACAATCAACCAATAGGAGAAAACCATTTTTCTTGGCCCAAATAAGATACTATGAAAATGAATGACTAGGATTAGCTTTCTAGCACTCCCTCAAATATAGAAACCATCTCAATAGTGACATTGGAAAAGTCCAAGGTAGTTTTGGCCTTTAAGTCACTCTTTTGTACAAAAACGCTTATACACTGTTTTACATTTATATGGATGTGAAATTTCTTGCAATCAAAACTCTGTGCTAAGCTGCAACCTGTCTCCAGCTAATTTGGGTTTCGTCCCAATAAGAACTAAACTCCAGCTTGGCAAAACATTTATACCCTCTTATTATATGGATGTGAAATTCTTTGCAATTTAGACTCTGTGATTAACTGTAAATTTAAAGTCCGTAGTAGTCTCAGCTTTCACCTCACTTCCACACAAGAAATAAACTTATGCTGCTAAAACTCTTATACGCTGCTATTATATGGATGCGAAATTCTTTGCATTTTAAACACTGTCACTCGCAGCAAATTAAAAGTCCATATTAGTCTGTCTTTGCTGTGTTTTATCCCCAAAAGAATTAAACTTCTGCTGGCCAAGAATCTTTTATACTCTTATTACCTATAATGGAAGTGAAATTCTTTGAAATTCAGAATCTGTGATCAGCCGCATGTGAAAAAATCGTAGGGACCTCGTTTGAAATTTTTCCCCATAAGAACTAAAGCGCTGCTGGCCAACATTTTTCTTAGCAGTTATTATATGGTTGTGATTTTTCTGTTGCAAATTTGACTCTGAAGTAATATTGCAAATGGTGTTGGTATACGGATCTACTATTTTATAGTAAGTGTATTTTATGGCATCATGTGACTCAGTCTTCAAGTCACTTGGATCTTTTTCCTCATAAGAATTAAACTGCTGCTTGCCAAAACTCTTATACAGTCCTATAATATTGATTTAATTTTTTTTCTGCAATTAAGATTCTGTGACTCGCTGCAAATTAAAAGTCTATACAAGTCTCATCCTTTAAGTAGGTATAGCTTGGAGTTTCGTCCCCAAAAGAACTAAACTGTTGCTTGCCAAAACTCTTATACACTCCTATTTTATGGATTTGAATTTCTTTTGCAATTCAGACTCACCACAAACTAAAAGTCTATATTAGTCTCGGCCTTTAATTCGCTTGAAGTTTTGTCCCAAAAGAACAAAAGTGTTACTTGTCGAATCTTTTATACACTCTTATTATATGGATTTGAAGTTTTTTGCAATTGAAGCTCTGTGGATAGTGGCAACCTAAAAGTCCGTAGTAGTCCCAGCCTTCAGGTCGGCTTGAGTTTCATTCTCAAAAGAACGGACTGCTGCTTGCCGAAGCTCTTATACACTCTTATATAAGGGTGTGAAATTGTTTGAAATATAAAACCCATGTCTTGCCACAAATTAAAATTCCATATTTGTTCCAGTCTTCAAGTCGCTTGGAGGTCTTCACAAAAGAGCTTAAGTGTTGCTTGCCAAAATTCATATACACTATTATATACATATCGTCCCCTGAGTGCAAGAACTCAGTAACTCAATTTAAAATTTTTAAAATATCTCGGCAAAAACAGTATTATTTTGTTCAATTTTCAAGACTTTTCGACCAATTTTTTTCTACCATAGAAAAATATAAGATATCTATAAAGTGTGAGAAACATAAAGATACCTTGCTATCTCCAAAAATTTTTAAATTGAGTTACCTAGTTCTTGTAATTAGGGTACGATATGAACATGTGTCATCAATGTGAACTTTTTGCAATTCAGACTCTACAACTGGCCGCAAATTAAAATTTCGTATTAGTCTCGGCCTTAAAGTCACTTGGAGTTTCATCCCCAGAGGCATCTACCTTCTTCTTTGCAAAACTCTAATACACTACTATGAAAAGGGTTTTTTATAAAACAAATTCTGTACACCACTAAAATAAAGCCAAGTAGAAGATTATGCATCAAGCATTGGACTTGTAAGTATTATCTTATACACTCCTATTATACGGATTTGAATTTGTTTTCCAATTAACATAGATTCTGTGATTCAAGTCACAAATTAAAGGTCTATAATATAGTCTCAGCTTTCAGATCGCTTAGAGTTTCGTCTCCACAAGAGCTAAATTTCTGCTTGCCAAAACTCTTATACACTTCTATTATATGAATTTGTTTTGCAATATAGAATTTGTAACTTGCACCAAAGTAAAAATCCATAGTCTCAGCCTTCAAAACACTTGGAGTTTCGTCCCCAAAACAACTCAACTGCTGCTTGCCAAATCTGTTATACTTTGTTATTGTTATATGGACGTGAAATTGATTTATTAAATTCCTACTGCTTGGAGCGAAAAACTGAATGTTCTATTAACATAAAAAATTTCAGCTTTTAATTTGCAACGGTTTGTTCCCAAAAAGACATATAAATAAAAGCTATGAGTTATTTCTTAGTTTGTGTCAATCCGTTTAGAGTTTAGACTATCAATGCAGGGCTAGGTTCACATATGCACAGACCCTAAAATGAATAACGGAAACCACGTTTGTATTTATTCCATCATCGTACTGATAGTTTAATTAAAACTTCAATTTTTCGTTCATAAAACCAATACTTGTCCCAAAAAAGAAAAAACAAATAAAAATGCCAATTTTGATGAAGTTTCTGTATTGAAACGGCAAACCCTAGGTATGTGAAGATACGAAAAATGCTTTCTGTCCGATACGATTTCTTTATTGATATCAATAAATTCTTTCTATCATGTCGTACTTCAATCAATCCCAGCAGCAACTAGACATAGGAACGCATATGATGAAATTGTAAAAAAAAAATATTCAAACATAACTCAAAACACTAAAAATCTGACATGGGCGTTGGATGTCTAGGAGGCATCGTTGTCAGACACACTTATATTCGTACTCTTATATTTGCTGTCAGGTGTGTGTTTGTGTGTGTGTGTGATGTGAGAATCTAGGAAAGGAACAAAATTGTCGGCATCTCACATACATAACTCGAGATTATAATTTCAATATTCAAAGCTATTATATCAAAGAGGCCCCACAACCTTATCCGCCCACCTTGGTATGAGGCTGACAGGCTTGTTGAACGTTTGAACCTACATTTTATGTATGTAAAACCAGTGCTGGATTATAGGAGAGCTAGCAGAAATCAGTTTCACAAGCTATCAGGGGCGTCAGGACTCAAATATGTGTTATTTCATATTCTCGTTTCTGTGTTTTTTAAGCAAAAAAGTTGTAGCAAAAAGTTGATAGTGAATTTTCTTCCAAAAACTGGGAAAACTGAAGTCTCACGATTCAACTAAATTGATGCCAAAGGTTCTTTGTAATGGGGTTTTTTCTGTCAAACAGGGGACCAAGCACATATGCATATGAATTTTTTGGAATTACTGATTTTCTTTGAACTACGAACTTTAATCAGTTTTGCCTTCCGGGTCTATGAGCCGATCATCGAGTTCTTCAATTAATTGACAGACTCAGTGCAAAAATAGAATTATGGCTTCAATTTGTTTTATACTTTAAGGCCATTACATGACTAATTTCATCCCTGTTTTGACACAAACCTCTTTGTGGCGCCCATTTGTAAGCACCGACTGGCATATCCCAAAGAGCATAAAAGACCATTTGAACCATGTCTGTGTCCAATTCCTTCCTTGCAGCAGCAGCAGCAGCAGCAGCAGGGCGCATGTGATGCAGTACATTTATTACTTTGATATGCGAAAATAAATACGAATAACGTATACCTAGTCTTATAGAGTTGGCAACACACAAAGCGTCTACTTTACTCTGAAAAGTATTTATGGAGGTACTGCTTTTTGGGATTATGTAGGTATTTGAAAGATTTATGATTGCAACATAGATTTAAATGCGTTCTATTTAAAAAAAAGGATTTCTTTTTGTATTTCTAAAGGAAATATAGGTACAATTAAAGGAAGTGGTTCTATATAAAGGGTTGTGCTTCTGTTCTTATTTTGATTTTGTTTTTGTAAAATTTTATTAAAGTAAGCTTCAAGTTGGATTGAGTTGTGAGTATATAGGAAAATCAAAGCCTATTCATAAGATGAAAACAGTATTTTACTTTGATGATTTTCAAAGAAAAAAAAAACTTGTTTTAGGAGGCATCATGGCAAGCATAAATCTTAATGAAGTCAATCTTTTTTTTAACAAAATTTGTTTGATTATTAAAAAAGATAGTTTTGAACTTTCTTAATGAAGGCACCAGGAATCGTGTCCATAACCTCAGAATGCGGTGTACATTTTTGAAAGAAACGAAAAGGAGAAAACCAGGTCATTGTGGTCATTTCTAAGAACAAACAAATCAAAGTTATTTCACCATAATGAGTTAAAAGAAACAAGAGCACCACCACAAATAAGAAGAGTTGTCAAAAAAGGCTTATCTGACATATGCAATGTTTTGAGAAAATGAAAAGCCTTGATACAAAATTTAGCACAGAAGATGGACGGATGCATCTAGAAGCTAGTATTAAGAGCCTTAACTTGACTTTGGCCAACTTGTAGCTGTCAATCAAACGGAGGAGCTTGGCTTTATATATACTATTTGTGAATTCTTATAAAAGAAAGCAGGAAAAATATCTGATCTTATCTAATTTGTTGAGTTTTCTAAAAGATAATGGGTATACGAGTATCTCAGTCTGTTTTGAATAAAAATTACTTTTTGAGCATGCGATATTAAAGCCTTGAACCTCTTCTTTATTTTATTTCAACAAGATACAAGACTATGATATAAAGTTACCTCTACGGTTAATTCGAAGAGGTCCTTATTTTTATTAATTTTTTTTTTTTACTCAAAACCTAAACCCACTAAACTAGAGTGTAAGAATGAAGTTTTTTGTGTTTGATGGCTACAATTTGTCTGTGACTAAAAATTCATCTATGACATGAGGTCAAAAAAGCAGACCCATAAGGTCAAATAGATGTCAACTGGGTAAAACATATCACTCAACCAAACTGACAATACTTTCAAGGTCAAAAGTTCGTATAAGCAAGTCGAAATACGAAATGCTCAACGGGCCCCTTGAAAGGACCCTCATTGACCAAAATAAGGTTTTTATTGATGGCTTTTTGACTGGCATACCACGGCAAAAACAAAATATAAGCTTAACATTCATCACTTGATTAAATACTTCATCACGTTCCCATTTAGAGCCTAGACCAGAATTATGAACTTGACCTGGAAGAATAATGACTTTATAAAAATAATCGCCATTACAATTGTAACCAATTGAATGACTTTGGCCGTTTCAATCTAGAAGAAAAAGCTTTTAACGGTCACTTTCAATGTTCATAAATGCAGAAGCCAAAGATGAAACTACGCGTGTTTTAAAGAAGAAGAACCTACGTCACACAGTTTCTCAGTCGAAGGCAAAACAGAGGCTGGAATAGCACAAGAATAATTAAAAATAAAGGCCAAGCTATAGCATTGAAAATATTGTCATAGATCACGACACCAGGAAGTAGTGTGCCCTTTCATTTTATTTTCAAATTAAGTTAATTTTTTCCACAGTTTATAAAGGGAAAATCTGTTTAGACGGCGCACGCTCCATGAAATGTTCAACACGGTTGAAAACTCAGTCCACCTCAAAGAATTCACCTTGGACGCATTTTTTTTGGCGAAAGTACGCTAATCGACAACCCCTAGACTCTATCAGCATCGATCCTATGCTATCGAATAGAATTGATTCCATGCTTCAAACTGGAATTGTAAATGCAGTAATGGGTGATAGCAAGCTTAAAGCCAAGACATGTAGAGGTTCGCCACAGGGAGGGAAAATATCTCCTCTACTTTGTCTTCTGGCCGTAACGCGGATCAACGTTGAAGTAGATCTACCCAGTGAAAAAGTCACAGCGTATGCTGATGACATTGTGATAATGATCTCAGGAAAATTTGTTGCCACACTGTATGACCTCCTACAAACCAACCTTAACGAGTTCAGTATTGGGCCACAAGTTGCGAACTTAATTTGATCCCTCTTAAGACAGAACTTATTTTGCTTACGAGGAAACGTAACATCATAATATAAACCCTCTCACCATAAATGGGACAGCACTCAATATTACTGGTGAAGCTTAATATCTTGGTTTGGCTATTGATCGAAAACTAAACTGGGATGTAAACATCAAAGCGAGAGAAAAGAAAGCTGCAATATATTTCTATACTTGTGGTAGATTTTTGGCAAGAGATAGGGACTCAGCCCCAAAATCATACATTGAATACGTACGCATATTCGGTTTGGAATATGCCAGCCAGCCTTGGATAACCCAACCAATCCTGAAGTAAGCAGGTCAGTATGAACTTTTTTTTCAAAAAAAGGACTTCAAAATTTTGACCAAGCCTGTTCTTGAAATGCAAAAAAACTTCAAATTTGGAGCCTTATTGTAAGTTCCTAGCATACTTGGTTCCTGGGATATACTATGTGACTTGCTAACTTCACTGTGAAGTAAGCAGGTCACTCGATTACACCCTTATTTGGCGAACTGCGGAATAACAAATAGATGTGCAAAAAAAAAAAAATGCCAAAAAAATGCAAAATCCTGTCAAGGTCCCATTTGCGTGGGTGAAAGTTGCCCTGCTAACTTCACAGACGTCTACGCCTCAGAGAGTGTAGTAATGAACTAAACCCAGTAGTACTAACAGATTTCCCAACTAAGGAATTCTGTACAGTACAGTTCTGTTTTTACCATCATGCCACGAGGTACTGCTTTCTACATGTGGACTGATAAATAAAAATATTGACATCCAGACGGCAGTTAAGACCATTTCGTCGATTGTCGAAAAGTCAAATCTAGTTAATCGTTGCCGTAGTGAGCTGAGATTGCTCGAGGAATCAATCTCAATCACCCTTGGGTCCCTAGACATAGTGCGATATTTATAAAGATGAAATGGCCGAAAAAGGGTTCATCACTTGAACCGAGCCGATCTATACCCTAGATACTTAAGCCATTGGAACAGAAAAAAAGTGGAATCCGCCAGAGTTTCCTCAAGACTGCCAATGACAGATGGTCCGCAATTGACACGTGTCGGGTTTCAAGGAATCTATTTATATTTCTAAAGAAAAAATAAAGCATTTACTTAAGCACTTCCCACTTGACCGGAATCGGCATGAGCTCATCTGGTGGAGGATGGAAGAAAGAAGAAGGTGATGGAAGGCTCATCTCACTTCCTCTGTGAGTGCCCCGGCCAAGCCAGAACTAGAAAATAAGCCCTCGGAGAATACTTTTTTCGATTAAGAAAGCGACGTCTAATTTTTGTCACTAAAAAGCATCTTAAAATTCATTAAAAAATGAGGAGGGTTCAGGGAGGTATCCCATTTCTAAGACTCTCACTTGCTCCTTCCTCTTACCCTTCCTTTATCTACATAACGCATATTCTGGGAGAGCAATGGATCTATTGACATCCGAATGAGGTGATATGGACAACCACATGGTCTTCCCTTCTAGCCAAACCTAAGCTAACCTAGCACTGGTGTACGCAAAGGTCCACATACCGACTCGGACATCCATGAAAATACCTACCTTATTTCTAGAATTATCCGCCATGGTAGTATTAGATTTTATTTTAAAATAAAATCAAAAAATTTTATATATTTCACACTAAACAAACACTTGCAAGGTAAAATTGGGTCTAAGTCAATTATTTTTGTAATGAATTGAAACTTCTTTAAGTATTCAGCTGTATTTTGAGTTTTAGCAGAACAGACAGTTTACTTCCCGCTATTGTGAGTTTCAACCGGAAAATGTTTACTGTTCAAAATTTTTGCTGTCATTTAAAGTGGAACTAAGACGTTCATGGGTTTTTATCTTTAAATCATTAAATGGGTCTTTAAAGGTGGAAAATCGTGGAGGGCTGTTAAATTAGAGGGTGTATTTTAGAGGGGTTACAATAGCACCATTTAAGGTTATTTTGCATATAACTCGAAAACAAAGCCAAATTTTGAGATAATGCTCACAACTTTTTTTTGTAGAAAATAATTGCAAAAAATGCAAAGAAAGAATTTTTTGTTTTTTGTATACTTGTTTGCCTATAACTTTTTTAACAGCGCAGAGCAATGGTTCCACATTAAGGAAAGATGATGAAATTTTCTTAAAAATTACCTATTCAGAAAAAGTTTTGGATAAAAATAGACGGAGTTTCAAAAACTGAACTTATTTTAAGTTTATTAAAGTTAAACTAATGGCATTTTTGGCTATGTTGAGAAACTTGTTAGATGATACCTGATGCTTTATTCTTGACAATTTATGTCAAAAAACTATAGCCAAATTTCAATTTTTTCGCAGTTTAAGGGTTGCCACCCAACTAAGAATTTCGCTTTTATATTCATCCATAGATGCTTAATTGTTTTTATACAACCTATACATTGAAGCATTGCATAAGACTCCATAGAGTGAAAAAGGCGACTATTGTACTTTTATGGAGTTAATTATAAGAGTCTCAAGGAAGTTCACATAAAATTAAATTAAAAAAACATGTTGGGTTGTCCAGGAATTGAACCCTAGCACCTCTGAACCAATTGTTTTGGTCGACAACCGCTCCACCAATCACATATGTATATACAGTTCAATGCATTAAATTTGAATCACTTTTATCTTGAATTGTCTCCCATGAGACAGAAGGCTTTGTTCAAGAAAAATATAAAATAATAAATTGGTATGTCTATAACAAACACATATCTTTCAATAAATAAATAGAGGTATAATAGATTATTCAATTAATTCATAATTTAATACCACCCTGAAATATTGACAGTAATAAGATATATATTTATGTGATGAGATGCCAGACTGAATATAAATTATTAAATGGCCGATTATAGCTTGGCATCACCATATTCACTTATACAAGCAATATAGAAACAAAGACACACAAACTAACATAAACATTGTATAATCATTTTACAGGATGACTATTGAAGCTAAGGTACCGATGTAATTTCATAAAAACAATATAGAGAGATTAAAGAAACATTGGTACATCGCTTCTATCAAGCTGATATAATTTGCACCACAAAATATTTAAGGACTCAGTAATGCTCCAATAAGGTATTTACCTCCTGTAAGAGAAGTAAATGGTGCGCTATAGAAACAAATAACATTTTAATGTCTGAAATGCGAAGCAATTTTGCTAGTTGCGCATCTAATTATTTTTCAAAATTTAAAATAATTTCTAAAATCAACACACTTGTTCTTACAAAGCCAGTTTTGGAAAAAAAAGTTGGCTTATACTTTCTTGAACATGAAAAAAATAGTGCCAGGAGAGTTTTTCGGTCCATAATGCTTGCTACTCGAGCTCGAAATTCTTCCTAAAGTACGTATTACGAGCATAAGAAATGCACTTTTATTTTTTTTTTCAAAAATTTCAAATAATTGTCCAACCCTCTTTAAAAATGGGCTTTCAATATAAATATATGTAAGCTTATGTCTTCTGAAATCTGGAAAATTGGTGGCAGGTGAGTTTGGTTGTCAAAAGTGCTTGCCAGGGGCGGGCCCAATGTTGATAAAGTACATTGGTATTATAAAAAATGTATTTTTTAAAAATTTATTTCCAATTTTTTAATGCCTGCATGTCAAAATGAATAAATCTTTTTAAAAACAGTGTGTTAGTTCATATATTTCACTATATTGAAAAAAATAGTGCCACACGAGTTTGTTTTTTAACTTAATAAACTAGGTATGTAGGTGTTATACCATTTTTCCCAAATGACAAAAGGCATAAGCTAACATATATTTTAAGCGCACGTTCGTCAAAGTAGTCGTTTTAGCAGTTATTTAAAATAGGCATTCGATATATAATTAAAAAATAATTTTTTTGTAGTACATTCCTTATACATTTTAGGCCCGTCTGGCAAGCACACTCGACAACCAAACTCGTCTGACACAATTTTTCCAGATTTCGCAAGATGTAAGCTTACATATATGTATATTAAAAACCCGACTTTAAAGAGGTTTTGTCATTTATTTGAAATATATTAACAATAAAAAATAAAAAAGAATATTACTGTACTTGTAATACCTCATACTTTTGAGCTGAAAAGGCAAGCATTATCGGCTGAAAAACAAGTTTGGCACCACATTTATTATGTTCAAGAAAGTATAAGCTAACATATGTTTCAAAACTGATTTTGTAAGAGCAAGTGTGTTGATTTTTGAAATTATTTTTGATTTAAAAAAAGTGGATGGCAACCTTTAAACTGTGAAAAAATTGAAATTTGGCTGTGAAAAAATTGAAATTAGGCTATAGTGTGTGACATAAAGAGGGTGTCATGATGAAGAGGCGGAAGAGGGCTCCCTTCACTTCTTATGTGAATGCCCCAGCCTAGCTAGAACCAGGAAAGCAGCCTTAGGAGATTATTTCTTCGATGAACTGGGCGACATCTCTGTATTGCCACTGAAAAACATCCTAAAATTCATTCAGAACTCAGGATGGTTCAGGGAGGCCCCCTACAACTAATACTCCTCATCAAACCCCTCCCTATCCCTCTTCACCACCCACCTTTTACTCTGGGGAGCGCAATGGATCCACTGAGATCCGAGTGAGATGATGCGGCCCGCCGTATCATCACCCCTTCTAACCTAACCTAGTGTGACATAAATGGTCAAGAATGAATCATACACTCTGTTAGAGCGTATCCATCTTAAAATTTCAAAATAGCTAAAAATGCCAAATATATTCAAATTTAAAGACTTCATATTTGCTTAGTTTTAGAAACCCTTTCTCGATCGATTTCTATCGAAATTTTTTTCATTTTCAATTTTACACTGGTTATATTGGACTGGTTATTAGAACATCGCAGGATCGAATTCCAAAAGTTTTCAGTGCAGAAAACTTTCTAATGCCATGTTTAAAACTAGATTCTTTTTTTAAGTGGGAGTAATCAAATAATTAAAAAGGATATATTTGGTTAGTTTTTCAAAGGAAGTACCGTGTAAGAATAATAAACTTTTGTTTTAAAATAGCATAGGCCGGGATCCACGATAGAGATAGGACTACATCTGTAGTTATACGCAGAAAAGCCATTATGCTCAAGGGATGCCTACCCTATGTATAGTTTTTTAGCAAAAGCAATAAGCTAAGTAACAATGAGGTTTTATATAATTAAAAAAAAAAAACATCAAAGTTTTTGACGAATATCTTACGAAATAGACTTATTATCGAACTAATTACATGACTCAGGTATACACAATTTAATTCAATGAATTCATTTATTATACATATATGTATATTGTACATAGCTTCTTTTGCCTTATGAAAAACTCCTTTAATTACTTATTTCAATATTAAAAGTTTTCCCCCTTTTCGAGTCTACATATTCTGCCTGCTTGGAAAGCTTGCTCTTCGCTTCATGTTTATAATGTTTATCTTTTTTTACTTTTACGTATATTTATTTTTTTCTTCCAATTGCATCTTATTTTTCATTAAAAAAAAAAAAACAAATGAAAATTTGGAGATGATGTTCACTGCGGCGTATGTGGAATTTTTGTTTTTTATTTCACTTTGAAAATGTTTTAATATAGATACAAACTCGTACAAGCTACTTTTGTTTTAAATGTTATGCATGAGCTATACTTACGTATATACACACACATGTATATCAGGGTGGTCCTTATATTGAGTTTTTTTTTTTTAAATTCTGAGATGGATAGGCATCAAATGGTTCCACATAAAAAAGAAAGAAAAATATTCCTAATTTTCTCAGAGGGAGGGGTCAGCATAGAAAAAAAAAATATTTAAAAAAAAAACGAGAATACAAGCAATGCCACATCTTAGCCTTTTTTAAAGCCACGATTCCATTCTACAATATGCTTCCTATATTCTAGTTTTTATTTCTAATAGTTTTTGAAAAAAAAAATCTAGCTTAAAAATTAAAAAACAAAAAACTTTAGTTTTTAAGATTAAAATTATTTTTTTTTAAAACTATTTAAAATAAAAACTTTATTTAGGATGCATATTTTAGAATGGAATCGTGGCCTTAAGAAAAGCTAAGTCATGGCATTGCTAGTATTCCCATTTTTTTAAATAATTTTTTTCTGTGCTGATCCACCCCTCCTACCTAAACGGGAGAAAATAGACCCCCCTCCAATACAATTTTTTTCTCGAATCGAATCTGAATCTGATCTATACATTCTGATTTCTTCTCGCGTTTTATAAGAATAATCCTTCACCCATAAAGTAAAAATAAGGAGACGGGTGAAATAAAAATCTGAAAAAATTAGGGAAATTATTTTGCAATGTTTTGAATCGAATGAGGGCTATCCAAGACTACGTCCAATGTAAGGACCACCCTAATGTATATATGTGTGTGATTATATTTTGAGATAAAATCATCATCAAAAGAGTACACTCGATGAATAGAGGAAACTGAGTGGAGCGCTAGTAAGGATAATAATACACACAAGATGTACTGAACATTAATACATATATGCAAACTCAGGAAAGAAATGTAGAAGGAAAACACACAAAAAAGTATAAAATTCCTTAACAATACAAGATTATAATTATAAAAAGGATGTTCAAACTTTTATACTCTAGGTTGGATTTACATATTTTTTATTGAAAAATTCTTAACCCATATACATGCAGTTAGACCAACGCATTTTGTAATTTCATTAATTTTGAGGAAATTTCAAGTCAGCTTCTAAAGCACACACAGTAGTATCTCGTGGCATGATGGTTAGTGCGTAGGACTGTCATGCCAAAGGTCTGGGTTCGATTCCCAGCCGCTGCCACATAAAAACAGAAATGTTTTTTCCGCGAGGTCCTGCTTCTTGCGAGGAACTGACAAATCCTCCAGGAGTATACTTGTCATGAATATGTGCTTCTCATCTTGCCGTTAGGACTCGGCAAAAAATTGTAGGTCCCCACCATTCCTGCCAAAAATACGCATACAGGAATGGTTGAGAGTTGTAAGTCACTAGGCCTTGGTTCTTCACGAACTGTTGTGTCATCAAATTTATTTGATTTGTTAATATATTTGCAATAATAATTTGGCATGAGTGGAAAGCAATGACAGATAAATAAGATAAAACAGCCAAATACACATGTTGTATGAGTAGTACCTCGTGGCATAATGGTTAGTGCGTAGGATTTCCTCAAATCAACAAGATATTTAGAAGGAATGATCCGAACGACCTTCCGTGTCTTAAGCTTCAGAAAACGACAGATAACAGAGACGTACTTCTGACAGCAGGAATTAATCCAGAGGACGACGTCTTGTGGGGGCTGCTTTCCAGCAAGTGTGCAAGGTGAATGCGTGCATTTGCCCCAATCATGACCTGGAAAACAGAGCCTTGCTCCATCACTTCTACCTTCGGAATGACATAACGCAATGGTGATCAGAGAATATCGGTTTCACCGGGTTCAGTGAAGATCATTTGGCAAATGCCATAATCGCCGAGCGAAATGGGACCAGTGTCCTGTTAATTTCAAAAGTAGAGCTTCAGTTCATCTTCGATTCATTAAAGAAGAAGAAGTCAGCAGGAGTTGATAGCATATCCAACGTTGTACTTCGACATTTACCTCAAGAAGCAGTAGACATTTATATCACTCTGTTTAACAACGCTCTGAATAATGCATATTATCCAGTGCGGTGGAACAGAGCTGTGGTGCATCCTCTCCGGAAAAAGGGAAAGGACAACTCCAATCCGGCTAATCTCCGGTCGATAAGTCATCTTCCGAGTATCAGCAAGGTATTCGAAAAAGTTATCATAGAGCTCTGTCTAAGTAGGCAGAGGACAATAATATCATACCGGACAATCAGTTCGGTTTTAAGGCGGGACATGACACCATTCATGCCGCGTCTAAGCCCATTTCTGATGTCCAATGGAACAAATCCAAGAAGCAGTGTACGGGTTCCTGTCTGGTTGATTTGGAGAAGGCCCCGCGGAACGAGTTCTAAGATCAGATCAAGAAAAATGAGCTGCAAATTACGAAAAATGAATCCCGATTTATACCTTCTAAAGCTGACCAGACTTGGCATTAGTAAACCTCTATTGTATATGCTTTATGATATGCTCAAAGGCAGAAAGTTTGTTGTCAAGAGTGGCAATGTAACTTCTGCCACAACCTTTAATATTAAAAATGGTCTTTAGCAGGGAGCGGTCAACTCGCCAATTCTATTCAGCATTTACACCAGTGATCTGATAAGTAGTCTAACTCAGGCAATAGCGTATGCCGACGATCTAATTGCGTACAGAACAGCTGCAAAAGTCGAGGACATCAGGATTCTTTTGCAGAGTGACTTCGATGAGATTCAACGATATTGTGATGACTGGAAGTTGAAAATCAACTTTCAGAAATCAGAAACTATCTTGTTTAGGACTCCGTTGCTTAGAGCCACAAGGGATACGAGAAAGAACTGGCGCAAGCTGGTGATCGTAGGGCCAAATGGACATCCACTGGCGAGTAAAAGTGTAGTAAAATACCTTGGCATCTGGATGGATCAGTATTTGTATTTCGACAGACATATAAATGCTGCTCTGGCCAGGGCTAGAGGAGCTTTTGCCCTGACGAAACGGTTGTTTTATAGCAGCCGGCTTGACAGTAGGGTGAATGTGATTTGCTACATGGCCCTTATCCAGCCGATGATTGCCTATGGATGCTCGGTTTGGTTCAACGTTGCCCCATCTCAAATGGAAAAGATTCGGGTGTTTGAGAGGCAGTGTCTTCGACGCTGCCTTGGATTGCACAGAACACCAGAGTCGGAGTAATAACATCACTATTCCAACCTGGTTCTATACAACGGGGCCAACATAAACAGGATAGATCATTTCTTGCTGAAACTTATTCGAGGTCACATTGCGAGAGCGATGTCCTCGAGCAACAGCTTAATTTTTGGGGTTTACTACCCCAACAACGAATACTTTGAGAGTGTGCGTCTAAGCGGACAGTCTAGGGCTGATCCAGGATAGAGCGGCGGTTCCGGTAATCTACCATGTCGGTCGTAGAACTGTAGATCGGCGGCTCCTTTGCAGTCGGGACGTCCTGTTGACCTTGCTTTTTTATTTTTGCATGGCCAACTTACATAGGTTTAGGTAGTTAGTTTTAAGTAGGGACAGTGAGGGTGGCAAAAAAAAAAAAAAAAAAAAAAAAATTGAAAGAACGGGAAATGCTTGCTGTGGCTGTTCTAGTTTGTAAGTAGTCTGTAAGTAGTTTGTAAGTAGGTTGTAATTAGCTTATGATTAGTTGTAAGTAGTTTTAAGTAGTTTTAATTAGTTTTAATTAGCTTTTATGTAGTTTATAAGTTTTATATAAAATCAAGAAAAATATAGACATTGATACCGAGTTTTTTTTTGCAAATTTTTCTCGTTAAAAAATAAAACCGACCTGGATTTAGTATTAAGATAGTTCTTAGGCCGAAAGGCATTAGCATTAAGTTATTCTAGTTTAACTTATAGCGCCCGATTGGGGCCAGTAAGTTAGTTTTAAGATATTGATAAGTAAGCTAGTTTTAATGAATTTTTGTCTAGCTTTAAGATAGTTTTAAGAAAATTAAAAGTCAAAAAAAATTAGTGCGTAGGACTATCGTCCCAAAGGTCTGGGTTCGATTCCTGGCCACAGCCGCCTAAAAACAGAAATGTTTTTTTCTGAGGTACTGCCTCTTGCGAGGGACTAACAAAGTCACTAGGCCCTGGTTCTTCATGAGCTGTTGCGTCACTAAATTTATTTTTATTTTATTAAATACACGTATTTATATCGTTGATTTATCAGAAGTCATAGTCCTTAAAACGACACAAAAATACTGGTAGGATAATTGAAGCAAAAGTTAAAGGGCAACAAAAACAGAAAGTAATTTTTTATTTAAAAAAATCTTTCATTATAATATAATTGAAGATAGCGGCGTGTGTGGCTGAAGTTTTCAATTAGAGACTAAAACTACAATTCTTTGTTTCTTTCTTTGAAACAAATCCTCCATCTCTCCAGACACTAGACACCACATAACAATTACACGAAGAAAGCGAAACACATTTTCTTGTATCTTTTTTTTTAATAAAAATCAACAAACTCATTGCTCGAAGTATTTTTAAGTTTAATTTCCTTGTGCAGTAATATCATAAAGAAAACCGAGAAATGTTGTTGATTATTAAGGATTTTTTGTTCGTTTTATTTTTTTTTTGTTTTCTATTTTAATAAAATATCCTGCTACATGGACGATGAGCCAACAAGCAGATTATGTTTAAATTGAGTAGAATGTACTAAAGGAACTGTACATTGTGTGTTGTGTGTATATATAATCGTATCCTCAGTGCGGCAGAGTAGTAGTAGTGAATGGTTGTTGCGGTTTTGCGGTCTTAAAAGGAATACTATCATCATCATCATAATAACAAAGTATGAGGTCCTTTTTCATCTTTGCTCTGATATTCGTTGTTTTTTTTTGTATATGTTTGTATGTTGCATTCATACGTTCGACCATCACGATAATAATGATGACGATGATAATAATGATGATGATGACTAGGATGCATGCATCATAGTAATCCACATTTATATCCGGATACACCAAGGATACGGATAAACTCCCTGCTGTTATTTAGTTTGGGTTTTTGGTTTGGTTTGGTTTACCGTATTGAGTTGAGTGCAGTTGAGTTGATGTCTTTCATATCATATGGAATTCTTTGTATAGGGAGTATGAGGGATATAGTGGATTGGCATAGTTAATGGTCAGTGTGCATGACGACGACGAATTGTATTATGTATATGGCAAGGTAAATGGAAGAGGGTAATGACATGGCAGAGCAATGACTAACGGGCTCATCATTATGGACGACAACACAAAGTCCCCATATACCTTTGAAAGAACTATGGACATTGTGAATTTTGAGATTCACCCTGTCATCAAGGAGGAGAAATGACTGGATGGAATATTAGTTTTTTTTAAAAAAGGGGTTTTTGCATTAACAAATTTTATAATGATATAAATATGTTTCAGCAATAGCTAGGTGAAAGATTGTTCTATTATAAGAAACAACATTTAACTATGGACAACGAGGAATTCAATCAAAATATCAAACTTCAATCAAATCAATAAATTTCCAGGAAAAAATCATTTAAAATAATTTTTTTATTGTTAAATAATTTTTTGAAATTT
This sequence comes from Dasysyrphus albostriatus, assembly GCA_946251815.1. Lineage (NCBI taxonomy): Eukaryota > Metazoa > Arthropoda > Insecta > Diptera > Syrphidae > Dasysyrphus > Dasysyrphus albostriatus. The sequence goes on from OX276335.1 coordinate 26,292,121, forward strand.
TCACATTTTAAAAAAACTTCAAAGCCCATTCAAATTAACTTGAAAAAATATGTTATCGAGTAAAAATGTCTTCCATCAACATTGAAAGGACCTTTTTGTTCCTAATAGAAAACCTATATACCAACAATATAAAGGTACATTGTCATGCTATTTAGTTTCATCAAAAGCCAAAGAATTCTGGAAAACTTCAACTAAATCTTCAATTTCTATAATCAAGAAAGAATTCTTCCATTCAACACTTTGTACCTACTCTAAATCACCCTTATCAAAATACTTTTTTAAAAAAAAGGAAACTTTCAACCTTCCTTGTATAAAGGAATTGCAAGAAGAGTAAAAACTAAAAGGACAAACATGTTACCAATAACTACATGACTTTTACCTTGCATTATGTATGGTTTTTTTTCTTTTAGAATCAAATTGACATTTCCTAAACTCTTTTACTTAACTTTTTCGGGAAACCATTTGAAACGAACAACACTTCGACAGGAAACCTTTACCTATTTGATTTTATTTTTTGTCCTTGTTTTTTTTCTTTCGTCTACTATTTTGTGCATGCCAGTAGTCTATGCTCGTGGAAAAAAGAAAACTAACCATATAGAAGCAAGTTCGGTGTGTGTTTTTTTTTCTAAATTTGTGAAAAGTTTTATAGTTCTCGTCGAACTAAATAAACAACTTTAATACAGCAACATTTATGTATAGAGTAAAAGAAATTCTGTTGTCTGTCTGTAAAATTACTGAGAAAAAAAAAATAATATCTACATAAATATTGAAATTTTCATAATTTCGTGTTTTTTTGGAACAAAGAGGATTCTTTGACAGGAATATTAAATTCCATATTTTTCATCATTTTTATTACTATGTATTACAGTCATCAACTATGTCGTGAGGTTTTTTTTTTGGGAATCCAGTGTATACCTACTTTTAAGTTGCGAGTAATAAAAGTATGTTTTCGTCCTCTTCCAAAAAAAAGAAGAAATATTGAAAGAAAATTTCAAATTGCAGCTAAGAAAATATGAAAGGATTATGGAATTTTCGTTGTGTATTCATTTTATTAGTTCTTGAGAAATTTGTAAATTTATGGATTTCGAAAACAATACTCAATCTTAAGAATTTACAAACAAAACGGAAATTTTTTTAAATCAGTTGATTTTTTTAAGTTCGTCTTGCATAGAAAGGCAAGAAAAATTCCAACAGAAAATGCCTTGTAATTTTTCGTCAAATGTATTATTTTTGTATTGTGGCTAGGTTTTCTAAAAACTTTCAAGCAAAATTTTTTGGAAATAGAAATCAGGCCTTTTTTCGTTCTTAGACATTACTGGCTAAAAGTGATTCGAAAAATTAAAAATACTTGTAGGTTGCGTCAATTGTTGTAAAAACCTTTCAAAATATTAAGGGCATTCATGTAACGATGTAAAATTTTTGACGAAGTAATTTTTTTTTAGATTACAATCCACGTTTCATGAACGGCTTGTGTTAAAATCGTAAACAAATCCGTTGTTTGTTACCGTCAAATAAAAAGATACGTTTGTCTCATTTTGTTTTCCATTTTTATAATTTTTTTTTAATTGTATCTTACCTCAACTATTTTGATTAAAATGTTTCTCGTTTTGATATTCTGATTATTTTTGTTTTTGATTTTTTTTTCGTTCAGAGTTTATTTAATAGTTTACCATTTTTATTTACGATACAAATTCATGCAGGAAAGCTTACGATTTGTTGGAAAAGATTTCTTATATAAATGTTGACAGTTCGTTTACGATGAAGTAAAATTTACGACGATTACGATGTTTACAATAGTTTTCCGACGTTGCGAGGAAAAAAAATATATACCAAGATTTAAGGCCTGCTGTGATGTTGAAGTTGATTTGAGCTTAAGAACTTTTAAAATATGCAAGTACTTGACAATGAAAAAAAAAATTATCCAAAAATCATTTAAATGGTGTCTAACGACCTTTGGCACATGTATATTAGGATGGTCCTTAAATTGGTTTTGGATAGCCCTCATTCGATTCAAAACATTGAAAAACAATTTCTATAATTTTTTCAGACTTTTTATTTCACCCCCCCTGGTCTCCCTTTAAGATACTTATTATGGGGTAAAGATTATTCTTATAACACGCGAAAAAAAAACTGAATGTTAGGATTAGATTCAGACGAGAAAAAAATTGTGTCATAGGGAGGTATTACCCCTCGTTGAGGCGGGAGGGGTGATTTCATAGAAATTTGACTCCAGACAGAAAAAAAAATTATTTAAAAAAACGGGAGCACTAACAATGCCATGTCTTAGCTTTTTTTTAAAGCCACGATTCCATTCTATAATATGCTTTCTAAATAAAGTATTTTAAATAGTTTTTGAAAAAAAAAATAATTTTAATCTTAAGAAATTATATTATTTTTTTTTGAATTTCTAAGTTTGAAATTTATTTTTTCAAAACTATGTAAAATAAAAACTTTATTTAGAATGAGGCTTTAAAAAAAAAGTTAAGGTGTGGCATTATAAGTGTTCCATTTATTTTAAATAATATTTTTTTTTTGTTTTGAGATTTTTTTTTTCGTTTTATAGAACCACCCTAACCCCATAGTTAGTACCTTAAAGTTAAAATAGGGAGACCAGGGGTGAAATAAAAATCTAAAAAAATTAGAAAAAAAATTTATTTTCTATGTAAAGCCATTTGATGTCTATCTATCTCGAAATTTCAAAAAAAAAAAAAACAATATAAGGACCACCCTAATGTACATATCGTCCCCTGATTGCAAGAACAAGGTAACTCAATTTTCATTTTTGACAATTTCTCGGCAAAAACGATATTATTTTGTGCAATTTTTAAAACTTTTCGTAGTTTTTTTCTACTCAAGAAAAATATAAGATATTTATGAAGTGTGAAAAACATAAAAATTAACTTTCAATTGTTCTCTAGCAGCTAGGTTTATATGAACTTTCCTATCTCCAAAATTTTTAAAATTGAGTAACCTAGTTCTTGCAATCAGGGGACGATATATGAAGTAAGCAGGATACTTTTCGAAATAAGAATAAAAAATCCAATCGCATTAGTTGCTACAAAATTGCGAATTAGTTTCGCAAAAAAAAATTATTCGCTTCTATGGGTTACGAGAAAATAGGTGTCCTGCTTACTTCATATGAACTTTAGCAGGTCGCCTTTCTCAAAAATGGCGATAAACGAACAAAAATTAAAATGGTTGTTGAGAGCTAATTGATTGCGAATTAGCAACGCAAACAAAAATTTATTTTAACTGCATTTTAGGTTTGCGAATGGGTGTTTTTTTTCGGATGTTTATCTTCATTTCTGAGAAAGTTGTCCTGCTAAGTTTACATGAAGTTAGCAGGACACCAATTTTTTTGCAAGCCAAAAACGCAATTAATAATTTTTTTGCGTAACTACTTCGCAATTAATTAGTTCTCAACATCGAAATTCTTTCGGGTTATTTATCTATATTTTTGAGAAAAATATCCTACTTTGTTCATATGAAGTTAGCAGGACACCAATTTTTTTGCAAACCAAAAGTGCAGCTGATAGTATGCCATTTGAAAAGCCACTTAACAGTCAAAAAAGTTCTGCCAATTTTAAATTGGTCAGCAGCCCAATACATTTTTTTATTAATTTTTAATGAATAAAAAAAATCAAGGTCCTACCGATTTTTGGCACAATTTAAGAAATATAAGCAAAAATTGAATACATCCTGAAAGACCCTAAGATCTAAATAAAAGTTCAGTTTCAGTATTAACTTTTCGCAAATTTCCCATAAATGAGCTGCTAAAAATAATTGTGACCTTGAATTTTTTTTTTAATTCATAAAAAAACCTATAGCTGACCAATAATTGAAATTAGATGACCTCTTATTAAGATCTAGAGGTCTTTCGGATGGTATACATGTTTTGTAAATTTCTCATAAATGAGGTGCCAAAAAATCGCGGGTGACCCTAGGTGACCTTTAGAAACTTTAAGCTGTGATTACAAGCTGGGCTGAGAAATTCGATTTTTTCAAATTCAACATAAATCAGGTGCTAAAGGTCCAAAGCATTTGGATCGTTCTTTTAATTGTATAAACAACCCTTTAAGCAACTTTAGAACTCAAAAATCAAGTATGCCATGATAATTACTTCAAAAAATATGAACATGTGAATGATACAGATTTGAAATCGTTGGAGCGGTTTTCGTAAAAACTTATTTCTTAAAAAAAAAAAATTTGGCACCATAAAAAAAAAATTGGTTTAACAATTTTTAGTATATACTCGTATTACTATCTTTCAGGCAAATACTGTAAAAGTTATAAGAAATGGTTAAATAGTTGTATCGACTTCTGACAGTTTTTAATTCAAATGTCATTTTAAACATGCCATGTCATAAGGCCTTAAGACTCTAGTTTATTTTGTTTAAGTATCACTTCATTTAATCTTTAACCCGAAAAAAGTTATGAGCAGCTTAGAAAAAAAATTTAAAAATCTTTAATTTTTTGAATTTTTTTAGGTTTGTTTTTGATAACTTGGCTTAAATATTTTTTAAAAACTCTTTTAAGCCTCGATGGTTAGGATAGAAAATTTATTTTTGAACAAAAAAATTTTAAAGCCTAATTTTTCAAATCAGAGTTAGTTTCCTAGTTTTACCAAAAATATTTTAGTGTGACCATTCGCTCAGAAACGCACATTTGTAGTGCATTTTCGTTTTTAAGCATGCTTATGGGCCATACAAACATATATTCATTAATCAAAACCCTTGTACGTAATTGTTTCTTTTTAAAAGGTTTATTCAGTCGCCTATGTATATTGTATGGATATAAATGAAGAATTTCGATGCAACTTTTGTCTACTGCATCGCTAGTTCCAAGATATGGCAACCTTAGAATTTGTCAAATCTGGAAAATACAGGTCTTTCAAAGGAATATAAATGTTTCTTTTTCTAAATTTAAAGTTTTAAATATTTATATAGTAATTAACTTCAGTAAACTCCAGCGGTTTTGTGGAAAACCCTTCATAAGAATAAGAAACTGGTGTTATTGCAAAGTATGCGTGTGTTTTTTTCAGAACTTATGTATGCCTCTTAAAAAAAAAATTATCATAATTTTTTTGTTGAACATTTTATGAGTTTTATTTATTTTCGAGACATTTAGAAAAAAAAAAATAAATCTGATCTAAATTTTAAAGAAAAGAAATAAGTTATTGCACCAACATTCATCAAATGTTCATTGATTAAGGACTCGTTCACAGTGTTAAAATATTCGTAAATTTTTATAAAATATTTTTTATATCAATAACAAACTTATAAAAATAGCTTCTATGTTAAAAGCTAATTCATTTGTTTTCATTAAATAAATTATTATCATTCCATTTGTATTCTTATATTTTTAAAAAAGTTTTTTTTTAAGAAAAAGCAATTCAATTTCATTTATGCGAAAAAACAGCCATTCATAAAAAAAAAACAGTAACGTAAATATTGATATTTTTCTCATAAAATTATGAAAAGAATTAGATATTGGAAAGAAATCTAAATTAAAAAAAAATATAAACAAAAAATTTTTGTTTCATTAAAATATATACTTATTTTACTAAAGAGTTTTTGTTTAAAGGGTCCTCTCTTTTTAAATCAAAAATCTTTTAAAAAAAGTGTAGTTTTTTTTTCAAGGATAAAAATTATAATTGAAATTTCAACAAAAAAATATATTTTTTTTTTAAGTTTTACTTGAAACTAATAAACTATACACTTAAAAAGGAGATACACATAAAATTATGTCATTAGACTCAGGCAGGCATTTTTATTACAATAATAAAAATAAATTAAACTAATAATTTATTTTAAAAAAAATCACATTTAAAAATTCACTCCCACTTCAATTTCCAAAAAAGAGGAATTAACTAACAAAAACCATTAAAGCCAGACTCGTACAGAATAACAGTTAAACAAAAAAAAAAAAATTGTTAAATAAATTAAAAACCAAAATAAAAAATTTAATTTTTATAAAAAAAAAAAACTAAATAATTGGCAATGAATTACAACTATAACACGATAGTTCAAAGAATTATTACAAAGAGATGAGGAAGAAGGAAAGATACAATATCTAAAGAATGTTTTTGATGGATAGCAGAAATTATTAAAAAAAAAAAACATAAAATAAAACTAAAAAATTAAATATTAGAAAAATAAACACATATATTCCACAAAATATGTATATGAATATAGAAAAACAACATTTACTTTCAAAAAGAATTCAAAATAAAAAATTTATATAAAATGTATAGAGGAAGTTTTTTTTTTTTAAATATTTATTTGTATAATAAAAAAATAAATAAAGAAATAAATAATGATACTAGCGGTCACCGGGCAGCCCATCCCAACATTTTCTTTTTTTTTTGTTTTAAATATAAAAATCATGTATATATACCACAGTGTGTATATATAAAACAATTTGTATATGATAAATAGCAAGTGATATACATAAATTATTGATTTTACTTAAACCCAAAAACTGAAAACCAAATAAACGTATACAACATATATATTTATATTATTTAACAAAATAATTAAGAAAGAAAATAAAATAATTTATGAAATAAAATCGAATATTAAATTTGTATGTACAGCATTTTATAATTTACTTCTTTTTAATTAATTTTTAAACAAAATTTTAAAGAAAAATAAATTCATTATATTTATAGCTAACATTTTTAACAGGCATTATGCATTCTTACTGAAATTTGATTCCTTAAGAAAATTGAAGAAAGAAAAAAATATTGAACTAAACTGATATAAATAAAATTAATGTTATTTACATAAAATAAATAAAATTAAAATTAAAAAAAAAAGGAATTTTATAAACGAGACGAAACAAATAAGAAGTGACATCTATTTGTAAAAAAATTTCTTTTTTTTGTAAACAAAACTTACCAAAATTTATTTATATTCTTTTTTTTTGTTTGGGGTTAGATTATTATAAACGAAAATCTGTTAACATTTCAAAAAAGTGCGTTGGAAAAATGATGTTTGATTTAATTTGTTATATATTTTTTTTTAATTAAATTAAATTAAATTTTAACAGAAATAAATTTTAGAAATTATTTAATTTTGCCGATGCGTATATAAAGCTCTCTTTCTCTCTAAGGGTGAATATAAAGTGAAACAAAATAATATTTTTTTTTTCAAATATTTAAGTTATTTAATAAAAGTATATAAACATGTATTTCATTAAAAATTAAAACCAAAAATTAAAAATATATATATTTTTGGGAAATCTATTTTAGTTGGAAGCTCATGATCGCAGGGTTTGTTGTTTTTTTGTTTAAAATTTTTTAATTTACAAAACAATTACAAAAAGCATATTTAACCCGTCTCCAGTGTATAATCTTAAATTTTAAACTATACCTCATTATAGAAATAATCGATAAATAGTTGTTATTTTTTACATAAAACTAACAGTGAGGATCTAGTTATAGAATATTTATTTTTTCAAAAGTATTAAAGTGATAAAAAGTGTGCTGCAAGATTTACTAGGGATACAAATCGTGTTCATAAATTGAAAAAAATTCTAAAAAGTGTTTACTTTTTTTGTCGATCCAAAAAATATTAGTAGTTGAATTTATTTAACTTGAAATATACATAATTACACCTACAAGTAGGTAGTTGATTTATAAGAATGGGGAAAGTTTACATAATGAAGTTGAAGAGTGAATTTATAAATATTCTATTGTTCATTTGATTAATGAAATATGAATGATTTAATGCCTTATGAATATAATTACACTCACCAGTCGTTCATTGGTTTAGAGCATTTATGTGCTTAGAAATTATTATGTATATAAACAGGAGCTTAACGTTACAAGACATTAATTATAGTGAAATATTCAGAATATGCATATTATAAATTCCTACTATTTTTTAATTGTTATATAAATAAAACAAACAAATTGATACATTTTTTTATTCACCTCGATAATCTGAAATCTTATTTTAAGCAGGAATTTTGAAATATTTAATATGAAATCCTATACAAATCTATAGTAATTTAATATTAAATAATATTTAAATGATTTTTTTTTCCAAGACTTTTTTCATATTGGGCCCGGAACTACATGCCCAGTATTACATACTCGTATATAAGGTGTAATTTATTGGAAAAATTTTATAGCTATAAAATTTCTCTCGATAAACAACTACAAATCCCACGAAGTGTCAATAAATAAGCCAGTAATAAATTGGATTTGTTGTTGTTTACCGAGGGGTATTTTACTGTGGGGGCTATGGATTTCCCAATAAAACGCACCTACTGTCAAATAAGTTGAAAGGTACGGTTGTGAAAACTAATTATGGTGTCAAACAGGGCTTAGGGATCTTGCCACCTCAAAAGTATGCCATCTTAATGGTCAGTAATTGGTCAAAAAAGGTCAAATGTTTTAAGAAATTGGACAGCTATAGAAAATTTGTGATCAAGACTAAGTTTTTGAAGGTTAGGCAAGGCCACTCGTGAATTGTTCACCCTATTTGCAAGATATTCCTAAAAAAGTAAACAATTTAAAAGGCAAGTAGATCTTCATAAAAGGTCAAATATTTTCAGTAATTGATCAGCCAAGACTAACATCCTTATTTACTTGATTTTTAGGCGGTTGACTATTTGGACAGTTTTGTAACATTAGTTGGAAATAAGCCTTAATGAAATCAAATGTCAAAAAAGACAAATCTTAGACAACCAATAGCGTTGTCTAAGCTAGACAAATTTAAGACAACAGTAAACAAGGTTTATTGATAACTTTTTGGAGTTGGATGGCTGTCTAGATTGAGACAAAGTTTATTAATACGACTCTAAGGGCCAGTTTCAAGACATACGGATAAGGTCTCGGATAGCCTATCCGGATTTTTTTTTTTACAAATTAACTTGAACTTTTGGTTTCAAATGTCTCGGTTAGTAATATCCGAGAGATAAAGCCTCGGATAGCATATCCACAAATTCAAGTGGCTGTTAAAGCTTTTATCCAGAAGAAGCCTCACTGCTATGAGTATTTGTCGTAATATTTTGAATATTGCTTTGAATTGATCCGTCGAAGTTCATGTTAAATTTAAACAATTAAAAGATGTGATACTTATTTCGAATTAAAACGACAAGGGTTTTTTGTTTTGATGTTTTATGTTGTTCTCAAACTGTAAATTTATCCACCGATTAGTTTATGCGGGACTTTCATGATGAAACCGAAATAAAATAACCACTTCTTTTTTCTGCTGTATATCTCAATGTCTAGGATATCTATCCGGAAATTGAAACGGAACATTTGAAACCTGCCCTAATTGTTTTTCTTTTTTAATGAATTTTCAAATATTTCATCAAGATCACTTAAAAGTGTTTGGTACCTCATTTTGGTCATTTAAAATAAAATATGCTATTTTATTGGTCAGTAGTACTTCGTGGCATGATGGTTAGTGCGTAGGACTGCCACCTAAAAACAGAAATGTTTTTTTACGAGGTATTGCCTCTTGCTAAGAACTGACAAATCCTCTAAGAGTAAACTTGTCATGAATTAGTGCTTCTCATCTAGCCGTTCGGACACGGCAAAAAATTGTAGTTCCCCTCCAATCCTTCTAAAAATACGCAGGCAGGAATGGTTGAGAGTTGTAAGTCACTAGGCCTTGGTTCTTCACGAGCTGTTGTGCCACCAAATTTATTTTTATTTTTTATTGGTCAGTAATTGGTCATAAAAGGTCAACTAGATTTAGTTATTCGTTAGATTTTTTCTAAAACTTTTTCAAGTTGAGAGTAAAGTTCATAACAAAAATCTATGGCTGATTAATTACTGCAACTCTTTTTTCAACATTTTTAGTGGATTCTCAGACTCAGACGTATGCATTTTTATTGCGAATATCCCACAAATGAGGTGAAAATCGCACGTTATCTTAAGCATTTTAAACTTTGATTTCAAGTTTTCTAGTATCGTTCCGATATCAGTCTCGGTCTCGTAGAACTAAGCCTCTTCTCGGTTTCGTCTGGTTTCAATTTTGTATCAATTGCACTTCGCTGTAGTCGTATTTTGTTCCAATTTCAAAGGAACATAAAATACGACTTGCTGGTAACAAGTAACTGAAGTATTATCTTATGACCAACATGAATAGGTTATAAGCCAAATTTTTTTTTTTTAACTATGAACTTATGACCATACGTCAAAATTTATGTAAGAGATAAATTAATCAGAGCTTTACTCGCATATTGTGTAACAGGCTTAAAGCCATAAACAAATACTGATTCATCAAAGCTGAAAAGTTTTTAACTAAATCCAAAAAAAGAGAAAACACCGTTCTATTGACAGTAGGTACCAATAAATAATGAAATTGGTTTAACACGCCTTGTGGGTTAAAAAATCAACTCTGAAAATTGAATTCATATCGTTGAAAACTTAACCGAGAAACCATATATAAGAAATATGGGCGTGACAGTGGGTGGTTTTAACTAAAATCAGTTTTAAAAGCTTTTATCTTCTACAAATAAAAAACTGTTAACATTTATAAATAATGATAATATCGAAAATATATTTTTTTGTTGATATTTTAGTATGAAAACGAAAACGTTATTAAAAATATTTATCATTAAAATGGAAAAAAAGTTTTTAAGACTCAAGTCAAAAAATATGGTAATCTTTAACTTTAAGTATTTTTTAAGTTTTATACCTACTTAATTTTTTATTTTATTCATAATAATCTTAAACTTAAAGTATAGCGATCTCAGTTTAAAAAATCTCTTGCGTCAATAATTTAAATTTACAGTCTTATTATTTATAAGATTTGTCTAACTCCAGACATAAGGTGGCCTACCTTATTTATAAAAAAATTGTTTACTGCTATCTAAGAGCTGCATTAAATAGACACCGGTTTCGGTAGCTTAAGCTTAAACTTACGTGATATTTTTTTTTTCAAATTAAGTTAAGCATATTTTCAACAATTTGGAATTCTGACATTTAGAAACTGTCTAAGTCTGAGAAGTTTGAAATCTAATAAATACGGCTTTTAATGTTTATATAGTTTGAGTCGAGTAAGCTACCAAAATAGTTATTATAACAATTTTAAGTTAGCTCGGAATTAGCCCAGCAAATTTGGTGAGTTATCAATGCATTGTATACATTCATTCAATTTACATAAAATGAAAGATTTAAATTAAATTGTTCTTTGGAAGAGGCCCCTAAATTAGAACTTAGCCTAATAAATGTTCTGATGATTATATGAATTGAATGAGAATTGTGAAAAATGATAAGGGATATAGGAGGTTCTAATGAACGAAGTGCTCTGTATATGAATATGATTAAAAAAATGTGCCTTTAAAATTTAAAATATTAAAATGGCCAAACACAGAGTAAGTCATTCGGATGGGGGAAAATTTAGCAAGTCGATTTCTGATTTGTAAATCGCTTCCATCGAGCACTATATCTCGAAACCTTTCGATTGGTTTTTGAGAAAAAATTGTTCTGAACAGTGTGAGTGGCTCATCAGTATTCTATACGATTTATATGGGAAGAATACATTTGTTCATCACAAGTAAAAGCTTAATTTTCTTCCTTTCAACGAGTCAATAAAAATAAAATTTGACTTTTTGTACGAAAAAACTGTATCTGCTGATTTTTCTTCTTATTAAATTTTGATATATGTATAATACTATTTTCATACTATTTAATAGTTTTTTCTCTTAAGTTTAGAACTCAATCCGTAAATAAATGTTAACAAAAAAAGTAAAAAATCTATTGGACATAAGTTATGTGAGTATTATGATAAAAATAAAAATGCAGTTTTATTGGCAAATTGTTTCAGCTTTCTACGAACAAAAACAGACGTTGAATCCATTGAGTGATCCAGTGACGCACACAGTAATAGGGAAGCCAGCGAGAGACAGGCGACTATCTGCATCAAGGGCAAATTTCACGACCTGAGTCGCATTAGTGCACTTCCACCTACAGAATAGAAGGATGACACTGCCAAAAAAGAATTAGAGAAGCCAAAACCTATGAGCAATACCTCAAGAATGACAATAAAATACTCTTACTCCTAAGAGATTTTAATGCCAAAATTGATAAAGATGACATCTTTGGTAGGACAGCTAGAAAACATAACTAGCAAGACATCACTTCTTCAAATTGACTCATGCTTATCGATTCCGTAGCACAATGCACAAGATTCTTCCGTTTTGATATCCACAAAGGCACTTGGTGGTCCCCCTATGAAATCGGAAGAAGTCGTCACAAGCTTATCTCGACCAAGTACTCCAAGAGCTTGCCAGAAATCTTTCTATTGATAAAATGAAGCAATCAAGAATATTGCAAAAAATGGGCGCTCAGAAATCTCTATTATGACTGTGAATATGCTCAGGCTTACAACGCCAAATAGTCTTCGCAGCAAAGGAATTCAAGAGCTTCTCGTCAGCTTTGACAATAGAAGGAATGAAAACCGCTTGTTCAAAAAAAGATCATGAACAGCATGAAGTCGGGGAGATTCAGAGCCGCTTAAGCAGAAATCAGGAGCGAGACTTCTACAGTAAAATGAAAAAGAAAACAACAGAGTCACACCCTGAATCTTGCAAGGATAAGAAAGGAAATACTAAAGTGGAAGAAACGCACTTGTTGGTAAATATCTGGAAATATAACTTCGACCAGCTGGTTAATGCAGATGAAGGCCATACGATTCAGCCAACTAGCAGCCAATGTTAAGTTAAATTGATTGATCAAACAAAGCAGCCCATGCTAATGGTCTACAGACGGAACTTTTCAAATAAGCCAGAGATGATCTGGTAAGGAACATATGAGTACTTACCATTTCGTAAATAGAATATGGTCGGAAGAAAGTATGCCCGACGAGTAGAAGTTTAACAACATAAGGCCAATCTGCAAAAATGCTGATATCCTTTTCAGCACCAAATGCAGAGGTATTAGCCTTTTAAAATTCCGTCAACAAGATCCTGTCAAGACATTTACTAATGAACTGAGTGGTTGCAAACCTAGAAAGTCTACAAGTGATCAAATCATCATAATACGACAAATCTTGGAGAATACCAAAGAATTTAACTACGATACTGATGATACGCCTTACCAAGATGACTTTGGAATATGCTTGCTGTTCCGTCAAAAAAGGAAGAAAATCTACCGAAAACCTTAGACAACAACAGAGAATTATGACAAGGCGTCACGCTTTCATATCAAGCTATTCATCAAATTGAGTCGATTCCCATAGCAGACTTGGTCAGAACGTGACCAAGGAGTTGTCACTGAATTAGTCTATCTGGGTACTTGGGAACTTTGGTGAAGTCTGAAAATGATACCAGCGAGGGATTCAGAAAAAATTGAGGAATTTATGCTTAGTTGGAAGTGACTATGGAGGCGCTGAATAAAAGTGTCATTACGTCAGAATTGCTCTATGGTGCAGAAGCATGGACCCTCTCCAAGGCGAATGAAAGCTTCCTTCAACTTTTCGAGAGAAAAGTAGATTTATGGTCCAATTTGTGTCAATAGCAACACTAATTCTTGGCGAAGACCATACGACTACGAGGTACAGTGACGTGGTTAGGTAAGGTAGGTGAGTTCGAACGATGGCATGAGTTTTGTTGGACCTGAGGGCCGCTCTGGTTTGTGGCCTATGTAGACTTGCGACTTTAGAAAACTTCACAAGAAAAATACTAACGAGGCCAAATCACAGGATCTTGGGGACCAGTTCGATTTCACATGCCGTTGGCGTCTAAATTATCCATTTCAGGCCAAAATAAGTTGCCAATCATAGACCTATAGTGCTTGCCGTGGCGGTGATAGCATAGCCAAAGTCGTTCTCTAAGAAATATGGAACGATGACACTAGCGTCACAAGCCCAATATCCACACCAAATAGTGGATTTTCTTGGGATGCATTGGACGCTCTTGGATCTCATCAGGATTGGTATCAACAAACTTGTTTATTGACGCACCCATTCGTCCAGAAATGGTCCTCATCATTCACAGGACACCCGTTTTGATGAAAACAGTTTTATCATTTGCACATTCACATCAACAGGAATGCTTTATCCGTCCATATGTTGATTTGGCAAATGAGACTGAATAAATGACAGCCAATTTGACAGATGAAGCTACACCGATATGGCCGCTATCAACTGTCAGAGTTTGGAAGCCCCTATTGGAATTAAGAAGAACCAATCCTCATGGTTATGAGTTCATGATCTTAAAAAAAATGGAAAAGACAACATCCTTAACTGATGAGTTAAACTGTCATAACTGGGAAAAGCAATTAAGAAAAGATTTAATTCAAAAATCTTTAATATTTGACACCAAAAATATTCTGCAAACTGGTTTTGCTCAAATATTTTTGGATAGTCAAAAATGTTTTAGGAATTCAAAACATTTGACAAATTTCTATATTTAGAAGCTTCTGAACCAGTTAGGTGAAAGCTGGGCTCCATGAAGCACGTGCAAACATCAATTTGTAGTTTCAAAAGGATATGTTCACTCCTAGATTATACTAGCTAATCAGTCTAATGTCAATAGGAGCGGACTACCATTAATGTCTGTACTTTTTTTATTGAAATTCCCTCAATAAACTGAATCAGCAATAAGGTTCATTAACTCTATCAACTAGTTTCTCAATACTTAAAGTGCCTAACCTAGACTTTCAATCATTCAAGTAATTTTGGATTGTTTTAAACATTTTTTTGTAAAAGCAGGGCTGACCAACCTTTTTTGTCACTTTGAAAAAGTTGGCTGTGAATATTTTTAAGTTGCTAGATAACTATTTGTAGTTGTTTTTGTATTATCGTTCTAAATAATTATAATTCCTTAAAATAAATGCTTAGTAATTTAAAAATTCACAGTTAGGTCAACTCAATGACAAGACCTCTAACAGAAATATGTTAAAAAATATTCTAAATTGATTTTAAAAGCATTTGTTTGTGCATTTCCTAATGATTTTCTAAATATAAAACTATCTCTTCGAATATACAAAATTTAAATCTCTCAAATTTTAAGTTCTTAACTTTAATCAAAAATTAATTGGATGGGTGCCCTAATTTATTGATGAAAATACATTATAAAAATTTCTATAATCTTGTTTATATACATTGTATTGGAAGAAATAAAATAACTATTTTGTAAACTATAAACAATATTATTAAATTAAACATAAAACAAAAGAATTAATCATACACACAAAGTAAAATATATATAAGAAAAAAATTAAACTTTGTATATATACATCATGTAGTTTTCATATATAATTTTTTTTTTTTTATTTAATAAAAATCATTATAATTAAGGAACTTAATTTGATTTAATAATAATAATAAAAAAAAATGTTGAATGGGTTAGACGGCACACACAAGGACACACACATAATAATTTTGTCAAAATTAATTTTTTTTGTAATTTATAAAATTTAAATTTAATTTACAATAAAAAAAACATAAAATATTCAAATCAAAGGCGAAGGTATATATATATAATTTTTTTACATTATGTATATTTTTTGTTTTTTAAGAAAATCAAAAATATTTTATCTATTTCTGTTTGTTCGTTGAAATTATACCGTGCATATTTAAAATAAAAAAATTTAAAGAATAAATATAAAACTAAAATTTAATTTTGACATAAAAATCCGAAATTGAATTTAAAGAAAAAATAAAAAAAAAAGAAAACAAATAATTTTGGTTTTGTAGACACACAAATATATATATTTAATTTAAAAAAAATTATGGATTATTTACACATGAGAAAATGGCATGAAGTTAAACAAAATTATATATAAATACGTTTTTATTTTTTTTTGTGGGGGAATAACTAAAATTAAAGACGGACTTTAATTTTGTATTTTTTTTTTTGAGTTTCTTATGTAAAAGCACACACATAGTTATTGAAAAGGAAACAAATATATTTTTTTTATATTTATATATATTGTTATTAAAAAAAAAGTATTTACATTATAATTATTTACAGTAAAAAGAAATTTAAGAAAAAAAAAAGATAAACAAAAAGAAAAAAAAAACAGAAAAATTAAAGGAAAAATAATTTTTTTTTATTGAAATTTTCTTGAATTTTTTTTTATTTGTCGTTTAAATGCAATTTTGTTGGTAAATATTTTACAAAAGTTGGGACGGGTTAATCTGCTTTTCCGGTTTTGTTTTTTTTTTTTAGTGAGAAAATTTCTAAGAAAAAAAGGTTGTTTTTTTTTGTGAAGAGAGGACCCTTTTTTTGAATTTTGTTTGTCTTTTTTTTTTGAAAATGAAAACAATGAGGATAATAAAATATTTACATGTATGAAGAAATTAAAAGGTAAAACGCCTTTCCAAAAAAAAATTATATTTTTCTTTTTCTCGAATTTTTCAAAGACCATTTAAGCCCTAAGCTGGATTTTTTTTTTCTGAATTTATGTCTTAGTTTTGTTAAGGAATACTTAAGTAAATGTAGATCGTTTTTTCTTAGTTACAAGAAACCTTCTTAGGAAGTTGTTCTAAAATTATCAAATTATTTTTCTGAAGTTATCTGTCTCTTGGTAAATTCTGACGAAAGCTTAATACAAAAAATCTTCTTTGTAGAAATTGAAAGATTAAAAGTGTTTAGTCTAAAACTTCTGTATAAATTTTTGATAAGTCTCCGGATGTTGGAAACATAATTTAAAAATTTTGAGGAGCTCAAAGCTAAAATGGTTCTTAATTTTTTTTTTTTAAATCGCGTATAAAATAGGGAAAATACAAAAATAATCTAATTTTTTCTCGTCGAAAATTGAAAAATAAAATTAAATAAATTATAACATTTTATATTTAAAACAAAACTGAACTCGTAATGGATTGAGGACATATAGAAGGAAGTGGGAAAAATCAAACAAAAACTTAATAAATCATAATAATATAAGAAAAGTATAAAAAATAAATACATAATAAGAATAAAACTGTTTTCTCTTTTATTTGAAATATAAAATTTACTAAATAAATATAATATATGTAAAACTTTAATTTTTAATCAAACGCATAATCATTATATTTATCATATATAATATGTAATGCTAACAGAAAACTAAAAATTTTTATAATTAATTCAAAAAAAAAATATTAAATTAAAAACAAAAATTAATTTAAAAATAAATACTAAATTTTTTAATTAAGTTTAACAAAACAAAAGTAAAAAAAAAATAAAATAAATATAAATTTAAAAAAATGCTTACAATCATTCATATCATCATTGGATCTCATAATATACTGATCCGATGAGGATAGTCTTGAATGCCCGTTCAAATTGGGATGAGCTCCCCCCCTATGATCACTTTTCAATATGCTACGCATTGCCATTGCAGATGGATTCGACTGATGCATATACATACTGTCACCTTCGCACTCACTTTCTTTATATTGTAGAACATTTTTATGTTTCTCATAGATAACCAGGCACCGATGACATCCTTTCCTATTTTTTTGTTTTAACATTTTTTTTTTTTGGTAATATGATCATCATTTTTTTTTGGCGTTTCGAAAAATATCGCAGTTATAAGATAGCGAGTTGGTAATTTCATCGAAACGAAGTTTGTTTTTTGTTTTTAAATTTTTTTTTTAAACATTTGTGATGGGGGAAAAGATACGAAAAGAAAAAATTGTATAAATATTATTTTTATAAAAAGAAAAATTGTATAGTTTTTTTTTTTTTTAATTTTAATAATAAAAATAAATATTTTTTCTAATGATAGGTTAATAGATATACTTAAAAACGTTAGTCTACTAATAATATAATTTTTTTTTAATAAATTTAAAAAAAACATTTAAATTAAAATTGTTCTTAAAAAAAAAATGGAAAAGGAAATCAACTCAGATGATATTAGGAAAATAATTAACATCATCCCAAATGCACGTTTTCTTTTGTTTTCAAAAATCAAACAAAATTAAAAACTTATATTTTGTTCTACGAATAAAAAACGGTATTTTTGCATTCGCATTAAATTAAGATCAATTTTTTTTTATATGTTTATAAAATTAAATTCAGCAGTTTGTTTTGTTTTTTTTTTTGTAAAATCTAAACATTTAGTAAGTGGATGCAAAATTTTGGGAAATAGTTTAAATATATTAAACAAAAAACACATAAAACACAAAAATTAATGTATATAAAGATTTTTTTTTAAAACAAAGTTAAAAATAAATATATTTATGTATAATGAAAAATATCTAAAGACACACACACACACACACATACATGAAATAAATATTATCAATGAACACACATTCATACGATTTTTTTTGTTTGTCAAGCTTAGTGAAAGTTTTTATGTATATAACTTTTTAAAAAAATGATTTTGCTGTTGTTAGTTTTTAAATCTAATAAATAATTATATAATTTAAAAATCGAAAAAACTTACTCGTCAACTATTAAATATTTGTTACCATCCGAAGCAGCACATTTACCCCGATAGCTAAATTGTGAACCCTTAATATGTATTGATTGTTGATAGCCAGATAGAAACCATGAACCTTCCCATCTTTGTGGAAATGTACAATTTGATGCTGAAATGAAAGAAAAAAAGTATTTTAATAAAATTAAGTACAAAAATTATGTTTTAAGATTTTTTTCTTATTTTTTATAATTTTTTAAGAAGGTTTTAATTGATTTTAATTAAGTAAAATCATTTTTTAAATTATAAAATTATATAAAAATTTCATCAAGAAATTGTCATAGCAAGATTTAAAATTAAGACACCGTTAGTTTCAATACCTTCCCATCGAGTTCAGGAAATCACACACCACCACAACTTTAGTTTTATATTTAAATTCTGTTAAGCACTTTTTATGCACATTTTATTTTTATTCTTTCCCTTTTTTTAAATTTTTATTATATTTTATGCAATTCACCATGGAAAGTGCCATTCCCCTAAATTATCCACAGCATTCTTCTCCCACAAGACAGGACAATGATGATGATGATGATGCTGCTGAAGCTGATGCTTACCACTTGAGAAAAATGAATATTACGATCAGAAAAAAAAAGAAAAAAAAAATGGAAAGAGAAAAATTCTTCATGGATGAATTCTTAAATTGTGTTTTTGGAATCGTGGCTAGAATATGTAGCATAATAGCTCGCTGGTCAAGGCAATGGAAAAAAAAAACTATATACCACGGAAATATATAAAAAAAAATAATATAGAACAAGGGTTGGAGTTGAAGTTTTTGAATTCGTACTTTTGTTCCGAATAAATTACACATTCTCGGTATGAAAAAAAAAAACTGAAGTGCATCCCAGAAAAGAATCGCATAGATAGATGAGGAAAACACAAAAATTAAATCCTTATATTAAAGGAAGAGCGTGTGTACCAACAAAACGCAGCTACCTACCTCATTTTATATTTTTATGTTATTTTTTTTTTGTTCAATGCAAAAAAGTAGTTCACTGAACCATGTTCATTATATTCTCTTGTTGAATGGAGTTGCTAATATTCTGATTTTTTTTTTTTTGTTCAATTTTTCGTATTCCTTTCAACAAACTCTGGTTACTTCTATTTGTTCAGGGAAAATTTCACATAGCAAAGGATTTAAGTGGAAAATTTAAATTGGATAACGATGATGCGATGGTTGGAAAAGTATGATTTTTTTTTTGTATGGAAAAACATAAAATTGATGGAATAAAAAAATAACCTGATTGTAACTGGAGCATGAAATCTTTTTTTTTTTTTTTTTTTTTTTTTTTTTGAGTGGGACAGAGGAAGAAATTGAAAATTTAATTTTACAAACCTCCTCGTACCTATTTGGAATTACAAATTTGAAAATTTTAGAAGGTTCACAGGTAGAGATAGAAAATTTGGCAAATCTGCTAATTGAAAAATATGCTAGAGAGAAAAAAAAAACATTGACTTATGGTAGTAGGTACATATACCAAACTTTGCATTTGTTATAGGTTTAGAGGTTTTTAATTTGTGAACATGGTTTGCATGATGAATTTCAGTAGGATTTCAATTTAATTTTTGAAGTAGATATAGAAAAAGATATTTCCTCTTTCAATTGTAAGCATTAATTCTATTTGAGTCCTTCTTTATTACTGCTCTTTAATTTTGGGTTTGAATCGAAGAATTCATAAGTTTATTGTATAAACTTTAGGTACTGTTGCCATCTGAGCATATGGAATTCTTCATTAAACCGATGTTATTCTATCCACGAATTATTATCGTTAAATCGGTCAAGGATCATTCCACGGAATTTCGCCGCTAATAGTGAACAAATAATATCACTCGATATCATGGATATTCGAGTTCAAATAACAAAATATCTTCCGATAACACTCCTATAAGTCTTCTCGTGAGAAATCAATGTCTTATAGGAGTTAATGCCTTAGATTTTGTCTGGGACACATACTTAGTCAAATTCAAGTCCATACAATTTGGAGCCTGGAACAAGCCGGCCATCTATTTTCTACGATCTTGTGCACGCTGCTTCCCGTCGTCAATACCAAGCCTCCAAACACGTTCAAAGTTCAAAGTTCGTTCTCTCTCTTGTTTTCGTAAACCTGGGGCCTGAGAATCATAAATAAATCTTAGGTGGAGTATTATTGTCCATTTGCTAGATATGTTTTGATCGTCTAGATTACATCTATATCTTTATACAGCTCAAAGAGTTTTTTTTGCCACTCGCCCTCTTCGCACATATGACCAAATATCCCTCCGAAAATTGTTTCTCCGAAAAAGCCCAGTATCAGCTCATTTTTATGCTTTTCGCCCAACACTCCTAAGGGAAAGACGGGCAGTTAAAAGGTTTTAAAGAGCGTGCACTTTATCTAACGTATGAGAAGCTTTGAACCCATTTGTTGAGCTAACTTTCAGTTTGAGCCCCAGGTTGTAAGGGTACTTTGACTTTTTATGGAGCTGATAGACCAGTCATCGGGCATGCTTCTTTCTTACCCAAACTTTCAACAAATCGCCTCCATGCTTGAAAAGCTCCATTGGTAAACCATCAGATCCGGTGGATTTGTTGCTCTTGAAGTTCTTATAGCTAAGTCTACCTCTTCTAAACGAGGTGGTGGTACTTACTGGGTCTTCATTGATTTTTATCCTCTACCTAATGCTCATTTAGCAGCTGCTGGAAATGCTGCTTGAATTCACCTACTTAAGTGGCTAGGTTTACCTTCGCTGTTTTCTAGAGCCTGCTCATACTTTTATGAACATCTTCTGTTTCAGTTGTTAAAAATTCCCGCAAATCAAAATCTTGAACAACATAGTATCGCACTTATTAAAAATCTCAAAAAATAAGAAACCTATAGCAAATTAATAATCCTTTTATTGAAAATATGACGAGGAAATAAGGAAAGCTGAGAGAAAAATCCTTAGCGAAAGAGATGTCATTAATATCGATAGCACTCCGAAGCCCCTATGGTGGCTTCACTGAAATTGAGGAGTTAAATACTCATTTTCCAGATTGTTTACCCACGGAAGGAAAAACCATAGAGAGAATACCGCTCAAACCCGAAATCGCCGCACATTGATTTTAACCCAGTTACCATGACATATATCCCCACCAGGGATCTCTGGAATGAAAACAGGGTCATTATTGCAAATCATGTTTCGGTCTTTACTGACGGTTCTAAAACCTTGGAGGGTGTTGGGTCAGGCATCTACTCAGATAACCCACCAATAAAGAGATCTATAAAGCTTCCAGACTTTTGCAGTGTTTCCCAAGCGGAAGTGCTGGCAATCTGTGAAGCCGCGAAACATCTTGCATCATGCGAATTAGCCAACAATAATATTGACATTTTCATAGATAGCCAGGCGGCAGTTAAAGCCAATTCATCAATCACCATAAAGTCCAAACTGATCGACTGTTGCCGCAATGAGTTAAGAGTACTCAATGCAACGAACATAGCTACCCCAAGAGGGGTCCCGGGACATAGGGATATTCATGGGAACGAAATGGCAGATGAATTGGCCAAAAGCGGCTCATCTCTTGATCCGAGCCAAATAGAAGCCTCGGTGCTCATGTCACTGGAACAAGAACACACAAAAGTTTCTTGGAAGCTGCAAATGTTCGATGGTCATCTATCGACACTTGTCGGGTATCAAGGAACCTTTGGCCAAATGAAAAAAAACGTACTCAAGCTAAGCAGGCCTCAATTATCACTCATAGTTGGGGTCCTAACGGGTCAAAATTCAATGAGAATCCACATGAACAGAATGGGCATCAGCTCATCGGATTTATGTAGAGGATGTCATGATGAAGAGGCGGAGGAGGGCTCTTTTCACTTCTTGTGTGAATGCC
This sequence comes from Dasysyrphus albostriatus, assembly GCA_946251815.1. Lineage (NCBI taxonomy): Eukaryota > Metazoa > Arthropoda > Insecta > Diptera > Syrphidae > Dasysyrphus > Dasysyrphus albostriatus. The sequence continues at coordinate 26,314,341 of OX276335.1, forward strand.
CCAGCCTAGCAAGAACCAAAAAAGAAGCCCTAGGAGAATACTTTTTCGACGAACTGGGCGACGCCTCTGTCTTGCCACTAAAAAACATCCTGAATTTCATTCAAAACTCAGGATGGTTCAGGGAGGCTTCCCTCACCTAAAACTTCCCCTTAACCTCCTCCCTATCCTTCCTCCCTTTCCATCTTTACCTTTGGGAGCGCAATGGATCCAACGAGATCCGAGTGAGATGATGCCCCTCGACGTATTATCACTCCTTCTAACCTAACCTAACCTAACCCATATGAGAAGACTGGAAGATAACAAAAGTATCTACTCAGAAAAAAGAATTGATTGGGACAGTCAACAACTTTTAACCAGTCCTCTGACAACAAAGAAAAAGAAATTTATGCCACATTTAATAAGCATACTTCGAAAAAGTATAGCATTTGGGTACATACCAAGTCTGTGGAGAAGAGTTAGTCATCTAGGGAAGAAATATACAATCCACACAAAGTCATTCAGACCAATAAGTTTAACGTCTTTTCCTCTTAAAACTTAGAAACAACTAATTGATAACTTCCGAGGATCAGAAGTACTCTCCAGTTTGCTTCTAAAGAGTCGCCAGCATGCTTACAGGGCAGGTTGATCTATGGAGACTATGGAGACTGAGTTGTTATGACTTTAACTAACACCATTCAAGTTGCCTTAAATGGAAAAGAAATCTCTTTATGTGCCTTCTTAGACATTAAAGGTACTTTCGATAACACCTCTCACGAGGCAGTAAACAAAGCTTAGATTAGGAAATGCGTTCCCATTACTTTAACCAGATGGGTCAATCAAATGCTAGGCACAAAAACTGCACAGGCAACCAAAGGGCAAAGTATCCAGGAAATCACCACAGCAAGAGTGTGATCCTCTCTCGTCTCGTTGTGGATGAGGTACTAGAGAGTCTTAACTTTCAAAGCGTACGCTGTATAGGTTTCGCGGATGATATTGTCAAAACACCTTGGGAAGCTTGACGAAACTCTTTGAGACAGAAGGGATTAAAAATTACAAGGAAATTGGGTCTATCTGAAGCACTAAATATAGATCCTACGAAAACGACGGTCCTAACATTTACATATAAAAGGCTTTTGCCACGAATGAAATCTATAAGGTTGGCTGGTCAAGTCTTAGAAACGAAAAAGGAAGTAAAATATCTAGAAATCACACTAAACAACAACCTCCTCAGGAACAAACACATCAAAATGAAAGTCGGGAAATGAAATGCAATAGACTTGTAGAAACAACATGGGATAGCAGACCAAACATTCTTAGATGAATGTCCACCATGACGTTAAGACTCATCATTACATATGATGCAGTGGCATGACACAAGAAAACGAATTACAAACTACTAGGAAAGCTCTAGACAAAATTCAAACGCTCGCATGCATAAGTATCACTAGAGCAATGAGAACTTGCCCTTCAGCAGCAATGAAGGTTATACAGATGGCATGATCAAAACAACGTAGTAAAAAACTTCAAAATGGAGCTAGTAATAAGAAAGAGTGGGTAGGAGAAACAACAAACTACACTCTCGAAGAAAATTCCATCAAATGGTACCCTGATGGTTCGAGAAATGCTGAAAGGACTGGTGCAGGAATCTTTGGTCCAAACTTTCTGTACTGATGGGACAGTCCAATAACATTTTCCAGGCGGAAGCTAATAACATCGCAAAATGAGCGGAAGAAAACCGCGAAGTGAAAAACCGTAACCAAAACATCATCATCATGACAGCTAGCCAAGCCACACTTGAAGCACTAGACTCCTACGTCATCAACTCTAGACTAGTTTGGGAGTGCGTGAGTAGGCTGAATTAACTTTGCGAAAATAACGCTGTTACACTCTATTGGGTACCAGGACACTTTGGTATTCATGACATCTTGGAGGCAGACACCCTAGCCACAAAAAGAGCAACAGACCCTATTATAGGTCCTGAGCTCTATTGCGATGAAGGTGATAACTTGATCAAATACATATTCAAATCAGAAGAGGAGACCAAAAGATCAAAAATCTGGAAGGAACTCCCAAAATTGAGGCGGGCTAGACTTTTGCTTGGGAACAATAACCAAGTATAACCAAATACGTTACACATCCTGCATAAAGCTAAGTAGAGACAACCTTAGAATAATAACGAGAATCCTCACAGGGCACTGAAAACTAAGAAGACATCTACGTCGAATAGCGAGTAGCACATCTGGCAGATTCTGCAAGGTCTATGAGATAACACCGAACAACATTTTAGGAAAATGTGATGCACTCGTGCACTCGACGTGAAAGAACTTCCCTCTCTGAAAATCCCCGACATACTTGAGTTATTAAAAGGAACCAAGTTGGAGGGAGAGTCATAAAATGAGTAGTATCATTCGGATCTTAAGAGGGGCAAAATAGATCTTTAGGTCGCAGAACACTTATACCCTATTAATTAATTCAATATTCATTCAATTATAATCTAGATTTTAACAATATCGCATTAACATAACGCACCAAATAATATCACAAACATCAGCCGCAATCTCGCAAATCAAAATTTCCCTAATTCGCACTTTAAAAGAAAAATCTACAAACCAAACACAAAAAAATCTATGTTCTCTCTTTTGTTCTCTTAGCAATATTTAATTTCAGAAATTAACAATTATTAATAATAATATGTTCAAAAAGTAGGGAATTACTCAGTTTATTTAGCAGAAGTTAGAATTATTCGCAAAAATTTCGCAAGGTCATATCTCGTGTGAGATTTGAAACTGTGAGATTTTAATTCAAAAATTTATTTGTTGCAATGCACTAAAATATTTTACAATATTTTGATTTTGAGAGTTTTTAATTTGCGGAATTTTGTAATTGCGAAATTGTAAGAAGTGAAATTTTGTAATAGCGAGATTATGAAAAGCGAGGTCTAGCTATTGCGAGATTTGGTAACATGAGATTTCAAATGCGATATTTTGATTTGCGAGAATTCGTTTCCAATCTGTTCACACTGTGCGTTCAATGGAGAATACATCAGTTGTTGCCGAGAACCTCAATGCACCAAAGAATAACATCGGTCCCAGTCACCTAGGGAGAATTTTGTATAAAGATTTTGGAAATTTTTATAACTATTTTCAGGTCCGAATGACTCAGAAATTGAAAAAAAAAAAATTGAAAATGGCGCCCAATCTGGGAAAAATGGTAAAATAAAAAAAAAAACTCATAGATTACATGGGAAATCTCCATGATTTGAATATTGGTTTATGTTTAGGTTTTGAGTAGATGAATCTTTAAGTAAAATGACAGTGCTGCCACTTTCTGCAAACAAACATTTTTTGTATGCCAAAGACTTCTACTTTTTTGGTAACTTTTAATATTTTGAACATCAAACAAGTTGCGAAAATGCTTACAGATGCCAAACGCATGTTGGGAATATAATGTTGGAGATATGTGTTGAATAGACGCACCTTCGGCTAAAATGTCAGTATGGCTACTTTGGGGGACATTTTTTTTATGTCAAAGGAACGGACTTTTGGCATGTGGATTCGCTTTTACAACTCGATTTATGTTCAAAATTTTAAAAAAACATTGACATTTTACCCAAAGGGGGGTTTATTACTCAACACATATCTTTTAAGAAATCAGCTATTATTTTCCCAACCACGCATTTCGCATTCAGAGGCATTTATGGTACACAAAACTATGTTTTCCTCACACAATCAAAATCGTTAATCTTGTCTTATCACAATTATCACAAAATTTATTGCTTTTGAGCAAAAAAAAAAAATTAACAAAACTTTTGTCGCGAATTGAAAAACTTATTTGTCATAAATTTGTCCATCTCGCTTTTCTCACCTCATCTCTCTCTGTCTTCCTTCCTCTCAAAACTGATGGAATTCCTTCAATTCCGCATAAAAAAAAAACCAAACCATCCGCATTAAATAGGATGACCAACACAAAAAAAAAAAACAGCAAACCCTTAGCAAACGTCCTCTTAGTCCGTTTGTATAGGGATACATCACGGACCACCGAACAGCTGCTGTCACATAGCACAGCAAAATCAAGAAAAATTACAAAAATTAATTGGAATCTATTGATTTATGACCGAATAGCATCTCTCTTCTGGTTTCCTTGTTACACTCCACACACAAAAAAAAGAAGAAAAACTTATTGTTCTCGTCCTGTCAGCCATGTGAAAAATAAACACAACTCCTATAACCGTTGGTCGTCCTTATATTTCTTGCTATGTCTATAGATATATCGGTACCTATACTTAACCTACCACTCCCTCTACCACACAATCTATATAGACATTCTTTGTTGCTTTCAAAACGGAAACAGTAGCATATTCGCACTAAATTTTGCTTGCCCGCCCATTGAAACTGTCGCTGGGGCACTTGAAATCGTCGTCATTAATATGAAGAATGACTTTTGCCAGAAGTCCTTTTGCACAAAAGTCCTTTTTATACAAAAAAAAAAATCCAAAAAACATTATAGCACTGTTGTATAGTATAGCAACAATCAAAGCAATAGAAAAGAAAGAAAATCATAGTCACCACCACACCATCATAACCGCCCCCCCTCTTGTCAGCCATCATTTCTGAAGGAACAATAAAATCCTAACAAAGCATTGAAAACAGGATCGTAAAATATTGAAAACTGCCACAAACCATTGGAATAAAGTAAAAGTTATTCCAATAACAACGAGAAATGGGCAGAAAAATAAGAAAAAAAAAAAAAAAAAACCAACGAACTTGAGGAAAATATTTCAGAATTCAACTCAACCAACCATGAACAAATACAAATGTCAAAATGAAAAAAAAAATCTATAGCTATTTTGGTATAGGGAGGCTTTTGGATTCTTCTTCGGAAGCCAATGAGTTTGGGCTTTTTCTCAAGTCACGCACAGCAGCTGCTAACAGCACTTACAGTCAGCAGCAGAAGCTAAGCATCCGAAAAAGGAAAAAAAAAAAAACATTAGATGCCCGAACACTGAGAAGGAGAATGTTGAAAGTCATTCCACTTACAAAATGGATGGGGCTTAATGTGATGATGATACCACGTTTACGCTCATGTTCATGTCCACGTCCAAAACAAACAACAATTATGACTTATTTTGAGTTGGAAAAGAAGTCGTCGATCAGAATTATTATTATGATGGCGACAATGTTGACTGCGCTGATGATGATGGTGGTGAAGATTGTGATTTTCGTTTTGGACAAATGTGCCACAGTTGTAGGAGTCGAAATTGAAAGGAAGCTGGAGGTAGGTATAGCATTTTGCTAAGCCAGTGGTGCAGAATGATAGGATTGAATTTGGGGAAGTTATTTTTTTTGGTTCCTTACAATTTGTGTGCTCCAGTAAGTTCTTCAAAGATAATAACACCGGAATTTCACTAGGGACTTATAGAGCTTTAGTTTCACTTTATTAATATTTCAAAAGGCTTATTGAAAGGGTTCAACAGTTTGTGTCCTTCTTGTGAAGCTTTAGAATTATTTTAGTTTTTTTTAGCGACATGATTTTCAATCTTTTGATAGTTAAGTTTAAGTAAATTAAGGGATTTATGTACATAAACCAACGGGATATTTTTACAAATAAAATCAGAAAATATTAGTCAACGTGTATTCTGAGACTAAATTTCCAGTCCACCAGTAAAATTAACTTCCAAGTAGTTTATGATTCTCGAACACGTCTTCATCCACTTTTTGCCATTTTTTCGTCATTTGATTCAAGCACTCAGAGCTATTAGCCAAAAGGCATATATCGTCAGCAAAGTCCAAAAGGCTGAGCGTGTCAAATGGTCTCCATTGTCTTCCATGCTTGATAGGAACTCTGAAAATGGCTCAAGTATAATTCGTAGGATCGACCACTGCGAAAGGCTGGTGCAAAATTACGGCGTCAGTGACCAATTGAAAGAGTGTCATCAGTGATCGAATGAAGGAATAACCACTACAAATTTTGGTACACAAGACTGCTGGAAATGTGAGCGGTGATGCCAAATTCACATAATTTAGTCACGTATTGCTTGATAACTGATGAAAAGACTTGAACCAGGACAAATACCTACGAGAACGAACGTTGCAATTGACCTTGGGAACATGGAATACCGTAATTCCACTCTAATTGTAACAGTTCTTGAGGTCACCTTTCTTTAATAACTTCGCAATAACACAATCTTTCAAATCACAGAGATTGGTTTCATTTCCTCAAACAGTCTCCACTAGTGGCAGCAAATTGCGTAAACCTGCTCTGTTTTCCCGAACTTAGAGGGTATGCCATCAAGTCAACCTAACTTGTTTGACTTATGAAGGTGAATCGCAGCTTTTATCTCTGCACTTATAGGAGGACGAGGACTGGTGTTAATATCCCTGAAATTTATGAATGAAGTACACTTCGGGTATAAGTGCACTGTGACATTTTAGATCTTTTGTACACACATTTGGAGCTGGATGAGAATGTTCATGATATAGCTTATTCTCCAAGTTAGTTTCATTAAGAAACTCTCATCCTGAACATCACATCATTGAGCAGTGCTTAAAGTGATCCTTCCACCTTCGCTGCTGATCTTCTATGGTCACCAATTGGTTGCCGTTCAAATCTTAAACTACCTCTTTTTGCTACGTTGTCTGAGAATGTCATTGGTGATTTTTTACAGCTCTCACGTATTTTCTCTTCCAGCAGATATTTCTAGACTTTCCGCAAAATTGTTCACTATGGACATATTTGGCTTTGTACTTATTCCTTAAGATTAGTTGATTCCAAAGAGCATTACTTAAAGCGTTGATTCTTGCTTTCAATGTTCTTCGGTGTGTGATCTCATCTCACGTGTTTTGGGAGTATCTACAAACGAATCTTTAGTTCTATCCTAAGATACTTTTTCGGATACGGTTACCAGCGGTTCTTACTCGAAACTACATAGCAGTAAAAGATACAAATAATTGCAATTTAGACGGTATATTGCGAAGTGTTGAGTCAAAATTTCAGTGTATATATGTATCACTAGCAATGCTTATATTGAAAGCTTGTCTTCTTTGTGTGAGCTACACCAGGCAACACATGCTCGTTGCCCCAACATACTCAATAGCAAGTGACTTCCTCCATCTCTGATCTACATATAATAAACTGGTCAATTTGATTTCTGGTTCACCTTCTAAAAGACCCGCATTTGTAATTAAGCAACAAATTTTGTGTGGCAATAAGGTTCCTCCGACCACGAGTTGAGTATTACAGAAGTCTACGAGAATATGACCATTTTCATTGAGCTGTCCAAGGCCGTCCTCTCCCATAACGCATTAGAAACTTTATTTTTCGGAGACAACTTTGGCATTTAAGTCTTCCAAGATGATTATGATTATGATAAATGCATTAAATTAACTTGGTGGAGCAACAGCTTGTGGAGAACTAGGGCCTAGTGACTTAAAACTCTCAACCATTCCTGTGTGCGTGTTGTTGGCAGGAATAAAGGGAAACAAGTCCAAGGTGGGAGCGGCTGGGAATCGATCCCAGACCTATTGCCTTTCGGAATATTACTGAACACTTAATTCAAGTGGTTGTGAAAGAGGTCTGTTATTGATTCAATATACTCATACCAGCCTGTTAAATGATCAAGCACATCGGAAAAGACCGGCCATCACTTTAGAAAAACAGACATCTTTTGTAGAAAGCCCGATGTCGAACAGACTCTGCATACTGCTACCGTTGGATATTTAAGATAGGCTTATTGACCATCAGACTTCCATGCTGTTGACCATCACCTGCAGTTCAACTGGCTAAGTTCATAACTTGATCAGCAAAGCGGATTTGTTTGCTTATTCCAGCAGCTATTTGGTTCCTTTATACGTATGTGCTACCCACTTTCTGCTAGGTTTGATGAGTTGATGAAGAAACAAGCTGAAAAGTTAGTTCAGTTAAGTTCACCAACAAACTTAAGACCTAATCAAATAATCCATTTTAGTTTAATAGTTGAGGACCAATAAACAAACTCTCATAGCTCTTCTTTGTTTGGGAGCTTAAATTCATTCATTTTTACACTCTTAAGAAATACTTTCTGCTTCTTAACAAATGAGTGCCAAGAGCTCACCCGATAGTATTTTCATTGCTTGAAAGAGCTCTTAGGGAATAATATCAAGTCTAATCGTTTTGTTGTTTTTCAGGAGCTTTGATTGCGGTTAATATTTCTTTTTTACTGGGGGATAAAATATGTATTCGGAAAATTGCTCAACTCACCATTTGAGCAAGTCCTAATTCAAAACTAGTAGAGGTTAGTCTATGTCTTCTACCCTAAGTGGTTAAGAGCTTCTTTGGACATTTTTGAGCTCTTTGGTGCTTCTTCCATCATATAAGCTGGTACTCATTCGAAACTGGTAGAGATCCATTTGTGTCTTTTACCAGAGTTGATGTTAAAAGCTTTGGATACCTGTCAAATTTTATGTTGTTTTGTAGACGGTCCTGCTGCAACACCTTCTTGCGGCTTCTTCTGCTTTTGCAGTTAATGCGGTTTTAAAGTAACATTTATCACGTCGCACGCTAAAAATAACTTCTTTCAATTTCATGTGATACCTAGAATCTAAATTCTTCTTGTAGCTAGAGAACCATCGGTGTGAGCTTTGGGGTGTTTTCTTACATCGATCTAAGCCCAAATTTGTTCAAAAAGTTAAGCACTGAACATATTCTTTACAGCACACCAATAGTTTTTTATGAAATAGGGTTCCAAGCTCCCAATTCTTGTGAAAAGTGGTCCTCTTCGATTATCTTTAATTTAAATAAATAAATTTGGTGGTGCGACAGCTTTTAAAGAACCAGGCCCTAGTGACTTATAAATCTCAACCATTCCAGTGTGTGTGTTGTTGACAAGAATAAAGGTGACCAACAATTTTTTGCCATGTCCAAACAGCCAGATGAGAAGTGCTTTGTCATGACAAGTATACTCTTCGAGAATAAGTCAGTTCCTCGCCAGAGGCAGTAGATACCTTGGAAAGAGCATTTCTGTTTTAAGGAAAAAAAAGGAAGAGAAAGATCTTACGCTGGGAATCGAACCCAGGCTTATTGCCTTTTCGTGCACTAAATTCAAGTGATTGTAGACAGAGGTCTATCATTGATTCGATACTCAGATCAGCCTTTTGAATGATCTGAGGCCATTCATCACTATCGGAAAACAGACGTCTTTTGTAGAAGCCTAATCTGGAAAAGACGCTACGCTACATACTGCAACCGTTGGCTTTTCAAGATAGGCTTATCGGCCATCAGACTTCCGACTTCCATGCCGTTGACAATCACCTGGCTATATGGAGATTTTCTTCAACCTAAATATATGTTAATGACCTGGCCAGCAACGCAGGTTTGTTTGTTTATTCCGGCTGCCATTCGGTTTGCTTATACGTTACCGTTAGCCACTTTCTACTTCCTTTGCTGAGTTCATGAACAAACAAATTCAAAAGGCAGCTCATGCAAGTCGAATAAGTTCACCACATTATAATTAATTAGTTTAGTTCTGTAACGAACTTTAGACCTATCGAGCTACAGAACTACACAAGTAAGTTTGGAAGTTGAGTTTAGTTCACCAACAAACTTAATCGTGGCCAGTCCTACTTATCTCATCTTTCTTTGGGAGCTTGAAATCATTTCTTTTAACACTCCTCAGAAAAACTAGCTTTTTCTTAAAAAATGGATGCCAGGAGCTCACTCCATGGTATTGGCATTACTACTCGTAAGAGCCCTGCGAGAATACAATCAATTCCAATCAATTTGTTGTTATTCTGTAGCTTTGATTGTGATAAAGATCTTTTCGTTACTGGGGATACAGTGCGTATTCGGAAAAGTGGCTCATCCACCTCTTAAAAGGGTCCTAATGCAAAACTAACAGTTTATGTCTTTTACCAGGCTATGTTAAGAGCTTTGGACACCTGTCAAATCTTAGGTTATTGTGTAAACGGTCCTACTGCCACACCTTCTGGCAGCTTTTTCTACTTTTTTAGGAAATCTGTTGATGAAGTAACGTGTTTCACGTCCCTGCTGCTAGAGTAGCTGCGTGGTTTGAGCCTTGAGGTGTTTTCTTTCTTGGATCCCAGCCAAAATTTCTTCAAAAAGTCAAGCACTCTATTTCTTCCATGCCACCGACCGACTAAACTTTCGGAACCGGATATGAAACCATTCTTTATAGCACATCAATAGTTTTTAATGGAGGTGGGTTCCGAGCTACTGATTGCTCTCAATTCTAGTGAAACGTGGTCCTCTTACTGTGGGAGGACATTGATATTCTTTAATCCGACGGCATTAAACTTAGGAGTTCAGGTGTTTTCTTAATATTTCCAACCTGCAACTCTATGGATGGTGGTCTCGGACCATTCTAATTTTTGCACTTCTTCTGTTATGAACGTCCTTGCCTGCTTCTAAATTTCTGACTGACCTCGAAGTGATAATTTCGGTAAGAAGATACTTTTTACTTGTCTCTCTGCTATCAATATCAAAAAAAAAAAATATTGTCACACGTTTTGTGCTCAAACATGGTTCCATTATTTGGAATGCAATTGGCGTTGCAAAAATCGACAAGACTTTCGCTACGGTCGCTATGCGGTCAATGAACACTTGGAATTTAGGACTCCCATTATTACCATTATGATGTCTCCGTGCGGTACACTATTATAAGCAGCACTTAGCCGATTATATAAGGGCAATTCTTCTCCTCGACATAAGAAAGTTTAACTGGGACATAACCAAAAAAGTGTACTTATGATTTCTTTAAATTTCGGAACTTTTTTGAACAATATGTTAATCCCTGTTCTAGAAAATTATATAGTTTATTATTGTCCATTGTTCGGTATCAAATTTGAACGAAATCGGTTTTATTTTTAGAAATATGCTCCGTTGAAAATGTTTGGTTATCCATGATCAAACCAGTTTCCAGAAACTATTCACAAACTATATCGTAGTTTGGTGCATTGCCGGAACAGAAATTTTTATATCAAATTCACACTCTTTGGGCAATAGTTTTACGAACTGTTTAAGTGTTAATAGATCTAAATCTTTACAGAGAAATATTATATACAGAGTTCCAGTTTATTCACTAAGCACATCAGAGCTGACAGTGTCAAAATAAGAAGATTAAAAAAGAAGAAACCAATACTTAGATGATTTACTCCTTCTATTTACTTTCGATTCAAACCAACGATTTCTGATATCAGTACAAAGGTACCTTCTTCAGAGAATACTTATAAATAAATTTACAGCTAAATGTTTGATCTTTTTCTTAGAATTTTCTAAGCTTCCTTCAATACAATTTTGTTTTACAAAATAATTTGTGTTAAGAAGTAGGCTCAGATTTGAGAAATATCTTAATTTATTTTATTTTGTTCCTATAGAGTAAGCATCAATACTTCTACTGTTTTCATCTTTTCTATATTATTTCATAATAACTTCTCAATATTCATAGTAACTTAGTGCACTTCAAACTTTCCCAACAAAATCTATTCATATACAGATTTCCCAAAGAAAACAAATATTTACCTACTTCCCTACAAAGTTATAATGCTCAGCTAAAACGCCCATCTCTTAAAAGTTATATGAAGCTCTATAGAGTTAATTTCGTTTTTCTAAATAGCATCGAAAATCCTTTATACACAAAGCAAACCAACATTTCTACTATAACACACTTCTAACATCAATATATCTCAGTCAAACGAGGTTCTTTTGCCAAAAAATTTAGGAACATATTTATGTATATGTAGGTACTCAAAAACAAGAAAAACAAAAATCCCATAAAATTGCACACACTCGCTTATAACCAGAGAACTAGGACACAAAATACTAAAACAATATCCTTCCAATCATCAATCTCAATATCTCAAAATCGATGGCGTCCTAATTTTTCATCTATTTCCCGAGGAGAGTCTGTTCTTCTACATCTATTTCAACCAAGCGTGTGTAAGTGTGTGTGTGTGTGTGTATTTTGTATGGCACTTTCAAAGCTAATAAAACCGAAATATATAGAGAAAACAATCAAACATCCTTTGGTTGGGTCCCTTCGAGCAGCAACAGCAGGCAGCAGCGGCAAAGTTGCCTGCCAATCTCACACCAATTCCATATCCATACACAAGCTAAAGGACCGAAACAAATGATTTGTGGTTTTATATTTTGAGGGTAATTGCTGCAGAGAAAACCATCACCACACAGCAAAATGGCCATTTAAAAGGGGGTAGTAGGTAGGTATCCTTTAAATTGAATTGTGGAGGGTATTTCTTTCTTCTTTTTTTTTCTTCCTCTTTTTCTACTTTTTTTTAAAAATGTTTTTTCTTATTTGGCAACTACCCTTGCCTCGTGTCGGTTTTTATAGTAAATATATATAAGGACACCAAGCAGCTTTAGGAATATTTTGATTTGTGACCTTTTGTTGAATGAACCAGGATCTCAATTCTGTCGAGTGTATAGCTAGCTATTAACCTAAAGTGCAGCACCAGGACGACTCTACAATGACCACAGAGGCCAAGAAAACAGTCCAAAAGTAGCTCTATAAGTCATCGATTTCATTCGGTCAGTAAACCAATTTTTGTGGGGGTATGATGTGGTCGGTCCGGTCGGTCCTTCAAGGGTTTCGTTTCGCCCCATGGTTTTCATTTCTTTATTTTCTGTTTTTTTTTTTGTTCGTTTTTTGCAGGCGCTAAGTTTTGGCGAAATCGGTTTTCGGTTTTCCAATAGTAGGTAATGTGTTTGTATGTTTCGGTTGGGTTGCTGCAATTGGAAATGGAAACCAATTACTTTTGTTTTTCTTTTCATTGAACACTGCATGGCATGAGTCTCAAATATCGCATTTCCATTTTTTATTTGCGATTGCGATGTACGAAAGGGTTTGTTTTTTTTTTTTAAAGGGAAAGTAATGAATTCGAAGGAAAACGAATTGAGTTTAATATTTTTTACGAATAATATTTTGATGGTAGATATTCAAAGAATATATGTGTTGAATTTTGTTCCGGCGCATGTTTATCTTTGAGCCTAAAATGCGGTTCAATTTCATTCAATCTGGGAAAATTGCATAGGTGAGAGATCAGAGTTCGACAAAAATTACAAGATTTTTCTCAGCGTATATCTGTTACTTTTTGATGCTTTGTTACTCGATGATGGTTTTCAACATGATCGTTATTCTTAAAAGCATCAGTAACAAACAGAATTACAGTCAAAATTAAGCGATTTAATGGTTCAAAAAAATCAGTGAGTCATACCTACTTTAAGTTTTAATACTAAATCCAATAAAAGGCGATATAATTTTTTTCTTTTCGTGGTTGTTTTTTTTTTCAATTTATTTCTATACAGGACTACTAAATTTACTAGGACATAACTTCCTTGTTGGTGGAGACTTAAATGCTAAAGGCACCCAATAGGTATCAAGGCTCATAACATTGAAAGGTAAACGGCTATATTAATTGCATATTGCATTTTATTCTTCTGGCTAGCCAACATATTGGCCATCTGATACTAACAAAATAACAGACCTTATAGACTTTTTCATCGGTAAAGGTATTAAACGAAATCATATAAGTGTCGAAAGTAGTTACTCCAGTTATATTATCACTGTGCTAAGCAGAAATAATAGAACAAAATACTCCTGAGCTCGTGAATAAAAGAACAAACTGAAACCAATTCAGAGACAAACTTGAAAGTTTTATAAACCTTAGATCCCATACGAAAATAATTGAACAAATTGATCATGAAGTAGAACAATGATGTGCAAAAGACTACAGAAGAAAGTACTCCAAAAATTTCGAACTCAAGAGAAAAAGAAATAACATATCCTGTTGAAATTACTGAGCTGATTTTGGAGAAAAGAAGAGCTCGAAGAAAATGGCAGGCTACGAGATTAACAACGAACTAAAGAAAAGAATCTGTGAATTTAAGTGATTCGCTTAGTAGATTCCTGAATAGCCTGACGGCGGATGCTTCTACGGAATACTACTTATAGAAAGCAGCTAAGCACCTTAAAAGACCACAGACACAAAACCCGCAAATAAAATCTCAAGATGGTAAATGGATCGGAAACCCGAAACAAAAGGCTGATCTCTCCGTTGAACATCTCGCGAATGTTTTTAAGCCATTTCCAGCAAGCACGGCTACAGATCCCTTACAGATTGTTGACAGAAACGACGAATGTGAAATTCCTTTTATCACGCTGAAAGAAGTACGACGCATGTGTTGTATAATGAAAAATCACCAGGGTACGATCTAATAACTGCTCAGGTTTTGAAAGAAATGCCTTTAATAGCCTTCAAAAAACTCCAATTCATAATAAATGCATGTCTTAAACAAAGATATGTGCCACATCATTGGAAGATTGCAGAAACCACTGCTATGCCTAAACAAGGTAAGCCAACATCAGAATTAACATCTTACAGACCCATATCGCTTACATCAATCATGGAAAAAGTTTTAAAAAACAGCTCCTGAAAAGACTAAGCAAAATAATAGAAGAAAGAAGACTTATTCCGAGCCATCATTTTGGATTTAGTAATAAACATTCCACGATAGATCAGGTGCATCGGATTAAGGATGGTGTGGAAAAGACATTTGAAGAAAAGCAAATATGCTCGGCTATATTCTTAGGTGTTACTCAAACCTGGTAACACCTAGTTCCAGGTTTGGAACTTGGGATTTGAGTATTAACTGCATAGGGATCTTCCCAGGCAGTACTACGATATACCGAAATCCTACGTTACGAACCGAGTCTTTAGACTACGGTTCGACGAAAACTACTCGGAAATACTCGGTGTACTACAAGGAAGTGTCCTAGGACCAACCCTGTATCTGTTATATACAAGGGATATTCCAGTGGGCAACAACGCTATCATGGCTACCTTTGCTGATTATACTGCAATATTGGTGCCAGATAAATCCGATACGAAGGCTACACAAAAACTGCAAAATGCAGTCGATAAAGTTAGTGATTGGACGCAAAAATGGCGAATCAAACTAAATGAAACAAAATTGACGCATATAAACTTTACAAACAAAAAAAATAAACAATGTTCCAATTCTTATAAACAGTACAGCAGTACCTTACTGCGATACTGCCAAATACCTTGGAATGATTTTCGATGCAAAGCTTTTATGGAAAGAGCACATTAAAAAGATAAGAACTAAACTTGAAGTACAGAAAAATGTACTGGTTACTAGGAAAAAACTCTGACCTATCTATCCAGAACAAACTAATGTTATAATCGTAGCAAACGGTAGGTACAAGCTGGTAGAGCGTGAAGTGCTTTGATTTAAGATTAGTATGTATCCTGCGTATAAAAAAGCGAAACTAAGTGGAGCGGAAGAGCTGAATACAGATGTGACATTGCCGTCATATACGCCATCTTAACTGGATTTAAAATAGTAATCCGGGAACCGATATTATAACCGTCATGGGAGACCTCATTGCTCAAGTCGGATTTAGACAATTACGGCCTGGAACGCAGATGGGCAAAATGATCATGGAATGAAAATAGAATAGAAGCATGTGAGAAGCATTATTTGGTTATCATGAGTCTCAAGCTACTAAGAGGATGCAGAAAAGAGTTTAAAATTAAGCAAGAATGCTTTGAAAGATCCCCACATAATGTCGTAACTATAGTTTAGACAAAACCAACACTCTTAACGAAATAGCTTCTTTGTTAAACAGAATTCAGTACTTAGCAATTGAAGAGATGTGGGGTCAATTACAAAGCCTTATTTATGGAGGCTGGATCTAAAATTTTGTCCAAGCGGACGAGATTCAGGAAAGATTTAGAAACTCTTGGATATCTAAAAACCTGTGCGATATCATCGTTAATCGCTGCAGATGCAAATAACTGCTGAGGCAAACGCAAAACGAAAGCCCAAGTTGCTAATAGCAGATAGTACATTAGATAGTCTTTCACCTTAATAAAGACAGGAGAGCGAGGTAAGACAGTCTCGCTGCAAGAAAAGGAGATATCAAAAATTGAAAGCAGCAACAATCATTCTGGCAATGGATGTAGATCGTATACTTTTGATATCAATCGAGGATCAGCTACGCAGGTGGAATGATGACTTTTCTGCGCCCTGCTGAATGAAGATTCCATTTAGAAGAGTTCTGAAGTGCCACAGCTAAATGAGCTGCGCAGGTCCTATAGGGGTACTAACATTGATTCGCTGACATTGATTCGCTGAGTTCCTGAACAATGATCATGTCCAAATAGCTTCTTCATTCATTCATTCTAACTGTTTGGAAAAAACTAAACCTATCACCCGAACTGGAAAAATGAAGTGATTTTAAAGTTGTCTAGGAAGGTGACCTGAAGGAATGCAAAAAAATGGCGTCATATTACGGTTTGTTTATTTTTTCCAAAACTAATGGCAATCATTACTCTCGAACGGATAAAGGTTTGAATCAAGTATAGACTCAAGAGACATAAGGCTGATTTCCACAGTGTTTGACATCGTGTGTCGACACCCTGCGTATCGTTCTTAAGCAGTCTGCGGAGTTTCAGTTACACTTTACCTTATATTCGAAAATTTTTAAAAACGTTTTTGATCGAATTAACCATGAATGTTTGTATTTGGAGAGCACTTATCTGTAGAGTGTAGAGAAATTTCCCCAAAAAATCAACAGTAAAAGGGGATGTCCTATCACCGATTTTTTTTTCAGCTGACGACTAATTGACGACCGTTTGAAATATGTACTCGTATGTCTCCTGGCAAACAACAACACTGGGTTGAATGAGATTTGTCAAACACTGCAATTGACAGGAGTTTCTAGCAAAAAGACACAAATAATACGCACAGGCCACATCATACAACTGCGTTTTTTTGTACCAGGAGACTCCAGTTAAAGAGGTGCAACAGTTTAATAACCTTGGAAGTTTTTTTTATGACCTTATAGCTAAAAGCAAAATTAATAAAGCCTTCGGTATTTTCTGTCTTAGATTTAGAAATCTGTCAAATCGGCTCTGGACTTTCAGCACCCTATATGTGGGAAATTTAAAAAAATGCCATCTTATTGGTCAGAAATAGTCAACTAGTCCTAGCAATAGGTCAGCCTTAGATATATTGCAATCAAGGCTTTAGGTTTCTCTAGGTCAAGCGAGATTTTGGCACATTATTTAAGGGAAATTTACAAAACAAAAGTATACAATCCGAAAGATCTCCAGATCGTGATAAAAAGATCAACTATTTTCAGTAATTGGTCAGCTATTTTTTTTTCTAAATTTGTTTCAAGGTCACAAAAAACTTTTGTGCCTCATGTGGGTCATTAGTTTAGTTGATTTGGCAACTCATTTATAGGAAATTTGTAAAAGGTCAGCTCGTTTCAGTAATCGGTCAGCTATAGTTTTTCTGAATGATTACAAAAAAAATCCAAGGTCATAGCATTTTTGGTACCTAATTTATAGGAAATTTGGAAAAATTGTATATCTTCTGAAGGATCTCTAGATCTTTATAAAAGTTCAGTTAGTTTTAGTTATTGGTCAGCCATACATATTTTTTTTAAAGAATTTAAAAATTTTTGTTCAAGGTCATGGCGATTTTGGTACCTCGTTAATAGAAAATTTGCAAACAAAAATGATTCCACCTGAAAGGACCTAAGATTTATATAAAAGGTCAGCTAGTTTCACTAACTGTTCGTGACCTTGCAAAAAACTTCAAGAATCGTAAGAAATGAAATAAGACCCCAATTTGGAGTAATTTTTCATAATTGCAATTATGACCCAATGAAATAAGGCCTCATCAAAATGAAATAAAAAAACAATAAATGAAAAAGACCTTAATATGTTTTTTCAAAAATGAAATAACACCCCAAACCATCAAACAAACACTTGAATTGTATCCGGTACAATTTCTCTACAGCTAGGACACTAGTAATGAGGACAAGACGAAGTATATGCTATCATCGAGAAAGGAATCTCAACATCGGCGACTCGGGCAAAACGTCACGATGGATAGGTACAACTTTGAAGTTGTCAAGGACTTTGTCTACCTGGGCTCCACTATTACATCGCAAAATGACATCAGTGCAGAAATCAAACGAAGAATTACTCTGGCCAATCGCTGTTTCTTCGGGCTAAGAAGGCATTTGAATAGTAAAGCCATCTCTCAAAGAACCAAGGAGACTTTATATAAGACCCTTATCATCCCGGTCCTGCTTTACGGGGCAGAAGCATGGACTCTGTCAAAAACGGATGAGAGTCTGCTTGGGTGCTTGAAAGGAAAATTCTTCGGGTGATCTTCAGTCCAGTCTGTATCGATGCAGTATGGAGGAGAAGATTTAATAATGAGCTCTACGGGCTATACAGCGACTTCGACCTGGTCAAAAAGCTGAAAATACAGCGGCTGAGATGGCTGGGTCACGTAGAGCGAATACGCACCAGCCCGACGAGTCTTCGAATCCACCCCTGATGGTCTGCGCAGCAGAGGAAGACCCCACCTCAGGTGGCGCTGGCGCACACAAGTGGAGAGCGACCTCAACCAACTTGGAGTGCGTAACTGGAGGCAGTTAGCTAGGGACCGAGCTAGCTGGAGGGGCTTGTTGGTTGAGGCCGTAGTCCATCCTGGACTGTGAGCGCCATCTAAAGTAAAAGTAAAGTAAGTAAGTAAGGACACTAGTAGTTCTCCTGCTTTTCAGCTATAGATTTTCAGACTATGTACATTTAGCACAAATTTTTAAATGCCTCCAAGGCAACAGAACAATATTAATTTTCTGATAGTTTTCCACACGATCCTTATTTTCAAAAGGATCAGCGCGTACTAAAATAGCTGAAATAAATTGTGCGGTTTTTGTCAGCGGATTAGCAGATATTCATAATACTTTTAGTGAAAACATTGTTCTTTTGCCAATTTCAAGTAAATTTATGAAAAATGAAACAAGGCCCCACATCTTTTTTCAAAATAAAATAAAATCAAGCCTCAAATTTAATGTTGGTTTTTTTTTTCATTGCCGTTTTATTCCATAATAAGGTCCCAAACAAAAAAAAATTAAATAACCCCCCAAAAAATGAAATAGCACCCGAAAATTCGAAAGTGTTCATTGTTGTTAGTTTGAATGCATTTTCTTGGGGCTTTATTTAGTTTTTGGGGCCTTATTTCATGAACCCAAAAAATATGTATATAAAAAGAATTCTTTTTGTATAAATGACTTAAATAAGGTTCCAAATTTTGTTTTAAACGAATTCTTAAATATTCAAAGAAAACAATGTATGGTTGACCTTTTACTAAAAAAAGTTGACTTTTTATCACGATGTAGAGTCTTCAGATTTATCACATAATGATCTGTTTGTAGTAATTGCTAAACTTCTACGGAACACTGATTAATTAATTTTTACATAATATAATAATTTATTATAAAATTGTGTCCAATTGTTGCTATGAGTCAAATACTTGCGACTCGGATGTGAACTTTAATTTATTTCCCTTCCCACCCAACGAACGTGTGCACTTGAATGTGGGTGCAATCACAGCTCCAAATCCAAAAAACACACAAGGATAATGGGAATTTCTGCCAAAAAGCTTATATATAAAGGTGGGCAATTTTTCACCATGCGATATGGCAAGCATGGAATATATTTTCGCTATTGAACTATTGATTTTGTTTTATTTCCATGTGGTGTCCCGTGTGTCGTCCTTGAATGTCCTGATTTTGAAAGGAATAATTTTAGTCGAGAGGATTTTTTTCTTCTGTCGGGTTGTATTAAAAATAAAATAAAAACAAAATACAATTTCCACAGTCATTTGTGTTGTGTGTGTGTGTGTGTGTGTGTATTTGTTTGTATGTAGGCTTTGAAACCTAGAGTGCTGCGCCGTAATTAAAAAGTAAGAGGCAGAGCAAGACCGGCAGCTATAAATTTTACAATTCTTTTAATTGCGTTGACATTAATCACTAAGAGCAGCATCGTCGTACACAGTTTGCCGTTGCCGAAGTAGAGTATGGTAGAAACAGCAGCGAATGCTGCAAAATGCTGCGACGAAGACATGCGGAAGGATGAGATGTTTAATGATGAGTCGCGGCGCAGAACTGGCGGTTGACCTACAAAAAGCCAAGTAAGCCACATTCCTGGTCTTTTAATTATTTAAATATAGGTAGCCATTAAAATTATTTTTATTTTTTTTGTGTATCTTTTCTTGTTGTGATGCCCTCCTATTTAGTGTTTTTCCTTAATATAATAAGGGCTCGTTCAGGATGCTGCTCAAGCATTTTTTTAATAATATTTACACTCAACATTTACTTTAAAGCTTTTTTTTTTTAAACAGTTTTTTTTACTATTTTTTAATTACAAAAAAGGAAATATCTTTACTTAATTTGGCACACAATTTTATGTTTCTTTTTTTTCAGGGTTTATTTATATGGAACACGGTGTAATGAGATGAAGGATGCTACCAGAGGAAAAATACAAAATAGGGTAAAGGGAATAAATGCTTTTTTGACCTGAAAACTACTAGAACGGAAAATGTATCTTAGAATTCTTTTTGTGGTTGGGATGTTTAGTTGTAGGTATATAGAGTTGGTGAATGGTGATAGTGAGGCTTGCTTTTGGTTAGATGGCCTAGTAAATGAATAATGAATGAAACGAAATTATTTCGTTCTTAATTTGAAAAAAAAAAAAATGTGTAGGGACGATATTCAGAGAATTGAAGAGAAAAACATTTAGAAGAAAATTATTATGTATTTTTCCTATATACGAGTAGGAAGGGTAGGTACAACAACAAATTGAGAATAGTACATTTTCATTTTGGTGCAAGTCCTTTCGCTTTGATGGCTATTCATTTATTTTCAAATGAATTCAGTTCACATAAGAAGAGAACTTTTTTAAGTTTTTTTTTTTTTGTGAAAATTTCATTTCATTTTATTAATGTGTGAAGATTTCGTAGGATTAAATGAGTTTTTAATGAATACCTACATTTATTGTTTTAATTTCGTTTTAAATTAAAATAAAGAAAATTAATTCAAAATTTTTGGCGTGTCTGCGTGTGTGTGTGTGTAGTTTAGTGTTGTGAGTCAGGGAAATTGCATATATGGTGGGGAAAGTTTTTAATGAGTTTTTTTTTAATTTATACGGCATCCTTGTGCTAGTTTTTTTGTGCTTTTCTAGTTTCGACTTATTTGAGAACTTTTTCTCGGAGATTGTGCAAGGATGATCAGGGTAATTTTATTCTGCGGACATGCTGATTAACTGCCAATAACTTAAAATCAACACTATTAGTAGGCATTTCTCTCATTTGCTTTTCCAACTGCCTACTTGCTATCTAATATGCGATTGTCTGTTGTCTCTTGTAGCGAATGCATGTCGTTCTAGAGAAATCAAGAAACATAGTGCATGACTGAGTCGCACGTGCTTTTTCTTATGTTCAAGAGACCAATGGGGTTTCAAAATATGCCTCTGGCTGCTTTTTTCAGTTAGTACAACGCCTTTGGTAGAATTCAGCAGGAACTACGCTACTAATGGCAATCGGTAGGAACTACGCCCTGGATGGCATAAAACAGTACCCTCGATAGTACTATTCAGCAACTACAACTTCCTTGGTGGTACCATTCAGCAAAGTACAACGACCTTGGTGGTGCTATTCAGCAAGTACACCAACCTTGGTGGATCTATTCAGCAAGTACAACAATTTTTTTTTTGTCACTTTTCAGCAAGCACACTTTAAGTGGTACTATTCAGCAAGAAAAAACGGCCTTGATGTCATTAATAAGCAATTTCAGCGCCCTTGGTGGTTCTTTTCAGCAAGTACAACCCCATTGAAGGCACTAATCAACAAGTGAAATGCCCTTCATGGTACTAATCGAAAAGAACAACGCCCTTAATGGCATTTATTCCTTGGT
The DNA here is from genome assembly GCA_946251815.1 of Dasysyrphus albostriatus. NCBI lineage: Eukaryota > Metazoa > Arthropoda > Insecta > Diptera > Syrphidae > Dasysyrphus > Dasysyrphus albostriatus. The sequence goes on from OX276335.1 coordinate 26,336,125, forward strand.
GGTACTATTCAGCAAAGTACAACGACCTTGGTGGTGCTATTCAGCAAGTACACCAACCTTGGTGGATCTATTCAGCAAGTACAACAATCTTTTTTTTGTCACTTTTCAGCAAGCACACTTTAAGTGGTATTATTCAGCAAGAAGAACGACATTGGTGGCATTAATCAACAAGTATAAAGCCCTTGATGGCACTAATCGGAAAGAACAACGCTTTTAATGGAATTTATTAGCAGGTACACCACCTCACGTGGCACTATTCAAGCAAATGATCATGGTCAAATGATCGTGGTGGCATTTATTGGCAAGGAGACCACCTTTGGCGACACAACTAAATCGAAAAAGGTCGCCTATTCTACATGATTATTCATCGAGTAAAATGACCTTGGTGCAGCTATTCAGCAAGTAAAATGACCTTGGTGGCACTAATCAGCAGATTCTAGGCCACTGGTGGTACTCTACACGGCAGGCTTTTCTTCAGAGAGATCAGCAGGTACAAAAGAATCTGCATTGTTGCAATGAATCAGTAGGTTCCTAAGACCCTGGCTACACATAATTAGCAGGTACTAGGCCCTTGGTGGCACTTGAGAAGGCAGGCTTTCGCACTGGTAAATCAACAGGTACAGAAACCCCTGGTGACAATTAATATGCAGGTACTACAGCTTTGATGACACCCAATCGGTAAGTACTAGGCTCCTGGTAGATCAGCAGGTACCGAAAGTGGCAATTAGGACGTTTATCTTCAAAATAAGACCCCTTACCTGGAAAGCTTTAGTAAGAAATAGTTGCAAAATCTCTCCTGCCAAAATTGGCCTTTTAAACAACACTCTCTACCGCTGGTAGCGGGGAGCTGCGAGAAAGCTATGAGACAAAAACGACTTGACTCATCTGCGCTTGGAGTCGAACTAATATGTTTTACTTAAATGCCGTTTGTTCATTCGAGCACATCAACTTGTGATATTTACAGCAAAAGCCTGTGTGGAACTGAATGAAGGATAAATGCAAAAGAATTACTGTGTTGGTTTTCTTGTGACGTGTCACATGCTTATGGTGATTGTGAATTGTGTTTTGACGAAATACAATTCCCGCTGAATATAACAAAGCTCGCAATGAAGAATTTGTACCTTTGTCTTTTTAAAAGTAGGTACTCGTATAGTGGGTAGCTTTTGTGCTATGTAACGAAAAATGTCGAAAATCAAAATCTCGAAATTGATTCTGCAATTTCTTTATAAATTCATAAATTCTTATAAGGTCCATACATATCTAGGCAAAAATACTACTGAAACATTGCGTAAACTAGTCAAGGGCCATTAGCTGGCATCTAAAAGACCAGACGTTCCAAAAAATAATTGATAATATAAATGTCTGGTCTTCTAATTTGCTTGCATCAATTGTTTAACAGATTGAAATTAAAATGGCGCCCAATCTGGAGTCCGGTAGGGAAACCGAAATCCCTGCTTTAGAGCAGGAGGGGGATCTTATTTTCAAGTGTATAAGTTTTTAATAACATGCTAAGGATGAAATTTAGCTTGGGAATCATTTTTGATATCCTGTCACTTGAACATTATTTTCAAAAATGGCGCCCAATGTGAGACAAAAACTGAATTAAAAAAAATCCTTAATTATTTCGAAAATTTTCATGGTTAAAATAATGGTTGACGTCTTAAAAGACAGGTATTGAGTAGATCCAGCTCGGGTAAAATTTCAGTATTGCCACTTTTCGGGAATATACGTTTTTTTAATGTTAAAGGATGGGACTGTTGATGGAGCTGTTTTGCAACTTTTTTCATGTTCGAAATATTAAAAATTACTAAAGTAGGGTAAATTAAAACTGTCACGTTCGTTATGTGAACAATTTATGCATGAACCAAATGACACGAAAGAAAGAAGATAGCCTAATGTCCTCTAGTGGCAAATTCCATAGCTCAATTTATGACAAATCTCAAAACTATTCCTGCTTTTTTTTCCCCCCTGAAGCAAAAGTTTTTACTTTCTCAAATTATCTTAAAAAAATATAAAATTCATACAAACTCTACACACAACATAACAACATGCATTTTCTACAAATTGTGATTGCAAAACTTGCCTCTCACATTTCGTGTGAATGAATAATGCCACTTGGTGTTTGCAACCATAAGAATTCAGCAGCTATCTTGAGTATAACCCCGCTATGAGACTAACAATTCTATTTATCTGGTCTCTAGCGCATAAACTCCTAAACATTTAGCCATAGGATAAGAATCCACACCCTCACATCCCCATACAACCCCATCTCTTATTTTTCCACGTCATTCCCTTTTTTTGGATAAATGATAAAAATTATACTCGTAATCATGTATGTACTACACACATAGATGTACCTTAAATGAGAAGGCTAAAATAAATACACACAATGTGTATATTTGTGTGTGTGTGTATGAATATGTGTAAAATGTATAGTTGTTTTGGTCTGTTTTGTTGGAATGTATGATGATTGCTTCAATGAAGTGCGCTCCTTCAGAAAATGTGTAGAATACATAAATCTGTGTACGATGTGAGTTCAAGGATTTCCGTAGAATTCCATTCGCACTCTTTACATCTTAACACCCTCTGCCACTTCTCTCCACCCTACCCCATCAATCCCTTTTTTATCATGTGCATAAAAGCAACAACTTACCCTGAACCAATCCCTGCAAAAACCCTAACCAACCCCACATCCCACCCAAGGAACTGAAGAGAGGAAGAACAAGTGTAAAATTTAAGATCCTAACAGGCAAAGATTTCTACTTTCTTCGAGAGATCTCTCCTTGAGATTATACAGATACACGCCTAGATATAAAGATGGCGATGGCGTGGGTGTGCATAAGACACCAGGCTGTTCTTAAGCCTTCATACCAACACATATATTTCGGAAGGATATGTGCAAATGCCATCCAACCGACAGAGATATTTATGTGTGCTTGGAATACGAACAAGAACAACTGTACCAAGTACCAAGTTGAAAAGAAGAAGAAAAAGAGTCTCTCGGTCTCGGTAATCTAAAATATGCAACCTCCACGTTCTTCAATAAACATTTCAAATGCGGGGCTGTGCTGTGGTTGTTATATGTATAGAGGGTGGGCGGCTAAGGTTTTTGTATAAGCTAAAGAAAGATTAGAGATGAACTTTTTAAAATTAAATCTTGATGCGGAATGTTATGTGTGTGCAAGACTGTGTGGTGTTTTCTACTTTTTTCTTCTTCTTGGTCGTTTCGAGTTAATCTATAAAATATAATGGTTTGAAGAAGAACGCAATTTTCTTTAAGAACTTTCGACTTTTCTTATTCGTTTTTTTTTTTTGTCTTCTTCTTCTTAGCCTATCGAAATCGTTTGCATAGAATATTGGCATAGTTGGGCATAATTTTAAAATCAAATTCAAATTCTTTAATAATGTTTTATGCAGTTTTAATGGCAATTGGAAAGTTGAAGAAATATTGGGAATAGTTTTTGGAAACATGCGGTGATTTTTGGTCAGCCAATTACTTTAAAGGTAAATCATTGCATCCAGATGGTGGTATTTATAAAGTTTTGTTGAAATATTCTTACGGTAAGATATTTTTCATTGCAGATCAAAAATTTTATAGTTTTATAATTCTTTAGAAAAATAAAGATGAATACAATGGCATGTAAGATTTTAAGGTAAGTGCTTTTAAGTGATTTCAAAGGGTTCAAGAATAATAAACTTAGCAATTTTGTGCAATACAATTTTCTTTAAAGCTAAATTAGAACATATCATAAAAAAAGAGTTTTTTGAAACGATATATATGTAGGCTCATGTGGCATATTGCATATTTAATTTAACAGAAAAGAAAGTGATGGAAAGTTGTAGACAGTTGTTGAAGATTTTTCGTAAACTAAAACGGAATTTTCAATTTTTTTACATACATATTTTTGAGGATGATACATTCTACCACTACATTAATTGTGTTAATATGGGTTTTAGAAAAGCTTATGATGTCTGGCTAATTTTAGACTCAAATTTTTACGAAAAGACTTAACTACGTTGATAACTACTGGCCATTTTTAAAACTATTAAGAGTCTAAGGCTACGGTTACAGTAGATGTTCTGAAGTTTTTTCATAGTTGTTCATTAAAAGCGGGTAGTTACGCATTGAAAGCGTTAAAAATTTCGTATAACATGAAATTCAACAAAAACTTAAAAAACTCGAATAGATTTGAACGATTAATTACTTTCATGCACTGACACTGCTGTCAAAATCAGTTGTAGGTTCTTAGTTCTGACTTGTACGTCAAAGCGAAAATTGCTCATCAAAAAATACTGCTAGGTACCGTATCGAAATGGGACCAAAACAAACAAAAAGTTCCAATACTTCTCGGGTATCAAGAAAAAGTAAGAATAGAACTTAAGGCTTATGATATAAAAAAAACATTTCTGCAAATGGTTTAACGGTGATGAAGAAATTGAGATCCTTTGCCACACAGATTTCTCATTCAACCTGGACGATGTAGGCAAACAATTCCGTTCCTCCCGATCTCTATAAAGTGAGAGTACTAAGCTGCAGTAGCTGATGGCTTTGCTACCGAGCTGTTCAATGCGGCTGGCGATGAATTTGTAGTATGCACCAGTTTATCTACAAGATATGGTGGGGAGAAGTATACGCGATGAATAAAACCTCAGCATTATTTGCCCGATCCTCAACAATAGCTCCAGAGAATCACTTTTCTTGAGAAACTGGCAAAGAATGCCGAGGTTCTATTCATCGGGCATGTTTTCCTCCGACTATTGCGTACAAGATCCTCTCGAGAAAAGTCCCTGAACCGAGGAGTTTCAAATCGATAATCACCACCTTTTCATCAATCAGAGGGCTATTTATTACAGAATCTTTACATAGAGATGAGCTTTATAGAGCAATGTCTAGTTTTGGCATCCTTTCCACACTTATCGGTTTGTGCTGAGTGACGATTAAGAATGTACGCTGTTTCATCGAGTTCAGGAAAGACATCACCGATACCTTTGATACCAACAAAAGTTTTAAGGCAAAGCGACGCACTTTGATGTGACTTCTTCAACATCGTTCTTGAAAAAATAGTGCAAAACTCCCACGTCATCACTAAAGGCACAATAATTCGTCCAATAACTCGCTTACGACACGATATAGACATAATCGGTCGAATAAAGTGTGATATGAGTGTGGGTTTCGTGAGTATTTAGAAGGAATTAGGGAAGATGGGTTCACGGTGAATGAAGGAGAGACCAAATGGTTTCAAAAAGAAAGGACACACCCAACACCAAAGACTCAGACAGAACGCCACTATAGACAGCTATTATTTTGACGTGGTCAGTGATTTTGCCTACCTTTGTTTCAGCTTTCAACTCAGCCAACGATACCAGTGCTGAGGTCAAACGAAAAATTACTATTGTAAATCGCTGCTTCTTTGAGTTAAGAAGGCAAATGAGGAACAATGCTCTCTTTCGAGAAATTGAGCTGTCCCTGTATAATACACTTATCATACCGGTCCTGATTGAACTGTCATGCCAAAGGTCAGGGTGCGATTCCCAGCCGCTTTCACAAGGGTATACTTGTCATGAATAAGTACTAAACATCTAGCCGTTCGGACACGGCAAAAACATTTTAGGTACCCTCCATTCCTGCCACCAAAACGCACACAGGAATGGTTGGGAGTTGTAGGTCACTAGGTCTTGATTTTCCATGAGCTGTTTCGCCACCAAATTTATTTATTTTAATCTTTTACTGACATATACACAAAAGTTAAAAACCAACGAATAGTGTGGCTGAGTCTACAAGAACGAATGGGCATCGATGTCAAGGCATGGATGGAAAGTCATTGTATTCAACTCCGTGGGGCTGCGTAGTAGAGCATAATAGCGTAACAGGTGGCGCATGCAAGTGGAGGAGGACCTCAACAAACCTGGTGTGCAAAACTTGGTAAGCTTAAACTAAGCTGGCTGGAAGGAGCTCGTTAGTTGGCGGTAACCACGGACTGTAGCGTCAACTTTAGTTAGTACAAAATAATATTATTTTGATTTTTTGGAGAAAAACTCGTTGGTGGTATTAGTGGTTCAGACAGATTTTCCTGTCGTCCCAATTTGGTAAAATCTCGTGGAGAACCACTAACAACTCTTGACTATTCCTGTGTGCATTGTATTGACAGAAATGGATAGGATCTTTAAATTTTTGCTAATTCCGAACGAAATAAGAAGCACGCATTCCTGACAACAAATAATCATGAAAGATTTATCAGCTCTTCGTAACATTATTTGTATTTGGATTGAAGCGGCTGAGAATAGACCTTATGCATGAGAATCCAAAGTACCAACTTGGCAAAAATTACGACGTTAAGGCACTCATTTAAAAGAGTATAGGACAATAGAAGATGCTGCCCGGATCCGGAGGATCGATCACTGAGAATATAGCAGTGGCTGAAGATTTTCCAAAGAACCCCACCCAGAGTATCGACCGGATTTGAAAATTTTGTCTAACAAAGTGCAGATATTGCAGCAGTTGAACACCAAGTGCGTGTAGCCTACGCTCAAGCCATTGTGAACCTCGACTACTTTTCATCGAAAATTATCATGAGCGACGAAGGCCCACTCATCCTATAAATATGTGAAATATGTAGAAATGACCGATTACAACTACACAAAGTTACCCAACTTAAAATTTCGCTTCTATATTCCAAATGCTTTTCGTTTTCATTCAACCTACGCAAATAAGCATTGCATAAGACTTCATGGAGTTAAAAAGGCTACCTTTTTCCACTCCTATTGTACCTTTATGGAGTTAATTATGAGTCTTAAGGAAGTTCACATTAAATTAAATTACAAAAAAAAAAGAAGATCGAACCCGTGTCTTCTGAAGCAATTATCTTGCTCGCTAACCGTTCCATCAATCTCAGATATAAAGTTCAATGCATTAAATTAAAACCACTTTTATTTAACCGTTTCAGACTTTTGTGTGTTTTTTCTTTTTGAAGTCACGAGTCTATGTCAATTAGTTTACGACTCAGAGCCCTCAAGGAGAATATTCGTCAAGAATGCGAAGACCTATTGCCAGGAATTTTTGTAAAAATTGATAGAAAATGTCATATATCGGGCTCAAATGGTCATCAGTTTCGGTGGCAGTGGCCATTTATCAATATCGTTTTCTCGACTCATTAGACAACGATTAAGACACCAAATGAGCATATTTCAAAAGTAAAACCCAAGTTTCTAAGTCATAAAAAATGATAGTCAAAGAAGAGCAAATGGCAAACTTTTGCTCCACCTTGAATAATCTGTCAAAAAATACTAAACTCTTACACCGTTCCAAATCCAGGAACTACCAGTTCTTAGAACTACGACCAAAAAAAAAAATGTATTCAAGCGTAATTAAGTATATTAAGCTCATAATCTTTTAACTAACAAGTATTTTTTCCTGTGTTCACACAAAGCTTATGTGAAGTCATTAAACACAAATCAGTGTGAATGAAAAAAGAAAAAAAAGCAAAAATGTTTATCTATTCATAAGCCTTTTGTGTGGTGAAATAAATTTTAAGAGTTAATTATAAATTCATCTTAAAATCCTTAAACAAAATAACACAAAAAAAAAATTCATTTTTCGCATATTTAAAAGCTTTTAATGTCATTGTTATATATAGAAGGTATTAATATCCATCTCTTCTGCCATCATAAACTCTAAATTAGTTAATTTACAACTTGTCAAACTTTGCGCAGTGATTTCAATTTCTTTGCAAAAAAAAGAGTAGAACGACTTTGCACTTTTGACATTAAAAATTCATTACCCACACATTAATTTTTGGTTTCACAATTTTAAATTGCAGTTGTATGTACTTATGTATATAAGTAGAGAGCCTTATATAATTCAGTTCAGTTATCTTCAACCAACCGAACCTTACCACACTCACTCTCTCTCTCTCTCAAGGGTACTCATCTAAAATTAAAGCAATCAATGTATTCATAAATTCAAACAACTCCTTTCTTTTTTGAATAAAGGACGAAAGACGACAACGATGAGGACGACATGAAGATGACGTTGAAAACTTCCATTCTTATTAAGATATGAAATTTTCTCTTCTCTTGAGGAAAGCAAAAAAAAAAAGAAGACAAATTAAGACAAAAGCTAAAACCGAAAGCAAAAGCGACAAAATTAAAATTTCAAAATATAAAAAAAAAAAAAAAAATTAAATCGGCTATCCTTCAGGAATCTTTCTTCTACACGTCCTTGCATCTGTCCTCAACAAACACACACACTTCATATTCGGCCCCAAAAAACTTCTTCACTTCACAATCACCGTCACACTCACTCCCACTCCCACACCCACTTTCCCACTACATACTCTCTCATAGCAAATGCGTCCGTAATGAGTATACTTGGGCTTCCTTGAAGAAGAAGTGTTTCGCTTGTTGTTTTTTTTTAAATTTTTTTTACTTTTTAATATTTTAGCGAGAAGATATATCTTGAAGGCAAGAGGCAGGCAGAGGCAGTTCCCTTTTCGGTAAAACACACCCGGAATTTTTAATGAACATCAAGGATGTACTATATCTTAACTTTAAGAACAAGAAGATCGCGTTCTATAAAATACGCTTTTCTTTTCTCTCTCTCTCTCTCTCTCTTTCACTGTCTTATCTTCTTTATAATATTTTCTGTGCCGTTTGACAGAATTTGTTAACGAATGTTATTCCCAGAACACTTTGAAACAACTTATCAAGGATAATTATTAAAATTATGTTTGCAAAAATTATAAGTATAGAGGAAAAGATAAATATAAAGGAAGAAATGATGATGGGTACCTATACATATATAAGAAATATTAAAGAAAAAAAAAATAGCAAGGAAATTAAATCAAATTAAGGATGTTGCTCAGTGATGATGGAGTGAAGTTGGATTTTTTCTATTTTTATCGAAAGTTTTTTGGTTTGATGTTTTGAGATTTCTTTATTTTTTCATAATTAATTATAAGTGGGCAGGAGAGGGGGGAAGAATATCTTTTTACTTTAATTTTAATTCGATATAGCCATATGGGTTGGAGGTATTGAGGAATTATTGTTCTATCAATCGCATAAAGCCTTGTGGAAATGAGGATTAAAAATTTTATTTTAAAACATTTGATAGTTTTCCTACTACAAAGGTAGGTATTTATTTTGGTTAAAATGAACTCAAAAGTTTGGTTGAAAATTGTTCCAAAGTAGTTGACTTTTGCAAGGTATAAAGCTACTAAGCTCTACGACATGTGTGCAATAAAATTAAGTTTCTATTTGAGAGTATACTTTCAAAACAAAACTCTCGAGAGTGATTCTCGAATTGCTATCCATCTCTCTCTCTCTGAACTAATTTCATAATTGTTTCCACTTGTGAGTTTTACTCTCGGTATCTTTTTGATAGTTGCACGTAGTTTTTTTTACTCTCTCTTAGAATTTTAAGAAGATCGGTAAGGAATCAACGAGAAAAGAAGAAGACCATTGATTGATCCTTAAGTGATGCTAGAATTCGTTGAAAGTAAATTCGAAGGGTGGGAGTTAATACCGACAGCTTTAGATTTTTTTGAAAGGTATTTCTGAGTAAGAGTAATAGCAGTTGCCTCAAAATCAATATTTTTTTTTCAATTTGTTCAGAAAGCAGCCATGTTTTCCCCACAAATCAAAAGCCTTAAAAAGATCAAGCAACACTAGAAAAAAAAAAAACATGTTATTCCGATTAACTGGCGAATGTCATGTAAAATAAATAAAAACCAGGGATTAGTGACTTATAACTCTCAACCATTCCTATATGCGTTTGCATGCCAGGAATGGAAAAGACCTTCAAGTTTTTGCGAATCCGAAGCACTTTTTCATGACGTTCGCTCTTGGAAGATCAGAAAATTGGCTGTTTTAAGGTGGTGGGCGACTGGGAATCGAACCCAGATTTTCAGCATGACAGTCCAAGGCATTAACCTTGAGGCGAATGTCATATATGAGTTCAAACCGAAGTGTGGAGCAACCATGCAGCTGGTCAAAGATCACCGGCTTTAACTTGAGATATCAATTCGTTAGCTTACCAAAATGAAAAAATTTTTTGATTCAAGCTATTTTAAAAGAATTTTGGAGTCAAAGGCGGAATGGAGATTTGGCATAAAGAAATTCATAATACAAATATACGATTATGTAAATTTGCTAAAAAAAATTGTATGGCAGGTACTGTTATTTTTGGTTCTGTAAAAAATAAAAATTGAAATAGAAGAATAGTAACCAAAACCCACTATGTTCCAAGTTTAAAGAAAATAGTTGGGCCGTTTAGGCTATAAGCGAACAGGCAGACAGACAGATAGATAGACAGTATTGTGCCACCCACTTTTTTGGTGTTCTTTATCATCAAAATGTCATGTTTGATTGTTATCTCAAATTTTTCTTTGCACGAATCCAAAATTTGGCTTATAGTTCCTACATCACAAGAAAATCAAACTATTTACTTCGTTCTGAATTTGGCTCTAGGGTCTTGCAAAAAAGAGGTTCTCATCTTATTGATCAGTAATTGGTCAAAAAGGTAAGTTTCTTTAAGGAATTGCTCAGCTCTATAAAACTTGTAATCAAGGCCTTATAGAACCCTAGATGCGGGGTATGAATCCGCAAAAAAATTTACACCATCTGAAAATTCACTAGATTGTGATTAATGGTCAATTTGTACAGTAATTGGTCAGCCAAAGGTTTTTTTCTTAATTTTTTGTGTGATTTTTGGCACCTTATTGTAGGATATTCGCGATCTGAAAGAGAAGCTAAAAACAATTCGTAAATTAAAAAAATAATTTTCCACAGCAGGTAGTTATTTTCACCCAAACTAACATTTCCTTACGTGATTCTGAATATGATTCTTATGTAAAGTGTTTTGTTTCTATATATTTTCTATGGAGCTTCTATTAGTTAAATGGAATTATTTATTTCTTTTTCCATGAGGACTTGGGGTTTAACTGTTGGAATGTGTTAATTTATGTAATTTATACTAATGTATGTAACATTCATTTATGAAAATTCTACACAAGCTTATGGTTTGTTAGGAAGTGGGAAGTTCTATAATACGTTTTTAGTCAACACATTTAGGTTACCGAAATAATTATTGAAATTAAAAAATTATCAGAACTTTAAGACAAAGTAATTGGTAGGAAGAAGATCTAAGGATCAGTTTACATCGAATAGATCCTAAAGAGAAATAGAAAGTTCTATAAACAGAAATTGGTTCTATTCAGCCAGTGAAAGGGTTGAAAAAAAAGGGTAACTCTAAGCAAAAGATTGCTACCCAAAAGCTCAGAAAAGATGTTAGAAGTGCTTTTAAAAATCTTGAATAAAGGTTTGTAGAATATAATTTCATAAGCATTATCTTACTTAACAAAAAATTGGAGAGGAAATATTTTTAGATCCGTTAACTTTCCACCAACTCTGCTGAGAAGTTGAATTTTCTTTAAAGAATCTTTAGACAACTTTATCGAAGATGTTTCTATTTCCAAGCTTAATTTGAACAGAAGTTCAGGTACTCCTAGTTGGAAGTTCTATAAAAATCTCTAAGACAACATGTTGGAAGAAGTTTATTTTTGAAACGAGTTGCTAAAAGTTTTCCAAAACTGAATTCTGTTGAGTTGGAAGTTCCTTAGAATATTTTTAGACAACATAACCGAAGTTATTTCTATCCAGCTAATAAAAAGCTTGTTCAAGCAATTTCAAGTGCAACTTAAAGAAAAAAGTTATTTCGAACAAAACCAGGAAGAGTAGTTGAAAGTTCTATAAAAGTTCTTTTGAGAAGTTGTTGAAAAAGGTTTGTAAAAAGTTATATCATGCGAGTTATCTTTTGGTTAAGGTAACTGGAGATAAGAATTTAAAATCAGTTTACTATCAACAGTTTACTATCAACAATTTCTATGGAAAATTTGACAGTTCCTTAAAGAATCTTTTAACAACATTATACCAAAGCTATTTTTATTCTTAAGTTTAACTTCGAAAGCTCTTAAACTCCTTAAAAAAGTCAGAAGCGAAGTTGGAAGTTCTATTAAAGTTCTTAAAACAAGAGTAGAGTGTCTTAAGACAACACAACCGAAGTTGTTTCCATTCAGCTTATAAAAGGCTCGTTTAAACAATATCAACTGCAATTTAAAGAAAAAGTTTATTCTCACCAAAAGCCGCAAGAGTAGTTGAAAGTTCTATAAAAGTTTTTTTAAGAAGTTGTTGAAAAAGGTTTGTAAGAAATTATTTCAGTGAGTTATCTTGAGGTTAAACTAATTGAAGGAAACAATATTTGAAAATCAGACTTTTAACAAACTCGAAAAGTTGGCAATTATTTAAAGAGCCTTTGGACAACATTACCAAAGTTGTTTCTTTTTTTAAGTTTAATTCTGGAAACGTTAACTTCCAAAGAAAGTCGTATTAAAGTTCTTTAGACAATATTTCTGAAGTTGTACCAGTTGAGAAAAAGGTAAGTTTAAAAGTTAAGGTGAAAAAATAATTCAAGGATTAAATATTTTAAAATCAGTTTGCTGCCAGCCTCAGCTAAATCTGAAGAGAAGTCGAAAGTTTTTTTTAAATAATCCAGACTACATTAATGATATTTTCTAAAAAGTTAAAGTTGAAAAATATCACAATTTTTATTTTTTCGAAAATATTGACTTTAAAATTTAATTTATCAAAAACTTTTCACTAAAATAACTTGGTTTAAATAAGTAAAGAAAAGAATGGAATCTTTAAAAAAAAAACAGTTTTTTTTTTCCTACGATGCCTTGGTCATGAGCTTTTAATAAAATCTGTTTTCCAAGACAGTGGCTGACCCTCGTGCTGCCCCGCCCGTTTCGACAACCTGGATTTGCATTTGGTGGACATCCCTGAACATACTCGTATTCCATCAACAAAATCAGTTCAGTAATAAATTGCATAAATTCTTTTTCCTCTCGCTCTTGGACTACTTAAATTTGCTAAATATATTTTTAACAATTCAAAAAATTAGACAGACATTACAGCTGGATATAAAATTTGATTGTTGTTCGTTCCGAAAATTTGGCGTATTGCGAACTTCATGTGAACTTAACAGGAAAACCTTCTTAAGAATTGAGATAGACGATCTAAAAATATTTGGTTTTTGATAACTTAGTATTTAGTTGCTTTTGTGTAGCTAATATCTACCTCAATAATTAGTTCTTAAGAATCAAATTTGTTGACTTTTTATCCTGATATTTGAGTTCATATGAAGTACGCAGAGCAGCCATTTAAAAAAAAAAATAGCACTTAATTTTTTATTCGCAACTAATTTGCAATTAATTAAATACTTCTTCTACTGGAACGTTTTGATTTAAACTTCCAAAAATGTTTTGCTTACTTCATAAACCATAAAAAAGCTGATATTTGTTGCAATGCACTTAAATTTAGTGAAATTATAATTTTCGAGCTATTATACGAGTAGCTTGCAGGATTTTGTAATTTCGAAATTGTTCAAACCGTGATTTTATAATTTAAAGATCATGAAAGACTTTGTATTTGCCAGATTTCAAGTGCGAAATACTAAACCCGGAAAAGATAAGTTAACATAAGTCACGGATTTTGACGAGTAGAATCTTTATCGATAGCTTAAGTCCAAACAAATACAAAACCACTGTTCTGAAAAGCTTTTCTTGGTTGCTTTGGTTAAAATATAGAATTTTTCAAAATACTTTTGTTTTAACAGCTTTAATAGACTAGTTGAAATAGATTAACAAAAAAAAAAACTCAATTTTCACCGAACAATGAATTTAAAAGTTTTGGTAAAGTTTCCTTTGAGCTTCGTTAAAATGTCTATAAAATTGTTTCGAGTTTGTCAAATTATTTAAAGAAGATTCAAAGCTTCGGAACTGTTATTTTTGTTTAATTAACAATGCATTTCAAGGACTTTTTATGGGGTTGAGTAAGTTAAATTTGTTAAGGCCTAATCAAAACTGAAATTTTTAAAAGAGCTTTTAGGTTAAGGTAAGGAAAATGAACTGATAAACGTTCAAAATACACTGAATTAAAATACCTTTCTCAAAAATTTCTTTCGACAGCATCTCTTCGGCTTTTCTACCTTTTTAAAAAATAAAAATTTGAATAAAATCAACCCTTATTTTTGTCATATAGCAATTTCACAAAACCAACTGTGGACTTTAAGTATTTTTTAACATGACGGATATGAAACACACCACATACATATTCTCTTCCCAAAAAAATAATCTATCAAAACATATATACCTTCATCATCTCTTCAACATTCGTCTTACAAAAAAATACAAATTGCTTATAAAATATTCAACTAACGTATTTATAAGTACAAATTTCTTTCTCATAATTATCTCTCTAGGTATATTGTATATCTTCTCTTGAACTGCATCAATGATAAAAAAAAATGTTTTTTTTCCGAAAAAGAAAAAATCTTTTCTATGTGCAAATTTGCAAATAATAATTTTATTTCCGCTATACATCTATACAAACCATCATCCCTTTATATAGAAAAAAAAAAACATATTCACACTTATTCTTTACGCACAAACGAACAGGAAATCTGAAATTTATCTTAATTGGATATTTATTAAGCTTGCATCTCACGTAGGACATATGGAAGTATTTTTTGTTGGTTGTTTTTGTTGTCAAAAGTATAGAAAGTTTCGGAAGGATACTTCATACACATACACATACAAATAGACATATGGGCTTACTACATAATAAAGATTGAATATACCTATAAGAATCCCCTTTAATCATAAAATGTTATCTGATATTAAATTTTATGGACTTTGGCCATATAGGAATACCTGCATTTGTGACTTGCACTTCTTTGAAAAATCCTAACAATTCTGCACCCTTCATCTAAATAGACACAATTTTACAAAGCTTCTAGGACCTACGAGTATATAGTATAAGTTTTCGGCCTAATCACCAATTTTTGAAAACCCCATCACTCAAGGGACGAAAGAGTGTCTGTGCCTGAACCATGTCAACTACACAATGATAATCCTTATTTGAGCACATGAAATCTATACAAACCCTCGGGGGCACAAAAGAAAAAGAGCACACACTCATATCCTCGTCGTCGTCATACCTTCCAGAACTCAGAAGTTCGTATCGCATAAATAAGGATATTGTTCAGTGAAATGCAATTACTCATCACAACCCCCACTCTAACTTCGACTAACAACTCCCTCTATTCTCTATATCAGGCGGAAGAGGTCATTTTGTAACCAAAAATTATCTATATAAACCCGTTCGTCCTGATGCTTGAAAATGCAGGTTTACATACACAAAGTATCTTTGTATCTAGATACATTATCCACCACGCCGGCCGTTATTGCTGGTCGTGGGAATAGAAAGTCCTGCTTGTGTAGTAAAACAAATTCATTTGCTCCTGGATGAGTTGAAAAGTATACCACACACAAATGTATCAAGGGGTGCGGGTGGACGGATAAGAATTATGCTCCTGGTGGTTTTAGTGCCGACCATTATGCTTACCACCACCACCGACCGGGCAATTGGATACTTTTCTGCAATATTATCTCCCTTGCTGCCGCGCTCCACCATACAAACTGGGATATGAAGGATCTTTAAGTTCAATACGCGTGAGTTTTATTTTTGCTGGTCGAGTATCTGTAATCCTTTATTGCAATTATAGTATCGTGTTTCTGCGCCCAGTTAGTGGGTGATAATAAAGAACAAAGCAAAATCAATACCACTGAACATATTATACACAGAGAACACTTGTTTTCCGCCAAGAGCATACACATTATTATACACACCCGACACACCCCTACGCACATGAATATTATCTAGTAGGTAATCGGAGAATCAGATCGGTCCTTTTAGTCCTTATAATATTAAGGGGTGGTAGAGAAACGAAAAAAAAAAAAATCACTCTTAACAAATTTCGGTTTTTAATCTTCCCCCACGAGCCATACGACACACATCGCTAACACAAACATAACACACACACACCCCCATGACGAAGAAGAAGAAAAGGGTCCTTTTTTATGGTCCCGGGTCAGGGTAGAATTACTGCACACATTTTTCCTGTTTAGAATTCAGGTCGAATGAAGGAAAAGAAAGGAAGAAAGAAAGGGTTTGTGCCTCACATTATTATCCTTATTCTGGCCATTTACACACACACAAAATACATTTATACAAAAAAAAAAGGAGAAGTAGAGTCTTCAGGCTTTCTGCAGGTTCTTGGTTTTTATGATTTTATTGCTTTCGCACATATATAAATAGTGTAGTCCTTTTTCGCGCATACATATACACACAATTTCATTTCAATTCATTTTCATACTCTAAAAAACGGTCTAAACGACTAAGAGGTAGATATATCGTAGATATAGGTTCGCCTCATATCTCGTATATGGGTCCATATCCTGAAGGTAATAGATAAATACTCGTACCTACTCCTTTGATTATTACTTTCCATTTAGGTATAAAGGGAGCTCAAACATATACACGAGTATGAAAAAATAGAAAGAGATGTAGAGCAGCAGATACAATTTTATATTGTGAAAAGCTTGGGGTTATGAAAGCGAAATCTTTCTTTATATTTCTTTTCTAAGCTTTATGGTAATTTTTTTTTTTTTTTTTTGTAGAACAGTTTTTTTTTTTTTTGTACAATTTCTCTTTTATTAAATACTTTCTTGTTTGTTATTTAAAGGAGTGAACTAGGTAAAAGTATACCCTATCGAAGGATGTTATAATTTTACGTTTACAAATGTTTTTTTTTTTCTTTGTATATTTTTGTGCTTTAGGGATTAAAAATTGATTTTTATTGGCACGCGTGTTCAAAACCAAAAGAATGAGAAAAGGATGAAATGGAAAGGCTATAAAGAGTGAAAAATGAGTTTATTTTGTGACTTGCTTCATTTTTTTTTTGTTGTTGTTGAGAAAGAAGAAAAAGTGAAACGTTAAAATTAATGGTCTTTCGTTACACATTTGTTTTGAAAAATGTCCTTACAAATAATAAAGGAGCAACAAAAAAAAAACAAAATAAATAACAAGTTAAAAATAACTTTGGCATGAGAAGACATTAGTGAGAGTGAATTATGTGTGAGTTTGTAAGTTTATGGCAAAAAGTCAAAGAGATCCTATATAATGGCATTTTTTGGGGACAAGTTTTGGATTTAATATTTGAGGTTTTTCTCTCTTATACCTATATCTTCTAAGAATGAAATATTTATCCATTTTTAAGGAAAAGAGGAAGTAAAATTGTAATAAAGTAAAGTTACAAATGTCACATACACAACAAGAAAATCAATTAACATTACACAATTTAAGAGAATACAAATAAGAGAAAACTACATCATTTTAGTAAATTCACCAGGATAAAGCTGAAATCTACTTCGATTATTTATTAAATCACGTTCCATACACATCAAGCACGTGTTTTATAAAATAAGAAATGTCCCATTGCGGTCAAAGGAAGCAACCTACTTACCCCGATGATACTTTCATAATTCATAATATGTACCTACCTATGTGAAGGATATAGTAGTACCTCGTGGCATGTGCGTTGGACTGTCATGCCAAAGGCCTGGGTTCGATTCCCAGCCACTGCCACCTAAAACCAGAAATGTTTTTCTAGAGATACTGCCTTTTGCGAGGAACCTTCAAGAGTCATGAATAAGTCCTTCTCATTTAGCCGTTCGGACTCGGAAAAAAAACTTAGGTCGACTCCATTCCTGCCAACAACACGCACTCAGGAATGGTTGAGAGTTGTAAGTCACTAGCCCCTGGTTCTTCATGAGCTGTTGCGCCACCAAATTTATGTGAGAGATAAAGCCTGGTGCACGACACAATTTCTGATAACGGACTGAGGTTAATCATCTTTGCAGCGGAATGAAGCACTGTGGTGGCTGTTCCCAAATCTTAAAATCTATCCACATTGGGACATGGAGATATTTTGGTCAAACAACCACCAACCAGAATGACCACATTTTGATCGACTCAAGGCATTCCTCCAGTATCAAGGATGTCCAAAAGCTTCCAGGAGCCAACCTTGACGCGGACCACTACCACATTGAATAAAAATAATAAAATAAATTTGGTGGCACAACAGCTGGCGGAGAACCAAGGCCTAGTGACTTACAACTCTCAACCATTCATGTGTGCGTGTTGTTAGCAGGAATGGAGGGGACCTACAATTTTTTGCCGAGTCCGAACGGCTAGATGAGAAGCACTTATTCATGACAAGTATACTCTTGGAGGATTTGTCAGTCCCTCGCAAGAGGCAGTACCTCGGAAAAAACCATTTCTGTTTTTAGGTGGCAGTGGCCGGGAATCGAACCCAGACCTTTGGATTGACAGACCTACGCACTAACCATTATGCCACGAGGTACTACCACATTGAAGTCAAGGTAAATTCTGCGGATATCCAGAAAAAAGCTAAAACAGGGGAATACTTTGAGGAAATTCGACTTCGGACGGCTACAGTCGCAAGAAATCACTCTCTCGCAACCACTTCATGAATAGTCTTATCACGAAAGCTTCAAACATCGAGAACCAGTATAGAAGCATTCACAGGAAGCCATCAGAAATACCAACTCTGACGTGCTGGACCTTACGCGATGACTATACAGCGAAACACCTGGTTCGACGAAAAATACCGGCAAGTTCATGCAGTCAAACAACAGGCATACAAAGCGGTGATGCTTAGAAGGACCAGAGCTGCTCGATATATGTGCAGAAGAAGAGAGGAACACCGGCTTCTTAGAAAAAGAAGCAGCATTGGAAGCGCATAATCGAGGAAATTTATGGAAGCCATTACAGAAAATGAAGTTTGGAAGTTTTACCAAAAGGTAAAAGGAACTTTCCAAGGTTACAAGGCTTGAACAATCAAGGGAACTTCGTTGTAGAATCGCAGTTGGTGCTGCGGATCTGGAAAAAACAATTTATGCAAATTGTAAAATGGCGATGATGAATCGAATATCACTTCCATGCAATTTGCAATATTCAACTTGGATGACGTAGGCGGTCCACCCGCTCTTAACGGAGTGAAGATAGCTGAATTAACAAATGGCCTAAGGGCAAAGCTGTTTAAAGTGATCAATTGATTAGGAGTATGCCTCAACTTATCTGCAAAATATGGTCGGACGAAATCATGGAAAACTGTGGAACCTGTATTGCGAAGCCGAGACCACCATAGGCTATCAACCACCGAGAAAAAAGAGCCCGTGGTATGATGAGGACTGCGCGGTATTAAAGCAGGAGACGGAAAATGCACGAATGCAAATGCTGCAACGGAAAAAAGAGCAGCAAGAGAGGAGTACCGTGAAAAGAGAAGGAAAAAGAAAAAACCCTGGCTAGAAAGAAAAGATCATCCGTAGCCTCTCAGCTTAGGTATATTGAGGATTCTAGCACCGCCATCAACAACCACCGGTAATACAAAACAGCCAAGCAACTGGCATGTGGATATAAAGCCAGCAAGCAAGCTCTTCGAAACAGCGAAGGAACCTAGTCACCGAAGAACAGTGAATTGTAGACATGCTTAAGCAGCATTTCCAGCAGCTGCTCAATGGGCATTCTGTAGAGGAAGTGACAGGAGAACAAAGAAGCATGAGACCAGTCATTGAAGATCCAGCCCCAGCGCCCAGTACAGAAGAGATTAAGAAAGCAATCCACAAGCTTAATAACAACAAATCCGCCGGCTCGGATGGCCTACCTGAGGAACTTTTCAAGTATCAAGTATGGAGGAGATGTCCTAGTGGGATGTATGCACCAGCTCTTCAACCAAGTGTGGTAGGGGGAAAGTTTGCCCGACAAATGTTCAATTAGCTTCATATGCCCAATCTACAAAAAAGGTGATCCTATGTCGTGCAAAAACTACAGAGGTATATCCCTGCTTAATGTTGCATACAAGATCCTATCTAACGAACTATGTGAGCGTCTTAAACCTTTCTGCAACACTATGAGCGGCACGTACCAATGTGGCTTTAGGCTCGGATGATCAAATCTTGGAAAAGACCAACGAATTTCAAGTCGAGACCCACCGTCTTTTCATCGCCTTCAAAGCCGCATATGATAGCATAAGTCACCAAGAGCTTCTATTGGCGATGTCGGAACTCGGGATTCCGAAAAAAACTGATCCAGCTATGCCACATGACATTACAAAATATACGTTGCAACATGCAAATAGGTAACAGCTCATTCGAGCTATTCCAGACATGAACAGGGTTCAAACAAGGACATGCCCTTTTATGTGAATTCTTCAACCTAGTCCTGAAACAGATAGTTCGCAAGAGTGGTGTTAACCTGGAAGGAATTATCTGTAACATGTCTTCGTAGCTATTTGGCTATGCGGACGACATCGACATCATCGGCCGCTCCAAGCGAGCTGTATTAGAAGCATTCACAGCAATGGATGAACAGGCGAAATGCGTTGGTTTTGAAATGAACAAAGTATATGCTGTCAATAAAAAGCTTCATCTGTCCATATCCTAGAACAATACGTTACTGTTGGTAGCAGTAATTTTGTGGTAGTCAAGGAGTTCATCTACCTCGGAACAAACATCAACCCCACGAATGACACCTAAGTGGAAATCCGACGAAGAATTACCCTAGCGAACCGCTGTTACTTCGATTTGGTCAAACAAATAGTTTCGAAACTCCTTTCCCAAAAGACAAAGTACACGCTATACAAAAATCTAGTTTTACTAGTTCTACTCTACGGTGCCGGGTGCTGGACGATAAGAAAATAAGGGGAATTGATACTGGGCACTTTCGAGAGAAAAATTCTTCGGCGGATATTTGGTCCAATATGATAGGAGGGCGAATGGAGGAGAGGATTCAATTCAATTCAATTGAAGTAGTCCAAAGAGAGAAAACATGCTGACCACTCTGGTTCGGCCACTTCAAACGAATGAACAACAACGCTCCAGCCAAAAAAAAATCTTCGAATCCCAGCCCCCAGGTTAGAGACGACCAGGGAGACTGAACTTCTGCTACAGGGACCAGGCGGTTTCAGACGCAAGAACGCTTGGTCTCGAAGACTGGAGGGAGCGTTTGAGAGACCACAACCGATGGAAGACCGCAATATCTCGGACAGATTCCCTCCATGGATCGGGAGCCGGATAAGTAAGTAAGTAAGAAAGCATGCCTGATGAATGGAACCTCAGTTTTCCCGATTCTTAAGAAAGGCGTTCCTTTCCTATAGACAGCACCAACTTTATAGAGACATCCAGTCTCCTTAACATCGCATACAAGATGTTCTCTGCCGAACTTTGTAAAAGTCCGTAGCAATTCGTCAACAGCCTGATAGGTCCATACCAGTGTGGTCTTATGCCAGAAAAGTCCACCATCGACCAAATATTCGCATTAGATCAGACTTTGGAAAAAATCCTGGAATTTCAAATCGATGCCCACCACCTTGTCATCAATTTCAAGGCCGCGTATGACAACATCTAAAGAGACGAGCTATTTAGAGTGATGTCTAATCTTGGCATCCTGAACTCGTCCGTTTGTGAAAGAGAAGTATGGAGAATGTATGCTGCTCCATCAAGGTCAGCAAAAACCTCACCGATACCTTTTATGTTTAAACAAGGTTTTAGTCAAGTTGTCATGTGACTTCTTCAACATTGTTGTTCTTGGAAGAATAGTACAAAACAATCACGTTAATACAAAAGGCACATCAATCTACCAAAAGTCCGTCCAATAACTTACTTACGCCGACGATCTATACTTAATCGGACGAACAAAGTGTGATGTCAGAGGTGACTTCGTGGGTAGTGAGAAAGAAGTCAAGAAGATGTGTTTAACTGTGAATGATTAAATATATGCTGTCAACAAGAAAGGACACTCAACACCGACAACTAAGGCAGACCGTCACTAAAGACACTATAATTTCGAGATGGTCAGAGCTAAGAGCCTTCCTCTACCGAGACTCAGCTATTAACTCAGCAAACGAGTTAAGAAGAAGAAACGAGTTAAGAAGAAGAATTTCTCTTGCCAGTCGCTGGATACTCAACACTGACACCTCAGTCAGAACGTTACTATAAACGGCTATAATTTCGAGATGGTCAGAGCTCAGAGGCTTCGTCTACCAAGACTAAGCTAAAAACTTAGCAAACGACACCAGTGCTGAGATCAAAGGAAGAATTTCTCTTCCTAATCGCTGCTTGTATGGGTTAAGAAGGCAATTAGGGAGCAAAGCCCTCTATCGAGCAACTTTAGTGTCTCTGTATAAGACCCTTATAGGTCTTGATGTATGGTGCAGAGGCATGAATACTATTTACGATTGATGGGACTGCTTTAGGATGTTTTGGAATGGGGAAGAAAATACAAAACAAACCAAACGCGTTGAACAGCGACACAGATATACCCAACCAACGAATGAGGTGGCTGGGTCACCTAGGGCAAACGGACATCAATGCCCTGTCCCGGTAAAGTCTTTGAATCTAACCCCGTGGGACGGTGCGGCGCAGTATAGGGGAGGACAATGGAAGAGTTGACGTAAGCAAGTTCAAGAAGACATCAACCAACTTAGCTTGGGAAACTGGAGACAGCTGGCTAGAAACCAAGCAGGCTGGAAGATGCGTGTTGGTTTCAGGCTCCGGTTCTTCCCAGACTGTAGCGCCACCTTCAGTTAGTATCTAAGTTTGTATTAGTGTGTTTCTGTAGGGTGTCAGCGTAAATCTATTCATGGTGAAATGGCCAAATGTACTAAGGTCTTCTTGTGTCTTCTTGTCTTCCAATACCGAATTGGCTATATACAAAAAAAAACACCCTTTATTGAGATTCTAGTCAGAAATTTTACTAACTATATTCCTCAAAACTTATATCTGATATCTTAACCTAAGCTTGGCTTTTCTTACCATAAAAAATTTCTCTTTTGAAAATTTAAAATAAAACAATAGCAACTTAAGAAGCCAGTCTAAAGCTTAAACTTTTTGACACAGCAACGCGCCACTTGATCATATTAAACATATTGCAAAATAAATAAGTGTCAAAACTTAATTTAAATTAAAACCCCAACTGCATTTACCTTGACTGTCTCTTCTTTATAAAAAGTTAATTCAAAAGATAAATGCATACACTCAAAATAATTTCAAAAATTTTGCATCCTTTCGAATACAAAATGAGATATTTTGTCTTTTATTTTAAATGTAATTTCAAAACTTACTCGAAACTCATTTATGAATTTATAATAAGTTTTCTAGATTTCATTCTAACCATTGCCTCAGCAGAGTATGCGCTTGCTTTTTCATTTTATGTCATATTATGAGAGATATATCTACCTTAAAACTACACTACCTTACCTACATAACACTTTTTGTAAAGCTATAAAAGTGTAGCACAACTTGATTAGGTTAGGTACCTTACCTACGAACATATATATCTATATTTACAAACATTATTCAGATAATTTAAGTTTAAGGTAATAACGGGTGATTTTTTAGCTGGTTTGGTTTTGGCAACACTGGTTTTGACAGCTGACGTGTGTTTAGTACCTTGTGTCACTGTCAAACAGCTTCAGTTTGGTTTGCAATTTAACCATGGATCGTCTTACAAATGAACAACGCTTGCAAATTATTGAATTTTACTATCAAAATTCGTGCTCGGTTCGAAATGTTCATCGCGCGCTGCTTCCATTTTATGGTCGGCATTCTCGACCTTCTGAGCAGTCTATTCGGAAGATTGTGACCAAATTTCGCACCAAATTTACTTTGTTGGACATTAAACCACCAACACGTTTACGTACTGTGCGTAGTGAAGAAAATATTGCGGCCGTATCAGCTAGTGTGACAGAAGACCGCGAAATGTCGATTCGGCGCCGTTCCCAGCAGTTAGGCCTTTGTTACAGCACTACGTGGAAAATTTTGCGGAAGGATTTGGGCGTAAAGCCTTTTAAGATACAGCTGGTGCAAGAACTAAAGCCAGCCGACCTACCACAACGCCGAATTTTTGGTGAATGGGCTCTTGGAAAGCTGGCCGAGGATCCGCTTTTTTATCGAAAAATTGTGTTCAGCGATGAGGCTCATTTTTGGTTGAATGGGTACGTAAATAAGCATAATTGCCGCATTTGGAGTGAAGATCAGCCAGAAGCATTGCAACAGCTACCAATGCATCCCGAAAAAGCCACTGTTTGGTGCGGTTTATGGGCCGGCGGCATTATTGGGCCATATTTCTTCAAAGATGATGCGAATCGCAGCGTTACTGTCAATGGTGAACGCTACCGAGCGATGATAACAAACTTTTTTTTGCCCGAAATGGAAGTTCTTGACTTGCATGATATGTGGTTTCAACAAGACGGTGCCACATGCCACACAGCACGCGAAACAATGGCGCACTTGCGAGGCGAGTTTGGTGAACAGTTAATTTCACGTTTCGGGCCGGTCAATTGGCCGCCTAGATCGTGCGATTTGACACCATTAGATTATTTTTTGTGGGGGTATGTCAAGGCTAATGTCTATAAGGACAAGCCCGCTTCGATTGACGCACTGGAAGCCAACATCCATGCATTCATTCGAGAGATACCGGCCGATATGTGCGAAAGAGTATGCCAAAATTGGACTTAGCGGATGGGCTACCTGAGACGCAGCCGCGGTCAACATTTGCATGAAATTGTCTTTAAACATTAAATTGCAAGGTTCAAACTATCGATTCAAATAAATATTTCATTCATTTTTTCGAATTTTTTGTGTTTTTTTTTTTTAAAGTTCTAAACCTCTTAAAAAATCACCCGTTATTATTTGATGCGCCCTTCACAACATCCTGTGACAAAGTTACAAAATTTTCCCACCAGGGGTTTTTAAACTTTTTCCCCTTGATTCACATGGAATTTCCGAATAAGTTTTAAGAGTTGGACCATGTTTGCCTATCTTGTCTGAAGCTATATTATAGAAAAAAAAAAAAAAAAAACTAGAGACTCGTCGTGGTCCTGGTATATAGCAAAACTGTTAAGCACCACAGGGACTCCCTGACACAAACCCCACATATTCAAAGTGTGACAAGGACGATAAAACAGTTTCTCATTCTCACTAAAACTGAAGTCCCAAAAAAGAGTTAACATTTTACAACCTTATTTTTGTCACAAAAAAGGACGAAGTGTGAGTTCAAAAAAAAAAAATTAAATTACCTATGAGATGCGTTATAGCAGTAGTAAGGATGATAAGGAAATCTGTCTCGAATGATGGTTCCCTTTTCCATCCTAATTTAAAAGTACCGCTTACGTTCTTATCCTTGTCATAAGATTACAAATATTTTTTTATCTCTCCTTGCCTTCGTTTCTTAATTTTTTTTTTTATAAAAAGGATACATGCATGGAGTAAAAGGGTAAACATTTATTTGGTTTTTTTTTAATAAAAACCAAAGCGTACGCGAATACGAGCTCCATATAAAGGAACACTTAGTCGATAAAACTTTTAAAGAAGAAAATATTTTTGAAGAAAATGTCATAATGACGATATAGGAGAGAGAGAGAGAGTGAGAGAGTGAGGGAGAGATGATGATCACACAATTTCTTATTTGAATTAATTAGAAAGCACAGTTACGCGGTGCCGTGATATGTCATTAAGTGTCTTTATTTTTTTTTGTTGCAGAACGCGAAGAAAGTCTTTGCTCTGCCTTGGCAAGAAAAAAGGACTAAAAGGAGAACATTATACGAGTATTCACTTAATATTTTGAATAACAAGGACTAGCTATGGGAAGGATAATATGGAAAGAGGCAAAAACTCAGCTCAGAGTGTGTAATCAGAGGCACAAATTGAAATTATTCATACATGCTTCGTTTGAAGATATATAAAATATACACAAACACACATAAGAACATCCAGATTTTATAAAAGAACGTTGTTAGATATAATTGCTAGTACCTTACATTCATACATATATGTTTGTATATAATAACGATACCCATTGAGTTTTTAATTAAATGTTCCTTCCCATTATTTTCATATTTAATTACGCGCTGCTTCACTTATACATAAATAAATAGACACACTCTGGGATATACAAACACACACACACACACACACACCCATACACATAATATATGTATGATTTTGAATTTTTATTATATACTTAATTTTAAATTATAGTTCCCCGCTTTGTTGTGTTGAAATTACATTTAATAGAATTAATCTCATCGCACCACATATAGGTAGGATATGTATAAGGATAAAGTGTGATGAAAATTAATTGATTGGAATTTAATTATACGGAAAATGAATGAATATTTGAAAATTATAAGGTTTTCAATGAAACTAGAGGATGAGTTTTTGCATGTTCTATAGGTTAATTGAAATTTCGTCCTTAATTGCATAGGATATAATTTTTGGCTTAAGATAGCTATTGGTGCGCTTGTTTAATGAGACCTTCTCATACTTTCTTGATTTGTTAATATTTGAAAAGGTCCTGGCTTAGATACATGATCAAGAAATAATTATTGAAGCACACTCAGAGAAAGAAGTCAGGTAAATAATTAACCTGGGCCCTTCTAAATTTACAAGGTGAATAATACCAAATATAGTTACAGACATTTCAGAAATGTACCTGATTTGAATAACCTTATATTAAGTGTTTAATTAGATTGGTGGTCTCTATTACCATATTCAAGTTGATTTAAGAAGATGAACTGTTATTTTAAATCGGAATTCTGGTAAACAATGAATTTCCACAATAATAGAGCTTATTTTAACGGAGATCGGGTTCTTCTAACACTGGTTGTTGTGAATTTCAATTTTACCAAAAATCAGGTTGAAGTTACGTTTTATATGGTTATTTTTCCAATGTTTACTTGTTGAATTAAACCTGGCCTCATCTTAAAGAAACACTCTGCCAGTTTATTTTAACGTGACACCAGTATTAGAGCACAAACACAGAGGCTATCCGATAATTATTTGAATTTAATCTGGCCGCCTGTTCGCCTTTCTCATGTTAAATTAACTAGATATTCCTGTTAAATTTACAGGACGTTGAAAATTTTATTCATGTTTACATGTTAACCAGATTTACAGGTAAAATAAGCAAGATTCTCAGGTTAAATTTACAGTTTTACTTTTTTAAGGCAGTGTCAAATTTACCTGAAACCAATGTTGATTTTAAACGACATTAAAATCAGGTATCAGTTTAAGCAGTTAACCTGGTCTACCGAGTTGAAAAATAACAACCTGAAAATCAGGTATAATAAACCAGAAATTGGTTGGTTATATCTGCTTTTTCTCTGAGTGCAGGACATGAGAATATATACTTAAGCTATTCTGTACAAATTCTTGACTAAAGACGTTATCGAACCAGCATCATTTGCTTTTCAACATTTGGTCCAATGTCACTTGAATTGGAATTTCAATTGAAAAGTTAGCATATTATGAAACTTCCCAATTCATAGATTGAATTACTGACCAACTATGTCCCGTGTGGCTGGCACCAAACATGTAGAAATCAAATATCACTGATGTCAAGTCGAACAAACTCAGATGTTCAAAAATATTCTTTCGCCCTGATACAATAGCCAACTCTGAATTGACCGTTACATAACCATCATTTTCATGAGAAGCCCTTATCCACAGATACCCTTGGAGGATTTTTCAGTTCCTTACAAGAAGCAGTACCTGGGAAATAATTTTGGGGGGAAACAGCTGGGAATCGAACCCAGACCTACGACATGACGGTCTAGCACCCTAACTAATCCATTTTGCCCACAGCAGCAGGCACACAGGAATGGTTGAGAGTTGTAAGTCACTAAGCCCGCTGGTTTTCCACGAACTGTTGAACCACTATCCCGGATGGTCCAATTTTTGTCGATGAAATGGATTCTTTGGAGATACATATGGGTGTGTCCACAAAACCAAACAAACAAAAAGTTTTGCTTATTGACAAAACTATTAGAAGATAAATCAAAATGAGCTTGATCGCTAAAGATGAATTATCGATGAAATTAGGTTGCTTTTTTTTGTCAAACTTTGGCTGAGCCCAAAAATGGCAAAAGCTTTGACTGTTCGAATGATAAGGAATCTTCGTTTTTGGAGTTATGTTAATTTTTTTTTTAGATTTAGGGCCAGATATTAACATTCGTTATAATGTAAAGATTAAAGATTCACAATTCCCCTGAACGGGGAGTAGCCTCCTTTATCTTCTTCTAGCAAACTGTCTTACGATTCACGCGCTAAGTTGTTTGAGGTGCTCTTCCGCTTGCTTGCGAAACCTGTTACGATATTCTCCTCTTCTTGTTGTGAAGGGCAATTTAGTGTCAATCTTCCTTAGTGAATCCAATTGTAGGTGGAATAGAATAACTAAATGCAAAATATCCAGAAAGTTCTGGCCCGCCTATAATAAATCCCAGACATAGCCAGGGTCGTTGCAACCTGTATTGGACACTAGCCAGCAGGGGAACATGCGGAGAGGCTGGGTGTTCCTTACAATACTCATTGTCGTAGCTTTGACGACCAGTAAGAAAAGGAAAAAGTATTTTGTTTTTTTTGTAATTGTCCTGCATTGGCCAGAATGAGAGCACAATCGTTTAGGACGACCTCAACGAACTTTCTGAAATCAAAAATTTTCTATCGAAGACAAAATCGGTTGATTCTGTACCATGTTCACCCCCAGACCCCAAAGACCGTGAGCAATCGAAATACAGGCCTCTGCTGGGTTCCATGATGCTAAATGAAAACGATGATTATTTGGATCGTTTGCGCTCCGGTGCCATTCTGTTATCTGCCGAGCTCGGCATATCGTAGCTGGCTTTGGGCGAAATGCGATCTATTCGAGTCAGTGTCTTATGTTCCCCCTCTTGACGTTGGTGCTAGCCCATAATATACTACAACCATACCCTAAATCCATTCTAAATCAAAACAAAGAACTCTGGTCTCATGGTGGATGCTGATATTCACTTTTTCTCTGGAAACCACCCGTCATGCCGAAGAGGCCGACGGAAGCCCAGGAAGAAGACTCGCATTCAATCATGTATCTGGAAGACCCCCTAAGGAATCAGGTTTGTGAAGTTGTACAAAAAAACCTACAAACCCACTTTCACCCACAGGTCATACGAGTTATGGGATCAAAACGGCACAATTCAGGGCCAATTGAGAACCAAGCGAGTGTTACGCCCGTGCCAGCATTTCTATCTCCCTTCCTTTCCCCTTCTTCGCTGTCCGACGGGGTTGAATTCAAAGCAGCTGGAGCATTTACGTCCATTAACTCAAGTGAAACAGCCGAGTCAGTCGATAGTTTTTCACTTTTGTGGCTATGTCGGTGTTCCTGTAGAGCTTGTGTAGCTCGTTGTTATATCTTCTTCACCATCTATTCTATTTTTCCACTTAAAACAGCCAAAATGCCTCTGCATCATATTATATTATACGGGGACACTTTAATTGCTTGAGAGATTACCTCCTCAACTGCCTTCTTAACCCAAAGAAACAGTGATTGACAAGAGTAATTCTTTGTTTGATTTCACCACTGGTTGAGTTCACTGAATAGAAAGCGGAGCCTAGGTACACTTCTGACTACCTCGAAAAAAAAGCTGTTAGTGGTGACATTATATTCGAGACTTCGGTGTTGGGTGCCATTTTTTGTCTACCAGCATATATTTGGCCTTGGCTGCAATTACTGTGTTACCTATTTTTCGGCTTGCTTCTCAATACTCACATAGGCACTACTAACATCATGCTTTGTTCGTCCAATTATGTCAATATATTGACAGCGTAAGAGTGTAAAAGGACGAAATTTTGAAAGATTGTACCTCGGATGTTTATGTGAAAGTTAAGCATAATTCTTTCAAGAATTTTGTTACAGAAGTCGCTTAACAGTGCATCGCCTCGTATGATACATCATCAAAAGTATCGGTGAGGTTTTTGACAACCTTGATAGAGCAGCAAGAAGAGTTTGGGATAGATGCTTAAACTAGACATTACTCATAAATAACATATGTAGCTCATTTCTATAGGTGTTATCATATGCGGCCTATAAATCGATAAAAAAAATGGTTGGTATCGATTAGAAACTCCTGTTCTTTGCAAGATCTGCTGTTGTGCGAATTTGTGGGCAATGCTGGAATTTCTGGGCCTTAAACTACACTGATAAGCACCTATCAGATTGTTGACGAATGGCTTCCAGCGTTCAAAGAAGTTGATGCAAGGGAGTTTGGTACCTCTGAAGTTGAAGCAGTCCAAAGGATCGCCATTCCTTACCATCGGGAAAAGAATGCTAAAAGTCCTTCAACAGGCATGCTTTCCTCCAATCATATTTTAAAGATGATCTGGTACATAATTATGTCCGATTCGTCACCAGCTCAGCTACAAGACCATCAATTTTGTCAGCTTTATTAGACTTAATTCTTTAGCTATCTTCACTTCATCGAGAACGATATAACGGAATTTTTAGCCTACTTCTTCCAGCTTGAATGGTGTTATCGCAGTTATACAATTTGCACAAATAAGCACCCACTGAGATTCCACCACGATGTTCCCCTGATAGTGCATGCAGGAATCGGTTTGGATCTAGCAAGCCTGGAAGGATCTTTTTACATCTTAAAACTACCAAACTTCATTTCTGTGAGATTGTGCGCTTCTCATGATCCTTCTTTTTCTTTCCGAGAAGCCGGTGGCTCTCTCTCTTTTTCTGCTCGCAAGCAGCCATAGCCCTCTTCTATGCAATGCCAAGGTGAACTAGAGGCTTGCCTTTGGCAATCGCCAGAGATCGCATCACTGAAGGCTTTCTGGCAATACCTCCACTAATTTTTGATTCTTGACGAAATAAGGCTATTTAAAAAGATGTGAGAGACTATTGGAATTGTGACTGTAGTCATCTGACGCCAAATTTTCTTACAGTATTTCCATATTTCTGATGTGGTAGATATTTTTAGAATTACCTTGGGTTCAAGGAGACTCAAAGTTGGCTCGTCAGAACCTTCAGACATCCATGATATGGAGG
This sequence comes from Dasysyrphus albostriatus, assembly GCA_946251815.1. NCBI lineage: Eukaryota > Metazoa > Arthropoda > Insecta > Diptera > Syrphidae > Dasysyrphus > Dasysyrphus albostriatus. Next base: position 26,366,968 of record OX276335.1, read on the forward strand.
ATTGCCTTGCCTTTATCGCATGATTAATCTGGTTGGCGATTGATTGACCAGGATATCGCCATCTTGCCTTTTGCATATTGAGATGAGGGAGTTAAGTTTATTATTAGTCGGTCATCGGAGTTGATATCGTACAGGCTATGCAGAAACACGCATTGGTCTCTTAAAACCAAAATTTCAAAATATATACTTATTTTTTTTTTAAACAAAACTCTACTTCAAAAGAAGGTTACTGTTTTAGGAAAAGCTTATTCGGTACTTTTTTTCAAAAATTTCACTTTTAATTTAGTCAATTTTTTTTTCTAAAAAGTTGGTAAAATACTCACAATCAGTTGAATGTGCAAACAAACGGCTTAAATACAAATTTATTTAGAAACGTGTCGATATGTATTCTTGGTCACTTTATTGGACCGTCTTCCTGTAATTTTATGGGAAACTTGTGTTTTGTTATAAAAATTCGTTTGCTCGAAATTTTAGAAAAAAAAGAATAGTGAAGACGAACTACTAGATACAAAGCTCAATTATTTGGTTACTTGACTAGAATGTCGTCTACTTCCATTCCTCTACTCATACAGTTTTATGTTCATCATTCCAACGTAAAAATATTCAGTTTTAAGTCTCACTCATGTATGTATAACTACTTCCTGTAATTTGTATTTTAATCACTCAATTTTCATGTTGGTTTCCTTGATATGTTTTGTTCACCTTTAACTGTCATTAAAATATAAAGGTACACATAGACATTGACATTCCTAGTAAACAAAACAAAATTTTTTAAACACCTTCACTATAAGAAGCAATTTAATAAAATGTATGTAGCTATATAAGTCTATTTAAGTATTTCTTGCAGACATTAAATAAACGGTTTTTATAACTGCCCTTCCCCCCCACAAAGAATTAAAATTTCTTCCTTCAAACTTTTAACTTCTCTGAATGTCTGTGGGATATAGTCTACTTCCCTTTTCTGGCTTTAATGTCCTTTTGGCACGAAACCGAAAACAGATAGACATTGGGCATTACCATTTAACAATCCAATTTCAAAACCACGATGACGATGGGTATTATTAAAAAAAAAATAAGTACTGAAGTGGGTTGGCTGTAGTGAAACGACGTCTACCAACACCAACGAAGAGACAAACTCTGTTGACAAAGTGTTTACAATTTTTAAGATCCTACCATCAGAACACCGTTGTTTTTATATCACTTCAACAGCAAAAATAAAAAAAATAAAAATCATAATAACAATAAAAGCCTTCCAAAAGTATCAGGAAACTCTTTAAATTGAACTTTGTCGCCAGCCGGCTGACCAAATGGTCAGCATTTATATTTAGCACGAAAACACTTCGGACTTCGTCATTTCAAACCAATAATAAATTTATAATGACCACTCTTGAAAAAAGAAGAATCCTCTGCGATCTGACACATCAAATAGTCAACAAGATAACAAAGCCATCGAAGATACAAATAATAACTTAAGTGCTTCACTAGGTCGCTCTTAGGTGCTCTTATTTTAGATCTTAGTACTTGTGTAAGTGTTTTTGGTATTTTTATATTTATTTGAAACATTAATCTTACATTCTGTCGTGGGTATTTGGGAACTAACTGTGGAGCTACTTTCGAGACTATTTTTTAAGTGAGGGTACCCTCTACTCCCAAATGAAAACGTACCTTAAGAATGCGTATTCATTGAAAATGCAAAGGTATATGGCAAATGTGTTCATGAAATGAGCTCTTGGAAAATTAAAAAATGTTCCAGAATAACTCTAATGAGTTTTATAGTGAGAGTACCATTTACTCTCGGATAGAAACGTACATTAAGTGTGCATACATAATGATGATGATATTATCTAAACTACTATATAGTTTTATAATAAGAGTACCCTCTACTCTCGGATAGACAAGTACCTTTAAAATGCAAAAATTGAAATTGCATTGATATATGGCAATAATCATGAAAATCGTGGGGCGTAAGAAAGCATTTCTAGAGTAATTCAAAGGAGTTCTCTAGTGAGAGTACCCTCTACTCTCGGATGGAAATACATAGATATACGGACAGAATGTCCATGATATTATCACGCAGATTGTAAGAAATCTAGTCTAGAGTTACTTCCAACAGTTTTCTAGTGAGAGTACCCTATATTCTCAGATGGACGTCTTTAGAATGCGAAAATTAAAATTGCATAGGCATAATGGAAATAATCTTCAAGAGATAAGCTGGTGGGATGTTATAAATCCTTTCTGAAACTACTCCCAAGAGTTTTGTAGTGAGAGTACCTTTTACTCTCAGATGAATATAAGTAATACTCTTCATTCTCAGCCTTATTTTAAGTTTTTATGAATGGGTTTTATTTTGGGCGGTTCTTATTTCTTCTGATTTTACTCTCCCACGTTTCACTTTCAATAATAATTAAATTATTTTTTCTATTATAACTTGGCAATGAGTACTTTGTTAAAAGGTAAGGGTTGGATTCGTAGCATCACATACGCACCACGGGAACTTAATTGAGAACTATACGAGAGTAAGATCTGATTTTAATATTTTTCTTTTTTTACAAATCCAAAACTTGTCCTTATAGTAACTTCTTCACAAGTAAAATATAATAACCAATTGGAATCATTTTTTGTTTGAAGAAACTCTCTATCTCTCTATTTCCTGAGGGGTTCGCTTATGTATATGACGAACATTAATTCTCTACTGAATGACAGGCCACAGTTACCTATAGTCGACATCATCGTTTGGTCGTCCTCATCGACGTCGTCGGTCGATGCTGTCGATTTTTTTCAGTGTAGTTGTCAGTGATGATGGTTGTGGTCCGGCAGTCCTTTCTTCAGGCCTTGCAATAAAAACTGAATTATAGATCTCGGGCAAACGTGTTGTTCTGCCTTCATATTATTATTATTATTTTTTTTTTTTTACTATGATGCTGACATAGAGCATTTCTGAAATGATTTTAATTGCAGCCGTCAGGAGAGATAGCCACATACACATAGCCATACACAATACACACACATGACATGCAACATGGAAATAGATCTCCTTTGACAGCTGCTTTGCTCTTGATATGTGGTGGAATTTAGTTCTTTTGATAGGAAATAGACGGGCAGCAACAGAAATAATAAAAAAAAAAAAAAACGGACGAATGGGCAACTTGGGTATATGCATGCCTCGATGGAGAATTATTTTATGAGAAGAAAAACAACTTACTCAAACTCATAGCTGGATACAGGTTTGGGTATCTTTTTAGATATTGTGTATTATAAGATGTGGTGGGCTCATGGCACATGATGTAAAGGCCTTTTTCCTTCTATATCCAGTCATACGAAGGTTTCAAGAAAAATTATAACTCATTCTGAAATGAAGCACTTAAGTCGTCAAATTTGAGTTGCGTTGAATTAAGAAGATTCCATTTGATTTACGATAAGCGGAAGGACAGGTTGTTTTTTTGTTTTTTTTTCGTGAAATGAATATCTATCTTTTGTGAGCCATGATGGAACAACTTTAAGATTAAGGTTAATTTAGATTGATGTCACTGTTTAGATGTCACGATTTATACATGATACATAGCTGTATTCAAATTGGATGGGTGTCTTTAGATTGCATGCAATCAAGAGATTATGCCAAATGAGTCGAAATGGAACGTGCAAATTTACAGGTTTTTTTAGTCAACTATGTGTTTGCTTTGAAACATATAAACTCAACTTCAAGCTGCAGTTCCTCGACGCATGATGGTAAGTGCGTTGGACTGTCATGTCGAAGGTCTGGGTTCGATTCCCAGTCGCTGCCACCTAAGAACAAATATGCTTTTAAAGAGGTATTGCCTCTTTCGTCTTGCGAGGAACTGACAAGAGTATACTTGTCATGAATAAGTGCTTCTCATCTAGCCATTCGGACTCGGCAAAAAAATTGTATGTCCCTTCCATTTCTGCCAACAACATGCACACAGGAATGGTTGAGAGTTGTAAGTCACTAGGCCCTAGTTTTCCACGAGCTGTTGCGCCACAAATTATTTTTTTTTTTAACTGTGTTAAGCCATACAAATCTTTTTTATAAGGTTAGAGTTATGGCAATACTTAGGTAACTGGGTGCATTCTATCGATTCTATTTATTTTATCAAGAATTAAAAACGTGGAACTGCTGAATACCTATTTACAGTTTTCTATAAATTAAGGATACAAAAATAAAGCTAAATTTAAGAAACATTTTTGTTGATTAAGGGCCAGTTAAAACACAGGTTATCATCTTAAAAATCTACAACCATAAGTTTATTGAAACAAGGCAGGATTCTTACTTAGACGAGGCTTCTTTTCGAGGGACAGACAATGACTCTAAACATTTGTACATTTGTATACATTTGTTATTAGAGTAAGGTTTAGAGCTTGAATGAAATGAGAGTATAGAAAAACCGAAATATTAAAGAAACTAGGCGGTAGTATAAGAGTCGCCAAAGCCTACAAAGAGCAGCGGAGCGAGAAGATCTCCGCTGTGCACTCACCTGCTACTGAATGCTAACAAACAGTGTTTCCAGTATCGCGATATCATCAAAGAGGTAGCCCAAACCGCAATATTCTATCAATCATCCACGAAAGAGAACCCGTAGTATGACACTGAATGCCTGTTACTGAAAAAGGTGGCAGAAGGTGCATCAACGAAGATACTGTAGCGCAAATTTAAAGCAGCAAGAGAGGAGTTTTGAGCAAAGAAAAAAGAGGAGAAAAAGACATTGCAAAGAAAGAAGAGTGCGTGCGCAGCCTCCCAGCTAAAAGAGATCGAAAAGTCTCGCGGACGAAATAACACCCAAAAGTTTTGTAAAAATCCAAGAAACTTACTTAACTGGTTGTAAGATCGAGACGCAGGCTATTTCAAACAGCGAAAGTCACCTAGTCACCGAAGTACAGGGAGAAGTAGATGCATTCAAGCAGAATTCTAAGCAGCAGCTTAAATTGACATCGAATAGGGCCAGTAAAGCAATGATAACAGTAGACGAACAATTGTTCTGGCGAACTTGTCAGATCAGACAAAACTATATGATCTTATGCAACTAGTTACAGTTTAGTCGTTTGGTTCGTCCGAAACTGAACGAGTTCGTCTCAACGATTGATCGTTTAAATTAATTTCATTTTTCTCCAGTGGTCATAAGGACAATAAGGTTCGTTGCAATAAGTATCCACTCTATGTCCATAGCCTAATCCAAAATACCCAGTTCCACCAACCAGCATAGAAGTTGTGGACTTAACAATTGAGAAGCTTAAGAACAACTAGCTCAATGGTATTGGATAGCGAAGTTCTTGTAATACAAAATGGACGTGTTTATACATAAACTCATCAGCCATGTTTGGGCGAGGGAAGCATGCCCAATGACTCCATATGTTCTATCTACAAAAAAGGTGATCATATGTCTTGCAAGTACTATCGAAGTATGTCCTTAACTACGCATACAAGATTCTACCCAACGTACTGTGTGGGAACTCGTATCTTAAGCTGTTTTGCATCACTACAGCCACAACACTTCCAGCTATTCAGATTGCACGACCGAAGAGCAAATTTTTAGTCTCAGGCAAACCAGGCATTGATTGTTAGAAGCGGGTTGTGGCAATGGCTACAATTGGAATCCCAGAAAAAATTGACCCAGTTGTGTGAGGTGACAATGGAATGGGTTGGGTTCCGAAAAAAAAAGGTGCGATATCATTTGATTTCTTCAATTGTCTTCTTCTAGAGGGTATATTGCGAAGAGCAGACATTAAAGGCACGTTTTTCAACAAATTTGTTCACACGTAAGAGGAAGTTCACGCTCTACAAAACTCTTATACCGCTAGTCCTACTTTATAACGCCAAGGGTTGGGCGAGCAGCAGAAAGGGAAAGCTGTTAAAGGGCTCTTTAGGAAGAAAAACTCTTCAACGGATATTACTTTGGGCATGTGTTTGACGACAGCCAATGGAACTCTAAGAGCTGTATCAAGACGTGGTTGTTATCCAGAAAATCGAAAAAAAGTACACTATATTTCCGCAGCTACATCGAGCGAATGGACAGTAATGCCCCAACAAAGAAATCCCTGGAGCCCAGCTATCGCAGATGCCAGACAGCATGCTTGTTTCTATATGACTGGAAGCAGCTTGCTCGACATCGTAGAGATGAAAGGCCACTGTGCTATGACTTAAGGTTGTTACCCTTCATGAACGGATAAGTAAATATGAAAGTAATTACCTTAAATCAAATGCTTGTTTAACAAAATTACAAAGAGATTCTATGGATTAAGTGACGCATTGTGTTTGAGTGAATGATCTTTAAATCTTCGCTCATCACCCCAGTAGCAGTGCAAGTCATACACAATGACAGGACAGCTCAAGAATGATTGAATGTTGGCGTGTAACATTAAGACAGTACATTATTTTGTTAGTTCGGGGTATTGTGAACTAAGGGCGAAAATAGCATAAGCCCTAGAATGAAACCCTAGGGAACTCTAGCAAGTCTTTGGAAGTACAATTGACATTTGGTTTCCAACTTCAAACATCACAGTGAACTTAGCAGGTATAACATTGTGTATCTCAAGAACCAAAAATGCTATTAACTTGCAGTACTACGCTCCAAATTTGCAGTTATTTGCGCCCATATTTGGTAAACTTTCAGGAATAAAAATGCAAAAAAAATATGCGAAAAAAAATAAAAATTCCTATCAAAGTTCCATTTGCCTTAGGAGAAAGTAGACTTCATAACTTCACAAATATTAGAAATTTAGAAATTTTGAAGCAGTTAATTTTCAGACCTGGCGAATATCTTCAACAACAAGATAGTTCGATAGTCAAGGATATATCTCTTCCACACAAAACCCGGATTGGCTCAAAAGCTTGTTACTGATCAAGTAAACCTACAGCAGCTTTACAATAGTCTTTTAATTTGTTTGTTGATAAAACTGGTAAGATTGCAATCGACCTATACTTTGGATTACTTTGGTTTTGGCATTATTGCAGTAATTTCAGCTTTTTTTCATGAAGAAATGGAAGGATAAGCCTTAAAAATTAAGGATAAATTTCGTTCAAACCTATTGTGTAATATTTAACCGACCCAGCAAAGTTTTGACAACATCTTTATCCAATATTTATGATTTATAATTTTTTTGGCCTTTTAACTCTGAAACCAGACCAAACTAACATTTCATTTTCTTTTAACTTAGAAATATTAATATGCTGCACGTCTTGATATGTATAAGGCTTTTTTACAGCTTTCATCAAAAATAAATTTCTTATAGAAGTTATGATTTCAATAATTGATTCTTTAAAATGGTTTGAAAGCTAGATATAGAAAATTAAACATGGCTAGCTGCTGTCTTCAGATAGATCTCTGTAATTTAATTTAAAGAAGTGTCATGAAACTTTGACCGTATAAAGTTTCTATAAGGTTATATTATTGCAATTGCTGTCAGTCAGTCTCCAAAAGGTTTCTGTTGCAATTATCTCTAGAAGTCTTATCGATTACTTCACTTTTTAAAATCTGACATGAACCATAAAGGAAAATTTCAGTTTTTATTACAGAGGCTCTAACTTGTAAAAGTTTTCTTACAGAAGATTATTAAAAACGATTATTAGGTATGTATCGCGTAAATTATTTTGTCTTGTTCTATTTAAAATCTCTTGTTATTAAATATATAATTGCTCTAACACCAATCCCATTTTTAACAGAATGCAAACAAAATCAAAATTAACTTTAATAAAAGCATTTTCGGCGGGAAACAAAAATAGGTTAAAAGTAAATATTTTGAACTAAGCCACTTCGTCAAATTCAATCTCTGTGTGTGCTATGCATGTTTTTGTAAGCGAACAGTCCCTTTAAAATACTAAAAAAAAAAATTGACATTATTTCTTCCCTCAAACGAAAGGGATCCATCAAAAGTGAAGTCAAGAAGTCGTCAACAAATCAACAGCCTATTTCTCCATATGAAATCAAATCTAGGGTTAGTCTTAAGAAATATTTTGAAGTTCCAAAAAAGAAAAAAGTTAATACAGTTTTCCAAATTATATTTAAGATGGCCGAGTGCCTAGAGTGCTACCCGGTCAACAAAGGAGTTCTCAGTTCGATCTCTTAAATGGTTAGAAAAGTATTTGAGCTTTATAATTATTTGCAATAAATTAAATTAATTAATAAATACAAATAATATGTGAAATACAGTTTCAGGTATATAATAACGGGTGATTTTTTAGCTGGTTTGGTTTTGGCAACACTGGTTTTGACAGCTGACGTGTGTTTAGTACCTTGTGTCACTGTCAAACAGCTTCAGTTTGGTTTGCAATTTAACCATGGATCGTCTTACAAATGAACAACGCTTGCAAATTATTGAATTTTACTATCAAAATTCGTGCTCGGTTCGAAATGTTCATCGCGCGCTGCTTCCATTTTATGGTCGGCATTCTCGACCTTCTGAGCAGTCTATTCGGAAGATTGTGACCAAATTTCGCACCAAATTTACTTTGTTGGACATTAAACCACCAACACGTTTACGTACTGTGCGTAGTGAAGAAAATATTGCGGCCGTATCAGCTAGTGTGACAGAAGACCGCGAAATGTCGATTCGGCGCCGTTCCCAGCAGTTAGGCCTTTGTTACAGCACTACGTGGAAAATTTTGCGGAAGGATTTGGGCGTAAAGCCTTTTAAGATACAGCTGGTGCAAGAACTAAAGCCAGCCGACCTACCACAACGCCGAATTTTTGGTGAATGGGCTCTTGGAAAGCTGGCCGAGGATCCGCTTTTTTATCGAAAAATTGTGTTCAGCGATGAGGCTCATTTTTGGTTGAATGGGTACGTAAATAAGCATAATTGCCGCATTTGGAGTGAAGATCAGCCAGAAGCAATGCAACAGCTACCAATGCATCCCGAAAAAGCCACTCTTTGGTGCGGTTTATGGGCCGGCGGCATTATTGGGCCATATTTCTTCAAAGATGATGCGAATCGCAGCGTTACTGTCAATGGTGAACGCTACCGAGCGATGATAACAAACTTTTTTTTGCCCGAAATGGAAGTTCTTGACTTGCATGATATGTGGTTTCAACAAGACGGTGCCACATGCCACACAGCACGCGAAACAATGGCGCAATTGCGAGGCGAGTTTGGTGAACAGTTAATTTCACGTTTCGGGCCGGTCAATTGGCCGCCTAGATCGTGCGATTTGACACCATTAGATTATTTTTTGTGGGGGTATGTCAAGGCTTATGTCTATAGGGACAAGCCCGCTTCGATTGACGCACTGGAAGCCAACATCCATGCATTCATTCGTGAGATACCGGCCGATATGTGTGAAAGAGTATGCCAAAATTGGACTCAGCGGATGGGCTACCTGAGACGCAGCCGCGGTCAACATTTGCATGAAATTATCTTTAAACATTAAATTGCAAAGTTCAAACTATCGATTCAAATAAACATTTCATTAATTTTTTCGAATTTTTTGTGTTTTTTTTTTTTAAAGTTCTAAACCTCTTAAAAAATCACCCGTTACTACTTCAAAGAAATCGAAAATAAAAATTCCATTTTTTTCTTTAATTTTTCAACTTCTGTAAGACTTGTATTATCCACTTCTAAAAGATATTATTATAGAATTTCATACATCCATTGTACTTGTTTTCTTTACCTTTATAGAAACCTTTCTGAAGCTATCTGTTAAAACCAAAGCTTCATTAATATTTCCAATAGCGCACGATTAAAATTCCTTAAGATCACCAAGGACTTACTTTGGAACTTCTATAATGTTTGCCTTTCAATGTTTACAGACATTTTACAAAAGTTTTATAGAAATAAGAAATCTTACTCTGTTAAGCCGAAACGAAACTAAAATGTTAGTAAGAGACAGATTGTTGGTAAATTTATAAATCTTCTGTTTACACCTCGCGTGTCGGTTTGTCAGTTGTTGGTCACCGCAAGGAGGGTCCTATTAAATCTTTTTTTCCATGGAACTTGAGGGTGAAGTAGCGTGAAATTCAAAGAAGAATCAGAGACACGGAAAAATCTTTTCTATTACCGTATTTGGAAATCATTTCAATAACTTAAATAAATACAAAATCTTATCAAGGACATACCCACTCCTAGAAAGAATGGCAGATCGTTGTCAATTGATGAGTATTAACTCTCCTACAAAACTGAACTTATGTTCTATTCTCTTGGAAATTTTTAATACAAATTTAATGTAAGAAAAAAATCCTTCTTTTTTAAACTCCTTTAAGAAATTTTCTATTTTTATTTAATTTTAATAGCTGCTTACAATAAAACAATGGACGTCGTTTTGTTTTTCTCTTTTTTTTATTAAATTTAGAAAAAGGATGCCAAATCTTATGTCTATATATATAAACAAATTACATTGATTAAAATGAGATAGCCAGACGCGTGGTCGTCATACATTTTTGTGGGATGATGTCCTTGAAAACATAGCTGAATCCTTTTCTTTGCAAGCGCAACACATTCAGCCGGACGAAGCTTTCAATTTTTGGCTCTGATGACCCTTGGACCGTTTATGAGATCGTAAAAAGGACATCATGTTTTTGTGAAGGACTAAGTACAAATAGGGCGAGGGAGGAAGGCAATAATAATGAAACATAAACATCTTGCATCATTTCCAACAAAAATGTCCTTCTAGATAAACATCTAATATTATAATCATTGTTGACGTTTTTTCCATCAAGGATAAGACAAGAGCAGTGTTTAATTTGCGATACGAAAAATTCTTATGTCGTTGAGTCGTTGACAAAAAAAAACAAAGCAACAAAAATGTGTCGATGAATGTTTGTATTCATTATAATCTATCCAATGCGCTCACAGGACATCAAACAATCTTTTTATGGCTTATAAAAAGAATGTACTCAATATTTAACGTTGTTGTGTTTTTGTTTCCTTTCTTCTCTAAGGTAGATGGATTAGGTATCCAAGTAGAGTGTGTCGCGCCAGCAAGGCTTCTTAAGAATACGAAAAAACAATAAAAAAAAAACAAGATGACATAAAAAAGTCAAAATGAGAAACTGACTTAATGTGACGCCCATTTCTTTGTTTCAAAACAAACAGAGAGGACACCATCATCATCGTTGTCGCGTCAGTTCAGTCGTTCGATGTCATGGGGCCAAAGCCAATATAAATGGAAGAAAGAAAACTCCGCGTGTAATAAAACCTATTTTAAGGACCTCCATTAATCCGGCTTAGAAGAAATAATACTCCTTCTAATGCGTTTCGATGCCTTTGTATGTGTATGTATACATGGTTTATTGCCTTGGCTTATATGTTATATATGTATGTAGGTGTATCAATTTTTGCTGTTGCTACTGTTGTTTGACGTTGTGTAAGGTCGTATTCTATCACATTGTTCAGTTCAATCCTTATAGAAAATGGTACGGGTCTTCTGTTGTTGAATTTCAGTCGGCTTCTTAAAGGAAATAAAAAAAAAATACAAACAAATAAATATATGTTTGTTTCAACCCATACCTACATAAATGTATACATTTTATAGGTGAATTTTACCGTTCGACGAGGACGACACATGGAATCGACAAGTAATTCTGTTGGCCATTAAAATGCCGGGTATAAAAGAATTAAGCCCCAAGCAAACGATTCAGAAGAAATGTTACGAGTATGTTGGTCCTCCTCCTCTTCCATTAAAATAAGGACGAAATTTTTCGTTTTCATTTTCATCTTTATTTTAGATTCTGAACCATATATTATGTTTTTTTTTGTTGTTGTTGTTGGTTTTAATGTTTGAAACTCGTTAAATTCTCTGTACATTTCTTTCTCGAATGAAAAATAAAAAGGGTAAAGCAGATCAAGTATAGGGATAGGTAGGTACTCGTATAACGTTTAAAAATATAAAAAAAAAAAAATTGACAAATGGGCACGAAACTTGAATGTAGTAAAATTGAAACAAATTCAAAGCGGTTAATGGTTTCGGAATTTTTTTTTAAAGGCTGCTTCTTTTTTGTAATGACACCAAGGGTTCTATATGTACCTACTTTGTTGTTAATTTTTTTTTTTTTCTTAAAAATAATGTTGAGAGCTTTATTACTATTTAATTCTTTTCTTTTTTGGTGTATGTGTCAGAATTTGAGTTGGGGAAAAGGGTTTGATAACGCTAATTTGAAATTTATTACTTTTTTGTATAAGGAGGTTATGTGTTTTTTATGTTTTTGTTTTTTTTTTAGGGCCAATATTTTTTATAAAAGTTACGAGCAATTTTTAAGTACATATGCTCAAAAAAAGAGTTAGGTTAGATATTGATCAAAATGATTTATTTCACTTTAGGCATAGAAGATTTAATGTTTTTAAGATTGCATTAAGGATAAGAGTAATAAGTAATGCCTAGATGACGAATACCAATACCTTTAGAATTCATTACTAACTTTTTTTTATAGGTTTGTCGTTTTTCTTTAAGCCACGAAACATTATATCAAAAATTCACTAAAAAAATCCTTAGAATTGTTTTTATCTTTCAAAAAAGCTAACGTCGGCGTCGTTCAACTGAGTGAAAGCCTATAACAAAGACATTTCAAGGCTTCTTGCTAAAGACAAATTTTAAACTACTCTCTTGTAGTTGAGCTCGCTTGGTATTTTTAATATTGAATACAAAAATCATTAGCTATATAAAATACAACTTTTGTGAATGAAGTTTTTTTGTTGACTTAGCAATTTTTAAAGGCTTGTTTCACAATGTCCAATTAAAGTTCCGATTAAGTATTCGGCACAAAAATTTAGAAGCGGAGTCATAGGTTCACAGAAAAACAATGCACCCAAATATTTTATGGATTTCACTAAAGTCTCTTCCTCACTAAAGAGAACAAAGTTTGAAAATTTCATCCAAATCGTTGGTCTTAGAGAAAGCAAGCTTGAGTAAAATGGGCGTGACAGTGGGCAATTGTAATTAAAATCATTGCCTTCACCTTCTCCCTGAATAAGAGAAAAGCTCTGAAAACGACATCTAAATCGTTAGAGCCCTTTCCGAGAAACCAATTACAAAAATGGTTTGTTTGTAATAAACTGACAATAATATTCAAAAATGCATACCAAAAAGTACGGTATCGTTTGGTTTTGTCAAACTTGAGAAAAGTAGATGTTGAATTTAAACCAAGCCTTCGATAAAATTTTCAATTCTTTGATCATTTACTCTAGATAGTGACTCTCGGATAATCTATCTATCCCACTCTTTGAGCTAAATTCATAACTGTGTTGACTTGCTCTCAAGAGCTGCTTGAGAGTTGCTCGCAGACTTCTTACTCTCAAATTGATAAATACTTTAAGATCAACTCATATCGACCGATTTCATATAAATTCTGGTATTCCACAAGGAAGCCAACTCGTTCCTTTAATTTTTATTCTGACAAATAAATAAATTGAAACTAATAATAATAATTATTTTCGAGAGCCGTGAGGCGAAAATACTTTCAGAAGAACACACATATCTGTGTCAAACAATCAACAAGCAACTCAAAGAAAGCAAGTTGGCTAAAACCAAGAAATAATTTGTATTTTAACAAGTTACAGTGACTTACTTGAAAGGAATATTAGAGAACATGCGGATAATAGAGAACGCATGAATCGAACCGATACTAACAGGATTATCTTTTTCAGTCTAAAACATAGATATAAAAAGATAAGTTCACTGAGGGCCGAACAAATCACTACCAACAAGAAGGGAGTACCCAGTACTCACGACTTAAACTTATAGTCTAGTGGTGAGTTCTTTCATTTTTGATGACTTACAACTTGGCAGTTATCGATTATGGAACGATATTTTCTCGCACAACTTGTAAAAATGGTAGAAATCTACCACACAAATGATGAAAAATATCACGGAAATGTGAATTCAAATGTTTCGGATAGGTTAGTTTTTGGAAGCGTCCAACAAAGTCATAGCCATTGTAACTGAAAGTGTGAAGGTTAGTGGAAGAACAGATATATGTCCATTTCGGGATGCTATCAGGTATAGGGTCTTTTAACAACACTATGCACCGAATTTTACTGACGGATATTAGTGCGATGGTTATGAGCAACGTTTAATTTTCACAAAGCGGCCGGCGTATAGTGGTTTCTTTCATAGGTCAAAAGGTAAAGTTTCAAGGTCAAACAAAATTATTATTTTAATGCAATTTTTGTCTGCGATCATTGGACAACAAAGTGGAATTAAGGATTCTCTTCTAAAACAAGTTGTTGGTAGACACACCCGACGCAAAGTTGAGTGTTTTTTAAAAAGTTATTGAAATTGTGGGTCATTTTTTTTTATTGTTTATTCTTTTCCATTTAAAAATATTAAATTATTTATAAAAACCCCTATTAAAGGTGATGCATAATTTTTTTTTTTAATAACAAAAACTGCAATTGCGTAAATGAGTTATAACTTATAAAAATATGAAATTATTTGACGTTAAAATAACTCAAATAATTTTTTGTTGTTAATTAAAGTCGTTTTCTAATGAAATATTAGGTAACATTAGGGACATGCCACGGAAGTGACATTTGGGGAACAAAATTGTTTTTTTTTTTAAAATAATATCTGCGTATTTTTGCATGTCCATATGGACATTGGCGAAAAAACGACATCGGGACATTTCAAAATTTGCCTTGGTCTGCCATTTTGTATTGAATAATTTTACCAACAAACATTTGACATTTCTATACAAATTATCGATAGCATAACGACAATAGCAGTCTGGCAATACCGTTTTTATCAAGATAAAAGTTTAATCCACATAATTATCTGGACAAAGCTGACTCTATATATGGAGATAGTTGTTGTATTTGACATGTAAATTGCTTTCATTTTTCTCTGACAGAATTTACTGGAGTTGCAAAAAAACACAACTAATATACACAACTTATTTTTATCGAAACCTGCCATATATGAAACACGGCATTTACTAGCTAATACCTACAGTTGTAAAAAGTGAAGAAAATGTTAAGTAAATACTTAAAATGACCGGGGAACCTAAAAGTATCAGTTTGTCCAGAACCACCTTTACGTTTATTTTTGCGAAAATTAGCACAAAACATAAAATTTTGACCCAAAATGAAACAATATTCTCTTCTTATTTCTAGGGTTCAGGGATCAAGTAATATGATCTAGGTATTGATACATGAAATTTTGTCAAAAACCCTTTCAAGAATGGGCGGGGCAAACATTTTGTATCATTTTTTGTTTTTAACCTGTTACTACTGTATCCACAGAAATTAGTCAAAAACTTCCCCAAAAGTGGGCGTGAAAAAAAGTTTAAATATCTACAACTTTTTTAAAGAACACAGCTCTCTTTCACGTTAACTTTCAACGATAGATGATTTTTTTTTAAAGTGGGCGTGTCAGTGGGTGGAATTTTTTGAATGGTGTCTCATGATAGCACTTCTTGAAATAAGGGCCATAGCCGTTGAAAATTTACTAGCCGCCATTTCGAAAAAGAAAAAAAATATGTCTTTTCTCAAACTTTGAGCAGTATAAAACACTTTAACTTCGCTATTATTTTGGTATTTTGAGGGTGTGTATTGTGGTTATAGGCTTACGGTATCACTCCCAAGCCCAAGTGTCTACAATGGATTGCAATCTTATACAAATCGTAAGTCCACACTATTTGGAGGGGTATAAGGCAATTAGAGCAAAACGCCCACCAGTTCTTTAGTTTATTCATAAGCTTGAAAATGCTGACTTTAGAGAACAATTACCTTTCAACCACACGTCGTAGAATAAAAATGTGGGTTGGGGTCATAATTCTGTATGTGTCAAAATTCGAATTACAAAATTTTGTATTCTAAATTCTGACTGACACACTTAGACCATGAGTTTGTCCATTGTGGTTGAAGACCCCAACGGCTTTTTTTGCATGAGAAGATTGCCACTGTGACCTTTTAAACTCTTTCTTGTATATTAGGTTTCCAGCTTAACTTTTTATCAAAAATAAGACCTAAATATTTTGCTTGATCAGTGAATGTAAGTGGAATACCTTTTATAGAAGGAGGATCTATAGGAGGAATTTTATATTTCCTAGAGAATAGACCAAGTTCTGTTTTATGAAAGTTGACAACCAGACCATGCCGGTCAGTCCAACTAGTTAGCCTATTTAAAGCGTTTTGTAAGAGTTCTTTTAATATATGTAGTGGGGTACTTTCCGCATAGGCAATCACTCTGTAACCCTCCGCTTCCAGGCATGTTAGCACCTAGTTTACAACTAAGTTCCAGAGAAGTGGGGATAGGACACCATCTTGTGGCGTACCTGTACTGACAGACCTTTTGAATGTAAGGCTTTTTTTCACTGTCAGAACAATTTTTCTTTTATCATTTACATAGCAGAATACAGAATACAGAATTTCAAAAACAGAATGTTGACACTTACAGAATTTTGGGTTTACCGAATTTTGAAATACAGTATTATGGATTTACAGAATTTTGGAATGCAGAATAACGACCCGATCCTTAGAAATGTGAACATAAAAATAGTTGGAAATTACATGTTCTATAACTTTAAGGGACTTTTTTTTTCCATAACATCAACCGTCTAGGAGATATAAGTCAAAAACTACAAAAAGCATACTTTTAGGCGCTTTAACTATGACAGAGTGTAGACTTTAGAACAAAGTTTTGTACAGTTTATATAAATTTTTTGTACGATGAACCGAAAATATGAAAATATCTCGGTTTACTATAACATGTTAAGAAATATGGAAAATAAAACCAATAACTTCTTAGTTCTTTGACACAATGGTGGATTGCTGGTCTTAAAGCAATCAATAAAAAGAAGCATGGAGCCACTAATGATTACAGCATTTGTGGCATCTCGTGCAAAAGCATTTCAAAATCTTCTTAATTCAAATTAAGAGAACTCATTAAAGTACATTCAATAAGAATTTGTGAACCACCTTGAACATAAATTCCTTATAAATATTTCTGACATTTTAAATTTCATTCACTTGTAGAAAAGTTTTTTTTTTTTTTTCTTACACTTGCTTAAGTTTTCCGACACATTTTATACGAAAACAAAACCCTTAAAAAAAGCTTTATTTGAAATATTCACAGCAGTTTTTCAATTTTTTTTTTTTAAATTTTTTGTTTGCGTTATTTTATTATTTTTTCAGTTGAATTTTTATTTTTAAGTTCATATGCATGTTCACTTGAAATCATTCCAAGTTATGCTTGGCAAGGATAAACTTTTCATTTGCATGTTGTGTTCTTGTCACACCCTAAACCGTCCTTGCTCATCCCCAACCTCATATTCAAACCCAGTCCCTGTAGCTTGTGAATGATGCGTGGTCCATGCATCCGAAAGATTTGCCATTTCTTATGAATACACTCGAAAGAGCTAGAATAGGTATCTGGGAGTGAGACATGCAACCACAAAAACAGATTTTATAAATTCAACTCATGCATTGTGTTTGTAATAAAAAATAAAATAAAATAAAATAAAAAATAAATAATATAAAAAGTACCCCATCAGGAAGAAGGAAAAGAAGAAGAACAACAAAAAAAAAATATTATAAAATACAAGAAAAAAAAATCCTGTCATCCCGCAGAGTTATTCCTTCGTACAATATTGTTATACAAAATGTACTCTATGCGAGTGTCATCCGTTTCCAGAATTTATATTTTTTCCCTTTCTCACAGTTTTTTTTTTATATCTCTCTCTTTAAACCAATCCAAGAAAATGAAGGGGAGGCAAATTTCACGGGAATATGGTCCCGCTGCTAGACATAACAATAACAATATGATTTTGCATATCCTGTAGCCCGTTGAATGCATAAAAAAGGACCTGTAGTACAATAAGAAGAATGAATACACACCAGCAGGGCACCCGAAGCATAGAGCAAAGTAAGTTTGGTAAAGAGGGAAGAAGGATGAAGAAGGTTTGACAAGAAAAGGGATAATTTTTAAACAGCATTTCTAAATTGAGTTGAAGTAACCGCGTACGGACGCAAAATACTGACACCCAGGGCTGGATTTAATTTCAATTGCGGCATAAATATAAATATAAATATAAATATAAATATAAATATAAATATAAATATAAATATAAATATAAATATAAATATAAATATAAATATAAATATAAATATAAATATAAATATAAATATAAATATAAATATAAATATAAATATAAATATAAATATAAAAAGAATCAGGTTAGGAAATTCAGTAAAATGATCTAAGTGATCTCATTTTCTTATGTCTCAAAGTTAAAAACTACTTTTTTTACGAAATCAGCTAAGAAACATCTTCGGTAATGACGTATTAAAAAAAATAATTTCTTACTATCAGAGCCGAAATATTAGAGCCCCCCAGGCTGCTTTCACTCACCCGCAGAAAAGTTGCCCAATCGCTAAAATCCAACACTGCTCTCCATGTTAAATAATCTTTATTCAGTTTTGCAATAATAGTTTTAGGTATACCTACTTTTCAAGTTTTTTTTTTACACAAGTTTTATGTTTTTTTTTATTCATAGGATTTCTATTTTAATTTTATTTACTTAAATCATTTTTTATTTATTTTTTTTTGTTGTATTTTGTGGGTTGTTGTTGTTTTGTTTATTCTTCAGATCTTTTGAGGATTGTGTGAAAGGATTTGATGTACATACAAGTATAGAAAAAAATTCAGTAAAAAAATAAGAGTTTTCATAAGAGCATAATGGAAACATCAAAATAAAAAAAATATTTCTTCTTGATGGAGTGGAATCTGATTTGAGTTCTTTTATTTGAGTTTTCGCAATAAAAAAGAATAAAAAGTTAATGTTTTTTTTTTTTTTAAAGGGTGGGTGAAATTTATTTTGATTACATTTCAAGAAAAACAAGAATATACAGAGAGATAGAGAGAGGAAGAGAGAGAAGAAGATATGAGATAAGGTGTTATGTATATAAGAGTACCTACATGCACTTAAGTTTGAAGGATATTTTTAAGGCTGAAAAAAGGAAATTGTATTTGGGTTTTTTTATTTATATATATAGTTGATATATATTGACAGAAGTATCTTATAATTTAAAAATAAGTTGAAATTTGATGCTAACGCAATAAAAAGTACATAAATCTTATTTTTTTTTCATATAAAAATGTTGTTAATGGTTTGAGAAATCTTCTGTTGAAAAGCAATCATTTCAGAAAATGCGTTAAAGAACTTTTGTAGTTATTCATAAATCAAATGAAAATTTCAGAATTTTATATTGTTTCATTTTCAAACCTCTGGGGACTTACTTGTAGAAGCTTTAATTGTATATAAGGTGCCAAAAATCAAGCGTAAAAACTTTAAACTTTGATTACAAGTTCTTAGGACTGATGAATTTCTAAGACTTATTGACTTTTGTGACCAATAACTAACGAATAAAATGGCAGACCTTATTTTTTGCAAGCATCCTAAACATTATGAAGTGCAGAGCAAAGATCCAAGAGCCAAACAAAAGCTGTTTTAGATGAATGCAGGAGGAGGAAAATGTTAACCAAAGTAACAAGGAAGCAGCACACATTTTATCAATTGATATTTTTGAAATATTTCTAGAATTTCTTGGGATTTCTCAAATTCAAATCTAGATGCAGAAACTAGCCAGGTTCTCATTTCAGGACTCATTTAACAGGTGACTCACACAGAAGTTTTTGTTTTCGAAAGGTGTTTTTATAGATAACGGGTGACTGGGGCAGGCTGCCATGATTTCTTTATCCAGAGATGTTTGCGCGAGTGTTGACAAAAAACAAAATTAGCGACATTTAAGATCTGAAATTATCAGCTGTAAAATTCGTCTAAAATCTTAGACGAGCCAACCAGAAGGGTGGTGAATAAATTTAACATAAAGAATCGACGCTCTCACCAAAAGTCTGGAGGACAGAGACGCTCATAACCCCGTGTAGTAGTGAGCTACTGACTTTACATGTAAGGATGTGGATTCATCGCGGGGAAATCGGATAAGAAGCTAAATAATTGACTTTCAACCGATAAGCGATCGCCTGGCCCAAAAGCTACTTTCAGATTAGTTGGTTAGCACAGCTTTTACGAAGAGACAAATGATAAGGCCTGCGACTAATAGAATGTTCAATAGTTCATGGTAGTACTTATCACCAATAAGTAGCTCTAGTCTTCTACTGCTAAGAACTCACAAACTTCATACGTGGCACTTGGAAAATGGTCAATACGGCAACCAAATAGACTAATCGAAGGAAGGCGTCACTCAAACATCTTAGACGTGCGTTCTTTTCGAAGGGTGAACATTGACCCTGACAATTTCTTTGTTGCAACAAGGTTTTTAGCTCGACTTTCAATTGAAAAGAAACTGCCAACCACCATAAAGACGAAATTTGTCGTTGGTTGCCTAAGAATACTTGGAGTTGCCAGAGTACAAAGAACACTTATAAGCGAGAAGCTCTCCGCTCGGCATTCACCTGCCACAGACGCCAACCAACAACCAGTGATCCCAGTATCGTATTATCATCAAAGAAGCATAGCTAAGACTACTTCAGGCTTTCTTGCCAACCCCTGAAAAAGAACTAAAGGTATGCTGCTAAATGAGTTCAGCTGAAAAAAGTCACAGAAGATGAACGCGAATATGCTGCAACGGAAAACAATTTTAGTGAGATAAGAGTATCAAGTAAGGAAAAAAGGGGGAAGAAGACCCTGTGAAGAAAGAAGAGCCTCTCAGTTCAAGGATATTGAAGAGTCTCGTGATCAAAGAACATATAAATAGGTGAAGCAATCGTCTGCTGATCTTGAAACCGGAACGCAAGCTCTTAGAAATAGCGAAACAGTAAGTAGAGTGAGAAATTAGACGAGAAGTGATCCCAACTCCAGTGAAGGAAGACCCAGTACTCACAACCTAGAGGAAGACTTAGCTATAAAGAAGCTCAAGAACAACAAAGGCCGCCAGGTATGATGGTTCAGCAGAGGAGCTCTTCAAGCACGGAGGAAATGGTTAGAAATGATGCAGCCATCAACTCATCAACCAAGGATAGGTGGAAGGAAGCATGCCTGATGACTGGTGTATCAGCTCTATATGTCTCATCAACAAAAAAAGTGCATCTGCAGAACGACACATATCCCCGATAAACATTGCATACAAGATTGTATCCAACATACTGTGTGAGCGCCATTTTGTTTATCAGCAAGTACCATCAGTGCGATACCATAGACCAAATTTTCACTCTCAAGCAAATCCTGGAAAGGACCAACGAATTTAAAATCGATACTCACTATCCATTAATCGACTTCAAAGCCAAATATGATAGCTTTCATCTACAGGAGCACTCTACGGTAATGCCTGAAGGTAAGGTATGCTGATCGGCATCATAAGGCAGAGCCCCCATTTATTCGGCTTAATAAAAGCTAATTCTTAATCTAACTTAAAAACTAAAGACTTAAAGCAAGTGTGGAGGAGGGTAATACAGAAGAATGAGTTTTAAGGAAAAAGTACTGAGGTTAAAGCCAAAGGAGTTCATGTTCAAATTAACAATTCGCAGCATTCGAGAGATATGTTTGTTCGAGCCATAGGAGGTCCTGTGAGTGGGAAGATAAAAAATACGAGGATTTCGTGATTCGTGAACGATGGGGTATGTTAAAAGAGAAAGAGTTGCAGAGTGAAATGCAGTCAGCGGAACCAGAAAGTAATCGATAAATGTAGAGAATGTATTTCTTTTTGTACTTCTAAAGATTTCAATTTGATTAGTTTAAGGTGGTCTATACAGGGCTGCAGGATCAGGGGATTGTTCCAGGCAAGGCCTCGAAGAGCAAGGCGAAGAAGTGACGCTCGACGCTCTCGATTATGGAAATGTGAATAAGTTGATAAGGGGACCAAACTTGAGAAGCGTAGAGAAGGTAAGAGAATTCCTTTGACCATCTTTTGACGAAGACAAGTGATGAATTTGCCTTGAGAATGATATCATCTATATGGGAAAGAAAATTTAATTCCGGGTCAAATATTATGCCAAGATCACAACTGTGGGTATGTGTTGATCATGAAGGTGGTAGAGACGTGGAGGAGATTTAATAGTTTTACGCGTAAAACTGATTGATGAAATGGTCTTGAAAAACTTGGTATCATCAGCGTACAGTGATATAGAAGAATGCTTGATGACCTTTTCAATATCGTTAATTGTAAGAATGAACAAAAGTGGGCCTAAGTGGCTGCCTTGGGGGACACCAGAGGTAGCTTAGAAAGAGCAAGAGGTGGCGGTTCTAAGACAAACGCTGTAATAACGACTATCTTGGAAAGAGGAGATCCATTTTAACAACGAAGGTTCGAAGCCGAGAGTGGACAGTTTGGAAAATATTAGTTTACCTATGGGAAATTTTATCAAAAGCCCTACTGAAATCAGTTGAGATAACATGAGCTTCCTTGCTTCTTTGACATGGCTGATACCGTAAAAGACACAAATTCAACAAGGTTAGTGGTTGTAGGTCTGCGTTTGAGAAAGCTATGTTGTGTGGGGGTCTCTCTTTACCGCCACACAACATAGCTTTCTCAAATGCAGACCTATTGCAGTGGTAATTTAACGTTTCATACAAAATACTTTCAAAGAGTTTGGGTATGTAAGAAGACTTGGCAATTGGACGATAATTGTAAACATCACTCATCGAACCCTTTTTGTGTATTTTTATTATGAAAGATGATTTCCATATCTTTTTAAGAGAGGAAGAGAAAGGGCGGAAGAGCATTTTTTTAGAAGTATGGCAGGGAGACCATCGGGAAAGGATTAAATTCATCGTTTAAAAGATTTAATTAATTGATGAGATACGGATCAACAGTGCGAAGGAGAAGCGGTCCAAGAGAAAAGTTTTGTAGTTATTGAAATATGTAGAATAAGGTGCAAGAGAGTCATCGGCAAAAGATTGTTTGAAAAATTAGGCAAATAGATTGGCGATAGTGTTGGGATCGTTTGAGATTTCGTTATTCAAAGAGAGAGTTTTTGGGTAGCCATTTTGTTTAAAGTTGACAAACTGCATGACAGTCGAACGCACTTCTTACCATTATGTCACAAAGTACTGGGATCGTGTATCTCAGGAGCCGAGCATGCTAGATACTTGCAACCCCTCAAAAACTAGCATTTTTGTTTGCATTTCAAGAATATTTTGGATTCAAATTTTGCAGACCTTAATTTGAAAAGAAAAAAATCAGACTTGTAAACTTCACTGACGGGAAGATAGCAAATCAGTAGCAAATCAGCCTATTCTTGAAAACCAAAAAAAACCAAACTGTCGGAGCCTCATTGCAAATCCGTTTTTACACTTCAAAAAGTTGTAATGAATCAGAAGAAGATTGTGACAACCTAGTAGAAAATGATATCGTGAAATCGATTAGACTTGAAGAAATCAAGCAAACTGGGGAAGAAGGTATATCAGAAAAACCATTTAAAGGTAAAACTAATGGATTTAATCCAAAATACGCTAGTTACTAAACCCTCCGGCAAATTCAAAGAAATTCAGTAAAAAAAAAAATGGGTTAATGACCCTTAGATAATTTTATCGTGACAAAAAACATAAAAATATTTATAGATTTTGTTCCTTCAACTAATAAATTCAAAGATTATTTAAAAAATAAAAAATATTTTCATCCAATTGTTTAAAACCACACTTCTTCATGCTTAGAAGATTAAGCGTATAATTAAAATTCCAAAACTTATGATTATTACATGCCGCGTAATTTAAAAAGCTTTTCTTCAAAATTGATAAATTTATAGCTTTTTAAGCTGAGCATTGTTTTCTTTTTCATTGTCTTGATAAAAAGTGTGTCATTATTGGTATATCACGCCGCCACTCTTACAAAAAAAAACTTAATCAGATTAAATTCCATGGTAAACCTCTCATTTTCTTAATAAGACCCAACGAACTTTATTTCTAGAAGCATTTTAATAGACTATTATATTTATCAATGCCCCCGCTTATACTTGACACCCAACACAACTAACCTCAGACCATTTTCCTCTGTAATACCTACATAAGTCTTCTAATGAAAATCCTATCTCTATGTAGGTATACCTACATACATAATTCCCCAATAGAACTTGTTGCAAACAAGGTGTAAATACCTTTAAATCATTCCAAGTTCCTTCATTTGAATTGTGTAATCCAATCTAATGATTCAAATTCTCTTCTTCTTCTTCTTCTCCTTCTCAAAAATAATCATCAATACCGAAAGGTATCCATGCCGATACGAATACCCGAGAACAAAACCTTCTCGGTTCTATGAGTGTGTGTGTGTGCGTGTGATTCTGCATCCATAAATGGATTAAACCCCCCTCCCCCCTGCTCATCGCTTCTTCATGGAACTTTACATTTATAATCAGATTAAAATATTTCTTTCATTTGATTTTGATATAGAAACAGAACACAGGATTTTGGATGACAGACA
Source organism: Dasysyrphus albostriatus (assembly GCA_946251815.1). Taxonomy (NCBI): domain Eukaryota; kingdom Metazoa; phylum Arthropoda; class Insecta; order Diptera; family Syrphidae; genus Dasysyrphus; species Dasysyrphus albostriatus. The sequence goes on from OX276335.1 coordinate 26,391,274, forward strand.
CCAACTCTCCATATCAAGTCTCCTAAATATAGGATAGGAGTTGATATGATGGCCATATTGGAATGGGTTTGAAGCGTTTGGTGTAATCCGGTGTCAATGGGATCTAACTGTGAATACTGAATGGACACGTGGCACATAAAATATTATGTACGACTCGTTGTGAATGATTTTGTGAGATAAATGTCATGAATTAATGAATGTCACTCGCGTTTCTAACTAAAACTTTGACAAAACATGTGTGTGACATTAATAATCCTTCTTTAATCTTTTATTTTGGTGTCCAGATGATCCTTAGACCATATAGTGTATCGCATCCTGATGTGATCCTTATAATGTATTCCTTTTTTGTCTTCCATTAATCCTAGAACAAGAATGGACTTAGCTAGTTCAAATAAAATCTTTCTCTTTTTCTAAATCCCAAATTTTTTTGATAAAAGTGGTAGGTATACATATCAAGGTAAGATATCCTTAAGACCTATGCAGGTTTATCAGTGAAGAAGTATCATTTGGCAGGTTTTATAGGTTATATTGACTATAAGAACAAATTCGTTGAATTCGAGGGTACCTTACCTACATCACATTGAATTTAATCCCCCCCTCCCTTTTGGAAAATTAAATTCGAATTTAACTTACCTTATATTGAGAGTATTTTAAGTTTCGCTTTAACAACCATGATTTTCAAAAGAAACTTACCTGAAAGAAATAAAAAAAAAAATATAAAAGTTAATTCAATGTTTTTTTTTTTAAATTAAAAATTAATATTTCAATAATAAAAGGGTTTTTAATAATTCGGGAATGAGTGTAAGGTAGCTGATGGTTTTTCTTTTTTTAACTCAATTGGTATTTTTTTTTTTTTTTTAATTTTATTTATTCTTTTCTGTAGGATTTTTTACGATTATACCCTCTTTTATGGAAATTATTTGAAATTGGGTATGATAAAGAAATCTATACATATACCTACTGAGTGTAAAGAAGGTAGCTGGGTAGGTATATACAGCTAATAAAATTTAATGAGATCATGGAAATGCACACCTTTATAATAAGGAAATTTAATTCGGTAGACTGATGGTAATATCATTTGTCATTGGGCCAATTAATGTATTTTATTACTTAAATTTCATTTGGTGATTGAGATTCAGAGTTAAATGAGGAGCGGGACTTTTGTTGCTTTCTTTAAATTGACAATACAAAAAAAAAAGAAGACAATATTTTGATACCTACTCATGCATGCATTTTAGTAAGTTTTTTTTTTTTTACTCATAGGCTAATAAAGCGTAACTATGATAGTTGTTTATTATTATTTAAATGAGGTCTTTTATTAGGTATTTTATTAGATTAATTGAAAAAAAAAATTAAAACTTTCAAAATTTTTCATTGCATCAGCAATTCACTTTGTATATTTTTACTGGTTTTCCTTATATGAGAACACCTATGCATAGGTACCTAGATATCGATAATTTAAACTTTAAGTTAGAGTTTTGATTTAAGAAAATCTATTTTGGTTAGGTACGCACAAATTACAGAAATGTGTCGAAAAAAGCCCTTTTCTTTAAGTTCAGAGCAAAAAATTTCTATGCCAGCCAAAATTAGACAAAACTTTGTTTAGAGAACTTTGTTTTGACGTCTTATGCTTTTCACAAAAAGTTCAATTAATTTGGGCCGGGGCTAAATTTAGGGTAAATTCCAGTTTTTTTTTTTAAATTTCTTCAAATTTACTATGCAAATCGTAGTATATGATAAAAAGATTTAAAAGATTAACATAATTTTTTTTTATAAATAAAAGAAATTATTTTAAATGACTTAAAAACACTTATTTTAATTATTTATATACTTAAATGCAATTCGGAAGCTATGCTTCCATTTCCGAAATTCATTTAAATAAAAAATAATTAAAATAAGTGTTTTTAAGTTATTTAAATTTTTTTTTTTTTAAGTTTATTTCATCAAAAAATGAGTTGAAAATATCCACTTTCAAATCAATAATTTGAAAAAAAATTTCTTGTAACTCCCCAGAGGAGAAATTTAAATTCTTAGCTCAAAAATAGGCTATGGACCTTTGGCACATCATATATGGAAATTTGATATTTGAGTATGCCATCTGATTGGTCAGAAAAGGTCAACTAGTCCTAGAAATTGGTATCAGTTCTAGATAACTTGTAATAAGGGCTTAAAATTTCTCAAGGTCACACGCGATTTCTGTCATCTCATTTAAGGGAAATTAAAAAAAAAAAACAGTATACCATTCGAAAGATCTCTAGATGACCTTTTATCACGATTAAGTCTAGACTCTAGATCGTGATAAAAGGTCAAGTATTTACAGTAATTGGTCAGCCATATTGTTTTTTCTATGAATTTTCAAAATTCGTTTCAAGGTAGGAAAAAAAAATGGTACCACTTTTGGGTTATTTCAAAAAATATATATTATACTCTCTGATAGGTTACTTAATCATTTTAAATTTTCAGTTTCAGTAATTGGTCAGCCATACATTTATAATTATGAAAAAACTATGGCCGACCAATTACGGTAAATAGTTGACCTTGAATGATATACTTTTTCTTATAAATTTTTCTTTGACCGTTTGACCTTGAGAAACTTTGAGCCTTTATTACAAGTTATCTAGGGCGGGCCAATTTATAGGATCAGTTGACCTTTTCTGACCAATAAGATGGCATTCTCAAATATCAAACTTCCCATACATGAGGTGCCTAAGGTTCCAGGATCCCAAAAAATAACGGTACTTGCAATACAGCCATTAAGGAAAAACATATTTATTTCAAAAACAGCTTCAATGTTTTTGATAAAATAAAATCGGTTATGATGTACTTTCTGGTAAAAAAATGTACCAAAAAATGTTATTAACAGTACCTACCATATAAGGTTTTTTTTATATTGGATGTTTTTTAACGGATTTCAATTAAAAAAAATGTATGAAAAAGATTCTTAAAAATGTTAGTATCGTTACCTCTGCCACATAAGGGTTTTTTTTATTTTTGATTTTCTCATTACCGGCCAAACCGATTTCAATCAAAATTTTTATGAAAAAGCTCCTTTAAAATGTTAATAATATTGCATTTCAAAATAAAAACAAAAATAATTTTAATTTTTTAAAAATATTTATTATTATTTCTTAATTCAATTATTTAAAAACTATATATTTTTAAAACTAAGTTTCAAATTGAACCTATATTTATTATTACTCAAAACTGGCATACTAAATTTTTTTTTCTAAAATGTAACAAAAATTTAATTTATAAAAAATTTGTGTGTAAAAAAAACTGCTGTAACGATTATTAACTTCTTGTAATTGGTCCGATTTTTCGAATCGAAAATTTTTACATATCTTCAAGCTCCCTAGAATTGGAATCCATCATTTTAAGAGAAATTTTTGTGTTTGTACTTAAGTTCGTTCGTTCAAGACCGAATAAAGATATCGACTGCGGATAAATTTTATAGATAAAAGTTTCAATCCAAACAGAAAGGACTTTCATAAAAATTCAATTAGCTGTTTTTTAAAAAAACCGTTGTTGAATTTCTTAATTTCTTGCAATTGACTTCAATATATTTTTTTTCTACGCATATTGACGTAATAAGGAATCGGTAAAATTTGAAAACATATCAGTTTCCAGTTTTTTTAATAAAAAGAAATTGCTGAAAATTTTGGAAAAAAAGTTTCGGCTCCAATATCTTAAGAATAAACAATAATATTGGCGTTTGGGTCACTTTAGTTTATAATAAATAATTGATAAAATTTGTAAGAATATTGCTGATCGGTTTTTTAAGTGAAAAAAACTAATAGAAATTTTATCAATAATTGCCGATTTTTTTTTTTCGTCTCCAATATCTTGAGAACAAAAATAATGTTGGCTTTGAATTAATTTAATTATATACCCTAGTTACTAGTATAACTTATGATTGTTATAAGGTGCCAACAAAATTCTACATATAGTTTTTTATAACCCAAAAAACACTACAAGAAATTTTACCAAGAATTGTTGAAATTTTTGTTGTCTCAAAAATCCTGAGATCACACAAAACGGTATTGGTTTAATTCAAATCTTTGTACTAGTTCATAATTGATATATCATAGGTTTTGTAAAATTATCCAAAAAACATTGTTTTTTCAAAGTGAAAAAACTACAAGAAACTTTACCAAAAATTGTTAAAAAAAAATTTTCTTCTCATATATCCTGAGAACAACCTATGATATTGGCTTTGGGTAGAAATCCTGCAGGGTCATTATTTTGTTTCCAAAACTCTGCATGTTAAAATACTGATTTTCAAAATTCTGGTTATACAAAATTCTGCATTACCAAAATTCTGTTTGTTCTAATTTCTGTATTTTAAAATTCATAATTAAAATGATTTCTCTTTAACAACATATTTACAAAATTTATAAATACAGAATTTTGAAAAACAGATTTCTGGTAATAGAACTAAATTAAACGTGGTAAGAACATACATACATAACTGAAACCATTTTAAGTTAACTAAATATATATCTTGAGACAGAGTTTTGGTATATTTTTGATGATGAAAAGCCAAATACGGAAGTTTTTCCAAGAATATAAAATAATATCGATACTTTGAGAGAAGAAGCTTGGTTAAAAAATTGAAGGCTCATAAACCTGCACCTTAAAAATTAACTTCTTTTCGCAAAAGCGCAGGTGAATACAGTAATAAATGGGGAGCAAATTAAAAAAAGGAAAAGTCATAAGAAAATATAAGTTATATTCATACAACAACGTAGAGCCGTAGTTAACGTAGTAAAACTTTAAACTTCATAAATATGTCACAATTTTTGTGTGAGTGATAGCAAAAAATAACGTATAGGTAGGTGATGAAAGTTTCAGTCAAGAATATACCCAAAATCAAAATCTTGCAGTCCATAACCGACAATGAACTCCAAGACTTTGGTTTTTGGAATGACCCTTACTCATGTTTTTGAAGCCTATACTTCTTTTTATGCTATCACTGACATCCAAAATTTGTGTTGGGTTCTGGGTCTGTAGAATTTTTTTAGAGAGCTTTTAGTTTTCATAAGCAGAACTTGGGAAAACAGAATTTTGACTGGACAGAATTTACAAAAAAAAAATTTTTAATTTTCACACCCCAAATTGATCTTTCTTTAGGCAAAATCATTTTCCGCTACGCTTTCCCCAAGGAAAGATCAATTTGGGGTGTGAAAATTTAAAATTCACGCGAATATTTACTTTAACTTAACATTTAAATACACACTGTGAAACCAGTTTTCTGTTTTCTATTAAAGTAGCTATGTATGGTTACTTTCGTAAAGTGAAATAAGTATAAGGACACATTTTGTGAAACTTTACAAATGGTGTTGACCTTATTTCACTTTATCAAAGTGAAATATGGCCAAATGTTGAAAACTGGTCTTATTTCACTTCGGCAAAGTGAAATTAGATCAAATTTTCAAATTTGGCCTTATTTCGCTTGACCTTATATCACGGCATCTGATGGCCTTCCGTTACATAAATACAGTGTGAGCCTGCAGCATAATACGGTGCATTCCCATGCTTGGGTTCACTATAAGATCTGGGGTGGGTGCGACGTGTTAGGTTGGATGCATGCAAAGTCTTTTAGATTAATTAATTAATTTGGTGGCACAACAGCTCGTGGAGAACCAAGGCCTAGTGGCTTACAACTCTCAACCATTCCTGTGTGCGTGTTGTTAGCAGGAATGGAGGGGACCTACAATTTTTTGCCGAGTCCGAACGGCTAATGAGAAGCACTTATTCATGACTAGTATACTCTTGGAGGATTTGTCAGTTCCTCGCAAGAGGCAGTACCTCGGAAAAAAACATTTCTGTTTTAGGTGGCAGTGGCCGGGAATCGAACCCAGACCTTTGGCATGACAGTCCTACGCACTAACCATTATGCCACGAGGTACTACTAAAGTCTTTTAGATATTTATGGGAAACCATTGGACTCTTTTTCCATGCGAAAATTGGTCTTATTTTGATTTAGAAATGGAAATGAAGCCAGTTTGGCCTTATTTCCATTTTCAAATTGAAAATAGGCACAAAATTCATAAATTACATTCATCACTATTTTTTGATTTTTAATATGTTTAATTAAGTCAATATCTATCAAGACTATCCTACTTAATCAGAAGCGCCCCAAAGAATGCTTAATTTGGGTATAGGTATTTAGTTTAAGGTCTTGAAGTACAGTCGCAACTCGTTACTTAAGCTTATTAAATCCCATAACTCCACCCAAACTAGCAAGAAGCACAAATTTCACGAGAATTTTATGTTCATACACATATTTCAAAAATTGCATGAAGGATTTGTACGTGTTTCATTGGAAAATACTTTGATGGAATTAAACTTGCATAGTAAATTCATCATTCCGCATTAGTACAAAACTACGAGTACCTTATAGAACGCCATCTTCTTGCACCCTTCTTAGTCAATTTCAAGCAGCAATCACACAATTGTTAAGATGATTTATTATTATTGTTTGTGGCTTGTTTCAAGGAGTTGGATTGCAACTTCATTTGAATATGTAAATATATATGAAATTGAAGCGAAGTGTGGTTTTATAATAAGCTTAATCTGATTTGATTTATATATGTATATGCCGCTCCGCTGCCAACTAACGTCATTGTTGTCGTTGTGTCACCAGCTGTGTCACGTGATGAAGGAGATGAGTATTAACTAGAAGCTATTTGAAACTACACTAACTGGGTATATGTGCTGCACATAGCAGTTAAACAAACACCGGATATCATACATATAAATTTTCTATGTTTTTTTTTGTTGTTGTTGTTGCTATAACTTTTGTGTTGGGCACATCCTGGGGAGTATTATCTTGAACGCTATTTTTTTGTTGTTTATTTCTCGTTTGTTTTTTCCCACTTTTTTCTATATATACGCCTCCTACAACTACCAGGACCACCACCAACACCCTCGCAAACACACCATCCCTTGTGTGTGATGAGATTTTTATTTATGCAAAGGCATGCAATATTGCATTCATTCTCGTATTCGTTTTTATGTTTTCTGTCAAAAAAAAAAGAAGCTAAAAGAAGTAAGAAAAAATATAAAATATGATGCATATTCGGTGTGCACACATAATTTACCCTCAACTCAACCCCCGAATCCGGGATTCGCCACCCTTTAACTAGCATTTACCTGCAGCTTAAGTCGTATGATTCGAATACATGCAGTCGCACTGTAGTAGCCACAAGAGTTCAGGGAATTGGAAATGTGATATCCATATTTCATTGCCAGGGGTGGTAAGTTGGTTTTAACATTTCTTGTTTTTTTTTTGCCGTCGTATTGTTAATTCTAGATCGCATGCAAACGGAATCACTGATAAAAGGGTGAAAGGGCATCACAACGTGGTTTCACAAAAAAATAAAAAGTAAAGTGAAAAAAAAGAACCAACCTGAACTACCTCTGTACTTTTTTTTGTATGATTGCATATTTAAATCAAATAGTCCTGGGGTTTTTTGTAAGTTCCTTTTTTTGTTCAAAGGGATGTACCTTTGTGATGGAAGGGCAGTGCTGATAGGAGGGAATTTAGGTAGTAGAGAAGGATTAAAGTTGATTTTTTTGTTATCGTGCGACTTTTTTCACCGCCGCCGACATTGCGCCAGCCTTTATCAAGTGTGGAATTAATTTGTTATTCATTTTTTGTGGTCTTGTTTTGATGGCGATTTTCACGAAATAAACAAAATACCTATAAAATCAACAACAACACAATAAAAAAAGAAATTACAACACAACAACAAAGAGGTGTACAACATCATGAGGATAAATAAAATCTTAGTTGCGTGTATTTGACGCTCGTTTGCACACTTTTTCTTTGTTTCTCATAAGGTAATAATTAATTTATAATTATATATTGGGTGGACTTGTTGGCGTGGATAATACTCGTACTTCTTGAGGCTTATAAATTCCGTGTTATTTTTTTTTTTTTACTTTAACTCTCTAATTTGTATGAATAAACTTAGTTACCACTTTGATGAATGAGGATGAAGAAATAAAGGGTAAGACGAAGTTCTATACCTACCATACCATGCACACTTTGCTTTAAGCTTTTCAAATGAGGAATTAATGTTTATTATTTAAGAGAAACAACTGTAATTAGTTGATAAATTAAACAAACGGGCTCTCTTTGCGGATTTTGGAATATTTTTCTTTAGGGAATAGGACATTTTATATAATATTAATGTTGTAAGAACAAGAGTCCTTGTGATTACACAAACTTTATTTGATTAAGTTATTTTTTCTTAAATACTTCATTAATAAATTGTAATGAAAGTTCTTGGAATTGTAGTTTTCTGATTTTTGTTTTAATAATTTTGCGTGATTTATTATGCTTTTCGTATTTTTAGATTCAAATAATATATAAAAACAGAATTGTGATTTGCATTTTTTGAAGGCTAAAGCAGCTTATTTTCACTTCTCTTATACTTATCCAAATCAATTTTATGTAACAAGCAAAACTATTTAATTCATTTTGAAACAAAAATCGATAAATTATCTTTGTTTTAAGATTTAAATCTACTTTATATATTTCGGATATATTTTATTGGTGTCATGGATAAATCTAAATTCATAACAACAAGTCTGTTTTCTACTTTGTGTATACTGATATCGAAATCAACTTCAAACAAAGTACAGAATATCTTAAAAACACTCACGAATAAAATGGAAAAGTCTTTATCTAAGAGTGCATTTCAGTACTTTAATCATTTGTTATGATTCTGGATAAGATGAAAACTTATTTGAAAAGATGTGTTTCGAAAATTTCAAAAGCAAGAATTATCAATCAATTATCATTTTTTTTTTGGAATTATCAATCTCATGACAGAGAACCCTTCCGGATAAAAAGAATAAAATGAAAAAAAAAAATATATATAATTTTACAGGGAAATTCAAGACTTGAAACATTTTTTATGATTCTAGATAACATCAGGACAAAATTAAAGAATGTATGCTTGGACAATTTAAAAAGTGTCAATTCCTGTTCTGGTTATCCGATGAAGATTTTTCGAAAGCATGAATCTCTTGAGGACGTAAAAACGTAATTTTACAAGGCAGTTCAGTACTTTCATCACTTGTAACGATTCTGGATAAGATGATTACATATCTCTAAAAATCAAACACATTTTTTTATGTAATCTTCATAAAAACTTTTCCGGATAAAAGGTTTTTATCTCAAATAGGAAACAAATAAAAACAAATATTTTCTCCGACTTTAAAGATTTTAAGCTTTGCGCTAGCTCAACATAATGTAAAAGAAGAAGTATATTTGTTTTCTCATAATATATCTTTTGAAAACTCTTTAACTTTGCATTTTTAATTTTTTATTAAATCGCTTCATCCAAAATACTGTAACTCATTGAATTGCAATTTGTAAAGGTTAACCGGCATTTGAGATTTTGTTAATACTTAGTTACTTGCTCATTGAATTCATTTGCTAAGAAATTGTAAAGAAACGTTTTTATATTCTTAAATTTATAAAAACTATTTCGGATAAAGGTTTCGTATGTTTACTAGTTATATTTAAAATTTAAAGGCAAGATATTGTTTTTAATTTAAATAATTTTCATCTATATAGAAAAAGTAATAAGAACTTTAAATTATTTAAGATTTTAATCTTTACTTTACTGCCCCGGATAAAAGTTTTATAGTCATTTGTAGAAAATGAAATTATATTCATAAGTGAATGTTTTAAGAGTAAGACCTCTTACTACTATTTGATTGGATATTATCTTCAAACCTTGCCGGATAAAGGTTTTTGTCACTTATCCGTAAGATTACAAAATAGTTCTTCTTTATATTAACATGATTTTAGTTTACAGAACACTCTTCGTCAATCCAACCAAAAAGGAACAAGTAAAATGCCAAAATGATTGTTTCTTAGTCATCCTATTTTTATGTCGACAAAAAACGCAGTAGGTTTCAAATAATTTTAGAAAAATCTTAGATATTAAGTTCCGTAACCTGATGCAGATTTTATAAAATCTTATCCATAACAGAATAACATAAGAAAAAGTTTTTTTGTTCGAACGTTTTCTATGCATGTGAGCTTAAAGTTGAAGATGAGATTTATCATTATATATCCGGATAATTAAAACATCTTAAATTTTTGACTATTTCAATTCAATTTCAATTTATTCGGTCATAGAAAACTTGCAATCAAGGCAAAGTTTAATATAACTGCCAAGCTTACGCTGTTATCAAAAAAGTTTTCCTTGGCTTATCTGTGAGAATCTAGTTTTTGGATTTTACTCTTAGATTAAGAAACTTGAAATATTTTTTTCATTGGATCATCACAAAAAACTCTCTCGGAAAAATGCTCTTTGACTTATCCGACGAATATCAAAATATTTTCAGACTTAACCTACTTTTTTTTTTGTATCATTTAACTCTAAAGGAAGTAATAAATCTTCTATGGTTCAAATATCTGATGAGGATTCAATCTCAATCTCAAATCACTCTCTTACCATAACCATAACATGAGCAAGAAAGATTTTGCCTCCTTTTATATTAATTAAGCATAGAAGCCACTGACAGCTATCGATAAGAATTTTATTGCTTATCCGGGCTATTAAATTCGTTTGATTTTGAAAATAGTTTTCAAATTATAATAAAATGCAAGTGCTTTTTCATGGCTGACAATTTTGCCACGGATAATGGTTTCCTTAACTTATTCACTAGGAATAAAATTGATTTTGATTTGAAGTTGAGTTAAGAATTTCTCAGATAAAGAGTCAAGTTTTGTTATAAAGTAGAAATTTAAAAATATTTTTTCCATCGGATAATCACTTTTCCGGATAAAGTGATCTTTGACGTATCTGAATAAATTGTATTGTTTTGCAAACTTTACTTGTTTTGCCTTGTATCATCTTATTCCACCACATAAATTAATAAATCTGTATCAAAAGAAAAGGAACTGACGAGAATATCATACATTCGCTTTTTTATCCTGGACAAAACATAAGCAACAAAAGGTTTGCCTCCACAATATTACTCTAGTAAATTCGTCAAAAGCTAAAAACGGGACTTTTTATTGTTTATCCGGGTCATTTACCATCGTTATTGAGATGACATAAAATAATTTTAATCAAAAATGATATTGTTTCTCCTTCGTTGAAAGCTGCCATGGATAATAGTATCCCTAAGTTATCGACAAGAATTAAATTTAATGATTTAGGCTTTCAGATTATAAGCAATTTTTTGATTAGATCATCACTAAAGGCCTTCCTGGATAAAGTTTTTTTGGTTTATCCATGGGAGTCTAATCTTTTGTTCGTACTATAGGAGTAAAACTCTTAATATGTATTTTATCCATCGGATCATCTTTTAAAACTCTCTCAGATAAAGAGTTTTTTGACTTATCCAAATGAATTTCATTGTTTTGCTAAATTCACCTATTTTGTCTTGTATCATCTAACTTCCAAGCCCACATAAAATAATAAATCTTAAAAAGATGTATCAGGTTTTATTTTGACAACGACGGCATATATTATGATATTATGATGTCAGGATAATGAGTTTCTTTCAGCATGAATAAAATTTCATGATCTATGCTTTTGGATAAAAAGAACTCCAGATCAACACTTAAAAACTTTCCCGGATAGAGGCTTCTTAGACTTATCCGGAAGAATTTTGTTAAATATTCTTTTTTATTACTCAAATTTTGACTTGTTTTTTCCTATCCCAGTTTTCTCAATATTGTAGGATGACGTTTGAATATCAGTTTTATATAAGGTGTTTGAAAAAAATTTACCTCTTTTCTTAACAAATCTAATAAAATAAGAAACGACTTTTAACTCTAACCGCACTGATTCGCTAGCCTTGTTAATGTAAAACATAGAGATTTTCGAGTAGGTACATTAAAATAAAATTCACAAAATAGAAATGAAATAAAGAAACCACCAGCACCAAAACATCACCTCTCCCTGCCCCACTATCCACCAAAAACACCTGACCAAATTGAATATTTTAACAACATTGCGCTATGTTGCTATGTAGACTCTTGTTGTATTAGTATAGATATTGTAACAATTGTATTACGGTCCCGAAAATTCCTTTCACGCGCAAACAAAGCGCTAGCCAGAAAAAACACATGTGTGCTCTGTGTGTTAAAAACCAAACTCACACGCAAGAGAGGGCATATAGGAGGTGAATTTTGTTATTTGTATTCTAGCCATGGGTAAGAATTTCGATTAACCCTTTGCTGCTGCTGTTGGCGCTTGTGCCTTTAGTAGTGCATCATCCCTCTTTGCCATTTTCGTTCTACATATAGCTTTGAGTGTGCCACCTTCTATCGCGCGCATAGAGCTCAACCAACAATATCCTTTACGCTGGTCGTAGCGGTAAAGTCATCATCCATCAACGTTTTCAGTGGTCGCGGGAAACGTAAGTATTTCGAGTTTAGAGATCTCTCTTTTGTATATGTATGTGGCATGGCAAGCTCTCGTTCCAACAACATCAGCCCTCGTCATTCAACCTAACCAACTTGTATATGAAGCCGTGTATATATCCTTGCAGCACACGAATTGTGTGCTGAATTATTTAAATGTCGATGTACGAGGATCTACGTGTACTGTACTTGTACATTTATATTGTACCAAAATGTTGTTGTTGTTTTTTGTCCTTCTTTTCGGCTTCGCGACCGCCACCGCTACCACCCTATTTCTCTATACTTAACCCGGGCTATATACCCTTGCAGGCGAAACCTGCTCAAAATAATGAATTAGGGGGATGGATAAGAGGTGGGAGGCAGAGGGCTAGCGAAATGTTGAAAATATTATTTTGTTCCACCACTTTGTATAGGTACTGCGTAGGTTTTTGGCTCGTGACATCAATTGTATATTATGATGCTCGTGAAATTGCACTCTCGTCCTTTCTTTGTCAACCACAGAAACGGTTGGTTTTCGTATATGGTGCCGCGTCTTTTGAGGGTTATCAACCACGCCCGCCAATCTAAAACCACCAACATCGTCACTCTGATGCCAATCTAATTTGCATATTCTGATAACAAGAATTATGGATACACAATGAATAAGCATTGTTGCAAGGAATGAGCTCTGGATAAGTTTAGGTATGGATATACTAAGTATGGACGCACCGGTGCCGCTTCTATGAGGAAGAGAAAATGAAAAACAAATTGTTCCACATACGCCCCAGTGACTTTGTAAACTTTTTGTATTTTACCTTAAAGAGGGAGTATTGGTTTAATGAAAAAAAAAAAACAGTTCATCCAGTATGAAAATTAATTTACAATGACTTTTCAAAGAAGAAAAGCAATTACATACTCAAAAAAAAGAGCAAAGCTAGTTGGTTCGGTGTAGCGACGTGGGAATTTAGGAATATCCTGCCCCAGTTTAGAGTTTCACACTCCCCAACACTATTTTTCTCTTCAAAATTTCAGTAAAGGTTTTAGCTTGTGCTTGTCAAATAAAATGGAACTTTTGTAGTTGCTTAGTTATCCTGGGGACTAATTAAAATCTGAGTTAACAGCTTTTAAGCTTTGAACAAGTCACATGCATGTGCAAGCTTCTGCAACCTAGATCCAGTCGTAATTTCTATTAAAATATTACTCCCAGACATTAAAATTGTTTGTATTCCTTTGAGGCTTTGACATTTATGTTAATTTACAAAAGAGAGAGAGAGTATAGTTGAGCATAGCATCAGTGTTTCGATGTGTTCTTTGAAACTCACAACTTATATGACTCAGCGGACCCAAAACGAAAGGCAAATCCACCTAATTTCGCTAGCGTGGTTCTTGATATGTGATCACTCCGGTTAGGTACATTATATTGATCCAACAGACTCGGTGGAAGGATAATGACAAATAATTGCACTTTGACTACGGAGCGATAACCTTTCTTACCACTAAAACAAAATTTAAAAAAAAAATTAATACCTGACTTCCCCTTTTAAACCTTTTAGTCTGTGTTTTATCGAAGAACGAAAAAAAAAAAAAACAAAAAACAAGTCAAGCTGAAAAACCCCTTTATGGAAAAAAAAGGAAGTTCTACGCGCCTTCTTAAGGGTGCGTTGTCGCTATCGCTGCCACCAATGTCGCGCCATTGCTTGACTCTATGAGAGCTAAGAAGCAAAATTTATAGCAAGGATGGTGATATAGAGTTTTTGAGGTCGACTATATAAAGGAATGTTTACATGAAAACGTTTTACGTTGTTTACAAAGAATACACTTGAAGTTTTGTTTACAAATGCTTGCTTTGAAAAATGAAGGACTTCAACTGTAACTAGAAATACCTTTTGCTTTAGGTACATTTCCCTATAACCTCTTCTTGTTTATTGGAAGTTCATAAGTTTTTGCGTGTGTTTTTCAAAAAAAAAAAAAAGTTGCCTCAAGCTAAAAAACTCAACAATTATTCAAAGTGTGCGGTTAAGTAAAATGTCTAGTATATAGTAGTTGTGGCAAGGTAGGTTTGTATGTAGGTATAATGCAAATAAATTCTTCAAAGAAACATCATAAGCTTTAAGCAAACGTTAATTTTTATAATGTTTAATCCTCCTCCAATCCTCATACCAATTATTATTATTATAATATGCCAGAGGTTTACTTTGTAGTACGAGTATTATATTAAGAGTATGAATTAGCTGATTCTGTGAATTTCTATTTGAACGAACATCCAGACAAGTATAGTAGTACCTAGATGATGTTCAAAGCAGAGGATCTTAGTGAAGTACTTTCTTCTGAACTATGCGGTTTTCTTAATAATCCTTTTGGAAGGTATAGGGTTAACTTTTTTGTACACAACATTGAAAGAAAACCAATCCTTTGAAGACAAAAAATATACACATATTTCAGGAAAGAGTTCAACGACCTGAATCCGCTTTGGGAGTGATTATTTTTTAACGTGGGTAAATTTTAGGTTTTAAAAAAATATTCAAATAACTTAAGGGAAAAGAGTGAAGAAAGCCCAACGAGCATGGTTGTATTTGTTTTTATTTTGATGAAGACTGTGTATAAAATGTTTAAGAACAAAACAATTTGTTCCTTTGATTTGTTTGTAAGATCAATTAAGCTTTTCGCTTCGGAAAAAATGGCGGAAAGCTGAATTTTGTTATATTGCCTACTCATGGCATTCTAAGGACACTGTAAAAAGTCCCCATCGATATAAGTGCCGCTAACAGTTTTATGGGGAGTCAAAGGCCCCCCAAACGGTTTTTGAGGTATAGCTGTTCGGGAGCTATTCCACAAAAACCGTTTGGGGGGGCTTAAAACAAAACATTAAATGTCACAGAAAGCTAAAACGTGTAGGGTGGGTTAAAAAAAGGAAAAAAATCATATGGATAGTTCAATTCACCTCCGTTTAGCCAGGAGGGGCAATTTTCTAAAATGATTTAAAACAGAAAAAATTATTAAAAACCAATACAGTTTTTTCTTTTCTCAACCCACCCTACACGCTTAAGCTTTTTGTGACATTTTATGTTAATCATTCTGCATTGATGAAATATCATACTTCGTGGCCTTCAACCCCGTATGATTAATGTAGAGGAGCCCGAATCGATGGGGAACCTTCTGAAAACCTTTAAATAAATGTCTGGATATATTCCTTAGGACTGTTTTCTAATTTTTCTGGGGATACCACACAAGAAAAAACCATCTTGTACTTAACCTCAAAGGTGGTGTAAAAGAGTACATTTTTTACAGAAAAATAAAATCCGTAACTCTGCCGATTGAATTATCTCGAAAATGGTAAGTCTTATAAAAAATAGTTATCTGATATTTTTTATAAGAAATCCTCTAAGCTTGCACCCAGTCTTTAACATTTTTTCGGTTACCGTTCGGGAGCTGTTCCGTTTGGGGGAGCCGTTGACCCCCCATAAAACTGTTAGCGGCACTCATATCGATTGGGACTTTTTAAAGTTTCATTAGAATGCCATGAGCCGGGTTTATACCAAAATTTTGTGTTCCCCCATTTATTTCGTAATTTGGCTGTTTTTTCGGCTAATGTGACTGTCCTATGTATATGTTTAGTTAAAAAAAAAATCAGTCCCATTTGAAATATCCGTTTTCTAGATATTGATAAATTGGGCATGTCAGTAGGCGGACTTTACAAAACTTCATTCTTTAATTTTGTTCTCGTTCATTAAATCAAACACTGAAAACTTCTTTCAAATAATTATATACAATTTCTAGATATTACAAAAATTGGGCGCATAAGTGGGCCGAATTTACAAGCTCCGAAAATTATAACCGAATCGTAAGAGCCCTTTCCGAGCAACCAATAATTAAGGTGGGCGTGGGAAGTGGGTGGATTCTACTAACACTATTTTTTATTTTTTTTTCATTTTTTTTTTAATCAACTGTGAAAATATCATTCAACTTTTAAACTCATAAGAAAATTGGGCGTGGTAGTGGGTGGATTCTACCAAAAATATTTTAACATTTTTTTCTCGTTCAAAAAAAAAAAAAACAAACTCTGAAAATTTCATCCAATCGTTAGTGCCGTTTGCGAGAAACCAATAAATAATAATTGTGGGCGTGGCAGTATGCGGATATTCCACAAACAATTTTTTGTGAATATTTTTCGTTCCTATGATAATAAGCTCCAAAAATATTATTCAAATCATTTAAGCCGCCTTCGAGAAATAGATCAAATAAAGCCTTTTTTAGAAACCAAGAACTTAGAAAAGAGGGCGTTGCAGTTGGTATATCTTACAAAAACTAATTTTTATATTTTTTTCTCATTTATAAAAATAAACCTTGAAAATTTATACAAATCGTTAGATGTATTTTCGAGAAACAAACAATTACAAAAAAGAAGGCGTGGTAGTGGGTGGATTTTATGAAATTCAATTTTTGAATTTTTTCTTATATACTCGTTTATATATTAGAAGCAAATCTTTAAAACTGCAATTAGGCGTAAGCATTCTAATTTCTAATGGTAAAAGCTGTATTAAATATTATTATGCGGGAACATGGAATTTTTTGAAAAATTTATAAAGGGGCAGGCACGTCCATTTATCGGAAAATCCGCCCATTGCTACGACCATTTTTTTAAATACATAGAATACTTCAAAATTGAGTTTTGTTAAAAGTGCCCACTAAATGTAAGAATGTTGTCAGTGGCGAATTTTCATTTAACAAAACTCAACTTTGAAAGTTTTTTAAGAATTTCTTAAGATTTTTAAGCGTTAAGGAGCATAGCACAGATGCAAAAACTGACCCTAACTCAAAGCATTCAAAAATATATAGGTACATTCTATTTTTTTTTAACATGGTAGCTCTTATTTTTCTTCGTTTTTTTTTTTTCACTAAAATGAAGTTTCTGTTTTCTTAAACCCTCCCTCAATCCCAAGTGAAGTTTGCCAAGCTTAATAAAAACAATATTCCTCCGAGTTAATGCAGGCACTTCTCCAAACAAGTTCTTTGCTTTTATAGTTTCCTCAAAAAGCAACCTCCAGGGTTAATCCACAATAAAGCCATTCGCTCGTTGCGTTTTGGCAAAATTCGCTTTTGCAAAATTACAAATGACTGGTTTATAAATCCTTTAGCAGCTTAAATTCCAGGATCTTCTACCATTGCCCTGCCCTGGCATACGTATATATGTTTCATTCATCCGTCAATCAGTTAGTGTTGTGTTTGGGTAAACATAGATAAATATTTGCAACGAACTTTGTATGTGTTGTATATGTGTTTATCTGTATCCTTCGGATGATACGAATAGCCAAGCTTGGATGTATAAAATCCAATTTTAGCAGATTTCTCAATATCACCGCATTCCAGAGTGTTTTCTTCTTCAAATGTCGAATGAATATAACTTCAAAGTTCAATTCTCTGTCCGTTGTGTTCGTTCGTTCGTTTGTTGCTCAAAAACACTCCCACACTCGTGCCATTGATATTTACCACCCCCGAATTATACTGCAGGCAAATAACTGTTACTGATGTTCGTTTTATGTATCTATGGAACTAGTATGTATGTAGGTACACCCTATTCTAATACCCTACTGCGCTGTCCTCTTCTTCTCGTCCTATGATGCGTTTCGTAACCCCAGGCAGCATCAATATCATTGGAATCAGCACGATGATGATTGAATTGCAACCAAGGTATTTTACCATCAATCGGGAAAAAGGCAAAGATGGATAGAATATTGTTGTTTTCGAAGCATTAGGTGTGGGTAGATGGGGGGGGGGGGGGGGTGGTAGAGGTCATAGCAATTTGTTTGTTGTTATAATCAATTGAATAGAAAGTCGAAAGAAGTAATTTTATAATTTTTATTTATTAAGTTTGTAATCACTTATTAATAGAAAGTTATAAAAGACACATTTTTATTAAAGCTTGCAAGCTGTATGGCCTTGCAAGCAGATCTTACCCATACAGAAGATATTTAGATATCACTTTTAATACTCATTCAGTGCTATATCAGACGATATACTTGTGAGGAGAGTAAATTGACCCTGTTTGTAAGGTTATGTAGGCTGACTTATAAGGGACAATAAGGTGAGGAGCTCTCTATGTCCGATCACAGAATTATTGTGCTCAACTTGGGAGGCCTTCTTACAGAGAATACCTCTGGGATGAACCCAAAGAGAACAAACTGGAACTTATACAATACTGTTCTGAAATCAAACCTGGAACGTATAGGCCCAGCAAGCAGGACAATTAGTCACTTTAAATTGGAATCTAATGTTAGTGAAGTCGGTGGGGCCATACAAGAGGCTTATGAACTCACTTGTCCCCTCAGACCAAAAACAAGGCAGAAATATGCTTCGTGGTGGAACAATAATCTGTTAAAACTAACATCCAAGGTAAGGAAAACTCTTTTAATGAGGCAAAACGAACCAAGGAACTACTCAGCAGAGCTTACAATATAACAAGGAGCTAAGAAAAGCCAATATGAGAATTTGTGAGAATATTTCCTCAACCCCTGCTTCTTCAAGATTGCATAAAGCTCTTTCAAAAGAGAAGACAATTTCATCATTTGATTTAAGGAATTATGATGGAACCTTCACAGAGAATGAAGAGCAGAGGTCTACTCTCCTGCTTCACGCGCACTTTTCAGGTAGTCTACCTCTAGGAGGGAACTCGGTTGAGAAAATACCTTTCAAACCTTAAAAAGAGGAGTGGAAATTAGCTGTCACTATCTGTTCAAGTAAATGGATTGAATGGGCAATTAGTTCCTTTCAATCTTTTAAATCACCAGGTGCGGATGGTATCTTTCCAGCCCCATTACAATAGGTTAAAGATCATCTTTTGCCTTATCTATCTATCATAAAAGTAGTATAGCTCTCGGGTATGTTCCAAATTTATGGAGAAGAGCTAAAGTAATTTTTATTCCTAAAGTAGGGAAGAAAGGTTCAACCCACCCAAAGACTTTTAGGCCGATAAGCATAACGTCCTTTTTACTAAAAACTCTGGAAAAACATAGTCGATAACTTCATAAGATTGGAAGTATTAGTCGATAGGCCTCTTAATGTACGTCATCATGCCTACAGAGCGGGCAGATCTACAGAAACCACTCTGTTTGAGCTCACTAACGCCTAACAGAAAGCTTTAGACGCAAAGAAAATAGCACTATCAGCCTTTCAAGATATAGAAGGTGCTTTTGACAATACCTCCCTTGATGCGGTTAATAAAGCTCTTATAAGGAAAGGTGTTCCCAGAACCATATCCACATGGATAGGTAAAATGTTAACCATTAGAACAGCTGAGAAACTAGAAGGCCCAAATACACGAAAAATCTTAACAACAAGAGGTTATCCGCAGGAAGGGGTACTATCACCCTTGCTGTAGAGTCTTGTAGTTAATGAACTGCTGGAAAAGCTTACTCACTCAAGGCACTCACTGTATTGATGATATCGTCATCACAGTTTGATGATGATATCGTCATCACAGTTTGAAGAAACCCTTTTTGACATTATTCAAAGAGGGCTAACTATTTTAAGGAAATGGTGTATATCTTTGGGAATATCTTTTAACTCTACCAAGACGACTATAATACTATTTACTAAAAAAAGACTTCTGACACACATGAAACCCATCCGGTTGCGGGGCGAAGTAAAGTAAGGTTAGATATCTAGGTACCACACTGACAGTAAACACTTATGGAATAAACACGTAGAAATAACCCTCGGGAAAGCCACAAAAGCCCTCATGATCTGCAAAAGAATAGCAGGCAAATCATGGGCCTGCTTCATGAGGTTTGCCAAGAAGGAACCGGTTCTGGTAAATGTATTAGTTAGTTAGGGAGCAAACCTTATTGACATACCAAGAGATGGCATGATTAAGAAATACAACTTCGAGAAGAACTTTCAAATGAAGCTTAGTAATAAAAAGGAGTGCGTCGATGAAACAGTAAAAAATGTCATCAAGTGGTACACTGATGGATCGAGAACAATTGAAGGGACTGCGGGGCTGGAATTTTTGGGCCGAAAACCAAACTTTCCATACCGATGGGACAGTCTACTAGCATCTTTCAGACAAAAGTTCGCGCCATAGCAAAATGTGCAGAGCGTAATCTTGAAAGAAATTACCGAAACCAAAAAAATTAAAGCGAAGTAACAATCAGTCAGAATGGGTTGCGTCCAATAAAAAAATGCAACTGGGCAGCAATTAAAGGTGCTACCACCAGTTTTGCTCAGCGAAGGGTAGGTTCGTAAAAAAAATGAAGATTTATTGATCGAACACCTAATCTGCGTTAGATTAATAAAATTAAGATGTATCAATTAAAAGCTGAATTAAACGATGGAAGTACAGGAGCGTACTTCAATGGGCGCCAGGAAGTTTTTTTTATGGTGAAACTTACCAAAACCCTAAATTTTTCAACCACAATGTTGAACAAAAGTTAATATTGTCAAACGGCAAATGCAAAAAAAAGAAGATAAGTGAAACAATTTTAATTTTTTTAAATCAAAGCAAAAATTGTATCACAAAACGCAAGATGAAGAAAGATGATTTTGAGAAAGACTCCCGACCAAAGCAAAAAAAAAAAAAAAAAAAAAACGTGGGGTTTCTGAAGTCACGTATTTCTGGGAAACAATTAGACAAAACGAAGGCCAAGCGGAATAATAATTTTGCCCAATCTGGCAAGCGAAAAGCAACGAATTCAACTAAGAAAATTTTCAAAAGAATACTTAGCTTTTAATGTGCTCCAAACGAAATCGAATTTTCCCTGAGTTCTCTGACCCACCTGGCCGTGACTCCTAAAGTCGTTCTGTTCAAAGCAATTAAACTCCTCACAACCACTATTCAGAATTTCCCTCACTGGAAATTCGTAATTACTTTTTTTAAGAAAATCTCCCAAGTTTTGAAATTAAGCTCGGATTTTATTTTTCCTTTTTTAAAATTTTCTAAGACGTTTGGCCTTCTACAGAATCTAACCAAAGAAGTCCATAATGGCGGATTTTTGCATTCACTTTCGCACTTGTCGACCTCTCTTTCACATCCACTCAGTAGTGGCGGTATTCGGTCTCGAGTTTTATGCAAGGACTTTGCCTATTTGCTCGAAGCCTGCTCCGTTGTTGAACCCAATCCACTCTTTCATTTTAAGTATCACTAGTGAAAAGATCACTCGAAAAATCAAATTTACACTATCAAAGTCCCCGTCCCAAACCGAACACAGACTTAGAACGAGAAAAACATCTTTGACGATTGCACTTCCACCATAAACCAGTCTTAAATGATGAGGAAGAATTCGATTTCCTACGCGAAGTTAATATTTTCCTAACACCGTAGACCTTCGTGCAGATTTGGAGGAATTAGGGAATCAGCTAACAAAATCATCTTTCTTTACCTACTACGATATGCTAGGTTGGGCCCCCGGCCATTCTTGGATAAGGAATAAATGAGTAGTTGAAACTTGTTGTGGTAAAATTTACCGCGACACCAGACCATAAACAAGGAAATGCGATACATTCATGTACCAAAGGAAAAAACAGCTGGGAAGCTACCAGGTAGAAGAGAGTAATCTTTCCTCTCTAAAAGTAATCCAAATACTCAATTTTTTTAGGGAAATAAAATAGGAGGAATAACTATAGAATGAGCAGCTTCATTCGGTCTTCGGTGGAGGAACAATAGATCTTAAGATCGCAGTGCAATAAGGGCAGGTCGATGTTAAAAGGGAATAAAACAAGCTGTGTGAGGTTTCAACGATTTTCAAATGACTTTATAATTGACAATGGTTCAATATTTTACAAATAGTTACTTACTTTTAATATATGAATATTTCAGTAAAATTTTGAGCATATGACACACTAATTATTACCAGGCTTCATAATACGAGGTCGTTTCTCTGTGAAAATTTAGCCAAACATCTTATTTTTGCAACCTCTGAAGAGCTATTGAAGCGTTTCCTACGGATGGGTGGTTGACAAAGTTGTCATTAGCTTCACACAGTGATATTTCATATCAATTTCACATTTAAGGTCTTAAAAAAAAGTGATTAAATCGATCGCTGGATTTCTATCTATATCTCTTAAATATAGATTTTACATCATTTGAATGCGGCACTGAAAGAAACGCAACAAAAAACAAAATCCCCAACAAACAGACTAATTCTGGCAAGAAGGGGAGGACTCCAAATGATATGCAAAATAAAACGAAAACAAAAAAATATCTAATAGAGGGAATCCCTTGCATTCAATATCGAACGATGCTGTATTAAGTAAAGATTCTAAAGATTGTAACTGCATCCAACAGAGATGACAGTAGATAGCAGAGCACCAACGCTCCTCAACTCAACTCAGTTCCTATATGCCCCCCATACAGCCATCATATCTGTATCTACCACTTCAGCTGAATGATGAAATTAACCCCCGTGTCTGTAGTATGGTGATAGTGCAGTAGGGTTGTTCTTGATATTACAGAGGTACACTTACTTCGGTATATAAATCTACATCGTGCATTGTGCAACGCACATACAAACTTCTACTCTTCGCCATGTTGAGATTTTACTTTGTGAAATGAATAACAGAAAACAAAGATTACCATTGTTACCCTTGCCCATGGTTGTTTGTTGGGGTGAAAGATATCACAGGGTAGTCTATAGCTGGATAAATACATAGAAAATAGTTTGCTTCTGGAACGGGATATCGTTTCCATTTTGTTTTTAAAACTTTTTTTTATTTTTTCATAGATAGTTCATGCAGATTACAATCTTGCAGATACATTCATTGTGTTTTGTTTGTTTTTTTTTTCTTTTCTTTTTGGGGAGTTTGATTTTGTTTGTAATTGAAGCTGATGCTAGTTTGCATTTTCTACACACAAACACACACACACATTTAGCTATCCTCTTTTTCTGGCTAAAAGGAGGAATTTTTAATTTCAAATATTTTCGTAGAAGCAGCACAACCCCATTGGCGGATACAAGGGGGGGGTCATGGGGGTCATGACCCCCCCCTGGGGCCTTTCCCAGATATAAAATATTAGACCGATGAATTCAATCATAAACAAAAAATTCCACTGCTCAAAGGATATAATCCGCCTTCAAATTTATTTTAATTGAACGTGCGTATTTAAAGAGTTAGAACACAAAAATGAAAGTATTAAATACATATTTATTTATTTATTTCAATCTACGATCGTTCATCAACAGATTTCGCTTTATAGCTTAATATAATATGATATATACAATGATTTAATATAATAAAATATAATACAATATAACATAACATGATATATATAGCATAAAATGATACAGTATTAAAAATTTGGTATAGTACATTAAAGAACTTTTTAAAGTGATTGTTCCAAATAAATTGCAAACAAAAAAACATACTTTTACTAAGAATCTTAAAGTAAATTTAAAACAAGTGTCTTGAACTGATATCTCGTTAAGAACAAATCCAAATTTTCATAATAAAAATTGAAAATTTTACAACAATGAGAAATTGGCTCTCGCTGCCCATAATTTGAAGAATGGGGTATTTCTAAAATAAGGTCCCTTATTCTCAAAGTTCTACTTGGTGCGTAGATATTTATTAAAGAAATTAAATCTGCAGAATCAATATCATTTCAGATAATGTCACGAACAAATGAAACACTAAACATTCTACGCCTTGACTCTAGAGTTTGCATTCCAAGCATTAAACATCAACTCCTATCGTGGGCTTTCTGTCAAAACAAATTTCAAATTTAAAAAATTGGTTAGAAGACACAAAACACCGATTTAAAAGGTAATAAAATGGAATTTTGAGATAGTGAAAGGTTTTAAAACTGGTTGATAGAGCCAAAAGAAACCATGACACAGTTACTAGACATTGATATTCGAATTCAGTAATTATTGTTGACTAAAAGTACATTAAAATGTCATTTAAGGACTTGGTAGGTTTTGACAGAAAGCCGACGATATGTACATCGTTCGTGAAAAGTTGAAAAAATAATTCTTCTGCCAGAAAAACAATAAAAGTTTTCATTTCAAGAATAATACAGAACTCTACTTTTTGTTTTACCGTAAAAATAATTTGAAATTGATTTGATGATTTTGTGAACATTTCTGACACTGCACGGTAATCAGATGACAAATTTCATGGCATCCCGTATATGTACTCTTCGAAAGGTTACTGGTCATTTAAGGGCAGGTAGTAACAGTAGATAACTTTTCAGACATAGAATTTTCAAAAAGTAATACTGAACCATGAACAAACTTTGAACATTCATTTAAAAAATGTGTGTCACCAATGAATCTAGGTGACCTTTAATAACAATTTAGTGACCTTTGAAAAGAAATATTTGTTTCTGAAGATAACCTTAATAAGGTACCTACAAATTTTGTTCTGTGACCTGGAATGACTTTTAAAAAAAAAAAACTTTAAAATCCCATTAGAACAAATCCACAACCAATTAATGTATGTAGCTAGTTGACCTTATCAACGGCCTTTTGAATTGGGCACAAATTACAAAACCGTGTAAATGAAAAACTTGCATTTGAGATGCCGCTAATTATGTGACCACTCAATTTTGAGCAGGTATTCGAGATTTTAATTTTCGAGATTTTGGTTGACATTTGCAAGATTGTAAGGTGAGAATGCTATGATTTATTTCTACTTAGTGTGAGATATCATTTTTCAAGATCTATAAATAATCCAGTTTCGATATTTTAGATTTTGGTATCGTGCAAATTTCTTACAGTGAAGTGCGAAAAATTGGCCGGTACTTAGAAAAATTTTTACAGTAGATTCAAAATTTTCAACTCAACAAATTTAAAAAAATTAAACTTTTTGGCCTTCTTACTGATCGCATACATTCTTTGCAAATATCCTAAATGACATATCGCTTACTTAATCTCAAAATCAAGGTCAAGCAACCATTAGGCAACTAAGTTGTTAATTGCGATCAACTTTTATTTTCTAGCACACTATATAACTTAAAGCATAGAGCAACTCGAAGAAATGAGTGGTAGCAAGCCTTTTTTTTATGGAAAAACAACCTCATTTTACTTCGTTTTCCCAAGACTGTAATTGCTTACGCTCTACTAACTTGGGTGCACCATTTTGGAAATACAAAATTTTTTGTTTGTAATTTTGACGTTTCATGAATTTATTTTTTTCGGGGGATATCATTAAGGAAAGTGGTAGGTATAACGAAAGTAGCTTCTAGTTGCCAGGCAAAAGATCAAAACAGATCTTGTAGAATAAATACGATCTTATTGTAAATGAGTTAAAATTTTAAGGGCAAAAATAAACTTTTCCTAAACTATATTTTTAGTATCTAGTGGTATGACGGTTCTGGCTTTAATTCCTTAATTAATTAATTTATTTAAAAAAATATTTTCAATGGAAATAAAATGTACGACTGTATTGCAGGTACTTGCTCTGATGTTCAAGTTGCCTGTAATTAGGAACTTAAAAAAAATGCCAGTAATTACATATATAAAGAATATAAAAATATATAAAATAAGGGCATTTAAATTGGTCTTTTAATTGTATAACAACTTTTCAAATATCTTAAGGCCTAAAACCAATTTGATAACTTGAAGAAATATGAATATAAGCACAACAAAAATTAAAATCGTTGTAGCGATTTTCTCAAAAAGTTATTTTTTATATTAAATTAAATAATAATTAATTTTAAAATAAATTTATAAACTAGTTTCAAAACAATTCATCGACGCGTTCTTGAAATATTGAATTTTCAAAACAAAAATTAATATCTTCTTCAAAGGCCAACATTTATTTTTTTATTTTGATATGCAATATTATTGAGATTTTTAAGGAGCTTTTGCATGCAAATTTTGATTGAAGTTCAAAAACCTTTAAATGGTAGGTATCGTTATTAACAGTTTTTCGGATTTTTTTTCCAGAATGTTCACCATATCTACTGTTTTTTTATCAATTTTGTTGAAGCCGTTTTTCAGATAAATAAGCTTTTTCTTAATGGTTGTATAGCAAGTACCATAATTTTAAAAGGTAAAAAAATATCTCCTCCGAAGAATTAAAAAAAATTTATTTAAAAATTTGAAGAAAATCGCTTCAGTGGTTTAGGCTGTAGCTGTAGGCTGTCAAGGAATAGACAGACAAACAACCAGACAGAATTCTGCCACCCACTTTGCTCGAATACAAAACTTGCCTTATATCGTAAGTAAAAATTATTTTTGGGTGCAATACTTTATTGCAATTTTAAGAAACGTGACCCCCCCCTGGGGCAAAGTCTGGATCCGCCCTTGCACAACCCTCTTGCTTGTTTCCATCACAAGCAAAAGGCCGAGAGTGGACCCAAAAATGTCTAACCCCTCTCAAGCAAGTATAAACAATTCATCAAGGGTACTGCTGTCAGACTGACTGCTTTCTTGCCTGCCAGACTTTATGCAAAATTAAGTTTATCATAAAATTTCAATCCCAGACAAATAACTTTTATTACATTGTTTTTTATTTTTTTTATTTTGTTACACTCGGTAGACTCGCACTCACAAACACTTTCTTTGGTTTTTTGGCAATAAAAGAAAGCCTCTTTTTCTCCAGCAAATATTTTGAGCATACAAAATAAATATTTCATAAATGTTGCCAAAAATACGCAACCCCAGCTGAGTATACAATTGAAATTTTGCCAAATTGGTGTAAGAAGATGGGCGCACATCAGTAAAATTTAGAAAACATTTTATAATGCAGACACCGTAGATTGTTTTCAGTGAAAGAGTGTATAAGTACTTTTAAGAGTTTCACATTGATTTATTGTTTAAAACAGATTGTCTTAAAGGAGCAAGCAAGGAGCTGTTTTGCCTAACAATTTACAACTAGCTTGTTATATTTTCAAATTATTGTCAAATTAAATTGAAAATAATAAATAATTTTCCAATATAAGGGATTGGTCCGAGAGCTGGTGAAGTTTTGTTCAGAGTTTTGCCCATTCGAATTAGTGCTCAATACGACGCACGGTGTCGCTATAAACCTTTTTTACTTCGATTAAACTTTTCGGTTGCGTTTTAAAAGTGCATTAAGTGGTCCAAGGGCTTGCAGGTAGATGCCATGAAGCTTACACTAATGCGAAATTTATGTCTTCAAAAATTTGTACCAGGAAAAAAACACTTGGCGCAAAACGTTCACCAGCTCTCGGAATAGACGCAATAGTGTTATTAGTCTGCGGCGGCCATTTTTGTTTTGTTTTGGCATGGTCTGTCAAATCTGTTGTTAGTTTGGTTAGGTTAGGTAGAAGGGCTGACAGTTGATCCTGTTACCATCACACTTAGATCTATGTAGATCCCTCGTGACACCCTAGAAAATTGAGTTCCACTTAATGTGAAAACCTATGTGTTCGGTTAGCATTCAAGCTATTAAGAGGTGTTGAAGAAGTTCAGTAGGCTACTAGCCGAAGTTCTAGAAAGTTTCTCTAAGTCGTGATTTCCAAGGTATTTATTTCTTAAATTACAGAGTGCTGGGCAGTAGCAAGGGAATAAGGCATCCTCATGTGCTTCTTCGTCCTTGCACCCTCTGCAAAGATCGTCAGTACTTAGCCTCATTTTTTTTCTGTGGTATTTCAGTAGGTTGTGTCCAGTGATTATGCTGACAGGGGAACGGAGATGTTTCTTGTTCATTTGCATAATTTTGTCTACCCTCTGCTTATTGAAATTTGGCCATAACTTTTTCGTTGTGCCGCATGTTGATGCCATCTCTCATTGTTTTTTTTTTTATTATTTCGTTATCAATGTTATGTAAAGAGTACAGTTGGTATACCCTGATTATATTTCAAGTTATGTACTCAATTCAAATTTGTAACACGTTACCTTCACACCTTCTAACATATTGTACTCAGTGCATGGTTCACGTGCTGAAATGTGTTGTGAACACAGAAGATTTGTGTTCAATACATATAACTATAATAGAGGCTCTACTGTAAAATATATTATGACTACATAAATATTTCAAAACCTTAAATCAACTTTACAATAAATAAAATTAAATGCACGACTTTAAAGCACGTATTTTATCTAATGTTCAAGATGCTAAGATTTTTGGAAATTATGAGAGAAAAATGTTTAAAAGCATGAAATACGATATTTAAATTAGCTAAAACAAATTTTTTGAGAGTTTGAGGTGAAAAAAAGGACACCATCTTATTTCTTGATTAAATATGATTTTATAAATATTGTATGGCAGGTTTTAAAATATTTTGGGAGGATCACCAAAAACCACTATGCACAGGGTGTCCGCCGGGAAGGTGTACTACTTTGTCTGCCGCCATTTTGGTAAACATTAGTCTTGACAGTTCATATTTGGCAGTCGTGAAGAAGACTCGTGGCAAACTTATTATGGAAAAATATTCGATAAACCAATGTGTTTTAATAGTTAATTTTATCAGAATCAATCATCGATTACTGTAACGATGAGAAAATTACTTGGAATTTTTTAGAGGAACAACAAAACGCACTATTTATCGGTTAGTGAATGATTTAGAAACTCCAACAAAATATTCGTGATGAAATTAATGAAATACCGCGTGAAATTTGTGAGAATGTAATGAAAAATGTGCTCAAAAGGGATCGCATTTGTGAGACTATTAGATGCGAACATTTACCTGATATTGTATTCCACACATAATTGCCGACATTAAATAAAACATTTATCAATATAAGATCCATTTTCTTAAATTTAATCAAAAATTATAAACAAACAAAGTAGTATACCTTCCCGGCGGACACCTTGTACCTAGTTTTAAGAAAATCGATCCACCCGTTTAGGCTGTATCTTATCGGACAGACACACGGACAGAATTGTGATTCACCTTTTTTCGTCTTCCCTATCACCGTAATTACAAGGTTGATCGAAAACTCGAGTTAATTTTTTTTACGAATGCATAACATGCTATAGAGTTCCTATTACTTCTTTATTTATTATTCATCACACCAGGATTTGTAATGAATACAAGCAACTTGCTTGGTAGCTTGTTTTCAAGTTAAATACATTTACTTTCAGAATAAAGGCTTTCAGACAATTGCACAATTATCAACGAAGTAAATATAGAGCCAAGGTCACTAGTCTGTAGAAAAAATACAAATTTGTACCTGTTACAAACAACTTTAAACAAAACATTGTGATGAGTACAGTGTTCATGTAATCACTACGTATTTTAATATGTTTGTTCCTTTGGTTTGTATTTTTGTGATTTTTAGTCCAAACTTATGTCAACAAAATTTAAATGAATTTTGAAAGAACTTTGGACTAAAATGTGCAGAAATACACAGAAAATCAAAGTAAAAGACCAGACCATATGTAATGAGTTCATGAGATCCTGTTTTTGGATCCTTATTTAAGTGATAGGTCCATAGAGTTTCTTAGTGTCTATTACATAGCAATAATGATAAGAATGAGTAGGTATGATTGAATGCAGTACCGAGGGAGACTTTATTGTAACGGGTGATTTTTTAGCTGGTTTGGTTTTGGCAACACTGGTTTTGACAGCTGACGTGTGTTTAGTACCTTGTGTCACTGTCAAACAGCTTCAGTTCGGTTTGCAATTTAACCATGGATCGTCTTACAAATGAACAACGCTTGCAAATTATTGAATTTTACTATCAAAATTCGTGCTCGGAAATGTTCATCGCGCGCTGCTTCCATTTTATGGTCGGCATTCTCGACCTTCTGAGCAGTCTATTCGGAAGATTGTGACCAAATTTCGCACCAAATTTACTTTGTTGGACATTAAACCACCAACACGTTTACGTACTGTGCGTAGTGAAGAAAATATTGCGGCCGTATCAGCTAGTGTGACAGAAGACCGCGAAATGTCGATTCGGCGCCGTTCCCAGCAGTTAGGCCTTTGTTACAGCACTACGTGGAAAATTTTGGGGAAGGATTTGGGCGTAAAGCCTTTTAAGATACAGCTGGTGCAAGAACTAAAGCCAGCCGACCTACCACAACGCCGAATTTTTGGTGAATGGGCTCTTGGAAAGCTGGCCGAGGATCCGCTTTTTTATCGAAAAATTGTGTTCAGCGATGAGGCTCATTTTTGGTTGAATGGGTACGTAAATAAGCATAATTGCCGCATTTGGAGTGAAGATCAGCCAGAAGCATTGCAACAGCTACCAATGCATCCCGAAAAAGCCACTGTTTGGTGCGGTTTATGGGCCGGCGGCATTATTGGGCCATATTTCTTCAAAGATGATGCGAATCGCAGCGTTACTGTCAATGGTGAACGCTACCGAGCGATGATAACAAACTTTTTTTTGCCCGAAATGGAAGTTCTTGACTTGCATGATATGTGGTTTCAACAAGACGGTGCCACATGCCACACAGCACGCGAAACAATGGCGCAATTGCGAGGCGAGTTTGGTGAACAGTTAATTTCACGTTTCGGGCCGGTCAATTGGCCGCCTAGATCGTGCGATTTGACACCATTAGATTATTTTTTGTGGGGGTATGTCAAGGCTAATGTCTATAGGGAAGCCAACATCCATGCATTCATTCGTGAGATACCGGCCGATATGTGTGAAAGAGTATGCCAAAATTGGACTCAGCGGATGGGCTACCTGAGACGCAGCCGCGGTCAACATTTGCATGAAATTATCTTTAAACATTAAATTGCAAAGTTCAAACTATCGATTCAAATAAATATTTCATATATTTTTTCGAATTTTTTGTGTTTTTTTTTTTTAAGTTCTAAACCTCTTAAAAAATCACCCGTTATAAGGATATTGTAATATTTCCTCAGGTTCGTAAATAAAACTTATTCACTTTATTTAAACTCTCCACTTATTTACTTTGCAAAATAAAACACGTTACTTTTACAACCACAAACCAATTGATTGTTCACCACTGAAATGATTTCACCACTTTACTTTTATTACAATCAAATTTAGGTACTCATTCACGATAAAAAGTAAACTGCGTCCTCTGCCGGTCAGACATGTGCTTTTATACTTTTCACAAGATTCCCGAAAAAGCTGGAAGGTTCTAGTATTTGCTTCAAGAACTTTCCATAGGGGAAATTTCCCATAAATTTCTCTTTCCAGAGCTTTTATTTTGACGTTTAGTATTGGAAGTTTTAAAGCTCACCAAAGCTCCCCGTAGGTTGGTTTGTGTCATGTCTAATCCGGGATTCAGTGTTTCTTTTATTCGAGAGTGGTTATAGTACAAATGTGAGAGTCGTTACAATATCTAAACCAAGAAGATCAACATATTTACAGAGGTAATTAGCTGAAGAATTATTAATTGTGGCTTAAGGGTTCAGCGAATTCTGATTGGCCTTAATAATGCCCTAACAAACCCAAACATTATTTTGATCATATAGAATGAGTAGGTTGAAAATTTTCAGCAAAAAAACTGGTTTCCTGTTTCAATAAAATGGATTTAAATAAAAAGCATCAATTAGTGTTTTTTTAGCAATAAAAAAAAAATGTTGACGTAAATATCACTTTGGCTTACTTTCTACCACTAAAATCATCCTAAATTATGTATGCCATTCGAAAATTTCATTTAATACAATACCATTAATCAGTGTCAACCTAAAATTAGTTTACTTGTAATCCTCACAAATTCAAAACAATTTGTATCAATCAAATGTGAAAAGTCTAAAAAATAAAAATATTCCTATGTCGATTCATTTAGGGTACTTATCCCAGGATAACTATTAATTTAACTTACGATAGTCTCCCCTAAATGTTTCAGGTATAAATTACACTGTGCAGGTAACATTTTAATTCCACAAATTCTCTGTAGATACAAAATATCAGGATAATTTAAATAATAAAAAAAAAAGTTTTAAAACAGAGAATGTTACCCTCATCTCCCTCTTTCTCTCCCCTTTTTTTTGTATCTCCCTTTTTTTGTATTCTGACGTATATACGAGCGTGTATGTAGTGTTTTTGCCAGAAAACGTCAACCCCTACATTAATTCAAGCCGTATCCAACTCATTAATTTCACTTCTCTTGTGCACACATCAAATGCGGCAAAACATTCTGCGGAGTAATTTATTAACTATTTAGTATTCCGCATGCTATAATAACCATATAAAATATACATGCCAAAATATACATACATCGGCACCACTTTGCTGCCACTGAAACACCGCACTACGTCGCGCAACGCCGCGTCGCATCGCCGACAAAAAGTCGCACTTTCAATATGTGTAATTTATAAAGAGGACTCAACTCAATGGTGACATCACTCTCGGTTTTGTGTTATTTATGTTTAGTTTCTGAAATATTACTCTGCACCTTTCAAAATAATTACAAAACTCATAAATATTAACGGCTCTGAATCAAATATTCAAATATTCCAATGTGGATGAAGTGGGAGGAGGAGTGGGTGGTACTGTGAGGGCTATGTCGGTCAACCCCCCCGAAACGAATTTTTGTTTATCAATTTTGGATAACACCAACGGTGCTGCGCTGCTCTTCGCTGATCCCCAAAACCAACGAGAATTATAATTCCCCCTCCCTAGACACATAGGCGACAGCAGCGCCATCTCTCCCTCCACAGGGTAAATCCTAATTTCTCAGCTGTCAAAAACATTACAAATTCAATTCCAACGGATTGCTCTGTTCCAGTTGTTATTTTCGATTAGGGGTTGGTGATGGCGGTGTGGGGTGATATCTCACAGATCAATCACACTCCAGAGGCTTTCACGGATAGCAGGGCTTGTCATTACTCTTTTGGACGTGCCCCAAATTATGTTTATAATTTGGTGGCTAGAGCACAGTTTATACAGGGTTCGTAAAGCAGTCGATAGTCGCTGCTACCATCATCTATCAGCATTGACCAAAGAGAGAGAGTCATCTATAATTTGTCACGCAATACGCGATTTCATTTGCTTTAATTGAGTCCAATCAATGTAAATCAAGCTGAATCAATCTCCATTGTTTAATTGTAGTGGCAGTTTGCCTTTTGTTCAGTAGGTACGCGCGTCTCCACAATTAGTGGTAGAAGTATTTGGATTTTCATCAATGATCGATTCTACGACTCTTTTTTCTCTATCGGTATGAATGTATGGCGTATGGGTGGTATGGTTATTTCAAATCATTCATCATTGACAAGGAGTTCCTGAAAAGTGTAATTTAAGGCATAGTTTTTTTTTTTGATGTTGTTGTTTTTGTTCTGTTGTAGGCTTGTTTAAGCGTTAAATGATGCGTCAACAACAATTAGGAACTTGTCGATTGTGTGCAATTGGCAAATGTTTCATTTCAAAGGCTTTAGTGCCCTGATGGTAAATAATAGGCTTTACATTTTTTTTTTAATTTAAACCAAAGCCAAAACACGCAACTTGTTTTATTTTGTATTTGTAATTAAATCGGTATAGTTTGAGTTTTTTTTTTATTTTGGAGCATTTAAACTTAATTAATAGGTAGGAGATAAATTAATGCAAATATTGTGTTGTTGGAAAAAAAAAGTAAGTAGAATGTACGCTGGAACTATGCATTTTAACTTGAAAAATAAAAATAAAAACGATGAACCTTTGGGAGAATTGTCTACATATGACCATCGAAGCAGAAATGATGCCTTCAATGAAATCCCGAGAGTCTGCATACCAAAACTTTAGCTTATTTGCTTGGTAAACTGAAAATCACGACAAATTTCGAGAATATTGGCAAGTCATACAGAAAGATAGTTTTAAATCTTTTACAAACTCAGGAATCAAAGTTAATCAAGCTTAAGATAATTGTAGCAGGGTACAGGTTGGTAAAAATGCTTGCTACAAGCAACTCGCTTAGTGATCCAATTTGTGCTGGAGTGCACCATTTTGATATGAAAGCTCGTTTGGTCAGTGGATGAACGTGAGTTAGATTAAACCTGAATTGTAAAAATGTCCCTTAAAGAACGCTTTATTGTGATATCATTTATAACAGCTTAGCTTATTCTTATAGATTTGCCAACGCGTACGAATAACCCTTTAAACTTTCAAGTACAATTATCTGTCGAATACCCAGTACAGTGTACTTGTACTTGAAAAAAAAAACATGTAACATGAACTTGGTACTTGAAAAGCACCAAGTACAATTACCTACTTTCTTCCAAGTACATGTACTTGGTACTTTAATACTGCCGAGTACATTTTCAATTACAAGTCATTTGAAGTACTTACAAGCACAAGTCTACTTTAAGCACTTTTCAAGTACAATTAGTTGAGTATAGTCTGGTTGAGCTATCGAATAATGACAATATTTCAACTCAAAAACACAGATCACGGAGGATGATGGATTCTCGTTGTCTTGGCGTCATCTCGACTAAGTTTAGCAATGGTCGTCACGTTACGTTGATGAATTGTGCTTGAAAATTACTTGAAAATGTAGTGCGCAATGTTAAAGTATTAAGTAAAGGGTTTTTCAACAGGGACGCTACAAAAGTAGAGCGACAGGGACAGCAAACGACGCCATACTTCTTGCCGCTCTTTTGACATTTCTCTTCAATAAGGTTTACCATTTCATGATGGAAAGATATACGAGCCAACAACGAGTCGAAATTATTAAAATTTACAACCGAAATTCGGAGTCAGTGGCCTCAACGTTACGTCCAATTTATGGTCGTCATAATCGTCCTAGCAGATCAACAATTCAGCGTCTAGTGGAAAAATTTTAATCAACAGGCACAGTGCAAAATGTTCCCGTGCCAGTGAGACAAAGAAGTGCCCGTAGTGTCGAGAATATTGCTGCCGCTGAGGCTTCAGTTGCGGAAAGCCCAAATGTGTCTCTCACACGTCGTTCTCAAGCGTTGAGCATCTTTCTGACGTCGTTGTGGCGAATTTTGCGAAAAGATCTTGGCCTACATCTTTACAAGATTAAATTGACGCAAGTACTGAAGCCGCTTGACCATCAGAAGCGTCGTATGTTCGTGAATTGGGCTGAGCAACAACTTGGAAATGTTTCGGATTTTCATCGAAAAATCATCTTCAGCGGTGAGACTCATTTCTGGCTGAATGGCTTCGTCAATAAACAAAATATGCGGTATTGGGCAATCCACACGTACTCCATGAGTAATCATTGCATCCCGAAAAAAATACGGGTTGGTGTGGTTTATAGGCCGGCGGCGTCATTGGGCCGTACTTCTTTCGTGATGATCAAGACCGGCACGTTACTGTGAATGGGGATCGCTACCGTTCAATAATAGCCGAATATTTGGATGATATGGACTTGGAGAACATGTGGTTCCAACAGGACGGCGCCATAAGCCACACAGCGAATGTCACAATCAATTTATTGGAAACCAAGTTTGGAGAACGTGTTATCTCACGAAATGGTCCAGTCGCTTGGCCGTTTCGGTCGTGCAATTTGACGCCGTTAGACTATTTCCTGTGAGGCTACGTCAAGTCTATGGTCTATGCCAATAAGCCAGCGACGATTGATGAACTTTGTTCGAAAATCGAACGCGAAATTGCAGCAGTATCCGCCGATTTATGCTTGAAAACCGTTGAAAAATGGGTTCAGCGTCTGGACTTCTGCAAGCGTTCCCGTGTTGGCCATGCAAAAGGGCCACCAGACGTACGAAATCGAGTTCCATACATAATGGCATCAAACGTACTTTCACAGGAATAAAGAATTTCATTGATATCCAAAACCGTTTTTGTTTTATTTTAGAAAATTTATGTAGCGCTCTTATTGAAAAACCCGATATTAACCTCAATAAAAAGCTACATAAAAGAAGTTCTACACTTGCCGAATTAAAAAGAGAAATAAAGAAGTTTAAGTCAAGTAAAGTTCCAGGATATAACTTAATCATGGCAGAATTTCTAAAAATGCTCCCTTGTAAAGGATTTATGAACTTTTATAAATGCAACTCTATGGTTAGATTATTTTCCGCGCCAATGGAAAGATGCGGAAGTCATAATGGTTTTGAAACCTGGCAAACCGTTTCACGAAAAGAAGTCTTACAGGCCGATTGCGCTTCTTCCTATAATATCAGAAGATTTTGAAAGAATACTACTTTTGCATCTGCAGTCGATAATAAAACAGAAACAATTAATACCTGAACATAAGTTCGGATTCAGAAGCAAGTATTCAACAAAGATCAAGTGGATAGAATAACTGACGTAGTCGAGAGAGCTCTTGAAGAAAAGAAAATATGCTCGACAGTCATT
Source organism: Dasysyrphus albostriatus (assembly GCA_946251815.1). Lineage (NCBI taxonomy): Eukaryota > Metazoa > Arthropoda > Insecta > Diptera > Syrphidae > Dasysyrphus > Dasysyrphus albostriatus. Next base: position 26,427,736 of record OX276335.1, read on the forward strand.
TTGGGCATGTACCTGCAAATACAAACTTACAAATGTTTGAAAATAAATTGCTTAGATCATTTGTAAATGCTCCGTGGTGTAAAAGAAACGAAGATCTTCACACCTTGGGATTCCTACAATTCGGGACGAAATAAAAATTTTCGGGCAAAAACATAGAAATCGGCTATTAGAACACGCTAATTCAACGATTATTGACATTCTTGACGAGTCGAATTTATGGTACTCCGTCTGCGAAGAACAAAACCTTTCGACTTGGTGCGTTGAACAGAAGAACGCTTTAAAATAGCAGAATAACCAGGAACTTTCAAAGGAAAGTACCCTGCAACACGTTACTTAACTTCGTCAAAAAAATTTCTAGATAAGTTTCAATTTAGTTGCAATCGGGAAGTGGAGGTGGTTTTAGTGTAGTAAGAATCTCAAAAACCTTTGGGCACGCGTTTTTCGGTCCTCAGAGCACCTTATGCAGGTTTTGCACCTAGCTACGGGAAAATAATCACAAAAAAATGTTATTCCGAAAAACAAATGAAAAATACATGTTGGGGAATAACCCCAATGATCGTAATATACGAGTATCTAGTTTGATTTTTTTAAAGTATAAGTAAATATAAGACTTAGAATAAAATATGACACGTAATTCACGGAATTGTCTAACATTTTGTTGCTACTGGTAGAATATACAAATATACACCACCTTGAATGCCAACAGTTAGAGATGTTCTACTTCTTGGCATTAAATCTTTATTTTTGTTTCGAAAAAAGATCTGATATTTTAAATGAAGATATCAAAATATTGTAGAATTCAATAGCCCATTCTGAGAGATTGTCATTAATAGATTATTCTACTCTCCTGTGTCTCTTCTAGCTTAATGTTATAGTTCCCATGCAACTGGTCATTATAAACACAAACAATATACAAATATTTTAATAGAATTCATCTCAAATAGAAGATAAATTGCTTTCAACATCGAATACACATGCGAGTTGTATAAACCTATAAAACAGTTAAACGTGCCATTAGAGAGAGTATACAATTTCGATAGCCCTGATGAAGAACTCTCATTCCAAATAGCCTAAAGTGATTATTATTTGTTTATTTATCGATTGATATACAAAATCTAAATTTTCATTAATCTATTTAGATAAAATTATAACAAAGCAATAATTGAGGGCACTCAAAGCTTGAATGGGTCTCCAATTCTTCCATCGCTAAAGTTATAGGCTATAGGTATTGAGGCGCAGCCTGTCAAAAGAATTTTTTATAAAAAACATTAACTGGAATATCTTATAAGAATGTGACTCATGCTAATTCCACTTTTAAACGGAAACAACATATTAAATTTCAATTAAAAGCAAGAAAATAAATTTCCAACCAAAAAAAATATTCAAACTTATTTGAAATTCAAATAAAGTTGTTAGTTTTTTTTTTTTGGAAAAATTATCAAAAAAAAAAAAAAAAACAAAATTATTCAACTTCACCTGTCTACACACACTTAAAACTGACCCAGTTCGATATCATAGCTATCAATCTTTTGAGTGTCATTTTTTTTTGTGTAGAAGTCTAACAATAATCTTAACTACTTCATCGAAACATTAACTTTTCCAATACACGCAACTCGACATAGACATTCGGAAAAATAAAATAATTATTATCAAACATACACAAGCACAGAGAATTGTAAACAAAATCAAGATACCCTAATCGATTCCCAGCTATATGAATATCCCCACAAGCTTCAATGCGTGAATGCACTTTGGATAAATATTTACCAATTGATTAGTTTTCGAAAGTTTCACATGCATCAGCTGCCAGGGTAGGGTGCGAGTTCTCTATTTCAAAATGCTGGTTGGTGTTGTGCTTGCTTCTATTTCTTTTTTCCCTATGGGTTGCATTTGATATATATGTAGGTACAGGGTGTTTCTGTTGCAAAAATAAATGGCAAATGGTTAATGGCAATTAGGGAAACGCATGTTGCCAAAGAAAAAAAGAATTCAATGGACTCACGGAATTTTGTTGTGCCATCAAATGTTCACTCCTTAAGGTGCATTTTTATTATCTCTATATTTATTTTGAAGAAATAGTAGAGATTAAAAAATTTTGACATTTTAATATTTCGTTAAAAACGAAACGGATTGATATTTCAACACTTGAAGGTACGAGTACTTGCTTCATATTTTAATATGCTGAATACACTTTGCTTGTATCCAGTAAAAAACCTTATGTGATGAAAATATTTTCAATCAAGAGAATGGATCTAAAATTATAGTAAATTATTGTAGTCAGTACAAATTCTACTTTATAGCTATCCCAAACGAACGCGTCATATTTTGTATTATTTTAAATGACTCGCTGCGAATTTGCAAGAGAACCTTGCCGGTACTTGTGTATTGGAAGGATATTGTATGTATTCACTACACAGTACCTATGCGAGATATGTTCCGGATACAATTTATGATTTCATTCAGTTATCGTGTTACCAGTTTTAATCAAGGTGGATTTTTATTATAAAATAAGTCACTATCTTCATATTTCACAGTAAATGGTCCAAAGTTATGCATTAGAAACAATTCGTCTGTATTCACTACATATTTCGGTAAAAAAGGTTGGTGTACTGAGCAAAAATATAGACAAGAATCCAATCAGTTTACGTGTCATTTGTTTAAATTCGGTATACAAATAGAAATGTAACCGGTGCATGTCAAATTGTACTCATTACATACAGCTCTCGTTTCAAATTTCAATAAAACTTCAGTTCGTAAACCTAACATAATAGTCTTTGAACTGATTCGATTTATCGGGGTTGGGTACGCGAGCACGTTTTTGATTACTATTTTTAATATCTCGGTTATTAATAATACCGTTTTAAGAGTAATTCCTTTTTTATAACCCCGCTATTCAAATCAACATAAGGTGTTTTATTTTAAAAATCGCGCGATTTTAAGTTGAAGTTCCTTCGCATGACTTAATTTTCGAATGCCTTTGATCCTACAAGCTGGCGATTTGTCCGCCAAACTCACTTGAACTCATCAGTGACATAGTTAGGGGTTAGGGTAGGCCCTTTGTCATACACGATTGTATTCAATTCAGTTGAATTAATTTTCCTTTGTGAACAACTCCAACAAAAAAGTTCATTAGCTTTTCATTCAAAATTAAATTCGTATCCATCAACAAATAACTTAAGGCCACCTTTGTTTGATTTTATTTAAACTATTTCAAATTTCACTAACTACGCTCAGTTGTAAGAACTTGCACTTCATCCGCTTTATCAAAAACTAAATATATCTTTTTCTTAGGAAAAAAGTCTTTAAAGAAAACGCAAAAGAAAAACAGTTATCCGTTATCTGTTGAGAGATCTATCCCAGCTTCTCTGTGTTATGTACGAGTATAAACTGATAAAAACAATGTTTAGACAAACCCCAAAGAACTTTATTTTACAGCCCAAGTTTTCACATTGGGGAACTGCTAGGTTATCAATAATTATTTATAAGAGTACAATATCTATTGAGTTATATTTGTCTAACTACGAAACGGGATGAACGGGATTCTAAAAGGTAGGCTTCTCAGAGAAGGGATTTTACTTATTATAAAATAAATAAATACATTTTGTGGCGCAACAGCTCACAGAGAACCAGGGCCTAGTGACTAACAACTCTCAACCATTCCTGTGTGCGTGTTGTTGGCAGGAATGAAGGGGATCTACAATTTTTTGCCGAGTCCGAACGGCTAGATGAGAAGCACTTTTTCATGACAAGTATACTCTTGGAGGATTTGTCAGTCCCTCGCAAGAGGCAGTACCTCGAAAAAAAAACATTTGTTTTTAGGTGGCAGTGGCCGGGAATCGAACCCAGACCTATAGCATGACAGTCCTACGCACTAACCATTATGCCACGAGGTACTACGGATTTTACTTATTGGGATTATTAAAAGCGGAATTTAAAAACAAACAGTATTTTCGAAACGGGATTTTAAACATTGTTTTTTTCGGGATTAAAAAAAAATGGGATTTTGAAATACGGGCTTCCGTTACGCACCCGATATATTCTTACTTGTGATATGTACCCTGGTACTATATGGCAAGTTTTGCACTCGTTCAAAAAATTGAACAAGAGATTTTGATCAAACTTGTCAATACGATGATAGGGAAGATGAAAAAAGTTGATCTCACAATTTTGTCTGTCTTACAATTCTGTCTGTTTGGCTTGGTGATTTTTGTTGATTCTGCCTACACATGGTTCCATTTTTTTAAAACTAAAAATAACGGTACCTCTTTGCAATATTTCGCAGCAATTTTACAAAATCTTAATTTTCTAAAAAATGGATCAACAACTTTTCTTAAAAAAATTCAATAAAATTCTTTCAGAAACGGCTACCTTTGGATGGGAAACCATTTTTCAAAAAATGTTTACCAAAGAACTATATTTTTATTCTCGGTTTTCTTCAAAACGGTTATGTATTTTGATTTCAATGATTTTTCCTATACAGAAGCTTCCAAAGAAGAGAAAAAGTTTTTTCTGCCAAAATTTTCAAACAAATATTTATTTGATTTTTGAAAAATGTTCAAAAATTTATTCTTGGAAAAAAGAAGTATTTTGAAAACTACAAGGTCGATTTTTATTAATCTCGATATTAAAGATTTTTTTAAAAATATTTACAAGAAAAGGGACTTCTATGAAAAAATAACAGTACCTTCCATACAAATGTTAAAAACCGGTAAGGAAAATATTTTTATTAAACTTTTTCTTTTTACTAAAATTAGTACGATATACTACTAAAATTATAAAAAATTTGCAAATAGTAACTTTGATAGTATACTTCTGAACAGATTAAGATAATTTTTTTTATATATAAACCTCAAATAAGATTAAAAATTGATGGATTCCAAAATTTTCAAAAAAAAAAGTTTTTTTTTGAAAATTCGATATCTTAAATACGGATTGATATTTTTTTTAAATTTTATTTGTACATGCACATAAATAAACCATTCGTTTTACTTCCCAAAAATACAAAAAAAAATACAAGAATTGTTTATTTCAAATAAATTAATAATAATATTCAAAAATCTGTTTTTTTTTCTGTCGATACAAAACGCTACTACTGAAAGTAAAATTTTGGTACCGAAAGTATGGTAGATATCGCCTCGGTATCATTTCTAAAAAATAAAAAAAAATATTCCTTAAAAATGTTTTAAGTATTTGATTTAAAAACAAGGTCTTAAGAAAACAGCTTCCACCAGTCAACATATTTTTGGTATCATTCATCCGTTACCGAAAAAATTGATCTTTCTGACACACAGATTTTGGAAAGAAAACAATATTGGTGATAGAAATGAGCCCTGTCTTTTGTTAAGTCTATTTTTGTCTTAAAAGTTTAAACTATGTAGAATGAGAAACTTTGCAATTGTTCTGTCTGACATGCCTTAACAATGAAAATCTCTACAAAATAAATATTCTACTGACATTAAAAGCTGCATAGCAAATTATATCAAAATTTTCCACCGATGGGTTTTTATGTGGTCAAAACATCTTCCTGGATGCATAGCCCAGCAACGACATTTTCCGACGTGGTTTATTATTTCCTCAAGGTACTGGTGGTGGTTACAGACTGAAATTACTTCATGGATCTCACGGATCCCAGTTGTTTAAGTTGATTATTATCCAAAATAAGGAACAAATAATTACTCAGACAACAAAGGGCTAGGATTAATGGTTACTTAAACTTCCTTAGTGATTCTCTGATCATCTAAATAAAATAAATATGGAATTTAAAATAGACTCATAAAATCGCATAGAATTGAAGGCAGTTTAGTACCTATATTTCGAATTTCTATTAAAAAATGTGAGTACTGTCCAAAGCTACGAATTTAAGTACGATTTAATTTTATTTATATAAACTCTTAATTTCATCAAGAATTTCTTGCCGAATTATTTTCGGTTTGAATTAAACTCGAATAGACTCAACAAGAATTTAACAATTTTTATTTTTTACTGAAGCATTTTTGACAGATCTGTGTCCCATTCTATTTAGGCAAATAGGCTCCATTTTCACTGATTCACGGAAAAATTTAAATTTAATTTTGTTTCAATTCTCGATTTCCAGAAAGTGTCACAATCTTTCCACATTCTAATGAATAACATAAAAATGTCAAGTTGGTTTGAATTCTCATATACTCGTACATATTAAAAAAAAAACTTCTTAAATAACACCCTATGTTAGGTACATAAAGTTAAAATGCCGACTATATCGACATAATATTTCTGCCACCACCACTCACGCTGATACCGCCCGCCGTAGCCGCCTCCACCGTGTGTCGCTGCACAGCAATGGCCCAACCATGTCACTGTTTAATTATCATTATTTATTTACACTCGGCTCAGATATCATCGCCATAGTATAGTCAGTCAAACAATGACAAACTTTAACTAGCATCATGGGGTCACTGCCAGTGAGTTTTTTAGTGCGCCAACCAACACAAACGCCCACATTATACCTACCTAAAGTCAGTCAATTTAACATAGGACAATAGGTAAACATTCTGGAAAATCTGAAAATTTTCCCAACAAAATATATTTATATAAAAAAAGATACATTAAAGAAAATTAACAATGAAACAAAAAAAAAAAAAAAAACACCACAACCTAAACCATCTTCAACGCCATCATCATCAGAAGCAAACAACAAATAGCACTTCTATTATACTCGATTACAAATGAACAGTGCTGTGGGTGTGAATTTTTTTTATTTCAGTTTATTTTGTCGGATTAAAAAAAAAAAATTTGTAGTTAATAAACTTTTATTTGTGGAAATATTAAAAAGTTGACACTTTTTCAGAAAAATAGGCTCGAATCGTTTACAAATATGTGGATATTGTCAAAGGAATTCTTATTTAATACCACAAGGGAATTTATTAAGGTGTCAGTAAGGGCTATTGATCATTTACTGACACCTCAGAAGTTATTGATTAACTATATATTCTATTTGAATATTTGAAAGAATAGATGCCATTGGAAGAACTGAAAAGAGAAGAGCAACTACCTGAAGAAGATGATGAAGAAAACTTCTGACTCTGAAGTAGATTAAAATACACCTTCTTCAATTGAAATAATATAAGTTTATCGATAGAATTATTTCGAACGGGGTTTCTTAAGAACAAAAACTATTTAATATTTGTTATTAGAACATATTCTATGCTTCAAATTAGTAAATACACCTTTTTTTGTGAAAGTAGCCAGTTAAGAATATATTTCTTTAAAGCTGTTTTTTGGTCTTGAACTCCCGTCAAAATTTTAGTGAGTTCTTACGGTGTAACCATGAGGAGGTAATCAAAAAAAAAATTTGGTTTTCCAGTTTTTTTCCCGGAATTTTACTCAATAAGATCTAGCTCGACTGTTTTTTCATCACTTGGCACTTAGCCATTGGACGATCAGCCACGAAGAAATGCTTGTTTTAACTTCGTGTGGTGGTCCTGGGGCAACTATTTTCATTTACCTATAATCGTAAATTTTTCCCTACCCACACTGACACTATTATGTCTCGGATAATGAATGATAAAAAGTTGACGACGTTTGGATATGTACCCGATTGGTTTCTACTAGAGCTTCTCAACAACGGATATGAAGGTTCTCAAAAGTACAGATTCTTCCAATTAGAGAAGGAATTCATGCGATTTAAATGGACACTTTAGTATGACAAGTCAAGTTAGGTTTTTGGGCTTGAAAATGTCTAACTCGAGACAATCTTATACTATTTTACTCCAGAAACGTTAAGATTTCTTAACTGATTTTGGCTTCAAAAAACAGGATACCAGCCGAGAGCTTTATTCCAAACATTTACAAAACCGCTGGTCGAATAAGATTTCTTGGTTGCTTAGGTTAGAAAATGCAGTTTTGGGGTTGCATTTTCGACTAAGTATACATTTCACATAAGGAACTTATGTCAATTGGATATCAATGAATGCTTAGACTGTTCTCAATACTTTACTGATGGTCAGACAGACTTTTGAAGGTTTTTGCATCGAATTCGATAGCCTCAAAGACTATAATTCACAAATAATTATTTGTCTCGTAGTTTCATGGAATAGGACCCTCCCTGCGAGGTATCAGAAATCTGGCATTGGATTACTGCCATTAAATCAGCTCTCTAAAGCTTAATTTCCCAGAGCTTTGAGTAGACAGGATCCTGAAAGACAGGTTTTGGACTCTCTTTTATCGAGGAGAAGGAGGTCTTTTGGCGACCACTTAGTGATCAATGGGCCAATTAGAACTAGTCTCGTGTGGTGGCGTGTGGTGTGAGAACTAATAAGCGTAACTATATTATTGTTTTGCACAGGCCGCAAGAAGGTGTGACGGTGGGACCGTTTAGAGAATTTATCAAAGATCTTAATACGGAGTATGATCTCTGCTTATTTGGGACAGGAATCAGCTCTAATGGAGGAAACCACTTTTCTGCAGTTTTAAATTGAAGTGAATCGAAGTTTTTACCGTTAAAGTGAACCCATTGGCGTTACTACGGAGGGGGCAAAGGAGGCATTTGGTTGATGTTAGAGCCAAAAATTCAAATTTTGTCGCACAGTGTAACTCTGTACCTTGCTTCTTAAAGGAACAATGTACATGTTACATTATAAACCTAGTACAATAAATACTTGACTCAGCGGGAAATGTTCTACGATTTTAATAAGAGCCAATACGCTTTTCAAAAGTAATGATCATTTTTATAAATTAGAAAGGAAAATTTTCGACTTTTCAGATATTTTCAAATTGGACATTGGCCCTTTGAGAACCAAGGTACAGGCTTATTTTGTGGTTTCGAGTAGTGTATTCTGAGCATTTCGGAAACAGTAAAAAATGGTCATTAAAAAAGTTATTTACACTACCCCCCCCCCCCCCCCTCTAGTCTAGAACAAAATCCTATTTACGTGAACCCAACCTCCAATGACCAGTTTGTAGTAAAAAAAACTCCCGAATACGCGCTGTATAATTACCCATTAAAGAAAATCAAAGCAGTTAGATTTGACGGTATCCCCGTAGAGCTTTTTAGAGCAGTGCCTACAACATCAAATGAGCTTCTGTACCAACTCGTTTAAAGAGTTTGGGAAACAGAGAGTTTTCATGAAAAGTGGAAAAAAGGAATGATTCTCTTTAAAAGTTTATCAATTTCTAATTAATCAGGCTTGCTTTACGACGCTGCAGAGGCAACTCAGATAATAGTAAGGATGTTAAAGAAGTTTTGGAATGAAGTGTAGAGTCACGCAAGGCTGTTTACTTTCACCACTACTGTTTACTTTGGTGATGTACTGCACGTTGATTTGTCGTCTGGAAATGAAAGAATACAGTGAACTGATGCGGTAATTCGGCCCTTGGACTTCGCTTGTTGTGTGATTACACAGACAAGGGCCGAAAATACGTAACTGTATTACATGAGTTTGGCATTACCACTCACGTTTCGAGCAATGTAGTATGCCAATATTTGAAGTGGTTATTCAGTCACTAATGGCACTCAGCCACTGACTTGGTAATCTAGCCCCTGGACTACGCACACGACTTTTATATGCTTACTCTTTCTCTTTCCAGGATTTTCAATATCTTGAGAGTATTGCCTCTACTGATGGCAGTACCGCACTAGATGTGAGGATTTTCTGGCCCCACCGTATCTCAAATAATGAATTTTATGCGAAAACTGGTAAGGAACCCACTGACTCTATCAGTCAAAGAGTGGCAGTAGATTGGACATACCTAACGCAAGTTTTTGGGTTAGCAGAAAGTCCTGTTATTTTAACACAAAATTCTGGTAAACAAGAAATTTTTTACAAGAATATACTGCAAATTTTAACTGAGATCGTGTTTTCTGACACTGTATGTTGTGAATTTCTATTTTACCACAAATCAGGTTGAAGTAACGTTTTATATGGTTATTTTTAAATGTTAACTTGTTGAATTTAACCTTGCCTCATATTAAAGGAACACTCTGCCAGCTAATCAAGCCATCGTTAAAAAAACACTCTGCCAGTGCATTTCAACGTGACACCAGTGTTAAAGAACGTACACACACATGGCATCCAAACTAAACCAATTTCAACTTAATTAATTATATTGAATGATAATTAGCACGAGTGTTTTATGCAGCGAAAGGGCTCAGGGGATGCGTGCTTTCTCCATGTGTAAGAGGTTCCCAGTTCAAATCTAAGTATCACAAAAATAAAATAGTATACATACATATGTACAGTACATAGTAATTAATTTCTATACTTTCAGAATAAGGCAAAATGAATTGGACGGTAAGCAGTGTTAGAGATGGGACCTAGAGGCATGGATCCAAGACATAATACTGATCATGTTAAATTAACTAGATCTTCATGCTAAATTTACAGGACGTTGAATATTTTATATGTGTATTTAACTAGACTTTCATGTAAATTTAACTAAATTTAAAGGTAAGATTAAGAAGCTTTTCAGGTAAAATTCACACTGTTAAATTTACATGATGTCATTTACATATTACCTGCAACCCACGTTGGTTTAACACGACATTAAAATCAGGTATCTGGTTAAGGAGTTAACCTGATCTGTCGAATTGGAAAATTACAACCTGAAAATCAGGCACATATAATAAACCAGAAATTGGTTAATTATAGCTGGTTTTTTCTCTAGGTGTACTGTCTTAAAAAACGAGTTATAAGCAACTCTGTAAATTGATTAATCTTTTAGTTCTAGCTGCTCAAAGTTCACCTATCGATTTTGCATGGTAATAGTGACTAAATCTATTTTTATTTGTGAATAATTCAAAAACTGTTATTTGCTCAAAATAAAATAGTGAAATAAAATTGTTACACTTTTTCTTGTAATAACAAAATTTGAAAGAAGATCTTCACATTTTTTCACACAAAAAAATGATAGTTTTCAAGGAAATTAGCAAAAACCTAAATTTTACATCTTTCACCTCACCTTTTTAAAAAATTTAGTTTCGCCCCAAATTTAAGTTCCTTTTTAGAAAAATCAGTTTTGTCGAAAAATAATAAACTTTTTTAATTATAAAAAATTTATTTTCACAGAAGCTATAAGATATTTTTTTTACACAGCACTGTATTCGTGTACAGTAGATATATTATTTAGTTGATGATGATTTCCATATTATTCAGATTATTTTGATTATAGATTTGCTTTTGATTTCAATGATTTATTATTAATGTCCATTGCCAGGACAGGATAGTAACGAGCTGCGGAGAAATAGAACCAGAGAAGGAGATGAGAGTGCGATTGTCCATTAGAGTTGGAGTTCATTCAACGTAGATTAAATTCCAGGGCGTTGCATTTGGCAGATGAAGAAGAATATTGTAAAGTGCTTGGGTCCATTCTGTCCATTCATTCATTCATTCATTCATTGTCGTGGTCAAGGGGAATATGGATTGTGTTCCAACAATGGCTCAAACAAATAATAAACACACAATAAAGCAGATGAAAACAAGGAAAGAGGCCATAAGAGATGGTGTCACAGGGACAAGAGGGAATGAAATGAAGGAGAAGAATCAAATTAAAGTGAATTACACTCGAATTCTATTGGAGTTGATTGAGTGTGAATTTTACACAATTTCAAGAGAGCGATGGAATCTGCCAGAACCGTGTGATGGTATAGATGTGCCTGACTCCATATCAGCCCAGTTCGTAGTTTATATGTACATAATTCATTTCATTTGGATGATGATGTTGTTGTTGTTATTAAACATCAGCCGTATAGGCTCTACATATACATCTATGTTGGGATATTTTTCAACTCTCAGAAAATGTTGCGTGTTATAATGTTTCTTCGTATATCATTGCTACTGACACTGATGCGTGTTGCCACATCTCTCACCATCAGAAAATTTAAAATTTTATTTGAATTATGTGACTTTTTTGTTCAACGTCCATCTTGTTTGCTTGCTCTTAATTGGGTGTGAATAAGTTGTGTAGCTATAGTGAAATGTTATTTTTGCGCCACTGCCATCACTGGAACTCTTAACTTTTCTAGTAATTGAAGTAAGGGTTGTCCGGTTAGTAATATTCACTGCAACTGACATTGATGTATAAGTCCGGGCTTATGCAAATTAAGCTTGACAGATGAAGTATTGGAGTTGAATTTTCAATTGGTTAAGTCTGGTGTGAAACTGATTGGTTTTAAAATAATGTAGGATCTTTTCTCCTCTGACAGTATCTAAAAAGGTGTATTAATACAAATTTCGGTTCTTGGTGTATGAATCATTAACGATATGAAAAAACTCAAAATTATATTTTCTAAAAGCAAAATTTTAAAAGATAGCAACATCTTAAAAATTTCTTCAACAGTAAAAAAATCGTTTTTTTTGGCTTTGCACCCGTAAATATACAGGGGTTTTCAACAGGGACGGTACAAAAGTAGAGCGACAGCGAGACAAAGAAGTGCCCGTAGTGCCGTAAATATTGCTGCCACTGAGGCTTCAGTTGCAGAAAGCACAAATGTGTCTCTCACACGTTGTTCTCAAGCGTTGGACATCTCTGTGACGCCGTTGTGGCGAATTTTGCGAAAAGAACTTGGCCATCATAACAAGATTAAATCGACGCAAGAACTGAAGCCGCTTGATCACCAGAAGCGTCGTATGTTCGTGAATTGGGCTGAGCAACAACTTGAAAATGATTCGGATTTTCATCGAAAAATCATCTTCAGCGATGAGGCTCATTTCTGGCTGAATGGCTTCGTCAATAAACAAAATATGCGGTATTGGTCAGGCAGTATTCCATACGTACTCCATGCGTCGTCATTGCATCCCGAAAAAATTACGGTTTGGTGTGGTTTATGGGCCGGCGGCGTCATTGGGCCGTACTTCTTCTGTGATGATCAAGACCGGCACGTTACTGTGAATGGGGATCGCTACCGTTCGATGATAACCGAATATTTTTGGCCCCAATTGGATGATATAGACTTGGAGGACATGTGGTTCCAACAGGTCGGCGCCATAAGCCACACAGCGAATGTCACAATCAATTTATTGGAAACCAAGTTTGGAGAACGTGTTATCTCACGAAATGGTCCAGTCGCTTGGCCACCTCGGTCGTGCTATTTAACGCCGTTAGACTATTTCCTGTGGGGCTGCGTCAAGTCTATGGTCTATGCCAACAAGCCAGCGACGATTGATGAGCTTCGTACGGATATCGAACGTGAAATTGGAGCAGTATCGGCCGATTTATGCTTGAAAACCGTCGAAAATTGGGTTCAGCGTCTGGACTTCTGCAAGCGTGCCCGTGGTGGTCATGCAAAAGAAATCGAGTTCCATACATAATGGCATCGAACGTTTTTTCACAGGAATAAAGAATTTCATTGATATCCAAAACCGTTTTTGTTTTATTAAAAAAAAACTTGTAGCGCTCTTATTGAAAAACCCAATATTAAGATCTACTAGATCAGTGTTTCTCAACCTTTTTTGTACAATGCCCTACCAAGACATTTCCAAAATGTTTATGTCCCCCCAAAATAATTTTAATTTTCAATATTAAAAATTTTGACATGTTCACTAAAAAAACATGAATTATTAAAAATTAGGAAGAAATTACCACAACCAGAAAATTACGTTTAAAATCCAGGGATAAATTTTCCAGATGTGATTCTAACTATAACGGTATCAGTCATTTCTCATTTTCGAAAACATTGAAACTTGTCAAAATTTGAGTTTGAAATAATTGTCTGAAATATCAATAAGGGTAGTGAAGCCAAACCCCTTCGTTTTTGCTTTATATATTTTTTCCTTGAAGTTGTTTATTAAATGAGTATAGCTTCTTTGAAAATATCGACTAAGACTCACAAATAGGCCTGGCCACGATACCAGAAAAGACTCGGTATCGTTTGGTATCGGTATCGGAAACCGAAACGATACCGAAACGATATAAGCTCTAAAGGCATTCGAAACAATAACGAGACGAGACTTGGTTATACAAGACCAAACGAATCTGATTTATACCAGATCGATACCGATACCGAGACGATACTAATATTTTTCTGATTTTAACGATACCTACAAAAGTACCGTTGTTTAGTTTGGTATCGTGGCCAGCCTTACACACAAATGCCTTACAATCGACCGTTTGCAAATTTTCGTCTCCAGTTTACTGCTTGAGAGAATCAAAAAGTTCCACAAAAAATTTAAATCAATATAAGCTCCTCATGCTCACATATTGTTTCTTACAGAATATCTGAAATTTGGCACAAACAAAAGTTTGAACAAGCCAAGATTGAGTCCGGACTCTTTTCGAAAATAAATAAGTGCGAAAGTGAGATCTTTTTTTCCTCCGGCTCTTTTAATATTAAAATCTTAAAAGTAAAATTGTCCCCCTGTGGGGCGTGTGTCCCACGGTTAGGAACACTGCTTTAGATAAAAAAATACTGAAATCAAAATGTCCCTTAATAAAATAAAATAAAAAATGTTTTTTGGAGGTACCATTAACAACCATATTTGAAAATGGTTTGCCATCTAAAGGTAGCCTTTACTAAAAGAAAACTATTGAATTTCTAAGAAAAGTTGTAGAGCAATTTTTGAGAACAATACGATTTTATAAAATTGCTTACGAATTTGTTTTTTAGTTCTAAATGAAATGAAAAAACTTGTAGGCAAAATCACCAAAAACCACTTTTAACCAAGTTCCAGCCGTTTGGGCTGTAGCCGAAATCTGGGTTCGATTCCCAGCCACTGTTACCTAAAAACATAAATGTTTTTCCCGAGGTACTGCCTCTTGCGAGGAGCTGACAAATCCTCGAAGCGTATACTTGTCATAAATAAGTGCTTGTCATCCAGCCGTTCGGACTCGGCAAAAAAGTGTAGGTGCTAACAACACATACACAGGAATGGTTGTGAGGTTGTAAGTCACTAGGCACTGGTTCTCTTCGAGCTGTTTCGCCACCAAAGTTAATTTATTTTATTAACAATAAGCATAATTTATGTTTTGACAACTTTGCCGTGCTTCTATCAAAATTAAAAAAAAAAACAGTATCATTGAGTTTTGGTCAGTTTTAAAAATACTCGTATCTTGGAAAGAGAGCTGGAATGGAAAAAATTATTCTAAAGAATATTAATATCGATGCAATTAGCTCAACTCGATTTTCTGATTAACTTTTTCTTGACTTCCTCATCATCGTAATTATAGATTTCAATATTTTGAATATGATAATTTAGTGTCAAAGCTAACAATGAAATTAATGATATTTCAACCCAGAAGCTTAGGAAAGTTGAAAGTTTGACAGCGAAAGAATAAACATTAGGTATAAATTTCATGGTAATACAAGCACGATTGAAACTCAGCTGCTTAAAATTTAAATTATTCCATTTTCCTATCATTCCACAAATGTTCACTTAAACTGCTCTACATAAAAAGTCAAATACCACCTTTTTTAACCCATGTCTTCCCTAAACTAAAGAAATTTATGATCCGTATACATTTCATTTCCTAAGGTTATAGTTAGTAACCTACCTACCTAAAATTTAAATAGTTTATTACCCCTCTCCTACTCAAATCGATGCTCACACACTTAGCCCCCTAGAGGGCTTAAAAATAATTGAATTAATTCTATACACATCTTTAAACTTATCATCAATTTTAAACAAATAAAATAAAATATTTGATGAGATGGGCGCGGGCGCGGGCGCACACTAAACTCAATAGACAATAAAAAATTCTCTAAAAATTAGTCATATGCCACACTCGTTTAAAAAAATTTGATCAAAAAATATCAAACAACTTATAAAAAAACAAAACCCATGCAGGGCGCATCATCAGGAACTAAATCCCAGCAGGAGCCTATTTAATCAAATGTCTTTAAGAAACATTGAAACTCAATACCTTATAAGCTATTCAAAAAAATGCAAATGAAACAACTGCGACAAAAATTGAGAATTTGTTGTGTGTTTCTTGTGGATTTTATTACTGCGGACATCGATATTGAGTAGGTGTGACTGAGCTTTCGAATTTTGTTTCTTTTTTCTTTTAAATTAACCTAATAATGCATGTGACATGCATAATGATGATGCATTTTTTATTTAAGTCAAACATAGGTACTCAAAAACAAAACACATTTTTAATTTATTAATAAAATCAGAGAATAAATATTTTTTTTTTGTCTGTTTCGTTAAATTCAAGAAGCCTATACAGGTATATGGTTTGTGTTTAATTAACCTACAAATTAATTAATTCATTTATGAATTTTTAGAAACAGAATATAATTTATTAATGTATTTTAGGAATAACATACCCGGCTCCTTGATGAACCTTAATTAACACATAATTCATCGACTTACCTAAAAAGAAAAGGTGAAGAGAAATTTTATAATTAGTTGAATATAATTTAAATATTTTTTGATAAAAAGTTTTATAAAATTATGCATGGCTTAGATTTAGATAAAAGAATTTAGGTTTTCTCAAAAGGGATGATACATGATAGATAAATAAGGCTATAGACAGGATGTTTTAAAGGAGGTTTTTGTAACGGGTGATTTTTTAAAAGGTTTAGAACTTAAAAAAAAAAAAACACAAAAAATTCGAAAAAATGAATGAAATATTTATTTGAATCGATAGTTTGAACTTTGCAATTTTATGTTTAAAGATAATTTCATGCAAATGTTGACCGCGGCTGCGTCTCAGGTAGCCCATCCGCTGAGTCCAATTTTGGCATACTCTTTCACACATATCGGCCGGTATCTCACGAATGAATGCATGGATATTGGCTTCCAGTGCGTCAATCGAAGCGGGCTTGTCCCTATAGACATTAGCCTTGACATACTCCCACAAAAAATAATCTAATGGTGTCAAATCGCACGATCTAGGCGGCCAATTAACCGGCCCGAAACGTGAAATTAACTGTTCACCAAACTCGCCTCGCAATTGCGCCATTGTTTCGCGTGCTGTGTGGCATGTGGCACCGTCTTGTTGAAACCACATATCATGCAAGTCAAGAACTTCCATTTCGGGCAAAAAAAAGTTTGTTATCATCGCTCGGTAGCGGTCACCATTGACAGTAACGCTGCGATTCGCATCATCTTTGAAGAAATATGGCCCAATAATGCCGCCGGCCCATAAACCGCACTAAACAGTGGCTTTTTTGGGATGCATTGCTGGCTGTTGCAATGCTTCTGGCTGATTTTCACTCCAAATGCGGCAATTATGCTTATTTACGTACCCATTCAACAAAAATGAGCCTCATCGCTGAATACAATTTTTCGATAAAAAAGCGGATCCTCGGCCAGCTTTCCAAGAGCCCATTCACCAAAAATTCGGCGTTGTGGTAGGTCGGCTGGCTTTAGTTCTTGCACCAGCTGTATCTTAAAAGGCTTTACGCCCAAATCCTTCCGCAAAATTTTCCACGTAGCGCTGTAACAAAGGCCTAACTGCTGGGAACGGCGCCGAATCGACATTTCGCGGTCTTCTGTCACACTAGCTGATACGGCCGCAATATTTTCTTCACTACGCACAGTACGTAAACGTGTTGGTGGTTTAATGTCCAAAAAAGTAAATTTGGTGCGAAATTTGGTCACAATCTTCCGAATAGACTGCTCAGAAGGTCGAGAATGCCGACCATAAAATGGAAGCAGCGCGCGATGAACATTTCGAACCGAGCACGAACTTTGATAGTAAAATTCAATAGTTTGCAAGCGTTGTTCATTTGTAAGACGATCCATGGTTAAATTGCAAACCAAACTGAAGCTGTTTGACAGTGACACAAGGTACTAAACACACGTCAGCTGTCAAAACCAGTGTTGCCAAAACCAAACCAGCTAAAAAATCACCCGTTATTTGGAACCGATGTGAATTTCGGACGCGTATAAAAATCATTGTATGCGGTTTTGCTGAGAAAAATGACCAGTCCACCCAAAGAAAAATATATGGTAGAAAACAGAAAGTCAGTTATGCGAGGGTAAATAACGGGTGATTTTTTAGCTGGTTTGGTTTTGGCAACACTGGTTTTGACAGCTGACGTGTGTTTAGTACCTTGTGTCACTGTCAAACAGCTTCAGTTTGGTTTGCAATTTAACCATGAATCGTCTTACAAATGAACAACGCTTGCAAATTATTGAATTTTACTATCAAAATTCGTGCTCGGTTCGAAATGTTCATCGCGCGCTGCTTCCATTTTATGGTCGGCATTCTCGACCTTCTGAGCAGTCTATTCGGAAGATTGTGACCAAATTTCGCACCAAATTTACTTTTTTGGACATTAAACCACCAACACGTTTACGTACTGTGCGTAGTGAAGAAAATATTGCGGCCGTATCAGCTAGTGTGACAGAAGACCGCGAAATGTCGATTCGGCGCCGTTCCCAGCAGTTAGGCCTTTGTTACAGCGCTACGTGGAAAATTTTGCGGAAGGATTTGGGCGTAAAGCCTTTTAAGATACAGCTGGTGCAAGAACTAAAGCCAGCCGACCTACCACAACGCCGAATTTTTGGTGAATGGGCTCTTGGAAAGCTGGCCGAAGATCCGCTTTTTTATCGAAAAATTGTGTTCAGCGATGAGGCTCATTTTTGGTTGAATGGGTACGTAAATAAGCATAATTGCCGCATTTGGAGTGAAGATCAGCCAGAAGCATTGCAACAGCTACCAATGCATCCCGAAAAAGCCACTGTTTGGTGCGGTTTATGGGCCGGCGGCATTATTGGGCCATATTTCTTCAAAGATGATGCGAATCGCAGCGTTACTGTCAATGCCCGAAATGGAAGTTCTTGACTTGCATGATATGTGGTTTCAACAAGACGGTGCCACATGCCACACAGCACGCGAAACAATGGCGCAATTGCGAGGCGAGTTTGGTGAACAGTTAATTTCACGTTTCGGGCCGGTCAATTGGCCGCCTAGATCGTGCGATTTGACACCATTAGATTATTTTTTGTGGGGGTATGTCAAGGCTAATGTCTATAGGGACAAGCCCGCTTCGATTGACGCACTGGAAGCCAACATCCATGCATTCATTCGTGAGATACCGGCCGATATGTGTGAAAGAGTATGCCAAAATTGGACTCAGCGGATGGGCTACCTGAGACGCAGCCGCGGTCAACATTTGCATGAAATTATCTTTAAACATTAAATTGCAAGGTTCAAACTATCGATTCAAATAAATATTTTATTCATTTTTTCGAATTTTTTGTGTTTTTTTTTTTTAAAGTTCTAAACCTCTTAAAAAATCACCCGTTATAATAAATTATTTTGCCACTCGCAGATCCTATGTCGTCAAAAAACTGACAGAAGTTAAAAAAAATATATGCGGATTATTAAATTAATAAGTTCGCCGAAACGTAGTGAAATGAAAATACAATTTTCTGTCCATATTATATGCACCAACTGCAGCTGCTTTGTAATGTAAGTTTTAAAGGAAAGTTTTTGATACTTGTAAGCTGAAGCTGATTGAGAACCAAACATATTTTCTCATATGCCTTGTGCGCCTAACGAAGAATATTGCAGCTGTGTTGAAAATGGTCGTTTTGACTCTTAACCCCGCAGAGCCTGAACTCGATAAGGAGCTAATTGTCTTAGGATAAAATAATAAAAATAGTTTGGTGAGTTAACTCAGGGACCAAATTAAGAGCCATTTCCGTTGTGGCGCCATCTCGTTTTCGATAGTGAAATGCTCATATCCATAGTATCGCACATGGATTTCAATAGATTTTTGACAACTGAGAGATAAAATTAATCCTGAAGTGTAAAAGGGTTGATTTACTTTCAGGATTATATAACTCTGATTTAACTCTGCATTGAAAAAATAGTCCTAAAGCTCGTCATACACGACGGAATCAAAGAGCCGAACTTTTGCTTTGTGAACCGGAGCCAAGTTCACTCGAAGTAACAAGTGTTTTTAAAAAAATATGCTCTCATTTTAGAGCTCCACTTTTTTCTCCAGAATATGCCTTCTTAATACTGTTTGTCCCTTTTGTTCACCTCCTATTCGCAAAAATGGAGTTTTTTTTGACACTTTCATGATTTGTTACAAAGGCTGATTATGGTTTCTCTAGACCCTAGGCATCCTATTCTTAGTTTCTTAAGAGTCCGTTGCGTGTATTTAAGCATTTTTTTGCGTTGTATTTTTCCTCAACTGAGTAAATTATTTCACCGGAAAAACACGGTTTTTGGTGTTTTTGGTTAGCGAAGAAAGAAAGCAAAGCTTTTGATCTTTCTAGGCTTAATTTGGAACTAATTATCTGATTTTTTTTCAAAATGCAAACAAAAAATGCTCAAAATTAATCTACTTTTACAAGGCTGGAATTTTGATATATTTTCACTCATGCATTTTAAAAAATTGAAAAAAAAAATTGAAAATCATGCCAAGCGACTTCGGCATTCGAAAGGACATGCCGAAAAAACTAAGTTATTTTAAAGTTTAATAAATTGTACTAGCTATTTTGACAAACTTGTAAGATAAAACACATAAATTTGGTGTAAGACTCTTTCGTGACCAGTTAAGCCAGAAAATAATGAAAAGTCAAGTTTTCTTCAATTTTTTTTCGAAATTTCAAAAAACTGACCTGGCCTTCTTGATCATGAATAAAAATAGTGTCAGATGAGTTTAGATGTCGAAAGGTCTAGCTTGATTGATCAATTAGGTATGGCGTTCTCACACTATTATTTTTTTATCAACAAAAACAAAAATTCCTTCAAATAAATTGTCGATGAGTTTCGGGATTTTATGAGAATTTTTTTTGGGATCATTTCTTGCGTTTTAACTTCCATTTGAATTAACGGATTCACCACACATAGAAAATACCAAAACCATTATAAGTATCCAACGAATATTTACAGAAAGTTGAATAATTTCCGAATTCAAATTTTCGTGAAACTCAATGTGAACTCATCCAAAAAAAAGTATATGTACAGAAATGTATCGATCACATATTTTGACTTCATTTGAACCATTTTACCTTGAAAATCTGACCATAAATACCGAAATATCTTCGAAAGCCAACCATAACAATCGATTACTAAAGCTTGTTAGTTGTTAACAAAAAACTACCCAATAATATCGGGTTTTTCAATAAGAGCGCTACAAAAGTTTTTTTTTAAATAAAACAAAAACAGTTTTGGATATCAATGAAATTCTTTATTCCTGTGAAAGTACGTTCGATGCCATTATGTCTGGAACTCGATTTCTTTTGCATGGTCACCACGGGCACGCTTGCAGAAGTCCAGACGCTGAACCCAATTTTCGACAGTTTTCAAGCATAAATCGGCAGAAACTGCTGCAATTTCACGTTCGATATTCGTACGAAGTTTATCAATCGTCGCTGGCTTGTTGGCATAGACCATAGACTTGACGTAGCCTCACAGGAAATAGTCTAATGGCGTCAAATCGCACGACCGAGGCGGCCAAGCGACTGGACCATTTCGTGAGATAACACGTTCTTCAAACTTGGTTTCCAATAAATTGATTGTGACATTCGCTGTGTGGCTTGTGGCTCATTCAATTGGGGTAGCGATCCCCATTCACATTAACGTGCCGGTCTTGATCATCACGGAAGAAGTACGGCCCAATGACGCCGCCGGTTCGGGATACAATGATGACTCATGGAGTACGTGTGGAATGCTGCCAGACCAATACCGCATATTGTGTCTATTGACGAAGCCATTCAGCCAGAAATGAGCCTCATCGCTGAAGATGATTTTTCGATGAAAATCAGAATCATTTTCAAGTTGTTGCGCAGCCCAATTCACGAACATACGACGCTTCTGGTGGTCACGCAGCTTCAGTTATTGCGTCAATTTAATCTTGTAAGATTCAATGACGAAAAAAATCTGAAATGCAGATTTTTAAAGAAAAAATGTGCTCATAAATTAGCATTTGTTATTAAACAACTTTAGCAAATAAAACATGAAAACTCAATTAAAATAACATTGCTTCCTTTTTATGTCCATAATAGAGTTGCCTCGATGCTTAAAGCATTTCATGATTTGTTTTTATTTTTATAGAATAGAATTAAGATGACAGCATACAGCAAAATTATTGAAGATTTTTTTAAAGAAATCCAAAGAAGAACAAAATATTAAATGAGCCATGAGGGCAGACATAATCAAAAAATAAATAAATAAATAAGGTGGCGCAACAGCTCGTGGAGAACCAGGGCCTAGTGACTTACAACTCTCAACCATTCCTGTGTGCGTGTTATTGGCAGGAATGGAGGGGACCTACAATTTTTTGCGTAGTTCGAACGGCTAGATGAGAAGCACTTATTCATGACAAGTATACTCTGGGAGGATTTGTCAGTTCTTCACAAGAGGCAGTAACTCGGGAAAAACATTTCTGTTTTAGGCGGCAGCAGCTGGGAATCGAACCCAGACCTTCGGCATGGCAGTCCAACGCACTAACCATCATGCCACGAGGTACTAGTTAGTACGAGTGCAGACACAATCTGCGTTGCAGATTTTTGAATATCAAAACACTGTAGATGGTTTGAAAATCTGCTAAATGCAGAAAATTTTGCACTTATGGCAACGCTGTTCACAATTGACAGCAACATGTCATACATCAAAATAACATCATATGAAGACCGTCTTAAATAATACTTAAAATGTTACAGTTTTAAAAGTCCTTTTTTTGGGGGAATTTGTACAGTATTACTGAAGTGCAAACTTTTCATACATTAAGTACAGACATCTTTAATTCGAATAAAAAAACGATTATTTTTTTCATATCTCGAGTTTGTTTGCAATAACACTCTCCACCCCCAAAGCCATAGTTAACAACAAATTAATCACAAAAATAATGGTTTTCCACTTATGGCAAACCCCCATACTTAAACTGTCAAATCTTCAAAGTTCAATCTTCAATCAAATATGAAAACACAAAAAAAAAAAAAAAAAAAAAACAAATTATTATTCCCTTAAGCTTAATGTCGGCAGTAAAATAAATTTTCTCAGTCATTTTCGTCATCAGAAGAAACTTTTTTTTAGATAACGGCAGTTGTTTATGTTTTTGTCTTTGTCACATCGTCGTCGTCAACGTTGTCGTTGTTCCTCTAGGACATATCAATAATTCATCAACTATACATAATTCCGCAGTATCTTTTCTAACAACGAGTAATTGTGACACGAAGGCCATTAAAGGAGGTGGAGAGATATGAATATATGTTTGTACATTGTACGTATTTATGTATGTTTGTAAGTAGGTACCTATCTCTGGAGATGAAGAAACAAAAAACAAAAAAAAAAGTTTTCTCTAGTTCACCCAACAAAACTCAAATCCCTTGTCAGTCAGTTGGAACTTGCAAAGGGAAACGTCAAAAACTAATCCTACTCGATCCTAGAAGAAGGAAGAAGATCAATCACAAGTGTGCTACAGACATCATCATCATCAACAATTTCCCCATCCGCATCCCCAACCCAAGTTTTCTGTGTTTGCCCTCAAACTTTATTTTATATTAAATTCACAATACGAAGACTATAATATCTTCTAGTGTACGAGAAGAGAATCTCATTCAAGGATTTGAGGTCAACAACTTTATCTTCTTGGTGGAGAGTTGTCGTGTACGAAAATACCACCCCAAAAGAGATCTAGAGTGTTGAAGTTGAAGACTTGGTATTTTCATATACAGATATACATATGCACCTACGTACGGACATATATAGCTAAACGATAAGCCTCGTGCAGCATACTTTATATAAAATAAACCAAAGGACGACATCTCCTCGTTCTTAAGCTGCTAAATCTACATCTCTCCACATGCCTCAGTTTCATTTAAAGTTCATGGTGAGCTAGTAGTGGATAGCTCTGGATAGCTTCTGGCATCCCACAACAGACAAATTAATAATGACACTCTTTTATCCCCCAAACAAAAATGTGTTTTAGTTTTAGTGCTGATACTGCAGCATTGTTGTGTGTACGTTGATGTTGTAGCAGTAGCAGTAGCATAGTACCTATAGCAGCAGCACAGAACAAATATTGACACTATATGTGTCCCCAACATGGCCGCTGCTACCGCCGCACTTGCCAGACAACACCACACCCCGACCCCACCACATACACCAAGCACCTGTGTTCGTCCTGATGAGCTACTAAGGTTGTTGGCAGTCCATCGATCGATGCGGACCAGTGTTCCTGTATACGAGGAGCTAATGGACCGATACTGGACCAGAGCCAGCTGCTCTCGCTCTCTAGGTATATCTATACTATGTCCAATGTCCTGTACACCATGCTCCATGATTATGTCCAGCCGAGTGATATTTATTTCACCTGTGCAACGGTGTGATAGAATGTAGGACTTGTAGGTATGTACCTACTGTTAGCAAGTGAAAATGTGAAAACGTTTTTGGGATGCGTCATTAACTCTTTTGTTGATTTTCCATTAAAATGTTCTCTCCACAACGCGTGCTTCTAAATATAAGGACGACAACGAGAACGAGGCAGTATAAGGTATCCTTATAGCTGATGGCTTCTATACTATAACATGACAATGACTCCCAACAAAAGCGGATATTTATTTGCAAGATTGTGTGCTTTGTCATACGAGTATTATGCCGTAGTTGTTGTACCTGTTCTCTTTGTGTGTATAATTTCACTTATACAAATATGATGGCGCGGACTTTCTGTAGCTTACCATCAACCTATGCATACATTAAATCCTAGCTGTACCTGATGCTTAGTATTTTCCAGCTTAAAAATATTATATGTGGAGTTGATTCACATTTGTATGTTCTATTTTAAATTCCGTAAAATGAAAACGTGCAAAAATGTGGGTACCTTCTATTTGTTATGACCTAGCCATCCATTATACTTATCATCCTTACAATCATATATTTATTTAACGGTAGATATAAGGTGCGTTGCGTAGGTGTTTTTTTTTTCGTTTGTTTAAAAATGCTAGATTTTAATTCAAGATTCCTTGTTTCTACTTTCTATTGTTAAGATAAACGTGAGGCTTGAATTTTTAATTTATATAAAAGATTCCAATTTTTTTTATTTTTTTAAGGACTTTTTAAGGTTTTATTGTTTTAGTTTCACGCGTGAGCCCGATGATTATTGTGTAAGGATAATAATCTTGAAGCCAATTGTTGAATAATAAACCTTTTACGATGAAAAAAGCTAAGGGGTTTTGACAAAGAGATCTCATTGACGAATTTGACAAACAATTATTTATTTTGTGATACATTTGAATTAATTTCTTGTGGAAAATTCTTATAATTTTGAACCCTTTCCTCCGAGTATAGAAGAAAAACGGCAATCAGTAAACCAATCCTTAAAAAATATTTCAAATGCTCCTCTCCCTTTGATACTTATTACTTTTCTTACTTCAGTTCGTAATGGATTTGGCCCTTTCCCAAACAATAAGCTCATTCATCCAGCTCAATTTCTAGCTAGCTATCTTCAGTTGGGTAATACAAGTTAGTTGTGTTTTACTCACACTTTCATGCGCCAACCTAGGCTTATGGCCCCAACCCGTTGCGTCCGTTGTGGCACCTCACTCAACTCACAGACCGATTAAATACATGTTTTCTTATGGGAACTGGCCCATTAGTGACGTATGCGTCAGCCGCAACGGAAAAAATAGCTAAAGTTCTAACTTTTTCACTCAGGCAGATGCGTTTTCGGCAACTTTTTTGTCGGTGTTTGAATTTTAAGTGGTTGTTGTGTAAATGTCAATGCATCATTGGGTCACCTCAATCCATCGCATCCACCAAACGTCAACGAATCCATCGCCGCAACGGACGCACGGATTCTATGAGTTGGGGCCTTAAGTCTAAGTTGGCGCATGAAAGTGTGGGGCCTTTAATCTTTTTGCTACTGGACTGTACTCGCGGTTTGGGCTCAAAGATTTCCCGGGCCGGATTCAACTACATTACTCAGCTGGGGTACCTAGTCGTAGGGATTTTCCTATTTTTGTTAGGTCTGTGTAGCTTTAAAGCCCGAACAGCTCGTTATTGAATATTTTCTTCCCCTTAGTGTATACAAATGTGATGCGGATTGGTCGAGAAACCACTAAGAGGATTTTTCTAGCAAGAGAACCTTAAGCGTCCTCCATAACTTTTGGTGTGTCTCTGCACCAATGAGTACAAGCATATAGTTATACCCTGATTGACCATTATAAGCATCCTTATGGCTACCTTCTTAATACTTCAAATAGCACCACATTAACCTGATCAGTTCTTCCGATTATGTCCATATTTTCTGCGTATGCGAGAGATAAGACGTACTTTTTGTGGGATTTTTACATCCCAATATCTTCAAAAAACATCAATAGGATTATTGACAAGCAGCCACCCATCCCGGAAACTATTAACAGCAACAACATTCAAACAACAAAAACACAACAAAAAGTGAAAGCAATTGCAACTTCGACTGAAAATTCACACCAAACCCAACTGCTGATCTGGAATTTTTGAACAAAGTTGAGGCTTCTATTTAGCAGACTTTGCAGCCTAATCTGGAAGAAATCATATTTGTTGACACCAATCCAGCAAGATTTCCAACCAACAAGCTACATAGTACGCAATCTGGAATAGGGAGCACAGATCAAAAAGGCAAAAGACCAAAAAGTCAGCTGGACCGATAAGAGTTCAACAACGTCTGAGAAAGGCTTCCAGGGGATGACCCCCTTCGCAATCATCTTTAATAATTGTTTCTTCTCTCAGAAGTGGAAAACAGCTAACATAATAAAGGATGTTGAAGAAAGGAGCTTTCACCTTGGACCCAACTACGGACCTATAACACTCCTCAACAATACCAGCAAAATACTGGAAGAAGTAAACCTCCGTTGGCACAAGAGGTTCTGCAGTGAAAACGCATCATCCCTGAAATGCGGTTCTTATTTCGAGAAAAAACACTCAACGCGGCATTCGCTGCTAAAATTCCAACACGACATCACTCAAGGGCTCAATAGTCACCGTGTCTCCGTTGGATGCTTCCTGAATGTCGAGAATGCATTCCACAGTGCTAGCGAATTGATAGAGGCCACGAACTATATCTGTTATGTTTACCTCCACTACTATCAAAATTGTGTTTTCTTTTCTTTTTTTTTCAGGCGATTTTTCGATCAAGTGCACAAAAGTTAATCACACATAAAGACCATCGGAGATAAAGTCGCCAAAAGTTCAAAACATGACCCTTTCTTCTTTAGCTTGATGACATCTGCTAACCTGTACCAAGAAGATGCGAGAACCATTCGTATGCTGATGAATCGCTCACTAACACTCTGTTACTCGAAGTCTGGAAAGTAGAGCCCTACATTAACCGACTCTTTGAATTTAACCGAATTGGAGTATCCGGATCAATACTTGGAACTTGTCTGCTCGAGGTGACCCTCAAAGGGCAGAAGCAGTCGAACCACACAAAGTTCAAAAACATTGTTCTGAAACTCCCAGAACGATCCACCGCAGCTGCCAAACGAAAAGTGAACTACCTTAAATGAGTTGCTTAGGTTCAACCTGAACTCAAGAAGTGTACTCAAAAGAGCCAAATGGGCCTTCTATCGTCTACAATCTCTAATGAGGAGAAATACCGAAATAAGTTAACAGACAAAAATACTGATGTACAAACAACTCCTACGGACCGTCAGTCATATAAGCTATTACTTCCCAGTCTGGTTCTCAATCTCCAAGAAGAATCCATGAAGGAACTTCGAACGTTCGATTATTTGTGAAGATCTAAAAAATATGATTAGAACATTTCCATCAGCAGCTCCCAACTTTTTCACTCCCTCTATTTCTTAAAACGTTTTATTTTTTCAATACTTGTTGGTATAAAAAGTGTAGGTGCAAAACAAATTGAGGGCCTGTATCACGAAAGACTTGTGAAAGCTGGACTTAATGATTTTCGTTTTGACAATTTTCCTCCCTATATTTCCCTATGATGAACAGCTTTCGTCACAACAACTATCAAAATATTCACATTCAACTATTAGCTTAGCGTATTCCAAAGTCTTTCCAAAATGCTGCCATAGTAAAAATATATTATCGATGGTGATGACTTTTCTAACCTTAGGAATGCTACTGAAACGGGTCTTTCGGACTTTTAAAGAACAATTTTTTCTGGCATTCTTAAAGTAGGAAATAATTTTTTCAAAAGCGATGAAAAACAAATTGGTGTCTTTGTAATTTCGAGGCCACACTACATACATTGCCTGTCAAATACGTTATTTGAATTCCACTTGCTTCGCACTTGCATTCCACTGCTTGTCTCCCAACTTCCTTCACTACTGGCTTCAGAAAATTCCATGCCAGTTGATGAGCAAGTTGCTTGGGCTTGTATGTGTTAGAGAATAAATGTGTATGAATTGGAATTTGCTTGCCAGTACTTGCCCGTGTGGCGTTGAGGTGAATAAGCTGTTCAAAAAGTCTCACTTCTTTAGAATAGGGGGAATGCTTAACTCATCTCCATGCTCGTTTTTGTTTTCTTCCACAAAGGTTATCTGCTATTCTTCATGTGGAACTTACTAACACCGGTTTGCTTAGCTGGTTTTAGCTGCATGTAGCTCCCGCAACTCATTGGAGTGCTGATGGTCTAGTCTAACCCAGCACGTTAGGGCCGGCATTTATGATGACTTCTTGGTACGTTGGAACTGATTCTCAATTTGATGCTGTTGGGCAACATTTGATGCTGTTTAGAAAGGATGGAGTAGGTTATTGGAAAGGAAAAGATCATGACAACTTTTTACTACTTAATCCCTCTGAAGACGTCAAACTTCCTTAAAGCGTTTCATTATTTTGATTTAAGTCGAAATATTAAGAACCGTACCTGGCTACAACGAGGAAGTTATCCTATGGGCATAGGTTTATTGACCAAGAGATCTCTAATGTTTTCTTATAAAAAAATTGAGATGGGGTACTGACTTGTTGATCTGCCTGAACCCCCCCATTGTCGAAGCTGATGTTGGAAGCTGTGCTTTTTCACTATTTGCTCTATTTTTCAAGGGATGTTTAAATCACTTAAGACAACTTTAATGTCATTAGAATTAGGCTCCTCATAAAGCTCTTATCAAAAACTTTTTCTTAACCTTTGCTTTTTATTTCCAACTATTGGTTGATACACCCAAGCTTAAAGTATTTTTTGAATGAATAAGGTCGGCAATGAATTTTCTTTTTGGTATTTTAATTTGTGTTTTCATTATTATTAAACAAATTTTGTGTTATTTTTACAACTATTTCGATATAAGCTTCGAAATATCAGCATTCTTCCAGGCAAATTCGAAAACTTTTTTTATCTACGACTCTGCAATTCTTGTTCGTACTTTAAAATTGATATCATATTAGAAATCTATTAAAATCAAGTCCTTGAAATCTACGTCTTCATTTTTATCCTCTTATATTGCTATAGCATAAAATAGATACCTAAATCTATCGCATTCTTCATCAGTGAATAAGGTAAATAAAAGGGGGAAATTTTGTAAAACATGAATTAACGAAATGTTTAAGATTTCTTGAACAAAATAAAATGGTAAATTATTTAAGAATTGAGTTTTCTTTTCAAACATAAAAGAAAACTTTCAAAAAAAAAAAAAAATCAAAACATAGACAGTGGTTAATGGAAATTTCTTTAACAAATATCTAACTTAGACGAAAAATAAACAATAACAAAAAAATAAATAAACATTTTCATCCCTTTTCTAACAATTCTGATAAAAGTAGGAGAAATGGATGGAGAAAAATTTAATTCCTAATCAGACATGACTGAGTACAAAGTCATCTACACGAACAACTTCAAAGGCGGTAATTTTGTCTTGAATAACTTTTCATAGAAAAAACAAAAACAACGATTATAATTTAAGCCATTCGGCTTATCAAATTTCTTTTTTATACACACACTCTTTTTCACAGTCAAGGACTTGAGTTTCTAATTTTAGGGTGGCATGGTGTGTTATTCAACCCTTCAATTACAACCAACTGTTTTTGTTTACTTTTTAACTTCAATGATGGCCGCATTGAAGGTATAACCTTTAAAATGAAAAGAAAATTCTTAAATACTTAAGAAAAAAAAAAAAAAAAATGGCTAAGAGTAACTAATTACCAACATTGCGCACGTGCTCTTAATTTTCCCAATAATCTGTCGTTCAGTTGTGGTATTGGCTGTAAGCAAGACTGATTATAAAATTAAAATCTTTTAAAAGCAGCAACCAACAAGAAAAAAAGGGTGTAGCTAGTCTTAAATAAAATAAAAGGGTTAAAGATTGGTTAATGCGCATTAAGATTAAATTGAAGGAACTGAATAGAGGACGAAGATAAAATTAAAGAAGATTTACTTAAAAATTTCCTTAAAATAAAAATAACATGAATAAAAATGTTAGGAAAAAAAAGTCAAACAGATTTAGGACTGGTTGAAAAAACTTACGTCAAGACCAGAGGGACATCTATGCTGACCAACTTAAATAAGATTGACTCGAAAATCCTTACTCTTCTAGGGGAGGTCTTACCAAAACAGTTTGAGTTTTTTTTGGCTCTAAATCGACTTATGTACTGTTTTTTGTTTGACTTTATAGAGCAAAACTTTAGTTTGAAAACATTTTTGACATCGGTTTTCAATGAAAATTGAGAAAAGGATATTTTTTTTAAACATTTTTGGTAGTTAGGAAGGTAGGTACCATTAAGGATATTTTTGCATAAAAATAAAGTATTTTAAAAAGGATTTAAGGGATATTTAGTACAAAGACTGAGTTTTCAAATTATTAACTTAAAAAGAAATTTGAATTTTTAAATCTAAAATATACTTTTTTTAAATTTGTTCCCACAAGAGCTTGATTTTGATTTGATTCAATATCACAGAGAACTCGAAAAAAAATGTTAATTGGGAGGTAATACTAGTAACAAAAGGTAGAACTTTTCTGACTTTTATTAAGAACAGTCGTTTTTGAAAAAAATAAAATAAATTTTGCTATGGAAGGTACCGTTATTTTTTGGTCTAAACAAAATGAAAAAAACGTGTTGTGGAAACCACCATAATACACTTTGTTCCAAGTATTAATAAAATTTACAAGAGATAGAATAGCGAGACCAACGTTTTTCTTCTTCCTAAAAGTCTGATTGACATCTCGAGAAAATTTTTTTTTACAATTCAATAATTTATACCTACATACATATTTTAAAACTGAAAAAGGAATTTTTTTTATATAGGTAAGTGGTTTGACTCGTGTCAACAGCCAGCAGAAGTCTGTTCAAATATGATATCATATAGACATAGAGTCTTTTAACTGGTCCTCATTTATAGAATTTCTTTATTTAAATAAGTAGATGTTACTTAGGTAGCCAAATGTACTTTTTAACCAAAGAAGATTGAAACTCAATTTATTAGTTGGTAACAGTCAATTTACATACTTGGTGAATAAACAATAATTGAAGACAAATATTTCAAATCAAAGAAAATAAAAAAAAGTACGCATACGCCCAAGTGTACAATAAAATGCAGGACGGAATCGCACAAACTACTGAGGCTAGCATTACTGCAGGGTAATGAAAGGTTAATGCAATAAATTTAAGGAAAAATATGAACAAAAGTCAATGTGTACTAAGCAAATAGATTGTGTCAATGATTTTTTCTTTTGCTAATACGAGTATTACAACTTTTTTACAAGATTCTTAAGACCACCTTCAATAATATTATTCCAATTATGGTTGAGAAAGTTTTTATTTATATTTAATGAAAGTTTTTGGTATGCAAATCTAAAGTTTTTACTTTTGTGCAGTTAAAATAAATTTCAAAAAAAAAATTATCCGATGTTGAGGTATTGAATTTTCAATGAAAAAAATTGAACTTTTTTTTGTGAATTCTAATTTTTTTATCTTATTGGAAATTTGAATATAAATTATTGAGAAAATTTAAACTTTAAAAGAAGAAATATTAAAAATGCATGGCTGGATCGCACGTACTTGCTTTAATGTTCAAGTTGCTTGGAACTTGAGAACTTTTAAAAATTGCTAGTAATTATAGAAAAAGTAAACAAAAAAATCATTTTCATCGTTCTTTAACCCGTTGAATAACTTGGGGCTCGAAATCAAGTACGCCATTTAATTACCTGAAAAAATTTGAGTAATGGCAACAAAAATAATGAAAATTGTTGGAGTGATTTTGTAAATAACTTATTTTTTATACATACAAATGTTTCTACTTAAAATTTTTGAAAAAAAATTTGATATGCTATTTTAAATTATTTTTTAATTTACATTTATTTAATAAGCAGTTTTTGAAAAATTGAATTTTCAAAAAAAAAAATCAATATTTCTTAAAAATACAAAATTGATCTTTTCTAAAATTTTTATATGCAGTTTTGATGACATATTAAAAGACATTTTACATAAAAATATTGATTTAAATTGGCAGGTACCATTAATAACGGTTTTCCGTAATCTTTTTTTTAACCAAAAAGTACACTTTACCTACAATAGGACACTAATTGTTTTAAATCGAAATTGTTAGAGCCGTTTTTGAAATATATAAGATTTTCTTAAGGCATAACTATGCCTGGCAATAGGCAAACAAATTTCCAGCTTACTGATTAGGAACTCTAATCTTGTTGGATATACATAGTTTACAGTGGGTTTTTGCCAAAGAATTCATGTAGGTTGAACTGAAATTAATACAAATTGCGTACGGCAAAGGGCCTCAATATGTCACTGATAAGTCCAAGTGAGTAAGCAGGACAAAAAGCCAATTTGTAGGATTAAAAGCTACAAAAAGCTATTTTTAAAGCGCTAATTTTAGCTGAGATTGTGTTTTTTTACACTGCATGTTATGAATTTCTATTTTACCACAAATCATGTTGAAGTAACGTTTTAAGTGGTTATTTTTACAGTGTCTGCCTGATGAATTTAACCTGGTCACATATTAAAGAAACACCTTGCCAGGTAATTCTAACGTGACACCAGTGTTAAAGCACGTACATACACATAGTTTAAGTTTAACCTGCTGCCTGTTAAAGTAGCACTCTTCCAGCGCGTAAACACAAACACAAGCCATTCAAAGAAAATCAGTTTCAACTTATTAATATTTGGCACAAGTTTAAAGTATAGCGAAGTAGCCCAGGGGATGCATGCTTTTTCAATTTGTGAGTGGTTCCAAGTTCAAAACAAAGTAAGTATCACAAAGAATTTTTAAAATATAAAATAAAATACATATTAATAAATTTCTATACTTTCAGAAATAGCCATGAATTGGACGGTAAGTAACGTTAGAAATGGGACCTAGACATGGATCCAATACATAACAATTACTGGATACAGGGCTGAATCAAAATTGAATCATGTTACATTAACTTGATCTTCATGATAAATTAACAGGACATTGAACATTTTATTCATGTTTTTCACTACATTTTCATGTAAAGTTAACTAGATTCACAGGTAAAGTAAGTATTGTTTTCAGGTAGAATTGACAGTTTTACTATTTTAAGGCAGAATTAAACTTACATGATTTCATGAAGATATTACCTGAAGCCTACTTTGATTTAACACGATATTAAAATCAGGTGTCTGGTTAAGCAGCTAGCCTGATCTACCGAATTGAAAAATAATAATCTTAAAATCAGGTATAATAAACCAGAAATCGGTTAGTTAAACCTTCTTCTTTCTCTGAGTGCAGAATCACCAAAAACCACCATGTTCGAGGTTCTGAGAAAATCCATCCAGTCGTTTAGGCTGAAGCCGAATGGACAAACAGACTCCCAGACAGACAGATAACCAGAAAAGACAAACTGACGGACAGACAGGCATACAGACGTACCGACAGAATGGTGAGACCCATTTTTTTGTCATCGTAATGTCAAGTCTGATTAAAATCTCAAGTTCAGGTTAAAACTTTAAGATTAATGAGAAAGTCTGTGTTTGATCAATTACTAAAATTAATAAACATTTTATTGAGATCTAGTGAAATTTTTGGATATTTTTGCGACTATTCGTATATTTGTAGAATGTTCACAAAAATCCCCTGCATACTATTGCAATCAATATGATGGTTTCATGTGGAAGTGATCGACGGAAGTCAACTTACTTTAATTTTTCCATAAATGCTCAACTGGTAAGGATTTTAAATGCATCAACAAATAATATTTTGTGTTTCTGTTTTCTGATGAAGTCATTAAAATATAATAAAAGATGTTTGTTGTTGTTTAACTCATCATTTGAATTTGTTCTTATCTTCTAAATTAATCGTTTTATGTAGGGTTAATAAACGACTTCATTCTCACACTCTATTACTTTGAAATATAGAGTTCCGCAAGGTAGGCACCTAGGGTCACTTCTTTTATGAACTTTCTATCAGATGTATTTATACACCACTGTATTTGTAGTGGTGAAATTTGTTTGACGGTTTTATTTTGCACAGATAATATTTTATAGTTAATATAGTTATATAATGTATAATAATAAGTATAAACAGGATTTTATAAATTGATTAAACCTCTTTAATTTTGAAACACTGGTATATCTTTTAATAACTTAAATAATTTTAAAGAAATAAAAGAAATCCAATAAAATATTTTTTCAATTTTAAAGCATTATTTTTAGCAACTTATTATTTTCTCAATTTCCTCTACCATCATCACGTGCCTCATCTGAAAAGATTGTTTTCAATTATTATTCACGAAGCCTTGTGAAAATAAAATTTCCTTGTCATGTGTCTATCAATTCTTCAACTTGAAACGAGCAACAAAAAAGGTTCGTTCTAAGAATAAATTTTACAAAAACAACACACACCTAAACCTACATAAAATCTTGAATAAAACGTCTTTGGAAAAACCAAGAGAACTCTTAAATTTATTTGAAGTTGGTAACTTTTTAGCATGAAAGCTTCTGTAAAACACAATTTTCAAAAACCATTTGACACTCGAGTATTATGTATCTACATAATATATATGATTTTCAAATGAACTTCAATTCACCACAAAAAAAAAAAAAACAGTAACAAACGCAAAACAAATTTATATTTAAGAAAAAAAAAAAAAAGAGTTAAAAACTTCACTCTTGGCATTAAAAGGGTAACATAAAATTCAACAACAACAAAATATATTTATATGTAAAGAAAATTTCCATTCCATTAAGCCTTTCGGGACGAATCTCTGTTCGAAAAATGTAAAAGGGAATTCTGTCTCGAGCAGGTGCGATACAGGAAAAATTCCACAATAAATCTATTTCTTCGTCAAGTGTGTTGAAAGGATTCTCGCTGGTGCTGATGGGTTTCTCTACTTTCGTTGTGCTGGGTGCGGGGAGTGAGGAGAGGAAGTGATGGTCTGGTGCGATGTTCATCCCTACCCTATCGTACTTTTGTCTTCTGGTCCTATATATCACACCAAAAGTCGAAAATCAGAAATGAAAAGGAAGCAACCAACGGAACCAACGAACGACTGTTGTACGAACCAAAAAAGCAAATGGAGTACCTAGCAGAACAAAAAAAAAAAAAAAAACAGAAAAGGATAATAGTGTTGTTATGCAAGACTGATCCTGGTTTAACTCCGAACTTGTGGAGAACTTTCACAGTACTTCCTCGCTACCACATACACCTGTTTCAAAGGTATCTACATTCTACATATATAGTCGTACATATGTATGTACCTACAAAAAAACCACTCTAATACGTTTATACTTTTATCGAAGAAGACGAAGAAGAAGAGCTGCAAATGAATAATCCTTTTTGGTAGGAGTTTTCCTTTTGCATTTCCCGTTAACTCTTCGCTCTGAATACAGGATGTGCACACGTCTGCGGTGTGGTCTAGGATGACTGCTGGTGTCGGATTGTGGCGATGGGTGTTGCAGGGGGGTGAACACACAGGGGGTGGGGGGTATTTTCAATTTCCTTCAATTGGCGAAAGAGCGTCATATTTTACAATAAGGACCTCTACCTACCTACCATAGTCCCCACGTATCAGCTCACACCCAAGCAAATATCCTGCAGCAGTCATTTATGGCAGACATTCGAAAAGGCTTTTCTAGAGGGGTGAAAGCTAGGTTGGGTAAGTCCTGATGGAAGAACTTCTGCTAGTGCTGCGTAGGAAAGTAGAAATTAAGGAAAGAACGTTGTGCTGCTTGCCATTTGGCAAATGCTTCTCATGTCCAGTAAGAAAGTCCGGAGTGCTATTATATTGGGTATAGAGAACCGAGAGTTCAGAGCATGTGAGATATATGTATATAAAACTGAATGTTAGTGCGGAGAAATAAAACAAACTTCTGCTATTAGAACTATAGAGAATCTTTTGCTGGAGAACCCTGATGGTTTAGGGGGGTTCTTTCTGCTTATTCCTCGTTTTTTTTCTCTTTAACGGGAAACGGGATGCCAAAACTACGATGAAGTCAAGCAAAAGTAGAAACATGGTGCTGCTGCTGGAACCAAAGTTCACATCTAAAATTCTATTTAGTTCTTAATGATTGTTCCTTGCTTTAAGAGGGGAGACGACTATATCAAACACTCACATATACACACTCATACATATACCAGCCCAAACATATTTAACATCCCATCCCGATAATAGAAAACCCGGGAAAGGCGGCCGCCATTTTAACAGTGCTGCCAGCAGATTGTGATGTGTATTTCCATTAGCTTTATTGATTAAAACTTTTTTCGAGTTTAAGGGGGGAATGGTTGAAAACTCTCCAAGGATATTTCGTTCTTGCCATATTTTTCGCCGTCGCTCGTTTTTTTTTTTTTTTTTGTAGGTAGATACACCAGGGAACCAGGGTGTATTATAGTATAGTGATACTCTTGTTCTATCCCAAAGAGGAGGATTTTGTTGTTTTCTTTTTTTTTGTTTTCGGGTTTTCTCTCCACTACTGCTTTTGATATTGAATATTTGGATCCTGTTCTTTTCTCGGGGATATATTTTTTTGTCTTCCCTTATTTTTTTCGTTGTTTTTCTTTTTTTTTTGTGGAATGGGAGTGAGTAACGATTGGCGACGGGGGATTTCTTTCGCAAGCAGGCGTGCTTTAATGATATGAGTTGAGCTGGGGAGAGGGCTATGAGAGTATAAGAGACGAAGATAAGTTTTGCGTGGAACAGTATTTCTATATTGGATTGGGTGTAATTTTTTTTTTTTTTGCTCTGTGAGGGATTTAAAAAGTTTTATATTTTTTTGAGGATAATATGGAAACTGAATAATGGTAAATGATAAAAGGATATACTGTTTTGATATTTGTAGTTAAAATTTAGCTGTATTCTTGAGTGTGTAGAGTAAACATTAAAAAAAACTTTAACATAATTTCTTTCAAACGAAATGGAGTTTGAAAGTATAAGAGTGGATAATATTTGCTACACCACCTGGAAGAAATGTTTTTTAATAAAAGCGCATTCATTAATACGTTTTATGATATCAGAAGGATTTAACAAGAGTTGTCTTACCTACATGTATTAGGTTGTTATTCTAAAATTGCTTCGTTCATGGTCTGAGAACATTTGGATACTTATTTAAGAATGATGCAAATACGCTCTTATAAGACCCTTAAAGATTCCATAGTTATAATTTGTATTGCATAGTTCTTATAAGACCTTATAAATTTGTTGGCGCAACAACTAGTGGAGAACCAGGGCCTAATGACTTACAACTCTCAACCATTCCTGTGTGCATGTTATTTGCAGAAATGGAGGGGACCTACAATTTTTTGCCGAGTCCGAACGGGTAGGTGAAAAGCATTTATTCATGACAAGTATACTCTTGGAGGATTTGTCAGTTCCTCGCAAGAGGCAGAACGTATGGAAAAACATTTCTGTTTTTTTTTTTTAGATGGGAGTGGCTGGTAACTGACTCAGACCTTTTACATGACAGTCCAACGCACAAGCCATCATGCCACGAGGTACTACTATAATTTTAGAACTTTTTAAATTTAAAAGTATTTACCTCTTATACAAAGAACATAATTTATAGTTAATCAAAATTTATAATTGAAATTTTGTAAATTTAATAGTTCTATAAAAATATAATTACTACAAGCTTATTTAACTCTACTTTAAAGCTTTTGTATGATCTTTAAACAGAAACGTCTTATAACAAGAAGCTAATAGGAGTAGATAACTAAAACAAAATAGTGATTTGCTCTCCCAAATTAAGACTAGCAAAATTTTCTTAAAATCATGAGGAAAATGGATTTAAAAAATAAAAGAGTTAAGGAGAAAACAAATCTCATATAAAATCTTTTATTTTTTTTATAAGAATAGATACAAAAAATGCACGACTTGACTAATGCCCTAGCTCTTATAATCAAGAGTTTTTGGAATTCAGAGAGTAAACATAACTTCTTTTATTAGTTTGAGGTGAAAACATAAGAATTCCGACCGTATACTAGATCAAATAGGAATGTATGAAAAAAACAACTTTTCCAAATAGTTGCAGCGGTTTAAAAAAAAATTATTTTGTACAATGAACAAGTACAATTTTTGGTATGCTTATTTTACTTAAGTATTTGTCAGTATGAATATAAATATTAAAAATTTTAAAAATACTCATTTGCAAGACATCGAATTTTTAATTTTTTTTTTTGAGAAATATTTCAAAGCAAATAACTATTTTACTATTTTTACTAAAGACCATTTTTTTTGGTTGTGACTACCCTTAAGATGATTGAACACAGTGCGAGCGTTAGGAAAAAAGTGAAGGTTTTCAAATAAGATCCCGGTGTCTTGAAATTCTGAATATGAAAATGGTAGGGGAAAAATAGAGCCGGGTTAAGCATTCCAAATTCGAGTGGTTCGACTAAAAAAGAATTTTTGTACTTAACAGTACGTTATGGGAGCACTAGCCCAAATTTGAGAATTGTATTCAAGCTTTGGTCGAATGAAGGCTTTGTAGATTGTAGCCAGATCAGAAGGGGAAAAAAATGTCTTGCATCTTCAAAGAAAACCTAAACACTTTGCAGCACTTTTGATGACGTTGAATATGTGAACATTCCACAGAAGGTGATTTGTGATGCACATACCCAGAACTAAAAGCTGTTCAGTTTCCTCGATGCTAGTACCGCTCATGGATAGCGGCATAGAGGGTGGGTTTTCCTGTAATGACAACAGACTGCATTGGGTTTTAGAAGCATTAAATTCTATATGGTTTTTAGTTCCCCACTAGACAATACTGTCAAGATCAGAATTTAATGACCTTTTCATAAGCTGCCGTTCAAGATAAGAGATCATTAATAAAAATGCGAAAGAGGGTAGGAGACGAAATTATTTTATGAATATCAGACTTGAACCCGTCCAATACAACTTGTATGTATCGCTCCGAAAGGTAATTTCTAATCCAACGAAGAAGAGATTCATCGATACCAAATGCACGCATTTTCGATAAGAGAGCTTGATGCCAAACTCTATCAAACGCTTTTGAAATATCAAGTAATCTTACTTTCTCCAAAACCATATAAAGATTTGTTCCACTGTTCGGTGAGATATACCATCAGATCACCAGTAGACCTATTGCTAGGAAAGCCATACTGCCGGTCATTAAGACTCTTCCGTTTTTCCAGATAATTCTTGAGCTGATAATTAATCAGTGTTTCCATGACCTTGGAAAGAAGGGACGTAAGTGCAATTGGACCTAATCAATGGTTGTAATTAATTTCTTTTCCAAAATTTGCTTGTTGTTATTCTGTCGTCTGGATGTCATTTTTGAAAAATGGCGCCCAATATCTAGTTTAGCCAGCAAACCAAAATCTCTGCGAATTTTGTTTGGGGGCATTATTTGTATATATAATGTATTTTTTATATGCGAAAGATAATTTTTAGTTTGGGAGCAATTTTTGAAATCTCTCGATTGGACTCCATTTTGAAAAATGACGCCGAATCTGGGCCAAAAGGTAAACAAAAATTTGCAAGCCACTGGAATATGTCCAAAGTTAAAACAACGATTGATGTTTAAAAAGATAGATGTTAAGAAAACGCACCGTAGGTTTAAATGTATGTAAAAGGGTTGGATCTACATTTTTTTTTTGATAATTTTTAATACTTTGAACAAACAAAAGTTGCGGAAAAATTTCAAAATGCCAAACATAGCCAAACATGTCTTAAACATAGGGATTAAGTAGGAGCACCTTCCGCTAAAAAGGCATTTGGAGTAGTGTCTTAAAAAATAAAGGAAAAATCATTTTTTTATTTATTATTATTTATTTATTTAAATAAAGAAAAAATTTCAACCCGTTTTTGAGATAACGAATTATAAAAAAAATTGAAACTATTTTTTTTTAAATTCAAAAACTTTTTTTTTAATTTTGATTTGCAATGTTTTTTAATCCTATAGGAAATTTATATAAAAAAAAATTATTCTAAAGCTGATAGTGAGAAAATTGAAAGTAAAAAAAAAAATGTTCTATGAGAAGCACGATTAATAGTTCCTATTTGCACTTTTTTATAATTGTTGGTTTTTAGGCACATTAAATTAAGCATACAGAAAAAAATTAATTAAAATCGTAGAAGCCGTTTAAAAAAAAAAACACATTTTCCTTGAAGATTTTTAAACAATTGTTTTTAATGTACCATTATTTTTTTATGAAAATAAATTTTTTTTTATTATATCCTTCACAAATTGTAAAAAAAAAAAATAGAATGCCGAGTTTTATAAAAATCGACTATTAAGTTTTTTATAAAATAAGATTTTCTAAATAAAAATTTGGATATTTTTGAAAAATCCAAAAAATATTTTTTGAAAAATTTTAGTAGAAAAAAAAACATTAACATTGTTGTGAAGCTTCTGCATAAAAAAAATTTATGAAATTCAAAAAAAAACATTTTGAAGAAATTCTAAACTAGAAAATGGTTCTTTGGGGAGGCACTATTAATAATCATTTTTCGAAAAATGGTTTCTTGTCCAAAACCTAAAGTAGCTTTTACCAAAAGAAATTATTTGATTTAAGAAAAAGGTTGTGGAGCCCTTTTTGAAAAAAAAAAAAACAAGATTTTGAAAAATTGCTTAAGAAAATGTATGGCAGGTACCGTTTTTTTTAGTTAAAAAATATATGAAAGAAAAATGTGTGGGCAGAGTAACCAAAAACTACTAAGCCAAGTGGCTAAGAAAATCAATCCAGCCGCTTAGGCTGTAGCCGAGCAGACAGACAAACAGATAGACGGAATCTCGCCTCCCACTTTTTTGGTGTGTTCTATCATCGTAATGTCATGTTTGATTGCTATCTCAAAGCTTTGTTTTTTTATTTTTGCACAAATCCAAAACTTGCCTTATGGTATGATATAAAAAAAACAGGCCTTTTAGACACTTTTTCGCCTTCGGTTTAAATGTGGGTGTTTCCAGTTTTCGGGAACAAACATATTTTTGATGTCCAATGGTGGAACTTCTTTTTTTTTTGGTAATTTTTTAATATTTTGAATTTAAACAATGTTTAAGAAAAACCTCCAGATTCCAAACGCATATTGATAAAATAACAGTTGATGAGTTAAATATAAAGCGTTTAGCATATCGGTTAATATTTAAGTGATGTCACTTTTTGGAAATATATTTCTTTTTAATATCAAATGGTGCGACCTCATTTCCCTCGTTTTCAGGTAATTTTAAAAATTTAAAAATACTAAAAATTAAAAAAAGTAGGTCTCACCATTTAACAAAAGAAAAAGTATGACCCCGAAAAGTGGCAACAATGACATTTTAACTAAAAGTGTGTATACTCAACATATATCTCTTAAGACATAAACTGTTGATATTAACAAAGAAACTTTAAAATAATATCCTAGTTCTATTAATTTACCATTTCACCCCGATTGGGCGCCATTTTTCAAAAAAATTATATTTTTTAAATACAAAAAATAGTTTTGGAAAATATTTTCTATATAAGATTATTTATATATTTCAGAAGTTTTGCATAACTTGGTTTTTAATTATCATTTTTTTCAAAGATGGTGTTCCAGCTTAAGGCAGCATTAACTTTAAGAAACTAACTGATTTGTGTTTCGAAAAATATTGAGTATCCGTTTTCGAGAAAAATTAGATTGTGTAAAATTGCAAAAAATATTGTTTTTTAAAAAAAAAAACTGACAAAATTGGGCGGCACGTGACCAACAAATGCTATGCAACAGGTTTAAGGAAACTCAGCTTATTAGGCTGTAGACGAACAGACAGACAGATTAAATTTCGAGGCCAATTTTTTTTTTTGTCGTCCCTATCAACGTTATTACAAGTTTGGACAAACCTCGAGTTTTATAATTTTTCAAATAAATTGCAAGTATTAAATGCTTCTATAGTAACTAAGACATTGAACTCTCATAACCATCTTACAAGAGTCTCGTAGAATACTTTCAGAGTATCATTTGAGTATTCAAGCTCCTACAAATAACTCTAGTAAGACTCTTGAAGAGATTTATGTGAAAAAAATGTCATTTGAGTTGCCCAACCCACATCCCTGCATGAAACAAATTCTCTGGCTTTCGATAAATTGCATTATTAATATTGTATAAAATATAAATTTCATATTTTGTTTTATTAGTTAATTTTTTTCCTTTTTTCAGACAAATTAAAAAAACATTCTCTATTGACCAAACCTTTATAGTTGAAACAATCAAAATACGCGCCCTAAATACCTTTGTATTTACAATAACAGTTCATAGAGCATACTATGTGTAAATGTCAAGAGTGCCTCAAATTGGTAAACACTATCCTTAGAATCAATACACATCCACCTCTCATATCATATCCTTTATATCCTTATCATACGTATACATACATATATTACAAACAACCAATTTAATCGAATGGTTCTTCACTTAAGCGACATTAAGTGTTTTCCATCAGGGCAAAAACACACATAAATTCATGAACATTTCATTTGTATCGTGGAAATTGCAAAACGCCTTTTAACCCACCCATTCTGCCTCTTTCTCACTCTCATATACACGGATTTATATTGGTGCTCCAAAAACGCAATTAAATTGTCTTAATGTGTCTTTCAATCCACTTCAATCCGAATGACCAACTCATCATCACACTCAATCGAGACGAGATAATGGAAACAATCCAATCAACTACCGATAAGCCTCATTCGTAAAAATCAATAATATAACCCAGGTTATTCACCGGGTTTGGATGGATTGAAACTCGATGGTGGACGCTAGACTTAACTATAGATATCAATGGCGGATTGGGGTCGGGTTATGTGAAAGGATATGGCTGTATACTATACCATTACCGGATGCGCGTGTCGACTGGGCACAAACAAGTAAATATTTGCAAACTGAAAACATTGCATCGGATAGTTATTGTTGTTTTTGGTATTATGGATGATGGTGATAATGCCACGTAAATATGATTATCGTGTACTGTCCAGAACTCGCTTGATGAAGGGAGGTGAGTTTTCAACTCTTTTGTAAATTCATTGAACTCCAATTAAAAAAAAAAAAAAATAGGGTATCGCGGTAATATCGACTATTTCTACGGTGGAGGAAGCATTTTCAATGAATGGACGAAATGTGAAAAAGTTTAGTTTTTTCTTCGAATCAATGCAAATGTACTAATCTTACACCCAAAAACTTAAAACAAAATATTAAAAGTAGTAAGAAATCAAGTGCGAAAACAGAAATACTTGCAATCTAGCAGACTAGCAGAAATCAATTTCCTTAATATTTCTTGGAATCGGAAAGCAAGCAAAAACATTTCTTCCGTTGCTCCAGTTTTACTTATTAATGCCTCTTCTCCTCAAGGGTACAAAGGTCATAAATTCTATTTCCTTCTTCCGATTGTATCATAAAGCTGTATTTCCGCTGCACCCTGTAAAGCAGCAGCTATAAACAACAAAGTACTAAAATTTAATAAATAAAATCACAAAAGCTTGAGTAGCTTCCAGTTTTTTTTTTTTTTATCTATAAAATAACTCTGGGATTTCAAAAACTTTGCGCTCGTTTAACTCTCTCATATCTCAACAAAAATAAGAGATAAAAAAAATTATGAAAATCCTTCTCGCAA
The DNA here is from genome assembly GCA_946251815.1 of Dasysyrphus albostriatus. Classification (NCBI taxonomy): domain Eukaryota; kingdom Metazoa; phylum Arthropoda; class Insecta; order Diptera; family Syrphidae; genus Dasysyrphus; species Dasysyrphus albostriatus. Next base: position 26,471,545 of record OX276335.1, read on the forward strand.
ACGAAGCAATATTTTTCGTCTTTTCTTCCATGTTTTTTTTTTAATTTTTTTTGTTCTTCCATATACGAAAAAGTCATAAAAATAATAAATGTGACTTTTGTTTTGGTTCTTTCGCCAAAACTGCATGAGTGTGTCTGTGTGCTCTGTCGTGTCATCCTGGTCGTCCTTGTGATCCTATTTTAAATTTTCTAGAAAATCTCAAACGCGGATGTTATGTTGTTTTTTTCTTTTTTACTCACGCTGTGCTTCCGAAATATGGAAAATGGAAGACGCTCGCATATAAAAACCTGAACTTGGTTGTATCACAAAACACTCAGCAGGATATCGCTGCCGTGCCAAACCATCAATGCCATTCTGCTGCTTTTGCTCTACGTTTATTCATGTGTCCCGCCCGACATCCATCCTATGGCGGAGTATTTCGTCGTCCTTGCTGCATTAGTATGTTTCACAAGCACATTGACTCTAGTTTTGGGTGTCGTTAATTTTTATTATTACCATAACCAGCACCATCATCCACATAATCATGAAGTGTCGCTATATACGTTTTTTTCGAAGTGAGGAGGTCCTGTGGGGTTGGAAGATAGGTATAACTTTCGTGATATTCCAATGTGTGCTCTTTAAGAGCACACCAGCATGCAGCAGTCTGCTGAATAAATACTTCAGAATGAATTTTAGTTCAGGGGGAGGCAAAAAAGGGATATTGCCGTACATGGCTCGGTGTTAAAACTATTTTATTTCCTTGAGCAAAGAAGGACATTTTCCATGGTACCTACATCATTTTATATGTGATTTCCTTAGGATAGTGTTTCCGTTTTCTACATATATTGTAAATATATATATTTTTTTTTTATTCTTGCCTCTTAAAAAAAAGGGTGGACACATAACACTAGAGAATGGAATAATGTCTTTCCGTTTTGGCCGGATGTTGGGGTAGAGAAAAAAATATAAAAACCATCATCATCTTTGTCCATCCTGTGAGAATATTTTTCAGTTGTACTACACATAAGATAGTTTTTATTTTATTTTATTTTTTAGAATACTTTGCACTCTAATGTTTCCTCTTTATGGCTAAAGGATGATATTTAAGGGTTTTCAAGTTGGGCACATTTTTTATTTGAAGTAGAAGATGAGTTCTTCATGTGCAAATAGTCGTGAAAAAAAAAATAAAATAAAAAAGAAAAATGCACATTTTTTTATAGTGCAGTATGTATGTGGATGAAATTTTGTTAAAATTCAACATTTTTTAAAGTTGAATATTTTCCGCTTCCATTAAGTGAAGGTTTTTTTTTTTAATTTCGTTTTTTTCATGGGAGTCTACGGAGCTGTGGTATTTTCAATGTGCAATACAGTGCCTGAAGTTACCCTATTCTTTTTCTTGGTCGAGCTATTTTTTAATGTAAATTAACAGGAAGCAGTACAACTTCCCGCAAACCATTATTTCGAATAACAATCTTGCATTTTATCTTGCAAATCTTGAAAAACGAAATATCGCAAATAAATAATCATGATGCTTGTCATGATCTCATACTCAAAAAATTGTGCTGTAAGCAATCTCGCATTCAAATTTCGCACCAAGAAATCTCGCAAATATCAACTGAATTCCGGCAATTTTAAATGTCGCATATTTAAATATCGCAAATTAGTTTACCAGTAAAAGATAAAAATCTTGGAAATAACAAGCAAAACTTTGCAATTTAAAATGTCATAGCTTAATATATTCTGTTCCAATTCAAATCTCACACTAACATTGTTCACAGTTTCACACTGAATAATAAAAATGTAGCAAATATCAAGGAAAACTTAGCAACTTAAAATGTCGCAAATCAAAAATTTTGCAAATTCAAATCTCACAGCTACATTCCTCTCAGTTTCAAGCTGAAAATAAAAATCCTGTGAGCCAAGTAAAAAGCCTCGAAAACGAAATCAAAATCTTTCGCAAGATGTATCTGTTGCAATTGCAAGAAATGATTTTTTTTAAATTAAAATCTGGCAAAGTCGAATCAAGCGCAAGACTAAAATTTGCGAATTTTTAATTTACAAATTTTAAATTTTGGAGAATTTAGTGGGTGATAAAAGTGAGATTTTTTCATTGCGAGGTAATGAAAAGCGAGATAAATTTCAACAAAAAGAACATTTTATGCAGCTTTGCTTGGTGGCATGTATTCGACCGGTCAAATCCCGCCAAACTAAAATTGTGACTTTTTCAAAATGCGTTTGGTGCTGGTATATCTCAAATATTCATCGTGCCAAATCTGACAATTTTGCTTGTTCACACATCCATTTGGGTTGGATACAAAATCCTGAATGAAAAAACGAAAACCGGATTTTAAGAAAATTTTCAAAAAATTAAAAATTCCAAATAAGAAAATTCGTAATGAACAAAATACCGAATGTTTAAATCACGAATGCCAGAATTCCGTATGCCAAAATAACGCTTGCATAAATATCTATTTCTGAATGTATTTGGGATTTTTTTACATTTGGGATTTTCTCCATTTGGAATGTTGGCATTAGAAATTTTCTCCATTCAAGATATTGTTCATTCGGGGTTTTCTACCCTTCTCTATCCAAAAATGGACCCTGTCGATTCGTGTTATCGGTTTCTTTTTAAATTTTCCGCCATTTTTAAATATTATTGTTTTTGAGGAAACGTTTAAAAAATTTCTTCCTGCTTTTGGTCACCATCAAGCACCATCCTGCCCAACTACAGTCAACTTCAACCAGTAACGTCAGGTTAAGGTATCGCCACTGTGGCTGAGAATATTAGCTTATGTTTGAGTTTTTGAAAACAGTTCTAACGATTTAGATGAAATTTTGTGAATTCGTTTTAATACGCAACGAACAAAATAACAATTGTGATGCAAATAAAATCTTTTTACTGCCACGCCCATTTTCTTAAATCTTAAATTCTTGGAAACGGATAAGAGAGTTGGATGAGCTTAACTTAACCGTGCGAAAAAAAAATAAATGCAAATACTTTCGCATGTCAAAAATTTTTGAGGTGAAAAACAACATTATCTTTTTGTATGATTGGCAGATACAGTTTCACGCAAAAAAAAAAATACCATTGTTGTCATGGAAAAAAAAGGATCGGCAATTTTTTTGCATGCGAAAAAAGTGTGGTGAGTGAAATATATTTCTTAGGATAGTCGGTTTGAACTTAAAAAAAAAAGTATATATATTCACCTCAACGCAATATTTGCATGCAAATAATTTTTGCATCCAAAAATAATTGTTTTCATATCCAGGCCTATAGTTTATCAATTAAGGGTACATCAATTACTCAATGGGTCGTTTAGCTAGAGGCAAACATTTTTTGCTTTGAATATTATACAATTTGGTGGACAGAATAGGTCTAAAATTGCTTTGAAAGTTTCTATATTATTTCACATGGGAGCTGTAAACCATGCTATAAGTTAGAAAAATGTTCAAGAAAATGTTTTGTTAAATTTGGCCTAATCGACATCAAGTTGTTCTTTACTTTTTTTAAGTAACGGCTCTAACGATTACAAAAATTTCAGTTTTTTCTTTATTAGCAAGAAATTAATTTAAGAAGGCCCTTTAAAGGAAAATATCCAAAACGCTAGAGGTATTTCTGAGAAAAAAAAAAATTTAAGAAAAGTGGGAGTATTAGAGGGCACATTTCACAAAAACCATTTCAAAATATTTTTCGATTACCCTTAAGAACAAATTCAAAAAATTTGATCCAAATTGTGAGGATCGTTTCCAAGAAACCAAGAATTAAAGAAGGGCGTTGCAGTGCTAACCCACCCCGAAACACCATTCTTCTGTTTGGGGAGGGATGTCACCAAATCGGGTTTAGTTCACAGCTATAGCGGAAACGTCTTGCAAAATTTTAGGTTGCTTTTCTAGTTTGTTTCACTCACAATTACAATTCTATTATCAAACACTTTTCACCCAAAAACATTTTTGACAAGTTTTCTATTTTGCTCCTTTGTATCTCCCTTACATTTATACGATTTATATAAATTAAATCTTTTAAGTTCAAAGCTCCCTGAACTATCAATGAAGGTCTACAAAAAAAAAACGCGTGATGCAGTCGAGTGTATTATTTAACAATAAATTCAAATATTTTCACAAACCTTACTCTCTTGACATCCAGAACTTTTTGGAGTAAGAAAAAAAAAAACAACAAAAACAGAAAAAATCTTTAATGAGTTCTAGCATAAGTTTTGGCACACGCAAATAAATCAACGTCCCATGCCATTTGCAAAATATAGGTATTTCCTATTTTTCTTCTTTTTTTTTTCGTTGATAAAACCATTAAAAATAACGTAAAAGAATTCACTTGGATTCTACCAACAAAAAAAAAAAAAAATAATAAAAGATTAAAACAAAAGAACTACACAACAGCCAGTAATTCAAATTCACATTAGTTGTGACCTCCTAGGTCATTAATCATTTTCTGAATAAGATTAAAAAAAAAAAAAAAATAAGAAGAAAGAAGAAAACTTCAAGAAAAACTTCTTATACACCAGAAACTTCCTGCCAGGCTTTTTTCCTTTCCATTTGCAAAAACGGAAAAGTAGAAAAAGTTAAAATATACAAAAAAAAAAAAAAAGAAGTGAAAATAAAACTCCATCAACGAGTCTTGGAAAAACAATAAATCAGTCTGGTCAACCTTCCAAGCCCAGAATTATTAAAGAAAAAGCTGCCTTCCTCTTTATGTCTCTGTGTCCGAAAAAGAACACCGAAAACGACCTCCTTTAGAGAAACAATACCCTCAACAACTAGGTACAACGTCGAGCCACGAAAACGACTTTGACGACGAACTACTGAGAAAACCAACGTTAATTTTTAGCAAAAACAAACATTTCTCATTAAGACGAGAGAGTGTACTTCAAAGCTAACAAAAAAGCGACCCTATAGAAAACAACACTAAAAATCAACTCCACTTAACTATCTATGCAAGATGTAAACTTGGAAGCAAAAACGAATCAAAACTAGAATGAAGATACTTTATAGCATCACTAAAGGACCAGCAGTAGAAGCAACCCTGGTGTTATCTTAAAGATTCTTGAGAAAACTTTGAGCCATAAAACTCTACAAAAATACATCATCAAAGGAATAAGACTAAAATCCATACCCATGTGTAACACGCCGCCACCGGACCGCCATGCCATGCCACCACGGTCGACCGATTCACTCGCTTCCCTGATTCATCTAAACTGCCTTTACATTCAAGACAGAAAATTAGATACACTATATCCTATCAAACCGTCTTTACTCCTTTTAAAGAGAACCTACAATAGTTTTGCTATTAAATATTTATTTATGTATGTATTTTATTCTTAAACACTGATATATGTCATTATGCAGCGCTTTTTCCTACACCTTCAGATCTTCGATACATCTTCTTGTCCGGGATATGCATATGAAGAGCAAGCAATTGCTTCCAGCCACACCACCACTTGGCTACCATTTTAAAATCGTCGTCTTCGTAGTTGTCGTTGTTTTTCTTTTTTATAGCCAGGTTTTTCTTGCCCCACGAATGCAATCAGGAATTATTTCCGCTCAAGTGATTTAAATAAACTTAAACGTATAACTGACTGAATGTGTTCAGATCGTGCATGTGAAAAGTACACTCAAAAAAATTAAGGTTCAGTACAAATTTTGGATCTTTTCATTCAACTGGAACTTAGGAGAAGAAGATTCGCCAAAGGCTTTTTTGTTTGAATTTAAGATTAAAAGATGGGCTCGAAATTGTATTTATTAAAAGAATGTAATCTTTTTTGAATGAAATCTATAAAAATCATTCATTGAATTGAATCAAATGATTGCATTCATTTACTTTACATTAAAAATTTTACTTTAAACTATGCAATCACACCATGCATTTGATATTTAAATGAATGCAATCATTTTTGTTCCCATTCATTTAGCTGCAATCAATTGAATGTAGTTTTTGGAGTTTCTTTCGAATACTTTAAATTCTTTACAAATTTGAGTAAACTGGTTAAGTAAGTGATCAGCCAAAACTCATAAGTCTAACAGCCAATTTCTTCACAGAGTCCTGAAGTTGTGACCCAAAGTTTATTTATTTATTCATTCAAGTTTGTGTGCATAAAGAAACGAGAGGCATCGGCTTGAGTATTATCTTTGAAGCTGGTACCGGTACTTGCTTAAGACCTCTGTGAATATAAGAAATAGGCTGTTGGACTTTAGAATGTTGGCTGACTGTTCAATTGGAAAGAATGCTGATTTCTCAAGAGATTGCAGTCTAGAGAGATTGAAGTCTAGATGGGTAAAGACGAGTGATTAAAGAAGCCCGTCCTTATAACCATTGGTCAAAATAAAGCGATCGAGGAACAAAAGGTATAATAAAGTGATCGTGACTCAGGGTGTACACGTGGTACAATCGTGTTGGAACTTAAACTTGTCCAAGTTGACAGCAATCAGAACTGGCAAAGTATAATCCCATAAGCTGCAAAGATTGGAGAGAACTGAATGTTGACAACGCTGGCCTGTACAACCTAAATGTTCTGATCAGACAGCTTCAAACTTGATCAATGGCATTACCAAGATTGTCAGTGACGACAAGTTTTCGGTGTGAGCGCTAATAGTATAATCTGAAGGCGCTCTCCAAACTTGACCATTTTCACGATATGCTTTCACGTTGTTTTCTCCGCAATTAGAACCATGTTTTAATGTTTCTGTTCTATGGCACAAATTCACTTGGACTGATTCTTCGAAATATTTTTAGCCGATTTAAAAAATAAACCAAAAGTTATGTCGAAGGGTTAAATGGTCCACAGTTAGACAAAAAAAAAAAAACACCTAAATGACAACGCTATGAGTATTCGCTTAATCGATAGGGAGTAGTTAGAACTTGGAAGTGTATTCCGATTTAAATAAAAAATACATAAATTTAGTGGCACAACAGCTCATGGAGAACCAGGGCCTAGTGACTAACAACTCTCAACCATTCCTGTGTGCGTGTTGTTGCCAGGAATGGTATTGCGATTTAAGCAAAACAATTCATCATTAGCGCCTGAAGTCTCATTTTGTTTGAAGGGGTACGTTAACAAAAAAAATTTGGAACGAAGCCAATTCACACGAGGTTGACCAAGTGGCAATGCCCTAGCAAAAATGCACTGCCTGGTGTCCATTGCGCAAGCAGTATTATCGATTTGTACTTCTTTAAGAACGACCGACAGTGGCATCGCCATAAATATTGACATAAAGTGATATCAATCGAAGATAAGCATTTTCTTTTGGTCCTGATTGGATTATGTAAATGTGTGGGCGCAACTTTGTTTTGTGCGACAACACAAATTCTGCAAAAAACATTTTGAAGGTTTATGGTGCGTTTCCATTTGGAGTTATTTTCACAACAAAGCTCTTAAGAGTAAATCTTGGCTAGCAGTCTGTCCCTCTTAGAGATAATTTGATGACTTTGTCCATGTTCGAGTTTTACTCTCCAGAGCAGTTTGAGAGTTTATTTTACTCTTTAATGAATACGAACCATAAAATGCATTTGAATTTGAGAGTACTATCACTCCAAGCTCCTGAGAGTAACTCTTGGATACCAGTGTACCTCTCTGAGAGCTATTTTCATGATTGTGATCACTATCGAATTTTATTCTCGGGAGCAGCTTGACAACTGCTCGCAGCCTTTCACTCTCAAATAGATGCGCACCTTTCGTCACGCAGAGGTAACGTGAGTTGGCCATCAAGAAGAACATCTGGAAGGAAAACGTGCAATTAGAAACGGACCCCGAATTTAGCAAAGAAAAAATTTCCTTCAGCGGCGAAGACCGTTTTTGGATGATGATCCCAATTCATACCAGGTCAACCGGTGGAAAAATAAAAGAAGCTTTGGAAGCATCTAGACTTTTAACAATCTCCACTCAAAATTGAGCAATTCCAATGTATAGCTACTTGAAAAACGCAGATAGCTTCTAAGCTAACTTCTCGAAAGTATTTTGACTTAAAAACTTGATCTCTACAAATCCAGCAAGGGCTAGCTGATTTCCAATTGCTGATGTCTCGGGGACCAACTTTTGTGAAGAATCACTCAACCTGCTACAAGATACTCATTGCTTAGATATCTCTCGAAATGTTAATAGCATTGATCACAACCGGTCAAATATTGAATCAAGCTATAAACAAGATCTGCAAGCTATAAACAAGATCCAAACACTACAGCTGTGCAGGACCAGATGATATAGTACCAGATGAACCACAAATAATTTGGCTAGTTCTAGAAGCTGTCTTAACAAGTTGTTGGCCTAAATTCTTATTTTATAGAAGGAAGTTTCTTCTTAATTATCCGGCTCCCAGTCCTTGAAGGGTCGCTATCTGAGATCAAGCCTTCGGGCCTCTGATATTGCTTGGGTCTTAAGCTAAAGGTACGGTCTTTCTCGTTCTCTTAAAACTAGGGGCTGAAATACAGAAATTCTCTTGGTGGGAACATTAGAGATCCATTCTCTCGATGAGGGCGAGAAAATGTTGAAGAAGTATTTCTATTTATTGGGCAACATCCTCATCTTCATACAACTTATAGAGTTCGCGGTTGAATCTTCTCTTCCATTCCAAATATCTTCTTTTTCTTTCGAAATAGCTGAGTATCAGCTCTTCTTTTCTGTTTGTTGCCCAACACTCAAGGTCATACAGATCTGGCAGTAAAAGAGTCTTAAAGAGTGTGTACTTCGTCTTTCTTGTGAAGAGTTTTTGGCAACAAACCGGCTGGCTAAAGCCAACAAGTTTCTCCTGTTCTGCAATGGTCGGCGAAGATTCTATAACTGCCTCTTGGTAACGGCCAATAATGGCCATATCATGGAAGGAGAGGAGTTAAGGTAGAATTACAACCCAACGCTGAGTAAATATTCCCGAGGTAACCCGAAAGGTCTCAGACTCTAGCCTATCGCCGTTCATGTTTAAACATTTTAACCATTGATCGATATTCATATTTACGGTACAAACAAGCATCGATATCAGGCTTTTTACTCTGGAACAACACGCTTACTGCAAGGAGAAGTCGGTCGATACAAATTTCATCTACTCCAGGCAGCTTATTCCTCAACAATTTTGTTAAATAGACTTCAAATGGTCTAACTTTGAATTAAGATTTTTTTCAGTGTAGGAAACTAATGCATGCAAAAATTTTTCCTTCTGCAGGTAGGTAAAGACAACCCGCCCTTTTGCTTTGGTATTGGACAAAAAAAAAGTAAGGAGTTTCCTTCGTTTGAAATTTATGGTCCTTGCCATTTGCAAAACAGATATAAACCCAAGGATATGGAGGTCTTGAACGGTGCGGTGGTGGTTGTGGATGTAGAGTTCCATCCAGTTCGGTTGCATCTTGGGCAGAAAAGAAACACACAAGAAGAACCCAGAACCGACAATCCAATTCGAACCAGAGGCGTTCTGCATTCATAGGAAATCGTTTGCCACCACAAAAGTTCCTGATGTGGCAGCCAGCAGTGGCGGTGTGGCATAGCAATGGCGTGGCAGTGGTGGCAGCTGTGTTGAGAATCAAAAAGCGTTCCACTGCGGGGCTTTCCAAATGCACGACAACACTCACTTCAAATTGGATGACGACAACGCCGCCGAAGACGTATAGAGAAGAAGAAAACTACGACCGACAACGACGACACGCTGACGTTCGTTGTTGGTCGATGGTGTTAGCTGTTGTTAGCTTGGTCTGGTTCTATCTTTTCCGCTTTTTTTTCTAATTTCTGGGAGTTGTTGGTGTTTTTTTTGTTGTTGTTGTTGTAGTTGAAGTTGGTTCTGACTTTTCTTAACTGATGTTTCTTATGTTGCTGCTGCTTTCTGCTGCCCTTGGTTAATATTGTATAAAGAGTGAAGTATCTCGCTCGATCCGCACACACAAAACTATTTCCAGCTCCACTTGGAAATGTAAATATGCGCGAACAAGAGTGTTGTAATGCACTGCCTCTGCTTTTGCCTCTGCCGCTGCTGCATGAGACTATGTTAACCTGGTATAAAACCACGAGGACGATGTCGTTTATCTTAAAAAGAGTCTTTTTTACTCTCACACTAGCTATGTGGGGATAGCAAAAAAAAGAAGCTTTGCAATGCAAGGCGTCAGCGACCGACAGCGACAACGAACGGCGACGGACCAAAAAGGCACACGACTTGAGAATAAAATGTAATTGCAGGGGAGATTCCTGTTGGTACACTAGAACTGGTCATATTGCCGCTTGCAGCAAGTTGTTATCATCATCCATCTTAACTCTATATGCAAGAGAAAGAAGTGAAGTGAAGTGAACATCAGTTCCGGATGTGTCTTTTTCTTGAAAAGGATAAGATAGTAGTGCACTGATGATGGCACAAGAAAGAATATTTAAGGACTGCAGCACGAAGTGTGTACAAGGACAGGTGGCTGTTTATCATCAAATGAGCAAAAGGAATATACAAAGAGAAGATTGCTCTGCAAGTTGCAATTATTCTTTCTCAAACTCCGCAGTTTCGCTGTCTTTATGGAAGAAAGGAACTCACATCCGGATTGTGTTGCAAGAGAGGAAACACATTTTTTTTAAACAAAAAAGGCTGCTGAACAAAGATTAGATAGTTAATGGCAGGTAGAGTTGGAATTTGGTTTTTATTTCTCTTTAGAAAAGTTTTTATTCATTTGATTCCGGGCTCGAGATTATAAATATTTGACTAACGTTTTGTATTTAAATGAAATACGCGTATTTAAACTGAACAGCACAAGGTGTTACTTTTCAAGTTTTTAAGTAATTTTTGAACAAGGTTCCTTGTTTCCATAAAAACGTTTATTAATTATCCGCTTAAAAAGAGTGGAAGCTTCTTAATAACTGACAGTATATGGTCTGATAACACATATCTCACCAAACAGTGGAACTAATCTAACATCGTTTTTGAGAAAGTCACAATGATGGATAGGTACAACTTCGAAGTCATAAGGAATTTTGTACCTGGGCTCCACTATTAAATCGTAAAAAGAAAGCAGTGCAGATATATAACGAAGAATTACTCTTGCCAACCGCTGTTTCTTAGAGATAAGGAGGAATTAGTGTAGTAAAGCTCTGTCTGAAAGAACCAAGGAGACCTTAAATAAGACCCTTATCCTCCCGAACCTGTTGTATGGGAAAGAAGCATTGACTCTGTCAAAAACAGATGAAAATCAGCTTCGGTGCTTCGAAAGGAACATTTTTCAAGTGATTTTCGGTCCAACCTGTATCGAAGCAGTATAGACGGGAAACATAGAGCGGATGCACCAGCCCGAGTCTTCGAATATATTCCAGATGGTCTGCGTAGGAGAGCAAGACCTCTCAAAAGAAGAACGAATTTTACCAACTTTGCGAATGCGTAACTGGAGGCAACTAGCTATGAACTGGGTTGGCTGCATGGGCTTGTTGGTTGATGGTGTATGTGCCGTCTAAAGTAACAGTAAGTAAGTATTTGCCTTTCAACATGCAAATGGTATTTAATTTTATTTGTGTCAAACAATGAAGAAATGAATTCAGCCATGAATAATTATGTTCAGTGAGACTTTTCGGAGAAGCTTGGAATAGAAAAGTACACCTTTTTGAAGTTAAATGAGAAATTTTCTGTTCTTCTTTCTGTTATTCTGATTTGCTGTTCAATAGTGTCTGGAACAGGTTGTATTAGTTTAAAAGACCAAGAATTCTTGTTCTTGGTTTTTAGTAGGAGAAGAATAGAGCAGGTTTATATGAACTATCAATTGTACTTAACTTTCGGTAAGAGGATGTGGGTGTATTAGACTGGGTCCGTCCAGATGCGCCTGCTTTATCCGACGGCTGTCCCACGACTGACTGATACAGACACGTTGGTTCAGCTTGAAGGATATATTTTGACTGGCTGATACACATCCTTTCTGTTGGACGGATATCCTAATACCGAAAGATTGTATATTCCATCAAGTCGAAATATTAAATTTACATATCTGAACTAACAGCGTCAGATCACTACAGTCGGTAATAGTTAATTGTTCGGAAAATACTCGGCAAATTATTAATAGAATTGTGTAATATCGGCGACATGTCTTTATGGAATCACTGTAGGAAGAGGAAGGTTGAGTTTGTGCAAATTCTAGCAATGAGCAATGCAGATTCCTCACAGTTGAATTCAGGAAAAGGTCAAAGGGAATGTTTTGTTAGAAATAGACTTCTTATTTTGATAGAAACATCTGGTAGATGACTGACTGAAAAATTTTCTGACATTTCTCATGAAAACTGATGTTGTCTACTCTTTTCTGTTCTTAATTTTTCCTGACCGAACAAGGCTAATCCTTCAGCGCCATAAAAGAATAGGTTAGTTCGATTTGTTCAACTTTTATTAGAGATTTCACAAGTGTAAGGGTTTCTATATATGAGGGATAGTTTTTTAGTGATTCGAGAGTCTAAGAGCATCACGAGTCTATCCAGGTGTTATCGGGAGTTCTGAGAAAGCCCAAAGGCTGGAGGAGCAAGAACCTTAGACATAATTTTCCTGAGCCTGGCAGAATTTGTGGTCTCTATGCCTGAACAAAATTTCCCCAGTCTGCCCTTTTTGCAAAAGTTGCGGAACTGCAATGTAAAATTGTCTCATAGTAAAAAATACTCGAAGGACGGACGGTTGGTCGGGGTCTTTACTGTGTCAAACTACTTGACTCAGATTGCTTAACGGAAGTACCTCCTCCAAAAAATTTTAAACAAAGAAAAATGTTACTTAAAGTTAAACTGAACTTTATACAAATTTCGTATGATACAAAGGCCCTCACTATGTCACTGACGAGTCCAAGTGAGTAAGCCGGACGAAACGCCAATTTGTAAGACAATTTTAACTATTTAATCAATAATTCAACAAGTCCAATCCATTGTTCTACTTGGCTGATTTATTTCAGTAGTGTATAGAATTTGTATTATAAAAACAAAACTTCTTATAGAAAAATGTAACTATCGACTGAAATTTATTGTGTACTAAGGGAAGAACATTTTTTTTGTTAATAAAATTAAATTTTCATCAAAATTAGAAGGCGCTTAGTAGTAAAGAAACAAAATTTTCATGGTAGGCTTTTTATTTGAAACAATCAAGTCTTTATCAAGAAAAGTACTTATTTTTCAAATTTGTCAATGGCCGGACAAAATATTTCGTTGAGTTAATAAAAACTTTATTAATATCAAAAATTTTATAGTCTAAGGTCTAGTACGCTGCCGATGCAAAATAAAACAAACAGACAACGAGATGCTTACGAAAATTAAGCGGAAAAAAATTCACTGGCAGTTTCATAAACTCAAAAAATTTAACGAATGAAAAATGCAAACAATGCTGAAATAAAAGAAACATGCAAATACGAAAAATCTCGAATGTCAAATATCAACACACAAATTAATGGTATGGGTTTAAAATTATGTCTGAAAAAAAAAGTTCAGACTTCTCCAAATACTCGTCGAACAGCGTACTGCACAGTGAAAAGTAGAACTGAATCTTTCGTTGTGTAATTTTTGTATGGAATTTTGTGTTTTGCATTAGCAGCGTACTGGGCTTAAGTTTAAGCCTAGTTTACAGTTTTCATGCAAAAAAAATAAATCTAAACAATTTTCCACGAATTCTCTGCACAAAATTGTATGCCTTGGTCTAAGTCATCTTTGAGGTAAGTTAATGATCTAAATTAATAAACTATAGGCCTAAAATTGGAAAATAATTTTATATCAGCTATGGTTTTTTTTGCATGAAACTGTAAACCAATCATGCAAACAATCAATTTTGCATTTCACCTCAATTATTTTTGACATGAAAAAGTATTTGCAGATTTTTTAGCGCATGGGAAGCGAAAACTGGACTTTAAGAACGCTGATGTTGCAAAAAGAAAAATCCCATACTAAAATAACACAACGAAATCATAAACGAAAGAAGTCTACACTCTTTTTTTGCACACATTTAATTTCCCAGATCATTTTTACTGTAATGACGTTTGTATTGTTTCGTGTTTATTTTTATTGTTTTTTATTTTTTTTTATTATTACAACAGGGCTCCCTGTGATTTAATTGCATCTGCAGTTGTTTAAGTTCAACTGTCAACTGTCAACGAATATTTTTGCACGGCTTCGTAAGCATTTTCTTGTCTTGTTGAGGACCAACTTAATATTACGTTTCGCATCAGCAGCGGCGTTCTAAGCTTTAACAAAGAATCTTCTAATTTGGTTCGTCGCAATCGCTGATGCACAGAGAGCTTGGTCCGGATGACTGTCGTCAGCTTTCCCAGGATCGAGGAATATTGACGGCTGCTGCACTGTACTTCAGGCTAAAATTCTACACTGGTTGGGAGCCCGTTAATTGGGTGAGTAACCTAAGCCTTCTAGACTATTCAAGTTCTAATTTAAATGTTTCGTTAAGTTTTCGTTAAATTAAGCTTTTGTTTCTTTATGATCGCTCCAAATCGCTTATGATAGAACTATTGATTTTCGGAGGGAAATACATGTGAGGCTCAGCTATAATTTCAGAGTGAGATGTATCGTTAAGTTTTTTTCACTTTCGTGAAACTGAAATGAAACTGACAGTTTGTAAAACAGTAATTTGAAAAAAAAAAGAATAGATTATTAAGTACAGTATTGGTTTATGTTCCCCTTTTGGCTATTCGGAAATCAACTACTCACTGCTGGTTTATGAAATTTGCTTCAGTGGCCCACCAACTTTTACTTTTATAAGAAGTTGACTGAATGCATAATTGGTGTTGCCAAAACAAAAAATGAAATTTCCTTAACTAAACATCCACCATAGGTGAGTATCAGTTTGTCCATTTGACAGCTTGGCACTCTGTTTGTTCTTTTGATTTATGTCAAAAACTTTATTTGTGTACCTAAGTAAGGTATTTTGTGCCCATTAGAGCTCCATTTCAAGATTTTATTTTCAAAATTATCACATTTTTACAGGACTAAATAGTTTAAAATTCTTCTTAAAGTAAAGATTTATGCGTTTTCTATGTTCCATGCCTATATTCGACCCCTTTGTACTTAGGTTTTTTTACCTTTTATTGTTCAAGATCAAGCTCACCAAAAAGGTATAGCAACTCATTGAAATGGAAACATCTACAGGAACTTCCATTCGTATAAAAAAAAAAATGAAAAAAAATCCATATTAATGTGGTGATGGTAGTGGGTGTGGAATTGAAAACTCATTCAAGCCATATGGTGTTATTTTTTTTTTTCTTTGATTTTATGAAATAAAGTAAAAATATCTGAAGTACCTTCATTCATTTTCGGTCAGGGACTGCGACTGAAGACGACGACGCCTTTGGCTTTGGTGGCTTGGCTGCAGCAGTTTACCCTCTCTAAATAAATTTTCAAGTGCCTTTAACGTCAGTTTAAGGATTTTATTATTTTCTTTCATTTTTAGTTGATTTGTTCTTATTTTTTTTTTATGTGTTTTCGTCTTTCTAGACGTTGTGGGTTTGCACACAAAAAACACAAAAAAAAAAGGATCAGGTAATTGGTAGCACATGCTAGATCAAACACTCGGGGGGTTTAATATAATTTTGAAGTCAGCAGTTTTTTTTTGTTTTGTTTGTCATAAGTAAGGCAACCATCATTCAAACTATTTAAGGATATCCAAAAATGTTGTCGAAAGGCAGTCAAAAGGATGTATTTTTTTTTCCTTCTTCTCCTTCGAAAAAAGGAATCTTTTTTCAAGTACGTAAATTATGTGTAATGTGTTTAAGAGTGATGAAGAAGGACGAGTGAACAAGCTGTTACAATATTTTTTTTCTTATTTTTTGTTCATCGTTTTTTTCTTTGTATAAATCCTCTAAATTAAGGGGTGAGATATTTCTCTCGGATTTTATCACGTTTTATGGTGGTTCTGTTTCATTTTTTTTCCATTTTTCTTAATGGGTATTATGAATTGTGTATGGTTGGTTTCATTTGATATTAGCTAAAAGATTTAGGAGAATTAGGATATTATTTATGTTGAGGATTTTTTTTTTTTGAAAGAGAGAGAGATTAAAAATATTTTTAAAAAGAAAAATGTGTATTTTGAGGAAAAGTCATTCAATTTGAAATTGTAAGTGATTACTCAAGTTTAAATTGCTCCCAGGTCGTTCTATTTTTGAATCGAACCGGATTTGATAATTATTATTATCAATTATGAATGGTTTTTTGGAATAGTTTTGATAGCAGGAAATAGATGACAGTGATGTGTTGTAAGTGGTTTAAGATTTTTGAAAAAAATACTAAATTTCAGAATGGATGGTTTGATGAAGCAAATTGGGAAATAACTTTAAATTAATGAAGGACACATCCACGTTTGTGTTGAGTTTCTTATAGGATTTAGATAAAACTTTAGTATTCAATTGAGAAAAATCAGGGAAGCAATTAAGGAGTAGTTTTTTTCCGAAAAGGATTGATTTGAGACATAGGTACAAAAGGAACAGTATTTAGGGTTAGTTTATAATTGCAGGCTATGAGGAAGAATTCTAGCACATATGGACTCGTTCTACCTACTTGTTGGATTTTTTTTTTCAATGAAGCGTACATGAAACGTCCCGTGTGTTTGCCATATCACAAAGATTGAATGAAGTCACCTTAGTGAAGTCCTAATTTAAGAAAAAAGATTGCATCAGCATCGATTCAAAGTATAGTCTTGCACACTTTGTTATGCGAATCGAAAAAATACTTTACGAAAATGACTAGGTGACATTACTGCCTTATGCTGTCCGATGAGGGAAATACAGATTATCTGGAAAGGTTAACACTCATGTTCGCTCAGAACATTGACTTCTGGGATTTTTTTTTACCTTTCTGCGTTTCTGCATTTCTGCATTTAAAGTTTGCAATTAGGTAGACTCTTCACTAAAAATATTATTTCCGTGTTTTTTGTTAACATTTCGTTGTTTTTTGGAGACCATCTAGAAATATTCGTTTCGCATTAAGTAGAATACTACGTTCGAGGGAGGGCGTAACCAATCGTATTATTTGTTAAGACGAATGACTATGTAGTCGCAGCTACTTGCCTGCAAACAAAATCAGTGGAAATATTGAAAAGTTAGATGAAAAGTTAGATGAGTTTAAAAAGGGGGTGACAATAAGGCAAGCTACAACCTCTCATTCGGAACTCTTGGGATACCCAGCGTTCCTCAGGGTGTCGGCAGATAAGTGTGTGGAGTAGAAGGGGGGAAATTTAGGGGAAGTTAAGGTGCGGGGCCCTTCCTGGACCATTAGGGCTTGCCGCGATACCAAACCAATCGTTACTTTTGTGAGCATCATCTCGGAATCTATCTCAATATGGTCAAAACCGAAACAAATTTAGTATCGTCTCGGTATCGGTCTCGTTTGGTCTCCTATAGACAGGACAAGGCTGAGGCATTTGCTGAATATTTCAAAAGAAACTTCACTCCCAACCCATCTACAGACCTAGTCTTCCTGGATAAAGTGAAGGATTTTATCCGACTAACACTGGTGAGTGACCCAGTTCACAGCCCAAGCCTCAGCACCCGTGAAGAAATAGTTGAAATAATAAGCAGCTGCAAGCCGAAGAAGTCAACAGGCCCACATGGAATATCCAACTTCATCATAAAGAGGATGCCTGAGATAGTTTTGATCCTTCTTACCATCATCCTGAACAACTGTGTCAACAACAACTACTTCCCTCAAAAATGGAAAACAGCGAAGATCGTGGCGATCCCGAAGAAAGGTGTCAAAAACAAGATTTCCAACTACAGGCCAATATCCCTCCAACTTAAGCAAGCTGTTGGAAGAGCTGATACTAACGAAACTGAACTTAATTCCTGACATGCAGTTTGGCTTTAGAAAGAAGCACTCAACACTACACCCACTCCAGAAGTTGCAGCATGCCATCGCTATAGCCCTTTACAGTCATCGTGTCACCGTTGGATGTTGTCTGGATGTCGAAAAAGCATTCGATAGCGTCTGGATAGATGCTCTATACACAATCTGCATCTGCTACATTTACTTTCGCCACTAATAAAAATTCTCTTTTCTTTTCTTTCTTCCAGGGTTTTCTTTGTGAAACTGCTCATCAACTGTGAAGAACATCAAAGCCGGAGTCGCACAAGGTTCGAAACTTGACCCTTTCCTCTACAGCCTGATGACATCAGACCAACCCATCCCAACTGGCTGTGAAAACCTTCTGTTTGCTGATGACTCGCGACCTCAACATCACCACTAGTCGCAGTCCGGATAGTAGAGGCTCACATCAACGACTGTTCAATTTCTACAAGAAATGGGGCATCAAAATTAGCTCAGCAAAATCGGAGCTTATCAGGAGACCCCGTGACGGCAGAAGTCGCTCAGCAGCCACTTGCAGAAACTTAGTTCTGAAGCTTCCAAATGCTTCTACTATTGCGGCCAAAAGGGACGTCAAATATCTGGGGATCAACTTCAACGAGTTGCTAAGGTTCAACCCGCACTCAAAAAGTGTACTTAGAAAAGCGAACTGGGCTTTTCACCGACTACACCGCTAGATGAGGAGAAGATCAGGACTAAGCCAACAGACGAAGATACTTGTGTACAAGCAACTCTTGCGGCCAGTCCTCACGACTGTTTCCCGGTCTAGTTCACGATCACAAAAATAGCGACTAAGGAACTCAAAATCTTCGAGAGGAAGATGTTAAGAATCTGCACCGGACTCCACTTCGACCGGCAGCGAAGAAAACATTACAGGAATGAGGATCTCTATAGAAAAGCTGGACAAATACCTGCTAAATTTTCAAAGAAGCTAGTGCAGAAAACCGCCAATCACCCCAATCAGCTAATTAGCGGGATGGCCACCGAACAACGTCATCCCGAGCCGAGGTACCTCAGTGTTTCCGACAACGACGAAACAGTTGTTTCTTTCTACGCTGACACAGGGTCAGCATACTACCGCGGCTAAAATGTGATGTCTTGTTTATCGAAACGTGAACTGCTAGGGCAGCTTTTCTTGTAAGCTGGAACATTCCCTCAAATTTTCATCTTGAAGCCCTTTACGTGCTGATGTCCATTCTGCTAATGTGGGTTACTATTGAGTTGTGATCTATTAGGACTCCAACTAGGAGTGACAATGAAGACCTGTTTATCTTGAGAACAAAGCCTGAACGGAGTACGATGAAAAAAATTTGCTCGGGGCAATCAATGCTCAAATTAAAAAATAAGCCACCTTCAACGGATTAGTTGGTAGGCAGAGGTCCACAAACAGACCAAGGAAAACACAACAGGCTAACAACCACGTGCTATGGTGATGAATTGAATGCGTACAGCTAAAAAAGGCGACGGAAGTTTCACGTGCTAATATACTGCAGCAAAAAACAAGAGCAGCAAAAGAGGTTTATGGAAAAAGGAAAAGAGGCCTTGCATAGAAAAAAATAGAAAAATAGGGCGTATGCAGCCTCCCAGCTCTATGAGATCGAAGAGGTTCGCGATCGAAACAACACTGGAAAGCCAAACGGAACACAGGTTCTTCAAAACAGGGAATAGTAGATGCAATCAGGAAGCCTTTCCACTAGCTGCTGAATGAGCATCAAGTAGACTGAGAAATAAGACGAGAAGCAAACCCAACTCCAGCCACTGAAGACCCAGTAGAAGATGTGGAGTTAACTATAAAAAAGCGCAATAATAACAAGCCCGTCGTATCTGATAGAGTTCAAGCAGAGCTTTCTAAGCACGCAGGGGATATGTTGAAAATCAACAACAAATCAATCAAGTTTGGATGAGAGAAAACATGTTCCATGACTTTTTGTCCAATCTACAAACAAGGCAATTCTATAGCTTACAAGAAGTATCGAGGTAAACGTTACAAGCATGCTATCCTACTCAACGTACCTTCTTTGTGAGCATCTCAAGTTGTTCTGCAACACTTTAATAGGAAAATACCAGTGTGGCTTCCAGCCAGACAGATAAAAAAACAAGTAGCTTTTCGTCTATTCATAGATTTCAAAGCCGTATATGAAAGCATTCACCGTCAATAGCTCTATATGGCGATGGCTGAACTTGGGATCTCGAGAAAGGAAATCTAGTTTTGTCGTGTGACATGGAAAATACATGATGCAATATACAACTATGAAAAAAAAACTCATACGAACTATTCCAAACATGCACAGGGTTTGGACTATCATGAGATTTCTTCAGTCACTTTTGGAACATATAGTGCGCGGGGCAGATGGTAGCCCTGGAAGAACTATTTTCAACAGATCTGAAAAACTTTTAGGGTAGCCGACATCATCGGCCGCTCCAAATAAGCCATTATAGTCTTTCACGGCAATTGCAGAACAGGCAGAACTTGTTAGTCTTGAAGGAAACAAGGACAAGACCACATACTTGCCGGCAACAAACAATGGAGAACTGTCAACCAGCTGGGACAAATTGATAACGTTTGATAGACTGATAGCAATAACTTCGAAGTAATTGGACTCTATTTACCTACGGAGTTACGATATCTAAGTGGAGATTCGATGAAGAATTACCCAAGAAAACTGGTGTTCCCTCGATTTGGTGCAACAGATGCGCTCAAAATTCTTCACTCGAAAGACGAAGTGAACGTTCTATTAAACTCTTATACTGTCACTCCTGATGCCTTATGGCGCCGAGTGTTGGGCGATAACAGCAAGGGAGAGCTGAAACTGAGCTCTTCGATGGATACTTCGATCCGAATAGAAGAAAAAATACAACCGTGAACTCTAAGAGGTGTATTATGATGCGGATGCAGTCCACAAAATCAAAACACGCCGACTACATTGGCTCGGCCATCTCGAGCCCAAACCAAGACAGTCATTGATTTCCAGCCAATAGAACGTAGAAGACCGAACCTTCAGTTTAAAGACCAAGGCTTCGCGGATACACAGAAGGCTTGGTCTAGATGATTGGAAGCAGCAGGCTTGGGATTAAAGAAGATGAAACATTTCAGATTGTGACTTTTCATGGTTTGGGAGCCGGATAAGTGAGTAAGTAAGCAGTCCAGCACGAAATCTAGAGGTGCGATAGCTCGTGAGACCTTGGGGTAAGCTACCTCAACAATTTTTTTGTTGTAACTGCTCGAATAAAATGGGAGACGGAGCTGCTATAGATGTCAAAAAAGCTGCAGTATCTATTTCAGCTCCATCACCCATTTCGTTCAGGCAGGTAATCTGCATGCGAATGGAATAGACTTAATTTATTTTCCAAAAAAAACGGCCCAGAGATAGGTTTTTTAGAGGACTCACTTTCTGGCAAAATGCAGTAGATAAACATTTTAAGTAGAGGCTTTACAACTCCAGCGTTACAGCTTTACACATTTACCGTTTCCCTTGAGAGAATTGACGGAATTGAAGAAATCAACGGACTAGACGGAATTCTCTGCCTAGGTTCTCATGTACACTCTTGTGGCTTGCTCCGATTTGTCCGGTAGATCTTGCATTTAGTTTTGGCTAATTATTCACTGAATCAACTGACTTTAATTTCGCCACCAAACAGCAACAAGTCAACTGGGAAGGACGAACGAATGTCATTTGTCAAGTGCATGACCATTGTTGACGGAAGAGAACACACATTTTGGATGATAAAGAAGTTTCATCAGTGACTGAATAATAAGAAAGCAAATTTGACAGGTGTCATAGCCAAAACAAAATGGCCGTCGTAGAGTGTCAGCATCGACCCGTTCCATTTGGGAAAGTATTTGAGTGTTTGTTCTAATATAAAATTGCATCTCACGTACAGTTTGAGAATAACATCACAACTCACGAGTCGTGCCAGACGATATTGGCTGTGATTGTGTATTTCTCCATTTATCATCCAAAACTTAAGGAAACAGTTTGAAACTTTCCAAAACTGACGTAGGGTTGAAAATATAATTTGATAATCTTATTTCCGTTTTTTTAAATCAATTTTTTTACAAAAATCTTATAAATCAAAAAATTTTGCAACTTAAATACTCTTCGGTCCGGTAAAAGTTACAAAGTTGCCTCTAAAAGGAGAGGTAATTTAGAACATTTATTTAATTTGAAAAATCTCTCCAACAGTCTTCTGCCTCTCTCCACCCTTTGAGATTCACAAAACTACTCAAGAGTTTAACCTAAAAGGTGCTATCTCAAGATTACTAGCAAACATAACAAAAAAAAAAAATACCAAAAAACAACAAAAATAATAATAATAATAATCTGGAAAGTGTTCTTGGGTGAAGGCATAGTCATCGTCGTCATCATCCGGATGGTCGTAGTTGTCGTATTCACATATATAGTCGTCGTCATCGTCCGATGATTTATGTACCTGCACACACAAAGTGCGCTCCAGCACATTGCCGTAGGTATTTCATCTTGGAGTGAAGTAGGAACTAAAGAAGTATCTTATCCCATTCTATATCTATCTCTTAAAAGGCTCAAGTGTACAACGAGACTACGACGACGATGATGATGATGATGACGAAGATGACGACGGACTAGGACGAGGCGAGTCTTTTGTGATGTCCTAAACGAACAAAGGAAAACACGGATACCTATAGTGATATGGTGATGGTATAAAAGCGAAGAAGAGCTCCAGCCATAGCTCATTGCAGATGTGCATTTATGATGCAAGCCCAGGAAGCATTGCAGAAAGGAAGACCATGTTCAGGATGAGACCTGAGCAGAGCTTCGGTCTTTCCAGGATGTTTTTTTTCACTCTTTTTTTTTTGTTTTCTTTGGTTTTGCGGAAAGTTTTCCACTGTTTATATGCGGCACGCTGGGATTATTTGTTTTGGTTTCTGCAAGAGTAGCAGAAAGCGGGATTTTACTGGCGTAGGGATATAGAATCGGACAGTAGTATGGCGAAGGTGATAGGAGAATCTTAAGCTCAACGATTAATGAGTGGTGCTTAGGAAGCTGGCATATAGATATGGTTTGTTTTGAAAGTGATAAGACTTTGCCGCACACAGGGATTTAAATGATGAAATTTATATAAATCAACGTTTCGAGGTGATAATTAATCAAAAGGTATTTGAGGTGTTGTTCTTAATGGATTTGGCAGTAGGTAGGTCTGAGAAGAATATAAGGAAGGGAAGATTCTTTTCGTTTTTGTGTGTTTAAATATTATAAATCCTGCGGGAAATTATGGCTTTTGTTTGTTTGTTTTAAGCACTTTCCTACAAAGTTGAAATGTTATTATAAGTTAGGAAATTATTCTATGGAGCATAATTTTCATTAAACATTTAGACAATGCCTAAGAACGGTTTTCCGCTGTGTTCTTTTTATACGTGATCTTTACGGATAAGTATTGATTTTGTGTCAAAAAAAAAATGAGGCTTTAATCTAAACTTAACATGAAAATGATGAAGAAGTCCAACAAAGTGGTTTTATTCGTAGTGTCCGTTGATTTGTGCGTCTATGCGTCTGTGCGTCTGTACGTCTTTAAGTTCACTGAATCGGTGAGCTGATTTGCTATAAATTTGGTACATATTGTTTGTATGTGATTCCCTAGAAGGGAGAGGAGAGATTCCAATAATGGTTATAGCTCAGAAGGAGTAGCTGTACGACAAGTATTTTTTAAGTTTCTATTTAAAAATGGCTGAATTGACTTCGATTAAACTTTGTTCTGGTGATGTTTCTTGAAATTGTATGAAAGCTGCGTCTTGGGTTTTTGGATAAAGTAAAGGAAATTATCTCAGTTCTGAGTTATTTGCGTAAACATATTTTCATTGGATGCAAGAACAGGGTCATCGAAAAAGTTCTTTCATTTTAAAATCCCACCATTTTAGATTCTTTAAAAATAGTAAGTAGTTATCATTTATAGATCGATACTCCAAAAATATCGCGGAAACGTTTCGTAAAGTCATTTTGGTCTCCATCAAACGCAGTTTCTCCAAACTATATTGATAAATTTTGGACCCAAGCGTTACAATACAACATCTAGATATACTTTTATTAATTTAAATCGCCTGATATTTTCCTGTGTTGTTTTCCCTGTATGCTTTCTATGAAAACATCGCACGAGAAAAATTATTTTGTCACAACTAATTAAAGGAAGTCTATTGAGTACTTAAATGTTATTTCTAGAAGATTTAACAACTTTTCGAAAAAAAAACATAGAACGACAAATTCAAAATCGTAAAAACTTTTTTACGCCTAAATAATCATGAATTATTAAGCCGTTAATCATTCAGTGAAAACAGTTTTTACCACTTTTTGAGGAAGTGCTATGCTAACTTGATGTGAAGTTAACTAAGAGTGCAAATAACATAGAAAACAGTGCACTACAAATTTAAAATTGTCACAACTAATTCAAGACTTGTTAACGAAAAATTATTAAGCAATAAACCATTCGGTATTAGCAGTTCTTACTTATCAAGCTAGCAGAGGACGTAAAAAAACATAGAAAACATAGCGCGATTAGATTGCATTTTTCGCAACTAATTAAGCAAAAACTATTTAGCCATAAACATTAAGTAAAAGAAGTTTCAAGATTTGTCAAAATAGCATAGCACAAAAAAAAAACATAGAAAACGTTGAATGACAAATTCGAAATTGTCACTACTAATTAACGACAAATTATCCACCTACTTATTTTTCGTCAAAGCTGCTTTGCTAACTTGACATTTATAGAAAATAAATAATCCAAAAACACATAAAAAACATCGCATGATAAATTGATTTTTTCACAACTAAATAACGACTAATTACGCGGCAAATTACCAAGTACTAAAATATAAAATTTTAGAAAATTTTACCATTTTTCGAAAAAAAACATAGAAAACATAGAACGACAAATTCGAAAATTATGCACCTATCCATTTTTCGATCCGAGAGAGTTGCTATGCTTGCTTGATATCAAGTAAGCAAAGCTCCCAAAAAAAACATAGAAAATATTGCACGATCTAATTAAATTTGTCACAACTAATTTATGACTAATTAACAACAAATTATTAAGCCATCAAACACCAGGTATAAGAAGCTTTTACTGATTTACAATAGGATTCTTTGCTAACTTGATATCAAGTTGGCAAAGCACTTAAAATAAGGTAGAAAACAGTGAACAACCAATTCTGAATATTCACAACTAATTAACGACTAGTTAAAGACAAATTATCTACCTACTTATTTTTCAATTCGTCAAAGTTGCTTTACTTACTTGACACTCATTCATGCATACCATGTTCAAATGTGCCATACATCGTAACACACCCGCATCTAATAGTAATGTTCTATTTTATTTCAAAAAAGAAACAATGAATTTGTAAAATTTCATACAAATTTGTCCTTTACGTATTCAATTCACACTGTCTTACTCCAGTAAATCTTATAAGGGGAGGTGAGAAAATAACGTAGCTCGGGCCGTAACAAAGACCATTCCTAAGGTGTTTTGCTGACAGATAGGCACTGTCTAATGCAGAAGAAGTAATTTTTTTTATAAAATATTCTTAGACTAGGAGCACCAGCTCACCAAAGGAAAATAGTACAACTAATGTTATTAGTTATAAAGAAACTTTCTTAAGATCTTCCGATGGTTCTTTTCTTCCAATTTTCTCTTTAGAAGCTCATTGGACAAGGTTTTCCGTAAAGGGTTACAAAGGGTTTTCTTCCCAGGGTTTTGTGCCAGGAAAAAGAGTTGCTTCTGTTGGACTCTTTTTCAAGAAGTTCATCGGACAAACCTCTTCTTTGAAGTTTCCACTAAGTTTCGCTCCCCGGATTGTGTGCTAGGGCAGGATTCTCAATTGTTTGGTTCTTTTGGACTACTGTTCAAGAAACTCACTGAAGAAGGTTCAACTTTGACAGTTCTTGCGTCCTGCGACTTCGTACTATTTTGCCGAGGATGTGAGGCTTCTGATAAAATTTCCAAATTTTGTTGCTTCTTGGGGAAGAGTCCTGGAAACCTCCGAGCTGCAAAGTAAAAGCAATACGATTTTAAAATTTCAGACAAGTTAATGTTAAGTCTCCAACTTGTGTTCATCTGGCAAGGTAAGGTAAAAATATCACCCCTGTAGCTTACAGTGAAAATCTATGTTTGTCTATTTCCAGATAATCTCAAGAATTGCTACTATTCAAAAACTACTTTGCACAGAATGTTTGCCTGAAATTAATAAATAGAATTTAGAAACACAAATAATTATCTACACCTTTAAAAAATGCGTTTTTGCGAATGATTTGAAATGAAACCTCTTGCTGGGACACCCTCTACAACATCCTTTAATTTAGGATAAAACGCAATTATTGAATAATGTCCCTATCACTACCTTTCACTTCGTTATTCCACTTCCTTAATTCCTCGTCATTAATGGCACATCAAATAAATATCTAGTCAAAAATACATACACACCTTGCTGAATACAAATAAAAACAAAAATTACAACTCAAATCGATTTTCTTTAACCAAACAAACTTTTCACGATGTATGTAGCTGCTTTTTTTTTTTGCATTTTCCTCCCAGAAAAAGTTGTACATATTTTTATCGCATCTCAAAACTATATTCCCTTATAAAATAGCAAGCACATACAAAAACTGCCAACGTTGCAAATCGATTTTTGACGATAAAACTCAATTGACCTAGTTACCAAGGATGTGTGATGAACAATGCATTTATATCTCAGCGTAAATAATCCACACTCAGATCTACACGCATAAAGTGTATACTCTGCTGTACATATACATACAATGTAGGAATATCGTAAACCTATCCATAAATTTTTACAACAACCAGAAAAAAAATGTGTCTTGTCTGTGGAGAGAAGCTATCAATAAACTATCAATCTCTTCCTCACTTCAACTATACCTACTTTGAATATTGATTTCTACTACAACTGAAAGGATTCTTTATTTTTTTTATATAAAAAGCTTTTTATTATTCAATAGGTTCAATATCCTCGATTAAAATATATTTAAGAAAACGAATAGACTTTAGGTTTCTCGCACAAGTAATGATGACAGGAACATTTTAGCATTCATTTAATAAATAAAAAAAAAAATCAGTCTAAGGATCTGAGATTTGCCTAATGAGATTTTTTGTGGGATAAAATCTACCACACACAAAAACCACCTTATATCGCTTTTTCTTCAAGAAAATAAACTATACAATCGATTTGCATGGATTTAAAGTTTTTTTTTTATTTTTGGTAGTTGGTATGTATTTCTTCTATTGAAATGAATACGCTGTAGAAGGATCCTTTTTTTATATTTTTTTGGTGGCCCTTTCAGCATAAAAGAGGATTTTATTTTTTGCATCCTTTACATATATTAGGCAAGCAAAATAGAAAACGAATGCAAAATCTAAATAAGAAAGCTCCTGTGTGTTTATGATATGCTATTTTATGGGAATACTAACAAAAGAAGTAGAGAAAAAAAAATAGAAGTTGACGTATACATTTTGAGTTTCTTGATTGGGTCTTCTTTATTTTAAATGTGGACAATACTAGATAAGGTTACTAATTAGTCGTATAGAACAAGATGGAGGTAGACAAAGTTTTTTAGTAAATTCTTCTCGGTGAAAAATAAAAACCGACCTGAATTTTAATTTATTGATAGTTTTTAGGCCAAAGGCATTAGTATTAAATTATTATAGTTTAACTTATAACTTTATAAAAAAATAAATGATTGCCGTTCACTTCGTGGCCATGCTCTTAGAGAAAAACCGAAAGTTAAAATTAGTGCTGGGGAATAATGATTCTATTCGGTAACTAATTTCAACTTTCATTTTAATTTCTCGTAACAATATAGTTGAATTATTTCTAATTGTGATTAGAATCACGCATAACTGTAACTGAAAAAATATACATTTTCATTACTTGATTTTGTAATCGAAAAAAAAAATAACTTCCAAATAATTATTTGTAATTGAAAAAAGTGATGGTATTTTGGAAGTAGTTGAAGGATTATTCCTGTGCTAATTACACTGAAGGTAATTGATTTCTGGGAATGTAGGTCATTAACTACATGTTAATTAAAAATGTAATTATTCTTTTGTCAATAATTTCATTTTTTGGTATTTTTAATTAACATGTAATTAATGAACTACATTCCCAGAAATCAATTACCTTCAGTGTAATGTATTAATTAAATTCTTGAGTAATGATAACCGAAAAAAAGTAATTATAACAGCTTTTTTGATTTTGTTTAATTAAATGTTTATTAAGATTTAAATTAGTTTGATAAATACTATGCTTCGGATAAATGAATCTAGTACCATTAAAAAAATCAAATTAATCAAATCAAATAATTATTTTAAAAGCCATTTAGCTTTTAAATGATGCTTTTTGGTTCCACCGAATGCTTTTGAATTTAAGAAGATTTTAAATGCCTTTGTACACTAAATGATCGTCTTTGTCTCATTAAATTTTAAAAGTCTCTTTTGTTCACGCATTCCAGTCAACAACAGCTGTCAAAATAAATGTCCACTAGTCCATAGTGCTCTTTCACTTTTGCTCGTCTATTTCGCATATGCGAACGAAACAACTTCTTCTTTTATATCCAGGGATGTGAGGCAAACTCCTAAAATATTCCTTTTTCTATTTACATTGGTGAGACTTAAAAATTTTAAATATCTGCTAAGATATAGAAAAGAGCTTGGATAAAACTAATTTTTGTGTTTGTTTATGATATTGGCCATACAACTTGTTTAATTCTACTATTTCAATTACTTATTACTTGAATCTCGTTGAATAAACAACCTTTTTGTTTTTTATAAATTGATCGAAGTTTTTTTTTTGGGATATTCTATCAATGATAAAAAAGGTAATTGAAAAATGAATTATAAGTAATTGAACTTGACCTTTTTTTCATAATTATTTCCCAGCTCTGGCTAAAATCCAGTTTTTTTTTTAAATCAAATTTGCTTGATCTCAAAAGAGCAAATTCGATAACAAAAATTTATAGGAACAAGCTTAAAAGTTCGAACAAAGAAAAACCGAACTTCTTTTAAGTTTAGAAACTATACTTATTTTTTAAGTTGCTCTATTATAATATGAGATTTTTTATATGAATAAAATGGAGCACATACTCAGAGAAGGCACTTCATGAGAATCAGAGGAGGTGTTTCAAGTTCCCGTTCCAAAATGAAGGGAACTTACTCCATGAAACCGAGTAGATGATCTCATACCTCAAACCAAATTACATTATTGTTGATATTATGAACTACTAGCAATGATTTGTAAGAAAAAACAGAAGGTTTAATCCTGGAACATTTTCTGCTTGCACTTGCTTGAATAATTTCGGAGTTTACCAGACTTTTTTTTCTTAATTTTGGCTCGTATTTTTCTGAGTGTAGAGATAGCTCGCTTGAAAAGAAGTGTTTCTATTTTTTTTTTTTTCAAATTACACCGGAAATTTTAGCCAAAAATTTAAGACTTCAGGTGAATTTCAGACTTGAGTATTTATACCAAAGAATCATCTCCATAGTACCTACGGTCTCCCTTTCTTCTTTTAAAATAATTTTTAACTTAAATCATTTCAATCCTTTTTTTTTCTTCATCGAGAAATCGCTATATTTGCTATAAATATTTCACTATTACCAAAATTTCTTAACGTCCTATTGGATGAAAAAATACATAGAAAATGCTATGTATATAGAAAATGTATGTATAGAAGTTTTTTTCCCCTAAATCACAAGTCTACCCCACTGTTCGGAGGGCGAACAGAATTGAATTCGCTATAACTGGTTTGTAAAAAGCTGCGTCATCGACGCCATGTTATCTCTATAATCTGCGCCGAAAGTCCAAACATATTATTCCACGCAAATATACTCAATTTTAAATCCATTCCTTCAAATCACTGTTAACAAATCGAATCACACTCAATTAATATTGGCACGCACCAATATAATTTCTTAGATAGACTCGAAATATGGGGGTTTCGTGCTTTGGGATTTGAGGTTGGAGATTTTGTGCTTGAAGATTTTGAAATTGAGGATTTTGATTTTAAAGATCTAAAATATGCAGATTTTGATTTTGGGGATTTTAGTTTGGTAATTATGATTTTGGAACTTAGGTACCTAACTCAATAAAATAACATTTTGAAAATAAGTAATTTTAGTGAAATATGGCCCAAAGAAATAAAGTCAAAAATACAAAATTTGGGCTTATTTCGTTTTCAATGTGGAAATAACGTCACATCTTCGATTTGGCTTTATTTCGCTTTAGAAAATGAAATAAGACCAATTTGACTTTATTTCGTTTTCATGTTTTATTTGCAGGCTGGTATACTGCTGACTAAGAAAAATGTTACCATTGCGTCAGAATAAAGTAGTTTTTCAAGATTTTATTTACACTTGCCTTGTCTCACATAAATACAGGGCATCCAGCATAACAGCGTATAAACAGTGAGGTGCTAACTCCCTGATTGGGCTCACTATAGGATTTTGAGCAGGTGCCAAATTTGAGCTTTGGTCTTATTTCGTTTGGGGCTTATTTCACTTCACTGTTTGCAGCATGACATTGAAAGTGTTGCCGCTTTTTTAAATATTTTTTTTTTTACAGTAATTTTTTTTTTAGAAAATTGGTTTACTAAAAACCTAGACTTAAGCCTAGTACGCAGATCGAGACAAAATTTTCCCAAGATAAATTTTATCGCGGATTTTTTTCCAATCAGTACGCAGCTACAGCGCAAAATTTGACGTTGGTAGCCGTTGAACATGAAAAGGCAAAAGTAAGTCTCCACTACATTTCGCGCGGAAAAAGAATGCTCGAAATTGTGACATTTTATGTTTATTTCGCTATTTATAAACTTAAATCATCTCCCTGTTTCATACTTTCCATTATTAAGACGTTTTGAGGACGCATGACTGAAATAAAATACAAAATGCGTAAAGAAAATAATGACATAAGAATTGAGAAAAGAATATATAGAACAGCGGTTTTAAATCAGTCAGCGGCGTAGATAATGGGAAAAGGTATACACAAGAGCCACATACAGATTCGGAAAATATTGTCTTCTGCTCAAAATTTAAATATATTTTCAAACAGAGTTAAACCGAGTTGGATTCAGCAAACTGATCTGGCAAAAATCAAGTGGATTTCTGGAGCAGTAGTAAACCTTGAACATTTGTGATTTTGCTGGTTTCTTTTGGCCATCGACGTAACATCCATCTTCAATAGAATTTTATAATTGATAGCTTTATGGATAGGGAAAGAACTTTTTGACGGAAACAGTTCATTTTAATCCAAATGTCAACAATGTTCTGAAATCACTATTTTGCGGAGAAGTAAACAAATTCAAAAAATCCCTAATTTTTAGATTGTTTTTTAATCCATCGACATCGAATCGATCTGCCAATTTAATTCACAGTTGATAGCTTGAAAAATGGAGGACACACTCTTTTTTTTACGAAAGAAGCTTCTCGCCTTCTCTAGAGATATAATAAAAATGCAAATTTCAGACTTCTTAGAGGTATTTTCATCCAAACACATGGACATTTATTGTTCCAAAAAAGCGCTTTTCTTGCTCCGCAAATGCTTTAAAAAAATCTGATTCATATATAAAATTTTCCGATTTGTGAATTAAAGGAAATCTTATAAATTTTTTTTTTAATTTCTAGCCACGTTACTGTTCTCATTTGGCTTTTGTCTTATCTATACACCTTCAGAATTTGTCTTTAGAAAAAAAATTTAGAGATAAAATTTGTCTTTGCTCGATCTTCGTACTGGGCTTAAACACTTGGTCTAAGTGTGTCAGTCATCACGACTAACAGCCTAACCTAGACTAAACGAGAAGAAGTAGAGCCCCCCCCCCCCCCCGAAACAAGTTATTTTGTCATGTCTTAACCAAACCTAAACTCATTCTAGGTTTTTGGGATAGCTTTTGCTTATGATGGTCTCGGGAAATCAAAATACAGACATTTTTTCCAC
This sequence comes from Dasysyrphus albostriatus, assembly GCA_946251815.1. Classification (NCBI taxonomy): domain Eukaryota; kingdom Metazoa; phylum Arthropoda; class Insecta; order Diptera; family Syrphidae; genus Dasysyrphus; species Dasysyrphus albostriatus. The sequence continues at coordinate 26,503,258 of OX276335.1, forward strand.
TTGAAATACCTTCCGAAATACCTAATTGAAATATGAGACCATAATCGAGTGACGTAGACTGTATACATTTAGATACATATCCAAGAGTGTAGTAGATATAGCCTTTGTATGAAGACGAAAAAAATGTTCGTGTGTAAGGGATAATCTCATAGACTTTTCAAAACATCCTAGCAAATACCGAAACTGAATAGAATTTTCAAACCAAAGGAAAGGTATGTGTAGAAACAATATATACGTAGAGATTACTACTATATTTTCTTTGGCTATTTTTTTTTTCGGTTGAGATTTTTTTTTTAAAGGAAACCGATCCTGTCAGTGGACCATTATAGTAAGACGAGATATCTTTGTTGTAGTCGACGAAGAAAAAAAAAACTTAGCAATAAAAAGGGTTAAAGAAAGCAAAAGCCTTTTTTTACTCTTGTCGTATATGCCAAAAAGGACATAGGAACGAAATGAAAAAAAAAAAAAAAGAATTGCAAATCTAAGTTTGCTTTTTTATCCGTAGATAATCCTTTTTTTGGTTGGGATTTTCCTTGAGTTTCTTTTTTTTATTTATTTTTTTTTTTGCAAAGGAAGTAATTTTCTGGAAGGACACAGAAAAAAAAAACGGAAAGACAAATTAAAGTTTTCTTCGAACGTTGACGACGACGGGTATAGTAGCGTTTTCATTGGTTTTGAATTTGTTTTTATTTTTTTTTTATGTTTTGCTTTAACAATCCGGCAAAACTTTATTTTTCAATTGGAAAACTTTTCTACTGTTTCTAAACGAGCTACACCCGTACATATATAGGATAACAAGGACACAAAAGAGAAACACACATTGATATGGGTTAAAAATAGGGAGGTGGGAACTTTCATATAACTTTTAAAAACCGAAAACAAAAAAATTGAAAGGGTCAATGTTCGCAGGATATTGTGAAGTTTTTTTTTGGAAGGGGGGGGGGGGGGGTTTACAAGGGTTTGGGGAAAATGTTGAAACAAATTGAGATATTATATCAAACGATTATATGAAATAGATTGAATGATAGAAAAAGACCGACAGACTGACAGACAGGGTGAAAGAAAGATAACGCATCGAAGAAAGGACCAATCGTCGTTGTCGGTCGTTAGGATGAGTGACATCATATAACATATAAAAATTAATGCGGCTTTTAGTTTTTAGAAGCAATCAGTTCAAATGAATTAGGATTATGGTTGAAAAGTTGTGGAAAAAGTGTCATTAGTATTGTGTGTATTTTTGGAATTTTATATATGTTGAACATGAGCTTCAAAATACTTTTACTTGATAGTTGTGATAGATACAATTTTTTAATGGTCGTTTGTTTTTTTTTTGTTTACTTTGTCAAAAAGTTCATTTAATTGTTCTGGAATCCTTTATAATAAGGAAAACATTAAATGAGTTCGGTTGAGATTTTTGATGGTATACCATCTTGTTCTCCGGATATCGTTTTATTCTATTTAATGGTTGTTTTAACGTTCTTTCACTTGGGGACTTCAAACCGAGGACACATCAGTTTGTATCAACTTAAGTTCTATTTTTATGCTGCTGATAAGGGGATAGTTCGGAACGCCTCATGTCATCACATGGGGCTAAATTGCTTAGCAAATTGGAATTGACCTATACTCATAAGTGTGGAGACAAAATAATTTGAAAACAGCCTTCTTACATTGAATGCATCAACATAACCTCGAAATATCAAGGATAAAGTGAAAGTTTGAGTACCTATGTTCTTTATTTGACATCACTTTTTTTCATGTCATAAGGAAGTGCCTCTCTAAAATAAGTAAGTGCCCCTCTAAAATGTTGAATATTTTCATTGTTTTTTTTTTTCTGAAATACACTTTCCAATAATTTGTTAATGCGGCAACTTTATTGTGATTAACAAAAATTACAAGGAATTACTGAAGGAAGGGGTTTTTTTTATTCGCAAATTACATTCGTAAATATTCGTGATTTAATATTACAAATAAGTAATTCAGCACGTTTGGCACGAGGGAGTGCAACAAAAAAAAAATACTCTTTGTAATCTCTCATCGCGGTTGAACGACATGTTTGAAAAAAAAAGTTCTCTGTTACATTTTTCACAGATAAAACCATGTTGATACAACCAACTAACACCTTTTTTCATTTCACATATGAGCACATTTATGTGCACACGATGAATATTATGTTTAAGGTGACCAGCCTTCTTATTTAAAAAAAAAGTTTTGAAGAACTTAATGCTTTAAAAGTTTGATCCTTTCAGAGTTGGAAGATAATGATCAATTAAATACAATTACTTGTAATTGAAATCTATAAGTAGGTATTTTTTTTAATTACATACTTTAAAATTTAATTGAAGAGAATTAACAACTCCTAAAAAAGTTATTGAAAAATGTTAATTACTTACAATTTAATTAGATTAATGTTATTAAAAACAAAAGTAATCATCAAAAGAGCAGAAAGTGATTGATATTTTCAGTAATCAATTCACAAAAATGTAACTAATTTATTTGCTTTTGTAAATTACAGTTTACGTGATTTTAAACAGAGTTGAGAAGCAATGTAAAAAAAGTTCAATTTCAATTATTTGTTATTGAAATCTCCAAGCAATATTTTCAATTACTTTTACATGTAGTTGAAGAAATTCAATTACCTTCTTATTATGATTGAAAGGTAACAATTACTTGTAATTTAATTACATTAATTTAATTGAGAACAAAAGTAATAATCAATTAATTTTTAATGATTTGTTTTTTAAGTAATCTTTACACAAAATGTAATTAATTAATTGTTTTTGTTAGTTACATTTCCCGTGATTTTTTTAAAACCAATTCCCTTTCAATATCACAAAAAAAATACATCATTTGTGCAGGATAATGATGGAGAATGCGGGCAGATCTGTCAAAAACAGCAAAAATCTCATCGACATCAAAAATTGTTTTAGACAAGGAGCGATGCACTGTCAGGCGACTTCTTCAATATCTTTCTTAAAAGAATATTACAAAACTTTCACTTCAACACTTAGACAATCTTTCAAAAGTCTGTCCAGTTAATATCTTACGCAGGCGATATTGAGTACAAAAAAAGCGTAAAATCAGTGGTGCTTTTGTAAGATTAAGAGAGAATCCAAGAAGTTGAGTTTAACGATGAATACAGACAAGACCAAATTGTATGCTGTTAACAAGAAAGAACACCCTACACCGACGTGACGTGACATCTCGGACAGAACGTCAAACTAGGCAACTTCAATGTTAAAGGTGGTCAGAAACTTTTTGTACCCAGGCTTCAATCTCAACTCAGTGAACAATGCCTGTGGTGAGATGGATAAAGCGAAGAATTACTTCTTGAGGGTAAGAAGGCAATCAAAGAGCAAAAAGTCTCTCTTGGCCAACTAAAGTGTCACTTATCATCCCCGTCCTATTTATTAGGGCAGATCCATGAACAATATTAGGTGTGGATGCGAATTTTGTTGGTTGTTTTAAAGGAAACATTTTCAGAAGATTTTTGGTTCTGTCTACACATAGATGGGGGAAGGGAAAGAAGATATTCAACAACGAACTGTAGGGCAGAATCACCTTAAGCGAATAGACATCAATGCTCCAGTCTGGAATGTCTTTGAATTTCTACCCTGTGCGTCAGACAGTGTAGAGGAGGTAGCCTATCAGGTGGTACATGTAAGTGTAAGAGAAACTCGTGGAAACAGCTCCCTAGAGACCATGTCGGCTGGAAAGAGCTCGTTGATTGAGGCCGTGGTCTACCCAAGACCATGCCACCTCTAGTAAGTAAGTAAAGGGTGTTTTTTTTAAAAGGTGTAAGACTTTGAAATAGAATAAAACAAAGATGATTTTTTTTATTGATATGAAATTTACTTTATTCGAATGATAATCTTTTGGAATTATAATTTGAACATGATTTCTGGCATATGACCGCCACGGCTGGCTTGGACGTAGTCTAATCTGCAAGTCCAATTTCTAAAAGCTTTTTACAAAATTTGCGACCGTATTTTGGAAATAACGCGACGAATGTTATCCTCCAAGTGGTCAATCGTTTCGGGCTTATCGGCATAGACCAGCAATTTTACATATCCCCAAAGAAAAAAATCAAGCGGCGCGTTAAACGTTTCCTAAAACTATGCGGTTACTAAACATTTCATTCAATAAATCACGAGCTGTGTGACTTGTTGCTTCGTTTTGTTGAAACCAAAGCTCCTGCACATCATGGTTGCTTAATTGATGAACGAAGAAGTCAGTAATCATGGCTATATTGCGCTCACTATTGACTGTAACGATCTGGCTAGCATCGTTTTCAAAGCAGTACGGACCAATTATTCCACTAACCTATAAAGCACACCAATCAGTCTTTGTGGATATAACAGTGTCTCAACATACACTCGAGGATTATCATCACTCCAAATACGGCAGTTTCTAAATACGGATTATCATCACTCCAAATACGGCTTCATTGCTAAGCCAAATTCGCGCGATACGTATTTCGAACAGAATCATGATTTTCAAAATAGATTTGCACAATGTGGGAGCGTTGTTAAGGCGTCAGTTTAATCATGTTGAAATGCCAAACCAAACTAAAAATAAATCACTTGACAGCTGACAAATTGGCCTTAACAGCAGTGTTGCCAACTTAAAGTTCTATACCTCTAAAAACAAAACACCCTTTATAAGTACAAAAATGACGCAGTTTTTGTTTAACAATCGTTTCATTAAGTCGATGCTATTATTAAAATGGGTTAAGGTAATATAAACCTACGCAAATATACCACCATTTACAAACCACTGTGATATTTTTGACAACTAAATTCAAACTGGTGTGTTTATCAGCGAGACCAGTTCCATTCGGCACCGCTGGTGCTAAAAAAACCCTCCAAGTCAAAGGGAAAGAGATAAAAAGCAGAGGCTATAATAAAGAATATGTTCGTCAAATATTACATAAAGATTCAGGGAAGAGAAACCTGATCACGCGTTGGGCGCCATTTGAGCCGACAAACGAGTACGTGTTTGAATGATTTTTTTTTTTTAATGTTATGCTGGTTTAGGAGCAATAATTCACAGTTTTGGTACCAATTTGTTCAAAAAAAGGCGAATGTCCATTTTCGAGAATATTGCCTTAAGTGCACTGTTTAACTCAGCGGAAAATGTTCTACGACTACTAAGGGTCAATGTGCTCTAGAAATATCCTTATTCGGAATGCTCAATATCATTGTGTTTTTTATGTGTCTAATTACTCTGCACGGAATCTAAAACTTAAATGACATGTCCTAGCAAATGTAGTAAATGGCTCCATGAAATTAGGCCCCAGGAAATACGACCACACATGACAGAACTCACAAAAATTCTCAAATATTGAGGGTGTTATTTTATTTTTTGAGGCTTTATTTGATAATTTTTGAAGGGTCTAGTTTCATAATAAAATTAGGACCCAAATCGATAAGACCTCAATATTAGTTTTAGGGCTTAATTTTATTTTATTTTGAAAAACATTTTGGTGGCTTATTTCATTTTATAATTTACTTGAAAATGCCTTGGCTCCATTAAATATCTACCAAAGGAAATAACACCCCAAACTGAAAATGAAACAACTCCCCAAAATTTGTATGGAACTGAGAATTCTTTTCAAATGAAATGAAATGTCCCCAAAATATGCAACAATTCCCCAACTGGCCCAAGTGGAAGAGTAATATCATCACGTGTGTTTTTTTTACAAGTCTAGAGGAATTGGATGAAAAAACTACATCGGTGGTAAGCGACGCCATTACAGAAAAAAAATGTAGTTTTCATACAAACTATATCGATAACAAGTATGAAATTCATGTCGATGACACAATTTCTATCTGTGGTAGAGTTAAGCCCCGAAAATTCACTGGGTGTACCTTAGCCCCAAGGGACTTAGTTGTTGTTGCATTTAACATGAACATTTCTTAGCCCCGACATCGTCATTTTCTATGTCCAAGCCCATTCGGGTAAGGAAAAAACACACCTCTTTTCGGTTTGGGGTGCAATTTCACGGAGCTCATTTCATCTTACACAAAAAGTATTTTGAAAATTTGCTTATCGAGGACCCAGTGCTAACAAAAAATTGGTTATTGAGGACCCATGTGTAGTTTGCTGAGGGTTTTCAACAAGACTCAGTAAATAAAAAATAAGAAAATAACAAAAATCGTGCCAAGTACAAGAGAAATTGTATTCGATGCAAAGAAAGTATTTAGACAGTTTGGGGTATTCTGCTAGACAGTTTGTGGGGGGGGGGGGGTACTTAATTTTTGAAACTTAGCTTCAATAGAAAAAAGAATTTTTGGATATTATTTCGTTTTTGAAAAAAACCAAAACGAAAACGAAAAACTTGGAGCTTTATTTCACTTACTTTTGGGTCTTTTTGCATTTCGGTGGGGTCTCAATTCAATGGTCCCTAATTTAGTTAGGAAAAATTACTTCAATTTGAAGCCTCATTTCAATTGATTGGGGGGCTTAATTTCCAAGGGTCTAATTTAACGGGGTCCTATTTTCTACTCTTTTTCAAAATATATTGTTCTTACGCAAAGAGAGGAGATATAACATTTAATAATTTAAAATTTTTACATTATCACTTTTTGCTGCGATTTTATCCAAAAAAAATTCAGAAGTAGCTGTTGAAATTATGTTTGCTTCTTAAGGACCCCAAGCCATTACACCAAAATCAAGCTTTGTCGGATTCTCATTCAAAGTCAAAGTCTAATTTTATCTAATAGTAAGGTAAGTGACTTTTTTCAGTGGTTTTTTGTTTTTTGAAGATTCATTTAATTTGTACCGAATTCTACAAAATAAAATATTGGTTCTTTTTAATTAAAAAAATATATATGGTCACCATGTGGGGCACCCACACTGATTAATTAGGGAATTTAAATGAATAAAACAAGCGAAACGGCAACGGAGACTGATAGCTATAATAAATTTAAAATGTGGTACAAAATTTGAATTGAAATGAAAACGCTAAGCTTTTACTTTCTAGTGGAAAAGGGGCGGCCATCTTTTTTTTTAGGAAACACTCACTTTTGAAAAAAGAAAAAAAAAAAGATAACGACGAACGTTAAAGCAAATTTAATATTTTTTTTTTTTCATTGAACAACAAATTAACGACTTTTATATGTATCTTCAGCAAATACATAAAATCAACCCCTTATCGTTCGATATTTTCCGTTGAATGCATAAGCGGGATAAGGGTAAACATTTATACAGATAGACAGACAATAAAACAAACACACAGACAGTCAGTAGGTATAGAGAGTTTGAGAGCTGTAAACTTATTCCTGATGTGTGTGATGCCCATTCAAGGGATTACAGCCTTACGTCAATTAACATAAGCTTCTTATGTCATTTAAAATTTTGCTTACATTTGTATAATACTCGTACTTTGTATGTGAAACAGTAAAATGGATTTCCTATAGAGCGAGAGGGAGCGAGGAACAGATAGATATCTGGATAGTAAAATTGGAAAGTTAGGTTATAAGGACGACAATGACAATTTCCTTTCCCGTTCTTATCCCAAAAAAGCACTATATGTGATGACGACATAAGAGATACTTAACTTATTGCCAGAGTGTGGTATACTAATATTTTTTTTTACCATTTTGTTTCCTTTTCAAGGAGGATTTAAATTTTTTGAATAAGGTTTACGATTCCCCAAATAAAAATAAAAAAAAAAAAAAATCTTAAAGAAATTGGCTTTTAATGCCCAGATTATGGCTTTGGGAGAAGGATTTCGAACTTCACAAACTGAGGTTATATCAATTTGCATATTTGTATTGCGGTTAAATCCACTTTACAAAGAATTCTCATAGAAACTTTATAATTATAATTTTTATTATTATAATTTTTGTGGTTACATAAGCGATGAGGCGCGAGGTGGGCGTAGTGATCTGGGACGATGGCATGAAAAAAAAAAGAAACAAAAAGAAGGGACAGAGAGAGAGATTTTGGCAAAAAGGCATTAAGTGCGATTGTAGCGTTGAGATTGTTCAAAAACTTTTGGGTTTTATCTAGGATAAGAATAAATAATGATAGTCTTAATAGCTTGGGGTTTCCGGGATACTACCTTTATACCGGAGTGTGTAGGTAGAAGGTAGGTTAAGGTAAAGGTACTTACGAGTGTAGACTTTTGCAAAAGATAATGTTGTTTTATGGTGAACTTACCTGAAAAAAAAAGAAAACAAAAATAGAAATAAGTATGATTTTTTTATATTTAAATACGATATACAGATTAAAAGCTAATCAAGGTTCATGGAATATGTACCCTCAAAGATATATAAATAAGAATTTAAATATTAAGATTCGGACCAAAAATTAGCTGCAACATTTTTTACAATTTCCTTGAACTCAAATATACTTTCTTAATGTTACACCCGGGGAAAAATGTCAACTTCATTGGAAATATTAAGCTATTCTAAATCAATTCCTTAGTCTTAGCAATTCTGAAGTCTACATAGACAATAATAATCTTCGTTGTTGTTGTAAAATTATTATTTTTCTAAGATGAATCTACCTTAATTGAACTTTCATTGATTCAATAAAAGTCCATTGGCCCAATGAAAATACTTTTTTTGATGAAAGTTTCAAAGGAGCAGTAAAAATGAAAATTGAGCGTATTGACAAAGTGCCTTCAATGTTGATTGATAGTTCCAAATAGACTATTGAGAATCACCAATTGTCATGAGGAACTTTCTTAAGTCTCAATTTTATTTTTGATTTGACATTTTTATTTAATTAATTTACTAAAAGTTCTTGAAATGAACAAGAACATAACACATGGTAGTCACTCTCATTTGGGTTCCAGGTCACAGTGACATAGAGGGTAATGAACGGGCTGACGTCTTAGCTCGACAAGGCTCATAGCTCACTAGCCGTAAATGTAAATATGCCTATTGGTGCTATGAAGAGAAATATTTTCTCGATTTTTCTCGATGAATCTAATCTCAGATGGAGCAGTCTTACAAACTGTGTCATATCAAGAATGATATGGCCATCCTATAACAAAACTCGTTCTAACGATCTTATATGCAGACCCAGGCGCGATATAGCCAGGATCACAGCAATATGCACCGGACACTGGCCCATAGGGGAGCATGCAAGGAGGCTGGGAATCCCCTACAACTCCCACTGTCGTAGCTGTGGAGACCCTCAAGAAAAAGAAACTGTAGTTCATTTTCTTTGCAACTGCCCTGCTTTAGCCAATTCTAGATTGTCATCTTTTGGAAAGGCCTTCCTCGATGACCCAAAAGAGCTTTCTGAGAAGAAAATCAAAGATCTGATTATCTTTCTGAATGCGACTAAATGGCTCTAACAATAGTCCGTTAAAGTCTATAAAGCCATATAATTCCGTATTAAATCCCTACTAGGTTAACACAAGTAATTGGTATCAAAACGGCGCACTCCAGCGCTAATTGAGTCGCGAGGCCAGGGCTAGCGACTGCCATCTCTACCTACCTACCTACCTCAATTTTATTTTTGATTTGACATTTTTATTTAATTAATTTACTAAAAGTTCTTGAAATGAACAAGAACATAACACATGGTAGTAATAATTGTATTTTTAAGGAATAAATTCATTGACTCAACGAATAAATCATTAACTAGTGAAATCAATTTAATTGACTCAACGAAAAATATCGTGAATATGTTTAAAATTGACTTATAAAATATAATTTAATTGATTCAATCACAAATTAATTGTTTAATAATAAAAGCTTAGTGCTTTTATGTAATTATTAATAAATAAAGGACAATTCATTGAAATAATGAATTCTAAAATATCGCCACCGGCAAAATATTAATTAAGAAATAATTATGCCAATGAATTTCTTAGATGTCTCATCGTAAGAATTTGTTTCCTTTACGTTTTGCTGAAGGTTCATTTGTATATTTAATATTTATTTATTCATGCCATTCGATGGAAACTCATTAAGGCCATTCGTTCCGAAACTGAAAAGATTGTTAATGGTAAATGAAATAATGCCATATTAAATCAAAAATTATAATTCAAGTTCCGTAAAAGGCTTTTGTGGCCTTATTTCAAAATAAACAAAACTCCCAAGTAAGAATAATTGAAAGTCCAGAGTTGTCAACGATATCGTCTTTAACGACAACACATGTTTTTTTTAAAGAATTTCGTAAATGGTGAACAAGTTCAAAACAATCAGTTTTTAGAGGTCAAAAAAAGACCAACTTGAGACTCACTATCTTATTCAGGGAATTCAAAGCAGTATATGACAGCATACATCGTAAGGAGCTCTATATGGCCACGGTTAGATCTACACGTGGCAAGGTGTCTTTAAGCTTGCATTGGCCTGTGAGGAGTCCTGTTATTATTCGAAGTTTGTTTCTGACCCTGATGCAGGACTGGAATCATTGTTCGTTGTGATCCCCAAGTAGAAGTTTGCCCTGCCTCAGCTTAAGGAGTTGGTTCCAGATTTTTGAACTTTTCACCTCTTCTTCTATTTTGATTTTATGTTTTATCACGTTTTCTCCTGTTCCGCAATAAGGCTTTGGTTCTATTAAGGGTGTTATTGACCCTATTTTTACCAAGGAGTGTGTCTCTTCGGGCCAGGGACCCAATAGGGTGTAGTGTAATAAAAGCATTCTTTCATTTCATTAACGTAAAATCATTTCTCATTTCTCAAACGTAAACAAAGCCACATGTAGTATTCGATCGACATCATTGAAATAGTAATTTCATTGATATTCGAAACTATAAAGTTTAAAATCAAATTCATTTATTTGTTTGTTTTTGTCAAACGAAACTGAGTGTTGTGCTCAGGGCATTGCCACCACTTGGGTGACTATGCATATGAAGTGTCGTAGAAGTATTTTGTTACACTATGTTCCAAATTCATAATTTCATTGAGTCATAATTAGACTGCCCCAACATATAGTAAATATATTGAAAAATAGAATGCTGATGCAGCACAAAAGTATTTGTAATATAGTTCTTAAGCATAAGTGGGGATAACCCAATGATTTTTAAGTAGTATAAATAGCGGTGAAATATGGTATAATAAAGACAGTTCTAAAAACTATCAAAATTTATTTTATTTTTAATTGCGGCTCATTAGCCAAATTATACAGCGAGCTGCGCTTTATCTAGCAAACATTTAGGACCTATAGCTTGTAGGATAGTTCCATCACAGGGTGTTACATAGTTATGTTTGCCTAGTTCGTTTGGCCTGTTTAGACACTCTCATACCAGTTTAGAGGTAATGCTGTTTGAGCTTATAGCTTTGAATGCGGCCTTGCTACCTAACTCGAAATGAAAGTTTTCGAATTAATAGTATTTAATCATACCATCTCTTGCATTTCAAGAAGGCTTCATTCTGTGAACCTAAAAATCGAGTTTCCTTGCCTGAGACTAATGATTTTCCCCGCCTCAGTTCTTTTTTTTTTACAAATCTCATGATGGCTACCTTAGCAGCACTTTCGGCTCAACTCTCCTTTACGAAATCCCGAATTTTTACACGCGGATGGTCTCATTCGATAGATATTCACTAAAAAACAGCAAATATCACAATTTTAGGGTGAGGAAACATTTAAAAGTATTTTTAATTAATTTTTAAACTTTCACTTTTTCCATACAAAATGCAAGGAAAATAAATAAAGAAGACCAAGACAGTAATGTATGTCAAATGTCATTGCATGCTAAGTATTGCCAGGTGTGCACTTTGGTTTTTTAAATGCAAAAGAAACTTTGCATACATCAAACCTTGCCCCAACCGAAATCCTGTAATGAGTCCAGGCAGGGGGGTTGCAGGGCATGCTGCCCCCATACATACATCACTGTTTATACGCAGTATTTGTAATTGGTTTCTCGGAAAACGGTCTTATGATTTAGATGACATTTTGAGAGCTTTTTTCTTTAGCAGGTAGAAGGCTTAGGCAGTAATTTTTATCTAAACTATTCACTGCCACGCCCATCTAACTTATGGTGAGGCCCATAATTTGGATGAAATTTTCAGACTTGGTTCTCTTTAGTGATGACCCTGCGTCAAAATGCTTGTGACGAATTCCTAGTCAGAACTTTACTTAGACATTGTGCAACAAGCGTTTAAGAAATTGTTAAGTCAACATAATAAACTTCAGTTAGTAAAGTTGTCTTTTATAAAAATGATTTTTGCCTTAAATCTTAGAAATGCCAAGCGAGTTCAACTACTAGATCAAGAACATGTAACCAAGTCGTGCATTTTATTCTGGTTTGCGACTCAGACTAAACTGAAACCGGACGAGACCAATACAGATACCGATACCGATACCGATACCGATACTGATACCGATACCGATACCGATACCGATACCGATACCGATACCGATGCCGATACCAATACCGATACCGATACCGATACCGATACCGATACCGATTCCGATACCGATACCGATACCGATACCGATACCGATACCGATACCGATACCGATACCGATACCGATACCGATACCGATACCGATACCGATACCGATACCGATACCGATACCGATACCGATACCGATACCGATACCGATACCGATACCGATACCGATACCGATACCGATACCGATACCGATACCGATACCGATACCGATACCGATACCGATACCGATACCGATACCGATACCGATACCGATACCGATACCGATACCGATACCGATACCGATACCGATACCGATACCGATACCGATACCGATACCGATACCGATACCGATACCGATACCGATACCGATACCGATACCGATACCGATACCGATACCGATACCGATACCGATACCGATACCGATACCGATACCAAGAGTTTGTTATACGAGACTAAACGAGACTGAGTTATACGAGACCGAGACCGATACCGAGACGATACTGAAAGTTACAGACGTTACAGAAGTATTGTTTGGTTTGGTATCGTGGCCAGCCCTAGGTGGTGATTGTTGCAAAAAAATCCCAAATTTGGTAAGGAAATTGATCGAAAAAGATTTTATAAGCTCTTAATATAAAGTAAAGAGTTCCACTGATTTTGATACACAGACATCTTCGAAAAGATATTTTATTTAGCATTAAAATGCATTCCAAGTTACCTTTGACAAAACATATTTGTATTTGTTAATGCGTTCACAAAGTTTAGTAGCTTTAAAATTTGCATTCACTAATTTTGCCGACATATTCAAATTGCCACCAGGTAATTCCCTCTTTTTCCTATATAGAGAGGTTCGGGACCGGACAAGGGGGTTTCGTTATTTTTGGTTCTAAGAAAAACCCGACCCAGCGATTGCCGCTGTAACCGTCTTAGTGGAGATCCAAGATCCAACAGACGAAAAGTCATCATCGTGGGATCCATATTTTCATATTCTCTATCATCGCAGTTTTAGGTTTGACCAAAATCTTGTTTTTATGAGTTCAAATTTTTTTATATATGTATAATGTATGTAGCTTAGGGTTGTCGACATTTTTTTTCTTATTCAAAAGGATCTTGTTAAGGAAAAAAAAAAGTAATTTTTGTTCTGGGACATTTTCCAAAATTGAATTTTGAGACCCCATGACCGTTTTTAGGTAAAAAAACACAATTCGAAAAGTGGCCAAAAAAACTATTCATATTTAAGTCGATATGTTGTCACAGTTAACAAATTTTTTTTTTGCTTTTGCTATTAAGAAAATAGAAAAAGAAACTGCTCCTTAAAATGTCATAAAATAACTTTTTACCTTAAATCTGAAATGCTCGAATTGGCTTAACAATATTAAACAGCATTCTTCTTCAATTGATATTTTGTTAATATAAATGAGTAAATAAAGCCAAAATAAAACAAAATAATTAATTGTGACTAAATTTGACGTAAATTTAAATCATTTTTGTGACGCTTTTTCGAACGGTGTTTTTTTTACCTAAAAACGGCCACGGGGTTTCAAAATAAATTTCGGAAAATGTCCCAGAATCCCTAACAGGATCCACCATACCCATTTTGAGTATTAAAACAAAATTCCGATACGCCTAATGCAGCTATAACGTTAGTATAAATATCGCAATTAAAAGTTATATTTTGACTATCTGTCAGGTTATTGCGAAAATCAAAAAAGGTGTGTACTTAACAAATTACTCCCCTCTTACCATAGATATACTATCCATACACCTGCCTGCATATGAAATAAAATTTAAATTTTAAACGAGATAAAAACTTTAAGCTTTAAAATATCCTGATATCCTGAGTCAACAAAAGATTTTCATTAAACTTATATCTACATATACCAACTAAAAAAAAACATAAAAATAAAAATAAACCGTAAAAAAAAACATTTGAGCCTACTTTTCCCAGCTTGGTCATGATCATAAAAATATTATTAAAAATAAAAAACGCTTCAATTTATTTCTTTTTGTTTTGTCTTTTTTTTATTAAACCGTGAAGGGGAACAAAAATTTCATAACCAATGCCTCATTTTACCTTTCCTCACCCAAGAAATTATAAATAACTAAGACCTTTATTTACATAACAAAGTACGCTATAAAAAAGGATAAATTGCTTTTGCCACAAAATCATAACCCTCCTTTAACCATGAACCATCAAGATGGTAAAAAAAAAAACAAAAACAGTCTGTTTGTGGATACATAATATCTGCGTTAACATAGCACCAAAAAAAAAAGAGAACAAAAAAAATATAAATAAATATTTAGTGTCTTTCTTCGTCTTCACCTCCTGCTCCGCTCTTCATAACCTTTTCAACGCAAAAAATTCCGCATGATTACACCTGATATAAGAAAATTTTTTGTCATGGTAAAATCACTTGCGGCAAACTTAACACCAAGGTCACACAATTTTGTCATTTTTTTTTTTTTATTTTTGTATCCCTGCTTTTTTGTTCTTTTTTTTAATAAATATAGAATACAGTGCTGTGTAACAGGAAACACACAACACTTAAGCTTAAAGATGGATTCATAAAACCAAAACGCGTCGCATAGTAACTAAAAAAAAAAACAACAATGTGCTTATTATTAAAAAAAAACATTTTTTTTAAATAATTTTTTGAGCCAACAATTTATATTATTACTCAAAGAAAACCACTTAAGATTTGAATTTTGATCTATTTACTATTTTCGAGAAAAAACGACACATCCCTTAAAATTCTTAAATCCATAATCGACGATGAAAACTCTATGCTCCAAAAATTATTGAGTAGGTACAGAATTTTTGATTCTCTATTTTGATTCCTTATATCCTGAAGATTGGTTAACAGATTTGTAGAGTTAGAGACTAGAGACATATCAAATTATGGCAGTTATAACAGTATATAGATATTAAAAGTATGACGAGGTTAAAGATATGCCAATTTATAACAGTTTTCCAATAGTGTAATAGTAATAAGTGTCCCAATCAAAAAAACTTTGATTTCTCCAAGTTTATATTAAGATGTTGGACATTGGACCTATTAATAGTACACCTACCTTCTTTACCATAACTGTTATAAATTGACATAACTGGGAATGCAAACAAAAAATTGCAAACACAGTGATGTGGAAAAAATTTCAAACACAGACAAGAGACAAACCAATTTACAACAGTTATAATAGTTTTTCTCAAAAAAAAATCCACACGATATAACTGGCTTTTTGTGGCCTTTAAATATCTCTAATTATATTGCCAGAAGTTTTCCCAAGGATGAAGAGCCCTGGTCCTAAGGGGTTGCAGTAACACTACCTCTTATAAACTAACTGTTATAAATTAGCATATTTTGAGTCCCTCCTTAAACGAATGAAAGTGAAAAAACTAGCTAATTTCCTGTTTTCAAACAAATGCAAGTGACTCGTGATATCAAAATTTATAACAGTTATAACTGTTTTTAGCAATTATACTGTCCACGGCATAACGCATTTCGCCCGACTTGAAAAAAAATGGCTTCCCGAAGTTTTTCCACGGAGGGGGGATCCTGTTCCTGAAGCTGCATTGACAGTAGATATCTTTATAAGCAAACTGTTAAAAATTTGCATTTCTTACACTTTTTGAGGCTATTATCGTGGTTCTGAGACATTGTACACAATAAAATATTTCCGAACTTCCCAAGATTAAAAACTAAAAATCAAAACAATCGTGGTAAGTCTAAAAAAAATTTGTATTATGTATAATTTTTTAACTTCCTTAAAATTATCAAAGTTAAAAAAAAGACACGTTCTTAAACGTTCTTAAGGCCGAAAATTATTTCAGCCACTTTATCAATACAAAATGTAATTGACTCGAGACATTTGCGAGGTGTGCAAACATTTCTGCTGGAAAAAAATGTTATAATTTAGTACCCATATATATTTTCGAGCCCAAAGAAAAGTTATGTACGGATTTAAAGGGTTTTTCAACAGGGACGCTACAAAAGTAGAGCGTCAGGGACAGCAAACGACGCCATATTTCTTGCCGCTCTTTTGACATTTTTCTTCAGTAAGGTTTGCCATTTCATGATCAAAAGATATACGAGCCAACAACGAGTCGAAATTATTAAAATTTACTTCCGAAATTCGGAGTCAGTGGCCTCAACGTTAAGAGCGCTACGTCCAATTTATGGTCGTCATAATCGTCCTAGCAGATCAACAATTGAGTGTCTAGTGGAAAAATTTGAATCCACAGGCACAGTACAAAATGTTCCCGTGCCAGTGAGACAAGGAAGTCGAGAATATTGCTGCCGCTGAGGCTTCAGTTGCAGAAAGCCCAAATGTGTTTCTCACACGTCGTTCTCAAGCATTGGGCATCTCTGTGACGTCGTTGTGGAAAATTTTGCGAAAAGATCTTGGCCTACATCGTTACAAGATTAAATTGACGCAAGAACTGAAGCCGCCTGCCCACCAGAAGCGTCGTATGTTCGTGAATTGGGCTGAGCAACAACTTGAAAATGATTCGGATTTTCATCGAAAAATCATCTTCAGCAATGAGGCTCATTTCTGGCTGAATGACTTCGTCAATAAACAAAATATGCGGTATTGGTCTGGCAGTAATCCACACGTACTCCATGAGTCATCATTGCATCCCGAAAAAAATTACGGTTTGGTGTGGTTTATGGGCCGGCGGCGTCATTGGGCCGTACTTCTTCCGTGATGATCAAGACCGGCACGTTACTGTGAATGGGGATCGCTACCGTTCAATGATAGCCGAATATTTTTTACCCCAATTGGATGATATGGAATTGGAGGACATGTGGTTCCAACAGGACGGTGCGGCGCCACAAGCCACACAGCGAATGTCACAATCAATTTATTGGAAACCAAGTTTGGAGAAGTGTTATCTCACGAAATGGTCCAGTCGCTTGGCCGTCTCGGTCGTGCGATTTGACGCCGTTAGACTATTTCCTGTGGGGCTATGCCAACAAGCCAGCGACGATTGATGAACTTCGTACGAATATCGAACGTGAAATTGCAGCAGTATCGGCCGATTTATGCTTGAAAACCGTCGAAAATTGGGTTCAGCGTCTGGACTTCTGCAAGCGTGCCCGTGGTGGCCATGCAAAAGAAATCGAGTTCCATACATAATGGCATCGAACTTACTTTCACAGAAATAAAGAATTTCATTGATATCCAAAACCGTTTTTGTTTTATTAAAAAAAACTTTTGTAGCGCTCTTATTGAAAAACCCGATACTTACTGGCAGAAAAAACTGTCATAAGTGTTATAAATTGGCATGCTCTTAGCCTAGTTCAAGAAAACTGAAGCATTTTGAACAGAAATTCTCTTCACACCAGTGTTTATTTTTCAATATTTTTGTTTGCATTCTTTTGAGTTAAATTTTTGAACTGCTCTCCATGGATAAGAACATGAACAACTGTAGGCACTATACAAAAATTTCTCAAAGATGGAAACAAGACAAAAAAAAATATAAAACGGCCAAAGCACGTAGGAAAGAAAAACGTTTCAAGAAAGACGGAGAAAAAAAAGTAATAAGAAAAATAAATAATTGAATAGGATGCCAGAGCATAATAAGCATCCGCCAAGGACATCATTTTCGCAAAAAAGAAAGAAAAAAGAGACGAGGAAGAACATAATTTGTATCTTCACTCATCTCCTTGGGCTTCTTTGCATTGCGTGCAGTTTTTCCATTGCACATCAGAATCGAATCCTTATATATGAATAAAAAAAAAGAGAAACGAAGACTTGCTGATGGTTTCGTCTCCATTCGGTTCTGGTTCTGGTTCTTATTTTATTATTATTATTTTTTTTTTGTCTCATTAATTTTCGCTTCATCTATCCTGAATATTTAATCGGGCGTTAATAATATTCCCTCGTTTTGTGTGTGATGGTAGAGTCTTCGTCTTCGCTAAATATCCTGAGGCATTGAATTCCTAAACTGAAAAATAAAACCAACCCAACTGCTAGAAAAGAAAGACGACGACCAACGGCCATGTAGAACGAAGAAGACGAGAAAGAAAAAGAATTCTAAAACGCCTTTTGATATAAAAATGAATTAAACCCACAATTTAACCCGCCGCGTGCAAAAAAAAAAATTAAAACACAAAAGAATACCGAATCCTTTTAAATGGTCTTCCTTTGGGCAGACTTCATTATGATCATTGAATATTTCATTGAATTAAAACGAAAGGTACAATCATCCGATGTTGACCTTTTATATTCTCCATTATGCACTGACAAATATACGAAAAATAAAAAACAAGACTGCTTGAAAACACCAAAAAGGAAAAATGAAGAAAAATATCCATTAGGAACAAAATCCCTAATTACTTATTCGGCCCTAAAGTACCTAAAACACAAAAATGTATCTATGGAACTATAATTAAAGTTTATATCAACGAAAATGATGTAACAAAAAAAAGTTAAAATGTCATTAGGGTGTTTTAATGGTAACATATAGAAGTTCTATTATGAGAATGAGAATGTAAAGGACACATTTTTTTGTATTTAAGGCATCTGGGACAGGGACAATATCACATAGATTTGAATACTTGTGTAGCAGATAAGTGTTAAGGGTTGTTGTTATAGGGTTGCCAATCCAAATTTTTTATACTTTTGGGACATGTTTACAGTCTTTCTTTATCTTACCTTCAAGTCTTATTGGGGCCAGTTTTTCAGTTCAGAGTTAACACTGAGTTAAATCAGAGTTAGCTAATCCTGCATATAAATTAACCCCGAGTTAACTTATAAATAGTTTTTGAGTTGAGGATTAGATTTATCTTTCAGTTGTCAAAAATCTAGGACCATCGATGTGCGATACTATGGATATCACTCTAAGCCATTAACACATGAGAATAGAGATGACACCACAGCCAAATCGCACTGACAATACCGAAATCAAGATGGCACCACAGCTGAAAAGGCACTGAATTTGGTCCCAGAGTTAGGTAAGCTAACTTGGAGTTAACTTAAACAGAAAAAACACATTTCTGGAATTAGTTGAGGTTTAACCCCGAGACTAGGATGATCTCCCACCGAAAAACTGGCCCTTGGTCTATCAGTTTATGATCAACTTCAAACTGAAAAACTGACCCTTAGTCTATCAGTTTATGATCAACTTCATATAGTAACCTATAGAGTATAATTTCCAACACCCCAATTCCTTACAACTCCCAACTAACAATTTAGGTTGTATAAGGTAAAATTTTTCGAATTTGGCAAGTAATAACTTGTATAGAGCTTGTATAAGGCAATCTTGAGCAAGCCAAGGATTTCCCACGTGAAATGTAAGCAAATAGCATCTATAAGGCCTTAAAATTTGAGTTTCAAAAGCTCTATACAAGGCTTGTAAATATAAGTTATAAATGGCTTGTATAAGGCCTTCCAAAGTTGTTTACTAAAAATGTTTAAAATAATAGCTGCTATAAGGCTCTCCACGACAAATCATTGCAAACAACTTGTATAAGGCTTGTTTGTAAAGGCCTTATACAATTTAAAATAATCAGTGAAGATCAACAAGTGTCTTATAAAATATGGTGCTTATAAAAAAATCAGATTAAAATAAATAAGAACGGTAAGTACCCATTGAACATCGTAAAACATAAAAGAAGTGCTTACAGTAACATTGACCTTTTCAGCAAAACTTAAAAATGAATAACTCATGGCAAAAATTTAAATTTGGGTAAGGCCTTATATAAACATCCAAGGGAAGCTATTGGAAATAGTTGTCATTAAATGGCTTCGGTAAGGCCTTATATAAACATTCAAGGCAAGCTATTGACAATCACTGTCATCAAATGGCTTTGGTAAGGCCTTATTTAAACATCTAAGGCAAGCTATTGGCAATAGCTGTCAAAATGACTTTCATAAGGCCTTATATAAACATCCAAGGCAAGCTATAGCTTATTCAGCCAAGCTAATAGCAGTTCATGAAAAGCTATTTGCTACTATAAGATCTGTCAACAAAAGTCTTATGGCAGTTAATTAGCTTAAATAAATGCGCCAAAATGACTTGGATAAGGCCTTTTCCTATTTCTATAGAAGTCTGAAAAAAGCTCGTAGAGAACCTTATACAAGTTAAATTGTTAGTTGGGCTTAATACTGCCAATTTTGAGTTCAGAATATCATACAAAACTTTATAGTAAAAAAAAACATCTTAAGTGTTAGGTCTTCAAAAAAGTTATGTTTTGTAAATTCAGAGCCCTCAAATCAAATTTTTGTGTATGAAGAAATTAGAAATACTGATTTTAGTACTAATTTTAGGGCGAATATTATGACCCTTTAGCAACCGTGCTTCCTTTTTGAAAAAAAGGAAGAGTTGTTATGGGAGAATTTGTATTAAAAGATAATTTTACTTTACATATTTTTTGATTATTAATTTAATAATTAGCTCTAAGGCCCGCTGTCTCAATGCTTTTGGCTTTGACTATAGAGGTCTCACTGTAAAACAAAATAAGTCACTATCAATAAGAATTACAATAAAGTCAAGAAATGACGTGAGTATATTCGTCACCAATTTTCAACAAACTGACCACTGGTGGCCAGGGAATCAAATCCAATAGAGCTGTGTAAATTTTCATTTCAAATGATCGAATCGTTCAAGAATCGATCAAAAAATGATTCGATTATTTCAATCAATCGATTATTCGATAACTTTTTTTATTTCACTCAGTTCATTATTCGATACTGCTGATTCGATTTTTATTTCGATTTCGATTAAATCCAATCTTCAATTCAATAGTGCACCGTTGATCGAATCTAAATTATTCCAAACAAACAAACAATACAATTTGATTGTATTAAAAACTAATAAGAAAATCTTAAATTTTCAGTTTTCTTACTGCTCCGGTAAAATTTTACGTCGATTGGTTGACATTTGGTTCGAAATACGCCTACCCTGCAAAGACATAGCTTGTCCCCTATCTGTCAGGCCATCAATTGTCAAATTCAATTGAGGAATGGTTTCGATGTCGATGGATTAAAAAACTTCTGAAATTTTTAAAGAATTTTTACTGCTCCAGAAAAATGGTGATTTTAGGGCCATTCGGTAATATTTGGATCAAACCACACTCATCCTGTCAAAATATAGTTTGTCCTTTATCTGCCATACCATGTACTGCCAAATTCCATTAAGGGGTGGCTACGATGTCAATGGATTAAGAAACTTCTAAGAAATTAGAAATTTTTGAAGAATTTTTATAGCTCCAGAAAAAAGGTGATATTAGAGCAATTGGATGATATTTGAATCGAAAGACACTTATCCTGTTAAAATATAATTTGTTTCCTATCTGTCAAGCCATCAACTGTCAAATTCCATTGAAGGATGGCTTCGATGTCGATGGATTAAAAACATCTCTAAAAATTCTGACATTATTGAAAATATTGATACCAAAAATCGAGATTCTTTATAGAAATGGTTGAGATAGGGATGGAAAATCGAGAATCATCGAAATGATTGAGTCCAAAGTCCAATTTTCTGCTATTTCGGCTATCTCTCGACTCTATTAATATTTTTTGTATAAAATGAATATATGTCTGAAAGAAATACTGGATACAAATATTAAAACATTTTTTTTATTCGGAAGTTTGTCTTAAAAAAAATTTTTCACAAATATTAATGAAATGGCAACGCTGGATTGTGGTTTATAAAGAGTGTTTATGTTTATTATTTTAATACTCTCTTTGCTCGATACACAAATGGCTAACCTAATGACGCAAGAAATGTAAATGTACATAGCACATACATATGACATAGTCCCCAGATATTAGTCCTTTACGGTATATGCGACGACATAAGGGAGACTTTTATAAGGAAAAAACCGGCAATGACGACGCACCAATTTATCAACTAATATACAACACAACACAACAAAATAAAATACTAAAAATAAAAAAATTAAAACCCCGACCCGGATGACCATTTTCCGACAGCCATATACTACCTACATATATACCTCTAAGACCCAACATAAAAACTTATTAACATTAAACTGACATTTAGATAGCAATTTCAAAAAAAAAAAAAAAAAAAATGCGATCACTCTGTGCGGTCGTATCTATGCCATATATCTATACGAACTCTTAGGTTTTTGGGGTTTTAAAATACAAATTTCTCTCTTCCTATGTGTATGTATATATTTTTGGATTTGTATATGTGT
This sequence comes from Dasysyrphus albostriatus, assembly GCA_946251815.1. Taxonomy (NCBI): domain Eukaryota; kingdom Metazoa; phylum Arthropoda; class Insecta; order Diptera; family Syrphidae; genus Dasysyrphus; species Dasysyrphus albostriatus. The sequence goes on from OX276335.1 coordinate 26,525,762, forward strand.
TTGTGTGTGTATATTAGGATGTCATTACCATAAAGTAATTATGATAATGGTTGAATATATCAAGCACTTTTGGTTTTATTTACATGTCGTTTTAGCCAACAACAAAATATAGAAAAAAAAAATGTAAATGTATCGGCGGCGCAGAAGGATGTTCTCAATGTTTAGCGGAAGGATTTATTGTAACCGGAAATGGCGTAGAAAAACATTAATTGTACTTAATCTGGTTTTATTAGGAGTTATGGCTTTGAATTTGTGTTAATGTTCGCACAGAGAGGACACAATAAAAATCATTTTTTCGTAATTTTAAGTTTTCTATTTTTTATTGTTGGTGCGTTTCCGGGGGGGTGGGGGAGATTGTGGTATTAATTTAATTTACAAAATATTTAAGATTGGAATTTTAGTAAGGATCTTTAATTTACACATATTTGTGTACCTAACCTACTTATGAAACTTTGACTCTGAGATTGTGATTTTTAAAGTTAAATCTTAGCAGCAGACGTTATAGTAAGCAAATTTTGGCTAATAAGCGATATCTATGATTAACATATTAACCAATTGATTCATTGATTTTAATTGACATTTGACGATGAATAATGACTGATTTCCAATGTCGCGTTCACGTTCGCGATGCGTATGTTACATTTAAAAAGCGTTACGGACGCGTCGAGATAGAACGATCACAAAACTAAAACTTTTTTTCAACTCAAGATGGCCACATACTGAAATTGAAAATCGAAATGTCAAAACGCACGCAGAAGTTGAATAATTTCTACTTTTGCGTTGCAGTCACTTACATTAAGTTGGTTTGTGTACTTACTAATGGATGCAAAATCATAACATGTTATGTTTAACGCGTCATTGTAAACGCTAAACAGAAATTCCTATGCCTGAACTTTTGCGTTGACAAACAAATCTTTCAACGCAACGCCCTACGCGGAATTGTAAATCAGCCATAACGTTACGATTTTGCACCTGTTAATAAGTTAGTAAATAAGTTGATCAAATAAATCATCGACTTAGGATGAATATGGCTCATGGTTGTCAGAACAAACTATGCCTAAGAAAAAGTTCTAGCAAAGTTTAAATTGAAGATGTCTACTCAGTTATCAAAAAGTCCTTAAACAAATTGGATTTTTCGAACATAAAAATAAAACAATCAGGACCCTCACACTTAGAATAATATCGAAATAGCTCCAAAAGTAATGATACAAGTTTGGTATTGTCAAGTTCATGGATAGTCGACTTCAAAACTTTTAAAATTGTGACTTTTGAGTCACAGAAAACTTTTCAATTAAAGCTGCCATTTTTTACTCAATATTCATTAAATACCAAATTTCGATAATATTTTGGAGTAGACCAGTAAAGAAAGTTCTTAAGTATTTCAGGACTTCAGCACTCTAAAGTACAAGTAGGTACCTAGTATAGTGGTACTTGTACTCCAGTAGGCTGATGGTACTAGATTCTTTAAAAACTGTACATGGGAAATTTATCTACTCGTATCAATCAATTTCAACAAATATTTTGTTTTCCAAAATCCTCATATCTCAAAAAACCCCAAAATAGCATACTCAATGTGTCTTTGTTGAGATTGCTGTAGAGCTGTTAGGCTTTAAGTAAGTATTTGTTTATGAAGAATTGTTAACTTTTATGTTTCGGATAAAATAAATTTTTTTTATGAGGAAAAGAGTTTTAACTTGAAGAGGACCACTCAAGGTTCTGTTTTCCAGAAAAATTATAAACGCTACTGGTGCATGGCTGACATATTTCTTTTACCACTTAGGGTTGTTGTCTTGTAGTCAGAGGAGTCAAGATCCAAATTTCAGGTTTTTGGAGTTCTTGACATACTTTTATTATATTTTTGAAATAAAGGTAAACACAATAAGGGCCAATTTGTTCACATTGGGTTAAATTTGTAATAAGTTGTTCAAAGGCTTTTGTTGAATGAAGCTAAACAACACATATCGGCTGATTGGGGATTTCGATAATTATAATGACTCAAACTATTCATTCACTAAAATATTGGTTAACCGTTAACAATCACATTAGTGGATTAATCAGTTCCAGTATTCAATTCTATAAGATGGTTAGCTGTGACCAAATTAACCCTTAAATGTTATCTTTATTTCATTGAATAAGTACGAGCAATTCCCAGAATCAACAGACAAAAATATTTAAACTGGTCAAGAGAAAATACCAAAAATAAGATGTGCAAGTAGTGAATAAAGCAATCAAATCACGCGAAAGGGCAACTGAACATATAGGTCCTAGACTGCTACAAAGCAGAAATCACTACCATCGAAGAAGTGCGAAGGGATGGGCTGCACTACTACAGCAACTGTTACCAAGAATAAAAGCATCGTCCTGTGGATGTGGATTCATCAATAGAGAAAGACCGAGGCAAGAAGTCTTGAGTTAAAACTATGCAAACGATTGCCTCACGACAATTCGCAACAAAAGCCTCATAGGCGTGCATTTTCCCAAGGTTGGTTCTCACCAAAGTCATTGTTTACGAGCAGAAGAGGAATACCCGGCTTCTTAGAAGAAAATAGAATGAAAATGAGAAGCACGCAATCGAAAAAATATTGCAGGAATGAAGCTAGGAAGTTTTACCAAACAAATTAAAAGTACCATCCGGAGTTGGAAGGACCGAACAGAAGCCTGAAAGAACGACCGTAGGAACATCGTGGTAGAATCGCAATTGCTAAGGATATGAAAATATCATTTCTGCAAATTTTATAACCGCGATGAGGAACAGAATACTTCTACCATGCAGATTGCACCATTTACCCTGAAAGTCGTAGGCCAAAAATTCCGCCCATCTGATCACGAAGAAGTGAAGATAGTTTTATCTAAATTTATGTTAAATAAAGTTGCTGAAGCTGATGGCCTTGCAGTCGAGCTATTCAAAGCAGCTGGCGATGAATTGGTTGTATGCACCAGCTCATCGGCAATATATGGTTAGAGGGAAGCACAATCGATGAATGGAACATTAGTATTGTTTTCCCGATCCTCAAGAAGGGCAATCTTTTAGACTGGACCAACTAGAGATGCATTAATCTCCCTAACATCGCATACAAAGTCTTCTCTGCCGTACCTTTTAAACGTCTGAAGCTATTTGTTAACAACCTGATGTGCCCATATCATTGTAGCCTTAATGAGTAGTGCATAGAAATGTCATGTCAAAGGTCTGGGTTCGATTCCCAGCCGCTGCCATGGTGGAGAATAAAAGCCGCTCCATCAGTGTCGGCAAAGACCTCTCCTATACCTTTGATGTTAAAAAAGGTTTTAACCAAAGCAATGCGCAGTTATGTGACTTTTTCAACACGTTTCGTCAAAGAAAAGTGCGAAACTCTCACGTCAATAATAAAAGCACAATTTTTAAAAAGTTCGTCCAATTCCTGGCTATAGCTGACGCAGACAGACAGAAAGATGGGTTTATAGGAAAGGATATACTCAATACCAACTCAACGCACGTCCCGGACAGAACGTTACTAAAGGCTATTATTTCGAGGTGTTCAAAGACTTTGTATATCAAGGCTTCACAATTAACTCAGTGATCAATACCGGTGTTTCTTTGGGTTAAGAAGGCATTTGCGAAGCAAAGCCCTCTCTCGAGCAACTAAAGTGTCGCTGTATAAGACGCTTATCATCCCGGTCCTGATGTATGATGCAGAGGCATGGACACTATTTAAGGTGGTAAGAACACTAAAGGTTGTTTTGAGAGGAAAATTCTCTGGGGGATTTTTGGTCCCGTCTGGATAGATGTGGAATGGAGAAGAAGATACAATAACGAACTGTACGGGCTGTTAAGCGACACCGACCTTGTCACAAAAGTGAAAAGCCAACGACTGAAAGCCCTGGTTCCCGAGATGTTATTTTTTTTATTTAAATAAAGAAGAGATCCCCCAACAATTTTAATTTCTACCTTACCATCAAGTTGTAAAAATATAAGAGGCTTTGACTTTGAACGCAGCCCCTTTTAAAACCTGTCGATGAAAGCTTCAACACAATTCGCCATCGTTTACCTTTTCTCTTCGTTCTTTACCATGTGCTTAGCTATCGATTGCAATTTATTTTCGCCCAGTTCACCGACATATCAAATAGTTTCATTTCACCTCGTTTCCGTAAATTTGTCACACAGTTAAGCATTTTGTAACAGTATTTATAAAATTTTTTAAACCATCCATAACTACATATATAGAAAATTTAGATTTGAAAAAAAGCGTGAAAGAGTAAATTATCAAATTCGGCTTAGTTTTCCGAGTTAGGTTAGGGTTAGGTTAGGTTAGAAGGAATGTGCACAGCACAGAAGCCTTTGCATACATGGAGGCCTATTGGTTCATTGTGATTTCCGTACAAAACAAAGCGGAGATGCTCCTAAACAACTGGTTCAGATCGACTTGTTCGTTTGCGAATCAGCCTACTTTCTATGAATTTTCTCATGATTGCCATTGAGGCCTGCGCTAGATCACCCAGTTCTCTATAGCAAATCTGTTTCCAAAATAACGGAGGCGATTTGTTCGGTGGTTTGGAGAATCGCAGAGCAGGTGTTAAATGGTTTTTATTTCTTCGATATATCTTTGCAATGAGTCATACCTTTGCAATATAGACCCATGACCATAGGTGCTGTACTTCCAAGACCCCAGTTCTTTGAGTTGAAGTGCGCTTTTGGCTGCTGTGTATCTAATGTATTCGTCCAGGACTGGAAGGTTTAGAATAATTTCAAGGCCTGCTTGTGGGGTAGACCTCTTTGCCTCCGTTATTCTTATACAGGCTAGTCTCTGTACCTTGTTCAAGTTTTTGAGATAACCAACTTTTTCAAAAGCCTTCTACCACACGATAGAACCATAAGTAAGTACCGCTAGGGTATGTTCTTTGTACTCAAGACTTTTCTCAATATATGAAACGACTTCGTGCAACGCAGTCTCCACTGACTTATACCATTAAGGTAAGCATGTTGGTAGTTCCACAAATTATTTGAATTGAGAAGGTCCCTAACAAGAAGATCAATGATTTGCTCCAGTGTCTTCAGAAGGAACGAAAAGAGACTTATCGGTCTATACCTAATCCATTGCAGTCGAATGGATCAGTTTTCTAGTTTTTGGAATAAAGACCACTTTTACCTTACTCCAGCTGACAGGGACGTATCTAAGTTTTATACAACTTTTGAAGGTTGACCTAAACCATGGGGTGATTATCTGTAGAGCATGTAGAAGAAAAGCTGGAATTAGCTCGTGTGGTTCAGCTGATTTATAGGTAGAGTTAAATAAACATATTAGAAAGTAGTCAATATAACCATTCTCTCAGAAATGCAAGGGTGAATTTATTGAAATTTTATATTTAAAGCATGCTTATACCCGAAACAAAAGTAATCAACAACAAAAACTCTTGCACGAAATTGTTCCTTTATACCTCACATTTTCGAGCCTGTTTAATAGTCTTGTATCTATATTCCACTAAACTATAAATATGTAGTTACATCTGTGTTAAATCTTGTAATAACAACCAAAATAATATTTACACACGATAAATAGTTACTCTGATGTCAAATCTCCTCCAGCTATAAACTAAAGTCTTTGATGATGGCTAAAACAAAAAACTTTCGACTTGTTTTTTTTTTTATTATGAGTTAACTCGATGTCACACGACCAATTAGGACATTTGAAACTTATTTACCCCTGGGTAATGATCCATACAAAAAAAAAGGAAGACAAAAAAAAAAAAACACCAAACTGTAGCAATGGGCGACCGACTTTTGAAAAAAAAAAAAAAACTTCACCCGAATGTGTGTGATGGGCCGTCGGCCGGGTAGGTACTTCCGTCCTAGTCATCGTCATCATCATCTCGCTATAATAACAAAACCCAAGTATCATTAACCGGCTCATTAAATTAAAATAAACCTTTGTTAAAGCGATAAAATAACATTACGTTGGTCGGTCGGTCGGACCGTGATATAAATTAAATTATATGGTGCGCAAATTCAATTTGTGAGAGCCAGAGTAGATTTTTATTATTTTTTTTTTGTTCTCATTATAAACCGTCCTTATTTTCATTTTTTTTTTAACTTTAATTTTAATTTTAATGAACTCAACCATATGCAAAATAAAACAAAAATATAAAAAAACAACAAACTGTGACGATGACGACGACTATATCATTACCCACGGTGAGTTTTAATCAATTTATTAATTTCACTGTTTTTTATTTTTATTCTTTAATTAATTTTAACCTCAGATGCAAAGAACCGCATAGATAAATAACTCGGTATAAAAAGATAAAAATCCTCTCTTATTTCAAGACAATGACCTATAAATAGTTCCGAAGACACTGACGTCGCGCCACTCGCCGCCAATTCACTTCAAATCTTCCAGCACGATTTTTTTTTTTTTTTTAGATACGAAATATTTCATCTGCACTCGCTCATATATCTACAATCATTGGAGGGAATCATTTCATTCGTGTTCTTAATTGCCATTTGAAGAGTAGTCTGCACAAGTTTGAATCTCTGTCTCTGACAATCCCACAATCCCCAATATCTACAATAAAATTTCAAAATACTATGCGGTTGTAAGAAATTGAGGAAAAAAATCGCACGATTCTGAACTTTTTCGTGGTGCTCGTTATCGATAAATAACATCACGAATATCCAAAGAGATACATTTTACAAGAAAGATATAAAAAAAACCAACAAAAATTAAATAAATTTTCTTTACGTCTTGGGATATAAATTATTTGGTCGTCTAATTAAAATGCCATAAAGTTGAATATTTTACAATAAAATAGATTTCCCTGATGTCGTATGATGAGAATTGGATTAAATAATTTACTGGATTGTTATTTTTTTTTTTTTTTACAATTTTATTTAATTGTTTATTTTTTGAGTAGGCTATATGTGAAATGTGAAATTGGAACACCTCACGATTTCGATTTGGAATTTTATTATAAAAGTTTATGTTAATGATTATGACTGGGGTCTATCCAGACACTAAGGGACCGAAATATACTATTTATATGTTTTTTTTTTCTCATTTTGACGTTAATGTAAAAATTAATTTTTTTTTGTACAATGTGATTTGTTGTTTGTATTTATTTGTATGCAATTTATATTTAATTTACCTATGGGACATTACAATTGTCCATATATATGTTTGATTAATATCCATATGCGTGATGTGCTGTGCATATGTGCATTCTCAATCGATGGATATTTTATATTTTCTGTTAAATTTAGCATACAAATTGAATTATACACAGTAAAAAAAAAAATAAATAAATATTAGGTATATGCAGATTTGTGATTGGTTTGTGTATGTCATGTTATTTAATTGAATTTTATTACGCATACTTAATTATATGCAAATTTATATTTTTGTAATCGAACACACATAGGTAAGTTTTGGATTTAATATTTAATATTTTTTGTTTAATTTTATATTCATTTAATATTGTAAGAATAAATTATTTAATATATGTATCTACAAAATATTAATTTTGTTTTTATTTTAATTTTATTTTTAATACAAATAGAAATTGTGTAGGATTTTAAAAAAATATAGAAATGTGATTAATGAATATATAAAGAGGCTAACAGAAAAAAACATTCACATGTTTCTAGTATTTATTTTTTGATGATAGATTGAGGGACAAATTAGAAATGTTCCATAGTTTGATTATTTATTTCCTTTTTTTTTCGTAGATTTAATTATGCAGTCATTTTATATTTATGATGACAGGAAAACTATTTAATGGTTTTTAATTATTATGAATTTTTGGCAAGTTAATAAAAGTTGTACCTTCCCTTACCCCTATATTGATAAACGGCAGATAACAATGTGCTAGCTTTTATACATTTGTTAACTTGTAATTCTTATTAACAAATAAGTAATAGTTTGGTGGCGTAGTACCTCATAGCAAGATGGTTAGTGCGTTGGACTGTCATGCGGAAGGTCTGGGTTCGATTCCCAGCCGCTGCTGCCACCTAAAAAAAACAGAAATGTTTTTACCGAGGTACTGCCGCTTGCGAGGAACTGACAAGTCCTCCGTTCGGACTCGGCAAAAAATTGTAGGTCCCCTCCATTCTTGTAAAACACGCAGACAGGAATGGTTGAGTTTTGTAAGTCACTAGGCCCTGGTTCTCCACGAGCTGTTGCGCCACTAAATTTAAATTAAATAGTCTGGTGGCGTGTGTTAATGTACGGATAACTTTAACTCGCCAGATTCCGCGTATAATGAGCGGATAAGTTCTTAACACATACACGAACACGTGTGATAGGACCCTTAACAACTACCCAAAGAAGTCCATACATGCGCCACATGTGACATCTACTAGAAAATCACTACAAATTCGATGAAGTGGTGAATTTTGTGAAGTAATAAATACTGAAAAAATATCATATTTTTTTTTGATAGGAAAAGTTATCAAACAGATAAGTTATCTACCCGAGTGCCAGTTAACTCGCGTGTTAGGGACAGTGTTGCCGAATCTCATGATTTATCATGATTCTCATGGTTTGATACAAAATCTCTTGGTTTTTTAAAATTTTTTTTTTAAAACAAGACCAAAATAAACATTGCTATAAGACCATCATAATCGGCCCATCCAACTTCCTTGTTACCATTTTAAAGGTTCAAACAATAAACTATCCAACCTCAGTGTGAATTGAAATGACAACAAAAATTAAAAACAAAAGGCATTTTTTCTTTTTTATTTCAGAATAAGCTCCGAGCATGTCAAAAATGTTTTGAACATCATCTTAACCAAGCGTGTTCTGAGCTTGCTGTCAAATGCTTGTGCTCAGTATTTAACTCTTTCTTCTCAGTTAAATTGTTCTTAGATCATTAGCTCTGAACGCTCAGAGGAAAATTAAGTACATTATTGTGTTATAAGTTGTAACTCCTCACTACTAATACAATTAAGGTTTGTCCATGAATAAATAGACACGTTCTGACGGAGACGACCCAAAGGACTAGATATTCAGTCAACTGCATTTATTGAACGCAAATTTGACCAAGGTAACCAGGTTTCTTTCAAATATCAAACTTGAAACTTTACTTCAAATATTTACTGTCCGTTGATTGTGAAAAAAGTACTGATATTAGTTTTATCTAAGAAAAATAATAATAAGTTAGGTTTTCGGAAAGGAGTTTTTCAAGACTATTTGGTATTGGTACTAAGAAACCAAAGCTAAAATTAAGAAATCTCATACAAAACTTGTATTTCTTAAATATTATACGGTTTTTAATTTTATATTTCGGATTTTATGAGGAGCCTTCCCACAAAGTAAATCACATTTCACAAAACAAATAAAGTTCAGCTTTCTGTTGAGTGACAAAATATAATCAGCTGATATTCTGACAGAAGTGCATCACTTGACTTGATATTAAGGGAGATTTTTCTTAACGTACTTTCCAAGCAACTTTCCAATAAATTTGCCTCAATTGAAAAGCAATATTTTGGCAGCTGGCCAATCAGATACTTAAGACTTGCCTTAATTTCTAGTCACTTGGGTCGTCTGAACGTACCCAATTTCTTATTAAAAAGAAACTAATGTCGCCAAAAACCAAATATGAAATGGAATCTCAAATGTATTTTTTACTTGAAATTTTTCAAAACAATTTTTGAGTCATGAGTTTACAGTAAAGCCCAAAGAAGAACAAGCAATCTTTTGATTTCTTTTGGGATCTCATAATAAAAAACATAATTTTTTTTGAATCGGAAACAATGTTTAGGGAGCGGATACCAGTTTTTTTATGAATATTACTGCTATAAACTTAACAAAAATTTAACAGCTGCAGGTACTACTTGATTACTATTCAAATCTTATAGAAATGATTAACTTTTTGTTTGAGGTTACGTTTTTTTTTCAAAACCGCATAATATATTAAAACTACGATTAAACGGCCAACGTAAAAAGAATTTTTATAAGAGGTATAGAACTTTAAGTTGGCAACACTATTTTAACTGGAGGCCATTTTGTCAGCTGTCAAGTTAATTATTTTTAGTTTGGTTTCAACAGGTAGACTGAGACTGACGCCAGAACAACGCTTCCAAATTGTGCAAATTTATTTTGAAAATCATGGTTCTGTTGGAAATACGCATCCCATGAATTTTGTTTAGCGATGAAGGTCACTTTAGGTTGAATGGATACGTCAATAAACAAAACTACCGTATTTGGAGTGATGATAATGTCCAAATTACAACCTCGTTTGATCGTATTTTCGATTTGATGTGTCAAAAAGCGTTTGTAAAACGGAATTTAGCTTCAAACTTCGAGCGTTGACTGACATTTTTGATAAGTAGGTTCCTATACCTCCGTAATTGTAAATAAATGGGATTCAAGATTTCTGAAACAATATTATGACTTTAATAAAAACAGAACCACACAAAACTTCAATTTCCTATATTAATTTCCAACTTTCAAAAAATATTGGCTAACAATGAACTGTCAAATAACCGACCCAACAGAAAATAGATCTACTTTTCCTTTGGCCTGGAAGGAAAAGATTGCCTCATAAGATTACATTGTTCTTATTCGAAATGTCAAAGCGCAACTGATCGAACGCGAGATTATGGTTTGGCAATAATCTTCAAGTGTAGGAGCTGTGGTTTCAACAAGATGGCACAACATACGAGTATCACACATCTCGTGCCACAGTTAATTTATTGAAGAAAACCTTTCGTAACCGCATAGTTCCAATTTTTAGAATTTAACCTGTTTTAAATAACCTTACATTAAGTGTTAAATCAGCCTGGTGGCTTATATTACCATATTCAAGTTGATTTAATAAGATGACCTGTTATTTGGTTGTGGTTATTTTTACAATTATTCCTTGTTGAATTTAACCTTGCCTTATATTGAAGAAACACTCTGACAGTTAGTTTAAACGTGACACCAGTGTTAAAACACACACAAAAGCCATCCAAATTAAATTATTTGAATTTAACCCGGCCGCCTGTAAAAGTAGCACTCTACCAGTGTTAAAACCTACTCACAAGCCATCGTTAAGGACACACTATGCCAGATCATTTCACACTGGCACCAGTGTTAAAGCACATACACACACAAGGCCATTCAAACAAAATCTGTTTCAACTTAGTGATATTTGGCACAAATTTTTTATGGAGCGAAGTGGCTCAGGGGATGCGTGCTATCTCCATGTGTGACAGGTTCCCAGCCCAAAACTAAGTAAGTATCACACAGTATTTTTAAAATAAAATAATACAAATAGTAATAAATTTCAATACTTTCAGAATAATGCAAAATTAATTAGACGGTAAGCAGCGTAAGAGATGGGACCTGGGCACATGAACCCCAGACATAAAAATTAGTAATAATAATTATCGGATACATAGTTAATTCAATATTATTGAATCATGTTAAATTAACAAGATCTTCATGTTAAATTTACAGGAAGTTGAAAATTTTATTCATGTTTTTCAACTAGATTTTCATGTAAAGTTAACTAGATTTACAGGTAAAATTAGCAAGATTATCAGGTAAAATTTTCAGTTATACTATTTAAAGGCAGTGTTAAATTTACTTGATTTCATTCAGGTATTACATTAAACCTACGTTCATTTAACACGACATTAAAACCAGGTATCTGGTTAAGCAGTTAACCTGATCTAACGAGTTGAAAAATAACAACCTGAAAATCAGGTATAATCAACCAGAAATTGGATAGTTATGCGCCTGCTATTCCAGAGTGCAGTGCTTCCAATTTGAAGTTTTGTTTACATGTTTTTAAGCTCTTTATACGACCTTATTCCTTTATAAATCCTTTGGAATGGCCATATCTTAAGATGCTTTTCTACTAGAGAGTACCTACTTGCACTGTCTAACGACTATCTCTCTGTGAGCCAATTTTATAACTGTGTCTATTTGAGAGTTTAACTCTCGAAAACTGCTTGATAGTAGCTAGCAGTCTTTTTACTCTCAAATACAAAGCCACATCACTCCTTTAATTCAAAATTTCAAATTTAATTCTTTTGCGAATTTGGTTACAAATTTCGAAATTATATTAGATATGTTATACCAGCACAGAAAAACCCCCTCTTAGGTGGCGCACACAAGTGTAGAGCGAACTCAACCAACTTGGAGTGCGTAACTGGAGGCATCTAGTTAGGGACCGATCTGGCGCCAGGGGCTTGTTGGTTGAGGTTATACCCTGGACTGTGAGCACCATCTTAAGTAAAAGTAAGTAAGTAGTAAGTTTTCCAAAGGCTTATAACATGAAAGCCCAATTTTGGCTTAACTTAGATTTTTGTAGGCAAAAAATAAGAACAAAAATGGGATATACCAATAAACCCAAAGAGTTTTTAAGTCGAAGTTAAATATTTTCGAAATTCAACTCTGAAAGCCGACAGACATTTGAAAATAGATTTCTAGTCACAAAAATGCTTAATACCTTTAAGTAGAAAGATTATGTTATATGTGAATATGTTACGCCAATTAAGTGCATTGAAAATAAAAAAAAAAAGAAAGAAAAAATTCTTTCACAAAAATTCGACTTATAATATGAATATCATCAAAAACTACCTACATAGAATTAAATCAAAACTTAAAAGAAATTTTAAACAATTCATTTCATATTGATTTTAATATTATGAGCATCATCGATGCAGGTGGATTTTAGCCTCAGCCTCTTATCTATAAAACCTTATGTTTATTTTGAATATCTTAACAGTTAATTATGTCTTTTTTATGGTTTTAATCTCGTTATCACATCATATTGACAATAAATTAATCTCTAAATAGATTCTTGTTTGTTTTCAGTTTAATACTCGTGCCATATAGATATTCTCCCGCTTAACAAAAGGGTCTATTGTTATCGATTTAAATTTAAATATATGCGATAAAGATATTTTTGGAGTCAAAAGATTAATTCTATATAAATATAGCTTAAGGGGAAAATCTAATAAAACGAAAACAATATGAAAATTATTGTCTTATCAGTTTTATTGAAAATGCATTAAAATTGAAGAGCTTTTTTATAATACCGCATACCGGGGACACAGACAAAGAGGGAAGGACAGCTCAAGAGACAACGCCAGCGGTGGTACTTTATCTTTATATTTTGTGTAGGTACCTATTTATATACTTTTACGAGTATCTAGTACGAGTATCTTCATTCATACATATTATTTACCTTAATGTGTTCCAGGAAAAGTAGATATCGTTTGAGTCAACACAACAAAATTGAGTTACATGGGAATTTGAGATTTTGTTTCTATAGCTTACAGTTACAGTTAACTGTCAAAACAGTTGTTTTGAATAAAAATAATATTGTCGGTGACATTGTTTTGCGTGAAAAAAACTATCGTATTTTAAATATAAAATTTAAAATCACTCCCATAAGAGAGGCATATATATATTCTGGAAAATAAGATGAGAAAGGGAGAATGACATTCAACGGGCAAAGCCATTCTTGCGTTTGTGACTGAATGGTCCTGTACATAATAAACGCCGCACTAAGGTTAGAATATGTTCCGAGCTAATGGAAAGTTGCGGAAGTCATAATGGTTTTGAAACCTGGCAAACCATCTCACGAAAAGAAGTCTTACCGGCCAATTTCGCTTCTTCCTATAATTTCAAAAGTTTTTGAAAGAATACTACTCCTGCGCCTGCAGCCGATAATAGGAGAGAAACGGTTAATATCTGAACATCAGTTCGGATTAAGAAGCAAGCAATCGACAATTGATCAAGTGCATAGAATTACTGACTTTATTGAAAGAGCTCTTGAAGAAAAGAAAATCTGTTCTACAGTCTTTTTGGGCGTGTTGCAGGCGTTTGACAAGGTGTGGCACGAAGGCCTCAAATTAAAATTAAGACAAGTTCTGCCTGAAGGACTTTAAAACATTCTTAACGGATATCTAGATAACAGACTTTTCGTATAAGACACGGAAACGAATTTTCTAATTTCAAAAAAAAAGTGGCTGGGGTACCACAAGCAAGTGTATTAGGTCCAGTTCTGTACCTTTTACACATGATATACCTAAAACTGAAGGCACTATTGTAGACACGTTTGGTGATGGTACTGCAATACTAGCAGTTGGCAAAACGATTAGCAAAGCTACAGTTAAATTACAGAATGATCTTAATAACGTCAATGAGTGGACAAAAACATGTCAAATAGCGTTCAATGAACAAAAGTCAGTTCACGTGGACTTAACGTATAACAAAATAAATAGATTACCCGTCTTTCTTAATACCGCTCGTGTTCCATTTGCAAATGAGGCAAAGTATCGACATTCTTGACGAGTCGAATTTAGTACGCCACGCCGTCTGCGAAGAACAAAACCGTCCGACTTGGAGCGGTGAACTTAGTTGTAATCGGGAAGAGGAGGTGTATTTAGTGTAGTAAGAATCTCACACACCTATGAGCACGCGTTTTTCGGTCCTCATAGAGCCTGATGCATGTTTTGCATGAGATTTGATTTGTTTCGGTTGAGATTTATTTTATAAATACATATATCTCAATGGTTGAGATTCTCACGAAAAAATAAACGGAAAAGGTCAACCTTTAACCTTTTTCGCTAAAATTAAATCAAAAATGGCTTTCACCGTATTTTGCAGAGAATCACTCAAAAATCAAAATTCACAAGAAAGTATTCACTATTGACAAAACGCATACTTAACTGCACTTCTTAAAGGCCTTCAAAATCATACTAACCAGGCTTGTAAGCTTGCAGGTTCAATTACCAGTCAAGTACCCAGTACCTTGAACTGAAGTCTCGCCATGGTCGTCCCAACGTGATTTTCACCGTTTCATTGTTTTCGTCTCGCTGCGTTTTCGCCGTGTCCGTTTATACCAAAATCTGTGTCGTGGTGATCTCTGCAGTGAAAAGTTCTCTCTTATTTGGTAACAAGCACGCTTGAAACGATTTAAAATGTTTTCAATTTGTTTGCTTATTTAAACGATTTTATTTAAAAAAAAAAAACAAACTTTGGTAACACTATAGCGAGACAAAGGCAGGATGACAAAAATCATTCTAAATGCGAACAACCACGTGTAAATGTCAAGGTCTGGCGAAAGCAAGAAAACACGACACAGATACCAGTGTAAACTTGGCTTGGCGAGCTCGCAGCTAGACGAACCCAATGACGAACACATTGACGTTTGAATTTTCAAATAAGTTTTTAGTTCAATTAAACCTTTTGGATTTTGTTTCTTTTTAATAATTTTGGGGAGACTATAGCGAGACCAAAGGGAGATGATGAAAAACATTCTTAATGCCAAAAACCACGTGTAAATGTCACGGCGGGACCATAGCCAGAATATAGCGAGGAAACCAAGACACAGATCCCCGAGTAAACGTGCTTATGGCGGGTTCACCACAAATCGAACATAATTGCCAGCATACTGAAAACCACGCATGGATTTTGAACAACGTTTTTAACTTATTTTAACCTTTTTGAAAAATGTTATTCTGAAAAAATAACTTTGGCGAGACAGTAGCGAGATAGTGGAAAAACATTCTAAATGCCATAAACCAAGGGTAAATATTACGGCGAGACCAAAGCGAGACTATTGCGAGAAAACCACTACACAAATCCCAGTGTAAATCAACTTGGCGATTATTTTGAGTAGAAAAATGTGGTACTTTACAACTCTGATACTAACGAACATTCTGATTGATGCAGATGAGATTTATTTTTATCTCTCTGTGAGAAATCTCCTTAACTGAAGGAAATATAAAAAATAATCAAATTAATGGTTTCTCTCAGACCTTGACCGAGAAAATATTTCTTAGAATGAAGGTTATTCAGTGACTTTTATTAAAAATTACAGCAAATAAGAGTTATTGAAGAACCTATATTTCTGATCTCTATTTTTGTTAACATTTTCGATAGCAAACATAATTTTTAACAAAAAGTTTTAAATGAAAAACTGTCAAATTCGGCTTGGTTTTTGAGCTATACCAAAAATATTGAAAAGCGGGTAGTGTGGCCATTCTCTCAGAAACGCATGGGTGAATTAAGTAGCATTTTGAATTTCATTTTTGCTGGGCCAAACAAGAAAAATTTGATAAGCTATTAACGAAATGTATGAAAATAAAAGTATGCGTAGTGCGTAGGACTGTCATGCCAAAGGTCTGGGTTCGATTCCCAGCCGCTGCCACCTAAAAAAAACAGAAATGTTTTTTTCGCGAGGTACTGCCTCTTGCGAGGAACTGACAAAATCCTCCAAGAGTATACTTATCATGAATAAGTGCTTCTCATCTAGCCGTTCGGACTCGGCAAGAAATTGTAGGTCCCCTCCATTCCTGCCAAAAATACGCACACAGGAATGGTTGAGAGTTGTAAGTCACTAGGCCTTGGCTCTCAACGAGCTGTTGTGCCACCAAATTTATTTTATTTATTTATTTATGAAAACAACCCAGAAATGCGACAATTTTACAAAAACAAAACTTCAAAATTCTTATTCTGGTAAATACCTACCGTTTTTGAGAAATTTTCAAAAGAAAGTGTATGTCGGCTTAGGTTAAACAAATTTTGAAGCAAATCTGTTGAAACTCTTAGACTCAATGTAAAGTGGATGCAGAAATACTAAGACGTACAAACGGACAGACACACAGATACACAGCCTGATAGACGGTATTACCAAACGCACTTTGTTCGACTTCTCAATCAACCTGATATAAGATTGTTAAAAACTCAAAACAAAAGGAAAAAAACCGAAGGAAATTATCTATAAATATACTAATAATTCTCTCAAAGGTTGTTGAACAAATCATAAAGTTTTAACTATCTTTCATTAAAGATAACTCGCGATGGCAACTCTCATTGTCATTAGACTTCCGCTACGATATTCATTTCCTACGCAAAGGATTCTTCCATTAAAATAATTATCATTGGCACTTCATCGAGATTCATGACGAGAACGGGAATCTTCAATCAAGATTATTAAAGAAACAAAAAAAGAAAAAAACACGAAGTGCACATTAAAAAAGTATTAAAAAATTTAAATACATAAAAAGTATTCGTACCAAGAACCTGAAGTAGGAATTATGTGTATGGGTTGTATGGGTACCCTATCTATCATTAAAAATAATACAACGACTTTAATCACTATTGTGAACTTACCATCTTGCCTAGCTGCCATGCATTTCGCTGATGTGAATATATACAAAATTAAATACAAAGCTGTCACTGCTGTCATCGTTTTCTTATCCTTTCGCATAGAAATGTGGAACTTCCTCAAGACATCGGGCAGTGCGGTCACAATCACTGCTGTAGCTGCTAATGCGGATGAAAATGTTGAAGTTGAAGTTGATGTTGATGATGTTGTCTCAGATTCAGATCCCGATGACAACAAAGACGACGGAGATGCTGTCGGGCAGCAATTCAATCTTCGTGACATTGATCCCACCATGGTAGTTGATGTTGTTGTCGCTGTCGACGACGACGTTTGGGTTGTCCCTAGAATTCTCGTTGTTGTTGCAGTCATATCACTATAATCATCGCAATCACGATGATGATCAGAAGCGCCATTGGCGGATTCAGCAGCGCCAGTGGCAGTGGCGGTGGCGGTGACGGTAGCGGTAGCAGTAGCGTCATCCAGAGTCCACCACGACCGAGCTGATGGTGGTGTTTTTCTCCTCACCGTCGCCGTCGCGGTCGTCGCCGATTGGCTTTCATTAAATTTTATAACTAAATTCTTTTTATTAGATATTCTATTATCTACAGGAAAATTTTTAGTACATGTTCGTCTATTGTCCTTCGTTTCGTCCTCATCATGGTTCAATCGTGATGCTGATGTCAGCAGTAACTTCAAGTCATCCACCATATCGTCGGGCGATGATGTCACTAGCGAATCTGTTTCGGTATTCTGGTGCTCTTCATCCTTGTGTAGCTTGTCGTCATCATCTAGCATCAGTGTTATCGATGTAATCGATTTTGAATTTTTAAAATTTCTATCGATTTTTTTGTCATTAGAATTCAGGAGTAGAGGAAGGAGGTAATGTTTCTGCTGGTGCTGTTGTTGTTGCTGTTGCTGTTGTTGTTGTTGTTGCTGCTGCTGCTGTTGATGCTTCTGATGTTGATGGTGGGTATAGTTTAATGGCAGAGGAATACGTGTTGGCCCTTGGCTATTATTGCCCTCTCCTCTGCTGCCATTAAATGTAAAAGGAGGAGAATCCTTCTCGTCATCATCGACTTGATGCGAAGGAGGCGTCAGCGTCGGTGTCGGCGGCGGCGGGAGCAATGATAATTGTCGAGTATCGTGCACTAGTTGTTGATAGCAGTTAAACGAGCTATTGTGAGCGTTGTAATCGTCAACATTGTTGCCATAGTTTTTTACTGCAGATGCACAGTGATGCAACTCCATTCCTATATTGTATGGCAGTCGATCCCAAATCGATGGTGCATTTGTTGTTCTTCTATTGTTTGTCTGTAATGGAAAGGAAAAATAAATGTTTTTTATTTTTGTTTTAGACTTTTTTTTGTTGTTGTTATTATTAGAATAAATACAATCTCTATAAAAGTTTTAGAATGTTAAATTGCCACAATAATAATTACGAAAGATCGAGTTGATGGCAGAAATTTAAATGTGCAGTTCAATGGAAGTTAGACAATATTATTCGTGGTTTATGATAAAAATCATTTCAAGTAGGTATTTTGGGAAATGTTGGTTGAAATAACCGTTGTAATAGATACCTAACACATCCAAATAAAAATCAAAGAAACAAAAATAGACAATAATGCCCCAACGAATAAGTAAATACAAAGAAGTGAATTAAAGAGGGTCATCAAACTATGGGGTTGAACAGTACACAAAAATATAGAAATCAAAGAAACAACACTAAGTGAAGAATTCATGTACTCAGTACAGAGATTTTATGAAGAATACTAATGTTGAAAATTCTATTTGATTACAACGAGAGTTCTATGTACTGATTACAGTTGACGTGTACTGGTTACATCTATATTAAAAGACTTAATGAAGTTCACCTCAGTATCTATGTTCTTCTTTAAGTAAATACAGACGATATACATTCAAAAACTTAACTTTGTATTAAATACGGTGATTAACTTATCTATGTTATCACTACATAAATAATTAAAACCTTAAAAATCTCAAATAACAAATATTTAGTGAATATAAAAACTGTGTACCCATTAAATAATTAATTAACAGCACAATGTGATGGAAACAATGTCTATGTAGTGACTACATATTTATTCAATGAGCCCATATAATTCTCTATTTATTTCATAAAATATTTAAAAAAAAAAATTGACAGTTTACAGATGTCAGCATATACACAGTACAAATATGTATCTCTAGAAATATTTAAGGAGATGAGTAGAGTAAAATTGGTGGGTATAAACCACAAGCTTTTCTCAGAACCCAGAAACACAACCTTGCAGAAAATCCTTTTAAAACGATGCGAAAACACGTTCAACTAAACTGTGTACATGTTTTTTTTTTTTTGTTTAAAAAAATGCTTTGTAAGGCCTTAATTTTCGAGTGCATCAAGGAAATATGTTGGATAAATTTAAAAAAAAGTACGGTAAATACTAGTTTTGTTTATAAATATTTTTCTTCTAAACCACTTTGATGCTGCTTATTTAGACCATCGTTTACCCATCGTTTTTAAGTGGTTTATATACTCAGTGTAAAATTATTTTCTTCGGGTGTAGTGGATACAGACCATATTCATACTATACTCAACTATGTACTAACTGCACTAAAATACGTAAAGATTACAAATATAACTAAAACTTTGAAACTCACAAAAAACAAATATTTAATGAGTACAAATAGCTGTACACCCATTAGATATATTATTAACACCACATTTTGGTGAGTAGAATGTGTATGTACCCACTACTTATTTAGTACATGATATATTTATTTAAAAAACTGTCAGTACACAGTTTATAACAATGCACTCGACACTGAAATTCATCTCTGAGAAGATCTATGTGATGAAGAATTAGATCGCCAATTATGAACCTCAAGCTTTTCTCACAACTAAGACACGTAATTCTGGGGAAAGCCTATTATAAGGATGTGCAAACGTTAAGCTTATCGTTGTCAACCTTTGTTTTTATTTTTGTTATACAAATAATTGTTTTTTAAACCCCTTAATTTTCGAGTACATTGATAAAACGTTTTACATTAAAAGAAATTCCATCCAAACTTAACTTTTTATGTTTTACTCCCAAATCAATGCTTATTTTAACCACCATTTTACCGTTCTTATTTAAGTGGTCCAAACCCAATATTTTTTTGTTAGTATTAAGTTTTTAGTACTCTTTACTAAAGTGGTTTCTTATTACCCAATACTTTCTTCGAGTGATTTTTTCGGCTTAAATAATATTTTTTTTGTGCTTATTCAATATATTGAAATATTTATTGAGAAATGTCTAGTTTTATTTCAAAGGTAAATAACAATGAAAAAAATTATAATTATTGACAAAAAAATCATGGTTCATATATACAAACCTACTCAGTATAGAGAATTTAGGAAGAACACTTGTTCTTAAACATAAAGTAAATACATATAGACGATATGCACTCAAAACATAATTATGTAAGCTACAGTGAAATATGTAATGAATACATAAATAACTAAAACCTAAAAACTCGCAAATCACATATATGAAATGATTACAAGATGCTGTGTTTGTGTACCCATTACACAATTATGTACACATTACAGCACATCGTAAGGGGTACAATGTCTATGTTCTCATTACATATATATGCAATGAGCCCTATAATTCTTTATTTGGTAAATACAAATTTTAAAACTATGCGTGCAGATCAGCATTTATTCAGTGCAAAATTAGTTATCTGTGCAAAGATCCAAGCGATGAAAAGAGTAAGATCCCTTTTTATGAACAATACTGCAAGTAATAATAAATAGGTCAAATAACTTTTAAATATGCTTCGGGACCGCAAGCTTTTCTCGTACCTAACCTACTCCAAAAATTCAATCGTGTTTAAGGTTTTTTACAATTAAATATGTATAAACTGGGACACTGGGAGACTGTTATAAGTACAAGAACCCAAGCTATACTGGGCGTTAATACTACGTGCAATACTTTTAAATCAAAAATTAAGAGTAACATGACAACAAAATAGTGGACGCTATATATTAGCTTGACTTTGAGACTGGCAACAATTAAAAGATGGCATATGAATAAATAATAATGATGGAGTCGCAAATTTGGATGCATTATGCATTTATACGAACATTGGGTCGGAGTTAGAAATAATAAGGAATACCAGGAAATTTTAAATGCCAAGCGATTGTTATTTTGTTAGATAAACACATTGTTCAGGAAGGCTAATATGTAAACATTATATTCAATGCATTTCATACCAAATAGCAGGGTTGGAAAATCCAATATTTTTCTAAAGTTTTATGAAGTTTATAAAAAAAAAACATTTACTCTGCATGCTTTAGTTTAAACTGGCAAACATTTTATGAAAGATAATAACATAATAACATTGAACATTTCAATTGCTTGCCATGAGAGCTGTATATATGTTAACATATGTACCGGTTACATCTACATTAAATGACTCATTTAAGCCTACCTCAATATCTACATGCTTCGCAGGCATAAACGTGAATGGAAAACAGATGAAATATACACAATACATGACCATGTATTAACTGCAGTGAAATTTGTAATGACTACATAAATTTAAAAAAAAACCTTTAAACTTACAAATCAAAAGCATTTAGTAAGTTCTAGAAACTGCTTCAATTATATACATTATTAACAACATATTGTAGTGAATACGATGTCTATGGACTCATTACATATTTATGTAATAAGCCCAGAGCCGGGCAAGCTATATGTGCAAGCGCTGCAAATGTCCAGGGCGCTGAACCCAATGGGCGCTTTAAACATGGAAAATATTTCACCCGAAAAATGTTTGTTCCCGCGGAATTTTAAAAACTATAATGATTTAAGCTTGAACTTCTCTTTGCTTTAAATAAACAAAAACTTTCGCAAAAATCACAAGTTCGCTCGGTTTTTTTCTTTCTTCGTCAAAAATAAGCGATAATTTAACCTCTTAACTGCGAAACATTTCCGAAGTGGGCTATCAGAAAAAAAGGGAGTTGTCGTTTTTTTGTCGGGTGGAACTCTCTAGAGGCGAAAAATTAAATATAATTTTTTCCGCGTGTAATGTTGTTCACAACAAGGCTGATTATGTTTTTGAACTTGTTTTTAAATACTTTTTACTTAAATAGATATTTTTTCAGTTCAGTATTTTTTTGTGATGTTTTTTTTTGACTTTTATTTTTTTTCTAGTTATTATTATTTTTGTGATATAACTATTCATTTCCTAGGATTTAGTAAAATCCTATTTATTTAGTGTTTTCTCCGTAAAAAAAACGCTTACAACAATAACCGCATATGAGGGCGTTACTGATGAAGCTTACACAGGGCGCTAATTTATATCGGGCCGGCCCTGAATAAGCCAATATAATTCCTTATTAAGTAGATAGTAAAATAACAAAAAAATAATTCAGTACAGATTTCCAGGTATGCAGACTTCAAAATACAAAATTTGTTTAATGGATTCCATTAGAAGATCAACCGTGAACTCACTTATAAAAAGTTCACAGTGAATTAACTGAGGAAAGGCATACTGTTTTGGATAACAGATTCAAATATTTTTAATCTAGGAAGACTCTTCTCTAAAATGTCTATATTACATTTTTTTCTCATCAATACACATGTCCCTTCTTTCGTAACTCTCGAATTCTCCAAAGCTTAGGTATTTTAAAATTAAACTATAAAAAAACTTGCCCAACGAAAAATTATCACTAAAATTCAAAAATCAAATCATCTCTTGTCCAGGGTCACTAGATACCATATTTCATAGTTTAATGGTAGTCGATCAAAATAAAGAGTCTACCTATACAACATTTAAAAAAATAAAAATTTTAATGTTCTCTCATAAAAACTTGTTTCTCCATTTACCATTTTTCATTTAGCCTACCTCATACATATATTTTTTTTTTATTTTTCAAATATAAATAAGACAACTTAATTGGACGCAATTTATAGGTATGTACTTTGATCATCATGAGTATGATGAATGGTGCTTATATTGGAATGATAGTAATAAATTATTGGCCACTTGACATGATGAACATTGCTGCCATTTATTTCATCAAATATAGCTCTCATTCTGTCATATTAACAAACATCCCTTCTAATTTCTATCAGCAGTTTTTGTCCCTATATCTACAATCAAAAAACAGATCTTCTTATTTGTTCTTTTTTTTTTAACATACACATAGATATATACGTAGGTACTCGTAAGTTTCCCATCATCAAAACTAGAATACAGATAGAAAAAAAAAGCCACAGACAAACAGACAACATTTCTTATCTGACCACAGAGCTACATTATGATGCTCAGCAAAATATATAAAAATTACTGACACAACAAATGATTATTATTTTTTTTTTTATTTTCCTATTAATGGTAAAAATACAAAAACAACAATATCAAGCGAGTGCGGCA
This sequence comes from Dasysyrphus albostriatus, assembly GCA_946251815.1. NCBI lineage: Eukaryota > Metazoa > Arthropoda > Insecta > Diptera > Syrphidae > Dasysyrphus > Dasysyrphus albostriatus. The sequence continues at coordinate 26,549,267 of OX276335.1, forward strand.
AAACTTCAGAAAACCTTCTTTTAATTGGCACACATCTAGATAAAGATACACACACTACAAAGATATTCTCAGCTACAAGCGATTATCCTCTTCCTCTATATTGGCTTTGTTATGTCAACATTACTCCATCATGATGCTAAGATGTTTTACTTCACATGACAAAAAGAATCTTATATATCTATATCTACCTCGCAAAGTAGGTACTTATGTATCTCAAAACATTCTCTGTACATAGTATCTCTCTGATGCTGTCTCTCATAGTCATCATGGATTTAATTGCGATATAGCACACTACCACAGCATCGATACAGATCTCTCTTTTTCCTCATTCTGATACCGAAGTGAGTGGTTATTGTTAATTTAGTTATCCTTTCTCGCCCTCTGATTCCATCGGCATCATCGTCATCGTCATCGTCATCGCAGACTCACCATCTCACTCACCGACCACCATACCCTGACATCTTGAAGTGGCCATTTCATTAAACACCTCAATTAGGCTGCTAGAATAAAAATCAAAACCTTTTATTCAAAAGCTGAATCAATGCTACTTCGAAGAGTGGTTTTGTGTTGGTTTTTTTTTGCTGAAACTGCTGGAAGCTTATCAAATCTCTTGACTGAGATGATTGATGGCAAGCAAATTAAATGATCCGCGCGAATGGGTTTCTGTAGGTATTTTTTTTTGCCGAAATAAATGAAGTTAATCTGAGTCATTGATATCGAAGGAATCAGTGTTGCCATTTTATGGTTTTTAATTTTAGATTTAACATATACAGAAAAGACCTTAAACAAAGAAAATTGGTGACGTGATAGTTTGAGGAAAACGAGGGCCCAGTTGCTGATATATTCTCAATCTTAAAATAAGGGTAGTTTGTGGCAGTCAAAAAAAGGACTGGCCACGATACCAAACCAAACAATACTTTTATAAGTATCGTCGCGGTACCGTCAAAATCGAAAAATTTCAGTATCGGTCTCGTAAGTCTCGTTTCGGTATCGGTATCGTTCTCGTCTGGTTTCGGATTGGCCTCAGTCGCAAATCAAAATAATATACACGACGTGAGTACATGTTTTTGATCTTCTAGTTGAACTCGCTTGGTATTTTTAAGATTTAATACAAAAGTCATTATTAAGACAATTTTTTTTACTAAGGTCTTTTAAAATAAGAAGATTTTTTTATAATACCAATTCTATATAACGGGTGATTTTTTAAGAGGTTTAGAACTTTAAAAAAAAAACACAAAAAATTCGAAAAAATGAATGAAATATTTATTTGAATCGATAGTTTGAACCTTGCAATTTAATTTTTAAAGATAATTTCATGCAAATGTTGACCGCGGCTGCGTCTCAGGTAGCCCATCCGCTGAGTCCAATTTTGGCATACTCTTTCACACATATCGGCCGGTATCTCACGAATGAATGCATGGATGTTGGCTTCCAATGCGTCAATCGAAGCGGGCTTGTCCCTATAGACATTAGCCTTGACATACCCCCACAAAAAATAATCTAATGGTGTCAAATCGCACGATCTAGGCGGCCAATTGACCGGCCCGAAACGTGAAATTAACTGTTCACCAAACTCGCCTCGCAATTGCGCCATTGTTTCGCGTGCTGTGTGGCATGTGGCACCGTCTTGTTGAAACCACATATCATGCAAGTCAAGAACTTCCATTTCGGGCAAAAAAAAGTTTGTTATCATCGCTCGATAGCGTTCACCATTGACAGTAACGCTGCGATTCGCATCATCTTTGAAGAAATATGGCCCAATAATGCCGCCGGCCCATAAACCGCACCAAACAGTGGCTTTTTCGGGATGCATTGGTAGCTGTTGCTGGCTGATCTTCACTCCAAATGCGGCAATTATGCTTATTTACGTACCCATTCAACCAAAAATGAGCCTCATCGCTGAACACAATTTTTCGATAAAAAAGCGGATCCTCGGCCAGCTTTCCAAGAGCCCATTCACCAAAAATTCGGCGTTGTGGTAGGTCGGCTGGCTTTAGTTCTTGCACCAGCTGTATCTTAAAAGGCTTTACGCCCAAATCCTTCCGCAAAATTTTCCACGTAGTGCTGTAACAAAGGCCTAACTGCTGGGAACGGCGCCGAATCGACATTTCGCGGTCTTCTGTCACACTAGCTGATACGGCCGCAATATTTTCTTCACTACGCACAGTACGTAAACGTGTTGGTGGTTTAATGTCCAACAAAGTAAATTTGGTGCGAAATTTGGTCACAATCCTCCGAATCAGGCTCAGAAGGTCGAGAATGCCGACCATAAAATGGAAGCAGCGCGCGATGAACATTTCGAACCGAGCACGAATTTTGATAGTAAAATTCAATAATTTGCAAGCGTTGTTCATTTGCAAGACGATCCATGGTTAAATTGCAAACCAAACTGAAGCTGTTTGACAGTGACACAAGGTACTAAACACACGTCAGCTGTCAAAACCAGTGTTGCCAAAACCAAACCAGCTAAAAAATCACCCGTTACAAATGAAATAAATCAGCCAAGTAGAAGACTTACCATTAAGGATTGGACTTGTTGAATTATTAATTCAAAAAAGCTTTTTTTGGCCTTTAGTCCTAAAAATTGGCATTTCATCCGGCTTATTCACTTGGACATATCAGTGACATTGTGAGGGCCTTGTCATACGCAATTTGTATTAAGCTCAGTTCAACTTACATGAATTCTTTTACAAAAATCCACTGTAAGCTATGTAAAGGGTTTTTCAACAGGTACTCTCTTGACATTTCTCTTCAGTAAGGTTTGCCATTTCATGATGGAAGGATATGCGAGCCAACAACGAGACGAAATTATTAAAATTTACTACCGAAATTCGGAGTCAGTGGCCTCAACGTTAAGAGCGCTACGTCCAATTTATGATCGTCATAATTGTCCTAGCAGATCAACAATTGAGCGTCTATTGGAAAAATTTGAATCCGTAGGCACAGTACAAAATGTTCCCGTGCCACAGTGAGACAAAGAAGTGCCCGTAGTGTCGAGAATATTGCTACCGCTGAGGCTTCAATTGCAGAAAGCCCAAATGTCTCTCTCACACGTCGTTCTCAAGCTTTGGGCATCTCTGTGACTTCGTTGTGGCGAATTTTGCGAAAAGACCTTGGCCTACATCCTTACAAGATTAAATTGACGCAAGAACTGAAGCCGCTTGACCTCCAGAAGCGTCTGATGTTTGTGAATTGAGCTGAGCAACAACTTGAAAATGATTCGGATTTTCATCGAAAAATCATCTTCGGCGAATGGCTGAATGGCTTCGTCAATAAACAAAATATGCGGTATTGGTCAGGCAACAAACCACACGTCCTCCATGAGTCATCATTGCATCCCGAAAAAATTACGGTTTGGTGTGGTTTATGGGCTGGCGGCGTAGTTGGGCCGTACTTCTTCCGTGATGATCAAGACCGGCACGTTACTGTGAATGGGAATCGCTACCGTTCAATGATAACCGAATATTTTTGGCCCCAATTGGATGATATGGACTTGGAGGACATGTGGTTCCAACAGGACGGCGAATGTCACAATCAATTTATTGGAAACCAAGTTTGGAGAACGCGTTATCTCAAGAAATGGTCCAGTCGCTTGGCAGCCTCGGTCGTGCGATTTGACGCCGTTAGACTATTTCTTGTGGGACAACGTCAAGTCTATGGTCTATGCGAACAAGCCAGCGACGATTGATGAACTTCGTACGAATAACGAACGTGAAATTGCAGCAGTATCGGCCGATTTATGCTTTAAAACCATCGAAAATTGGGTTCAGCGTCTGGACTTCTGCAAGCGTGCCCGTGGTGGCCATGCAAAAGAAATCGAATTCCATACATAATGGCATGGAACGTACTTTAACAGGAATAAAGAATTTCATTGATATCAAAAACCGTTTTTGTTTTGTTTAAAAAAAAAACTTTTGTAGCGCTCTTATTGAAAAAACCGATACAAAGGAGGAACAAAAAAACTGCAATATTTTGTAGGCGCTGGTAGATGGATAGTGGGGAGAGTTCATGAAATGGAAAATATTTTAAGGAAAAAGACAGTTAGGAAAAAATGTTTTCGTAAAAAAAGAGTATTTTAGCGTACTCTATTAGAGCCATAGATCAAAGAGTAGAGTACAATACTCAATTTAAGAGTACGGTTGGCAACCCTATGGCCAGCCCTAGTGAGAAATTGAGGAACATAAAATTCAGAAGGATTAAGAAGCACATTTCTTGGCAAGCCATATTCCTGGAGGATAATTTACTTCCTCGAGAGAGTGAGTACCCCTGACAAAAACTTTATTTCCATACCTTGGCAGCACTTTTTACGAGGCTTGCACAGATAAATATTATTTCTTTGTCTTCTTTGGCAATAAAAACCATTAAGATTAGAGTATTTCATTTTATTATCTCTCTCTCTCTCTCTCAGTTTTTGTTCAGGTTGTAATAATAATATGTGATCAATTCCACCCACTATAACAATTTTGTGATATTTTCTTATGCTTAGCTGAAGGAAAAGAAAAGATATCAAAAGCATAAATACCCCCATCAAAATTATGAGTTTTCACAACATAAAAGGCAAAAGAATAATATACTTACAAAAAAAGAAAAAAAAACCGAGAATATAAAACACATTCACAATGCCAGATTACAGCTATAAATATTAAATAGAGCCATTGCGTGGTTGTTCTTACAAAAAGATACATACCTCCATTATTTTTGTTATTTTCTCTAAAAAAAAAAAAGATATAAATGTAAAAGAAAATGATGAATATTCTTCTTTATTTTTTGGTTTTCATAAAGGTATTTCTTTTGTCGTTTGTAGGGATGTATACATACCTACCTATTTTTATGAATCTAAATATCGAAAAGTTAATTCAATTTGGTTTGGGCCTTCTTCAACATGAGAAAAAAAAGTAGAGCATTTATGAAATAAAATACCTACACCACAGAAAAAAAATACCACAAAAGTGTGTAACCAACGCAAAAGAGGTTTAAACAATCTTAATGTGCCCATATTTCCATTTCGATGCATTAAGTCTTCAAATGGTAAATGGTTTTTTTTTTATTTTGTCGAAAGAGGTGTTTTAAGCCTTTGTTTATTATTTCATGAAAATGGTTTTTATACACAGGCAGACACGACTGTCAATTTGAAAAAAATGATTTATTAGAATTTTATTTGAAAATCAAAAGTTTATTTTAAGAAAGAGAGATGTATGGGCTTGAAAAAAAATTATAGATAAGGAATTTGACTTTTGAAGTGTATGCATTTAGATGTTTGATTTATCGCTGAATATTTCGATTTTTTATTTATTCCCATTTACAAAAAAAAAAAAATATTTGACAAACAGTTATGGATATTTTTAAAAATTATTTGTGATGGGGGGCTTTGATGCAGTCTTATCGGGAACTTTGATAAGATTTTTATATGGCTATTCTGTTCAATGACATGGAGGGGAATCATATACATAAAAGCACCCTATTGAGTTAATTTATTTATAGGAAAGCAGAGAATACAATCCGAACATCTAGGCAAGTCAAACTGTCTGCAGAGTTATCCAAGAATTGGTGTAGTTTTTAATTGACAGAGCAAAATTTTTATAAAAAAATGAGTTATATATTTTTCTATTTAAAGTAAAAAGGGCCTACAAACTCTTAAGTAAATAATTAGACACAATACCTGTAAAATTTCTGCCAAGGCGTTTCTTACAACAAGTAATTCATCTGTTGAGTGCTCTATCCAACAAAAACGATCTTGCCACCAGAGTCAGCGATCTTACTTTAGCCCTAAACAAATCATTAGAAACCTCCTGTCCTCTCATTCGAATAAGGGGTGAATAGAAGCCACATTGGTGGACTTCAGGGCTCGAACCACTCACGAAAAATTGCAAGACACTTTTTATTCGAACTAAAAGAACTGAAGTATTGTCCGATTGGGATTTCTATAATGAATCACTAAAATTGTATAAGAAAGAATTTAGGAAAACCCAACGATGTTTTTGAAGGAAATTCTGTGGAAATATATAAATGGGCCACGGAAGTATCAAGATTAAGAAAAATCATCTCCACAAATTCAGTTGTGCCTAGTTGCCTGAAAAATGATGGCTTGCCTGGACTAACTCTTGGGAAGTATCTCTCAATTTGCTACTGGACACTCATTTTCTAAGCAGCTCACAGACAGTTAATAGTACTGCTCTACACAAGATCAGCAGGCAGGACCACGATGTCTAATTACAGCAGATCGATGAGGACTTGGAGACAACCCCAACAAAACAGATCTTGTCCTCTTCTCCTGGAAATACAAAATTCCACAAATAGACCCCCTCCTATTGAAGGTATTTCACTAAAATTCTCAGGCGAAGCTAAATACTTAGGGTCGCATTTTAGATAAGAAAATAAGTTGGAAGCTTAACATACAAAAAAGAGGAAAGAAAGCCACAGTGGCACTTTTCTCTAGCAAAAAAGCAGTTGGTAGTAAATGGGTAGTAAATATAGCCGAATCATTCACTTGATATATATTTTGGTAACTAGACCGATTCTAACTTACGGCGTGGTAGTATGGTGGACTGACTTGGAGAAAACGATATATCGCGATAAACTAAGCAAAGTCCAAAGATCAGGGGCCGAATTACCGCCTCAGTGAACGAGTGAGTACCATCAGTGATCGAATGAACGAATTACCACTGCAAGTTTTGGTTTATTAGATTGCTCGAAACGTTAGCGGTAATGCCAAACGCACATAATTCAGTCACGTATCGCTCGGTAACTAATGGGATAGTTCAGCCCCAGCATGTCTATGCATAAGTGGAGCATTTCCGTCTCCGCTATATTTGACACTTGACACTTTACTCCAACTGACACCTCTCGACATTTTTAGCAAACAAATGGCTGCGAGCACAATCCACTATTGAACTTCGTTAAAAACTCTGAAGTTACCATATTTTCCAGATCCACGAGGGAGGATGTGGAGTTTTTAAAAGATCAATCGAAGACCAAAGATGGGATTGGTGGAGGTGTGTACTCTGAAAGACTAAATACAGTCTCTCATTCCGTGTTCATAATTCCTCAAGTGTATTCCAAGCGGAACTTCTAACTAAAGGGTGATTTTTTAGCTGGTTTGGTTTTGGCAACACTGGTTTTGACAGTTGACGTGTGTTTAGTACCTTGTGTCACTGTCAAACAGCTTCAGTTTGGTTTGCAATTTAACCATGGATCGTCTTACAAATGAACAACGCTTGCAAATTATTGAATTTTACTATCAAAATTCGTGCTCGGTTCGAAATGCTTTTTTATCGAAAAATTGTGTTCAGCGATGAGGCTCATTTTTGGTTGAATGGGTACGTAAATAAGCATAATTGCCGCATTTGGAGTAAAGATCAGCCAGAAGCATTGCAACAGCTACCAATGCATCCCGAAAAAGCCACTGTTTGGTGCGGTTTATGGGCCGGCGGCAATTTTGGGCCATATTTCTTCAAAGATGATGCGAATCGCAGCGTTACTGTCAATGGTCAACGCTACCGAGCGATGATAACAAACTTTTTTTGCCCGAAATGGAAGTTCTTGACTTGCATGATATGTGGTTTCAACAAGACGGTGCCACATGTCACACAGCACGCGAAACAATGGCGCAATTGCGAGGCGAGTTTGGTGAACAGTTAATTTCACGTTTCGGGCCGGTCAATTGGCCGCCTAGATCGTGCGATTTGACACACCATTAGATAATTTTTTGTGGGGGTATGTCAAGGCTAATGTCTATAGGGACAAGCCCGCTTCGATTGACGCACTGGAAGCCAACATGCATGCATTCATTCGTGAGATACCGGCCGATATGTGTGAAAGAGTATGCCAAAATTGGACTCAGCGGATGGGCTACCTGAGACGCAGCCGCGGTCAACATTTGCATGAAATTATCTTTAAACATTAAATTGCAAGGTTCAAACTATCGATTCAAATAAATATTTCATTAATTTTTTGGAATTTTTTGTGTTTTTTTTTTTTTAAGTTCTAAACCTCTTAAAAAATCACCCGTTATAAAATAAGTAGGAACATCTTGGCTTGAAGAGAACATGATATCAACTTCGGGTATCCGCATCTTTTCTGATAGTCAATCCGCCATTAAGACTCTGGCCTCTGTCTCTATACCCTCTAGCACAGCCCTTAACTGACGAGCGAAGCAGTTTAACATTTGCCATAGTGACATTCCAGGCAATTGTAAAGCTGATGAACTCGCTAGAAGTGGTACCTTACCACCTATTTTATCTGAATAGAAAATATCGCTAAGCGTAAACTTTTGCTGAAGCAGGATCTTTTGGAGAGAACGAATATTAGGTGGAACAACATCACTATTTGTTTGGCGACAAAGCTTGTATGACCAAACCTTGATTTAAAGCGCTCCATGTGTATATCTCTAAGCTAGACTGCACATCATCTCTGTTATATCATAACAGGACACTGATTAACAGGCAGGCACGCATAGCGGCTTGGCATACTTTCAAACGACTTTAGCAGAAGCTATTCGGACGAGGAGGAGGAAGAAACGATTCCTTACCTTCACCGTACATGCCCTGCTCTTTCTCACCGACAGAGGCTCCACCTAGTTAGGTGACTTCATTTATAACGATCCAAGTAATCTGGCAAACACAGACCCTAAAAGTATCGTACGATTTGTCAGGAACTCTAAGTGGTTAAACAAGTAAGGGAGGAGCTTAATAGATTTATGTGGTATAATATAATGGCAGTCCGAATAAACTGAATAAGCATCAGCTCATGTGACTCGATGAAGGGGCTGAGGACAGCTCATTGAGTCGATATGGACTTAGGTTAGGCTAAGTTAGGTTAGGTTAATGGACTGACAGTTGATCTGGTTACCGTTCCACTTAGATCAGTGTAGATCCATTGTGAAACTCTAGAAATTGTGACACCCATATGAACTGAAACCAATTATAAATTCCAAGACAGTCAAGTTCATAACGGGTGTTGATGAGTTTCAGCTGGGTATAGCCTGAAGAGTCGGTGGTTATTTCTAATTGAAGAAGTGTCTGTCGTTACACAATAATCTTGTTGAGGAGAGGACGACACCTTTAAAGGGTCTGATCCATTCTTTACCCCCACAGGTCATCTCTACACCAGGCCCGTAGGAGATAATGGCTCCATGCAACTTCTCTCGATTACTTTGATAGGTCAGTGGTTGGTGTATGTGTCCGTTTGCTTGATCAGGAATGTTGAATGAATCGAGGGGGCTGTCAATTTCTCTAAAAGGATTTTACCAATCATAAGCTCGTGATCATCGCATAGGAAACAGAAGCTGGTGTATGGGCGAAGTGGCCATTATGCCATCTCTACAAGAAACACGTGCCTCTTTCAATCTATAATTATATGTTTTTTACTGTGGTTGGAAAAGTTTTCAATTTCGTGATGGGGTGGTTTAAAAAGCTTAAAAATTTGCAAGCCATTTGGTTGCGCTAGTGAATTTCAACGGGATTTACATGAAATGTCAGAGATTTCTTCCAAGAAGCTGACGAAATGTCTCCCAGTGACAGTCATACAGGTAGTGAGGAGTATCCTCGTGTACTACGTCACCTGCATAAGTTGTACAACACAATTATCTGGTTGAAAGGCAGGTATCGAGCGACCTCCATCGCTAGCTTGTTTTAGCTAGAACAAACAAGCGATGGAGCTTGGTGACTTGGGCTCGCAGTGGCATGAAATTAAGTAGATCTATAATTTGGTCCAGAATTCGAACAGCTGGGATTAGAGGCACTTTAATATGACAAGAGATGGTCTTACGGGATTTCATTTTCTCGAAAAAGGAAGCCCCTGAAAAAAAAAATCAAGTGAAATAAGCTTGAAAGCGATTACAAGACTCCGGCCGCCCGGCGCACAGTCGCTGAAATTCAACAAACTGATCACTGTGCAGCGGCGTGACAGCTCAATGCACTACCCATCATCCTTAAGGGTACTACAGTACTAGGTGTTCTGTATTAGTTGTTATTAAAATTAAATATATAAAACGTTCATAGGTCAATGCAAAATAAAACATTTTATCGAAAATCATTCAAACAAGACCCTCAGCATGAACGTTTTTTACACCCTGAAACTGACATATGTTTATGATTTACATATGAGGAGGGCAACAGAAGAATTATATAATTATAACCAATGACACTTTACTTTCATATTTTTTTAAAACTCATAATCTGTAATTTATCAACGCAAAGACAACAATTGCTAATTATTACTAATCAAAACGAAATGGAATTTAATCTATGTTCAACTCAAGACCATAAAATATTCCACATTCTTCAGAATAAGAAAAACTCAAAAAGACTTAAAAAATAAATGTGAATTCAGCTAAAAGAAAGAAAAAATAAATCCATAAAATACCACAATTTAGGGTGACAAATAACAAAAAGAAAAAATAACAAAAAGTACCCAAGACCAATCAACCAAAAACGCCTCCAAATTAAATTAAAACAATTCTGCCAAAATGAGTGTCTAATAAATCACCATTTATATAAAGTTTATTGTAGGTTTCGGTTACACGTTTCGTTTCTTTCTCGTTCTTCGGTAGCTAATTCACGAAAATTTTCTAATTTTAAGACCCTTATCTTGTTTAAAGCCCATTGGATGGATGGCATTAAATGAAAAACAATACAACGACCCCTCATGTCTATACTTATATCTTTTGCAACAAAAACAAATGAAAATGACATTATGTTGATGACGACCGACCGACGACGACGACGACGACGACGACGATTGCACCCTCATGATGCGCGATGTGTTTCGACTCAATTTTGTATACATAAATTTTGCTTGTGTTTGAAGGCATTTCCGCGGAAATTTTATGACTTCCTTTTTAAATAAACATCCTTCAATATATAGAATTCCTTTTCTATATCTACTCCGCCCCTTATCAAAACTTTCTTATACACTCTAATTCAATTGATTAGATACACTTGAATTTTTTCTAAGATTTGTTCCTACTTTAGTACTTTTGTTCCTTTTATAGACAACCTTCAAAATGTGAGGAAGACTGACTTCAAAAATGATAGTAGGTAACCTTTTGTTGCCAAAATTATAATTTGTTTTCGCAAAATAACAGTTGATAAGCAGGTTTCAAAATAAAACTACTAATGACCAAAATAAAAGTATTTTTTGAGGTGGTTTAAGGCGGTAACCACCGGGAATCTACACTCCAAATGCACCTATTTCAGATTATTTGAAAATAATAAATAACTAAAAAGAAATTGTGACCTAACTAATAGATCTGCACTGTATGTGGCTATATGTCATCAATTGTATGCAAAAGAAATCTAGCAACAACAACAAAATAATAAAAACAAAGAAAAGTCATAATATGAATCTTGAAGATGTCATTTTTTTGCTGTGCTTTGGTTGATGTTGCTGCTGTTGTTGTTGTTGTTGTTGCTATATTCACATCTCATGGGCTCGATGGATGGATCCATTTATAATTTGACAATAAAAATGTCAATCCGGTCTTTTTGTTGTGTCAACAGTAAATTGACAAATTTATGAGCACTTTGATGCCTTTTCTTGGGTGAATAATTTGAATTTACGATTGATGTGAGTTCATGCGGGTTTCATATAGGTATATGCTTGTATATGATGGTGTGAGTGGGTGATGGAATCTCCGCAGAGGGAGTGTGGCCCTTTGTGTAGAGTAAATACCATACCGCACACGGGGCCTCCATTAGGCGCTGAAGAGTCCATGATAAGGAGCATTATATTTGTGTTTGCATTTAAATACGACAAAACCAAATTGAACAAAGCCATTAAGATTAAACTTAAGTAAAAGAGAAGATTATTATAGAGGGGGGTCGCGGTGGTGTGACGGTGACGGTGACGGTGACAGGATAATTGTGTTGGGAAAGAAATGCTATAGACTTCAAATTGGAGGGAGTGACAGGGGGAGCAGACAATTTGTTTAGGAATTTCTTTTTTTCTTTTTTTATTAATTTTTATTACTCCAGCTAATTTGCGTATATAAAACTCAGCCTTCTCCACTCGCAGAGAATCTCAGGACTCTGACTCTCTTCGTATATAAAATCTACAGTGATGGTTGCGAAAATTAAATTATTTATCGTTTGGGTTTTGTGTTCACGCTGGCTGGCTGGTTGGATGAATAGCTGACTGGCTGGCTGGCTGGTCTGGTGTTGTGTTCGTATTTTAAATGCGAACAAATTGCTCAAGCAAATTAAGTGGATTAAAACAGCAATTGCGGATCAAGTTTTTTTTTTATTTTTTGAATTTGTATTTATAACAAAATATAACATTTAAGCAGGGTCGAGGAAAAGAGAAATGTGATGTAAGATGATTTGAAAGATCTGATTCAGTGACTTGCTGCCGCAAAGAATTATGCCAGATGAGCAATCATGGGAAGAAATGAAAAAAAAATCTAATAAAAACACAAACACAAATTGTGTTTTTCTAAAGATTAATCTTGTGGTTTTATGTGAAAATTGTCGGATTAAGATTAACGTCGATTTAAGCTTTTGGAATTTATGTTATTTCATTTCGCAGATGTCAACGTGGAAGTGTTTTTATAAAAGCTCATTTAAATAAATCGTGATTGTTATATCACAGGTGCTCAAGGTCATACCTATGACCTATGATTTTCAGTTACAACGCTGGTGCTGATTCGTTTTTTCCTTTTAATGTTTTTAATTTGAAGAAACCGAAAATTTTGGACCGACTTTGTCATATTCCGAAAAAAGAATATGCCTTGGATGCAGTACCTCGTGGCATTATGGATAGAGCGTTGGACTGTCAGCTGTAGGTCTGGATTCGATTCTCACCCGCTACCACCTAAAAATAGTACGTTTTTTCCAACGTACTGCCTCTTGCGAGCAACTGACAAATCTTCCGAGAGTAAACTTATCACGAAAAAGTGCTTTTCATCCATCCGTTCCTCCATTCCTGTCAACAACACGCAGGAAGGAATGGTTGAGAGTGCAATGTCACAAGGGCCCGGTTTTCCATGAGCCTTTGTGCCACAAAATTTCATTTATTTAAACATGGCCTTGGATAATGATGATGAAAAATGTTGATGAACCAAGCAAACGAACAAGGACAATGAATTTCGAATCTGCATGTGCTGCGGAACAATTAATGGAGACAGCTATCCAGGAAGAGTAATGGGATTAAGAGGGCATACGACGGATACAATCGGGTGTCATCTGCTTAGTAATGTGCTATAAGGGTTAGTGGTCATTTGGTTGAGTTTTGTTTTGTGATACAAGAAATACTTAGGCAAGTAGTCTTGGACCTTCAAAGTTTAAGAAAGCGTCTGGTCACAATCTATCAAAGCTTAATTCAATCACGGTGACCAACATCCAGGCCACTACAAGAAAAAAAAGACTGAACCAAAGAAGCATTCTATGATATCTTTTGGAGATATGCCATCCAACAGATATGTTCCCAAAGAACGATATCGAAATTATTCTAGGAGTAGGAAATCACCAGATTCAGAAATAAGGGCATTTATTGTTTGATAGTCAGAGGACACAGACTTTTCGGCGAAACTTCCGATCTTCCGGCTTCATAGCTAGAACTCGCTTCCCACATCTTAATATACATAAAGGGACTGGTAGTCTTGTGATTCAAAAACCGTTAACCAAATTTTTGACATTGCAATAGAAACCAGACATGCTTCAAGTATCTTGAATGTCTAAACTTTCCGAAGGCGCAAATATAGACTCCCACCACTACTTGGTAGTATTTCCAGCTCATATGCGGATATCCATGACACCACAATGCCGCGCAGACGCAGTGAAAATATTTGGTGTCGGGAAGCTTAAATTGCAAAAGATTGCCGACCATATGTTTCTCCTAATCTATCAGCAAGCTCTCTACCAGCAGCAAATAAAAACATTAAGCCATAAACAAAACCACCACTGATGTACTGGCTTTCATTAAGCGACCACAACGAAACTCCTTGTTCAAAGCTTGATGAAGTGTGCCAATGTCAACTGATACAAGCAGCAAGAAAATAAGCCTACCAAGCAAGGCTGCAGATAAGAATTTGAACTAGTGAGAAGGAAGCCGGTGAAAGCTACCGTCAGAAAAGGAGGGACGAGAGTGGATGACCGACTTGTCAGAAAGACAAAGAGAGAGCACGGGAAGCGGGAGGTCGAGTCTAATGAAGATCGTGTCGACAAGGGCAATGATCGTAACTTCTACAAAGGTTGAAACGATCTACCCAAGGATAACGGAAGCCTGTCGAGATTAGTACGGGAACATTGTAGTAGTTATTTACACAGTCAGTGCTAGCACCGTGCCATATCCTTTTCTATATTGCTAAACGGTCAAAACATTCCATTCAACTAGGGCTGTGATGAAAAGCGATTAGCCATTTCTTAACCTTAAATTGTACAAGGCTGGCTGCTGATGGTGTGGATGGTCTCCCAGCAGACACCTAGTTATTCAAAGCAGCGAGAGATGAATTCGTCAGGAGCATGTACCAACTCATCTGCAAAATTAAGTCGGATCAAAGTATGCCCGATTAGTAGAACCTTGTAATAATGTGACCTAATTCAGAAAAAAAAGCTCTTAAGACTTCAACTACTTACAAAAGAATAAGTCTCCTATAAACGTCGCGAATTAAATCTTGTCGGCTACACTCTATGGTCGTCTAAAACCTATTGTCAAAAATGTGAACGGCAAGTCAACCGTTGATCAAATTTTCACAGTCCGACAGATTTTGGAAAATAAATATGAATTTTAGATCGATATACACCACAATCGATTTTGAAGTCGCATATTGCAACGTGGACTAATTAGAGACTGCCAAACTTTTGCAAGATAACGATAAAGAAATTTCACTGCTTTATCAAAGTCATCAGTAAGAAAACCACTGAGCTGTTCGATGTTGAGAAAGGTCTAAGGCAAGACCACTATCAAAAGTCCGTTCAACAACTTTCCTATACCTATTGTAGATGACATGAATATCAAAAGAATTAAGTGAAGTGTAAATGTGTGGCTGGTGCATTCGCCAGAATTGAATCGGAAGTAGAGAAAAAGAAATCTCAACATCATCGAACCGGGTAAAAAGCCACGATGATTAAATATAACATTGCCTACCTTGGATCCACTATTACCTTACAAAATGACACCAGTGCAGGGATAAAACGAAGAATTTGTCTTGCCAACCGCTGTTTCTACGGGCTCAGAAGGAATTTAAATAAACCCCAAGGCTCTCTTTCATAGAACCAAGAAGATTTTCTATAAGACCTGAATCAACTCGATCCTGTTGTATGAGGTAGAATCACTGGCCTGAAAGAATCAGATGAAAACTTGATTGGGTGATTCGGGAATAAAATTCTTTTAGAGATTTTTGGTCCTGTGTGTATCGAAAGTGTCTGGATTAGTTCTTTGGACTATACAGCGACGTTGACTTGATAAAAAAGCTTAAAATACAGCGGCTAAGATGGCTGGACACGTGGAGCGTATGGACTGCTATGGTGTTCGAAGCAGAGGAAGACCCCTCCAACCGGTGGGTCAAACAAGTAGGAAACGACCTAAACACACATGCTGAGAGGAATTAAAGGCGGCTTGGTAACGAGAAAGCTTCCCAGAAAGGCTTCAAAATTAATTAGAAGATATCTCAGTATATTAACAATAACCTATAGGTACATAGTACCCCGTCGCATAATAGTTAGTGCGTTGGACTCTCATGCCGAAGGTTTGAGTTCGATTCCCACCCGCTACCACCTTAGAACAGAAATGTTTTTCCCGAGGTACTGCCTCTTGCGAGGAACTGACAAATCCTGCAAGAGTATACTTGTCATGAATAAGTGCTTCTGCCGTTTGGACTTGGCAAAAAATCTTTCAAAAATCATTCCTGCCAACAACACGCACACAGGAATGGTTGAGAGTTGTAAGTCACTAGGCCCCGGTTCTCCACGAGCTGTTGCGCCACCGAATTTATATTACATAAAAAAAAACATAAATAAAAACTCATTTAAGTACACCCACCAAACATCAAACCCTAATTTCTTTTCTTCGAAATTATTACTTCCAACTAATTTTAGGAAATAAATATTTGGTTTTTCTTCCATTCATGTTCATTTATTGTAAGAAAAATATTCTGATTTCTAAAAAAAAAACCCTCCCCGTCAGACTGTTTTCTAAATTGAAATCAAAGAACAAGAACATCAGATAAACCCATTTTGATTCTAAAGTTAAACCACATAATTCCTCATGTATATGTCTTGACTTTTATACAAATATATAAATACGTTTACATACTCATATAAGGAATACATCTTATATTGTATCGAAAATTATAATAATAGATATCTAGAACACAAAACACAATACAATGATAAACACTTACATGAGTAAATGCATAATACAAAATCTACCCACAAATATCATGGTAGTGCGGTTGCATCGATGCAACATCATCCTTAAACCACAAGGTGATCATCATCACCAAAGAACCATTCGGTGAGCATCTAACCAACCATCAAAACCAAAAATTCTGCAAAAACCTCAATCCTACTATATTCGCATCAAGAACTATAATCTCCTACTTACTACTAGATGCACAATCACAGTGATATAGTCTGGGATAGGGAGAGTTGTCAACAATAAAATCTCATAAATTCTAATAGTTTGTTTGAAAGAAACAGAAATGATTTTCCCAAGGTACTTCTTCTTGCGAGGAAATGACAAATTCTCTAAGAGTTTATTTGTCACGAATAAGTGATTCGGCAGAAAATTGTAGGTCCCTTCCATTTCTGCCATCAACACGCACACAGGAATGGTTGAGAGTCGTAAGTCACTAGGCACTGGTTCTCCACGAGCGACTTAAGAATTGTGCGACAGAAAATCTCAAGTGTTTTCCTAGGTTATCAGTTTTACTTGTTCCAACGAAAACTGATGGTTAGTAGCTCGCTAGAATAAATTCCAAAAGCCCAAAAGCCTAAGTTTCGACCACTTTTTGCAGCAATTGGGGCCGTTTGTCAGTAATAATGTGCCGAATGTTCTCGTCCAAGGCGTCAATCGTCTCGGGCTTATCTGCGTAGACAAGCAACTTTACATAACCACACAAAAAATATTCCAGCGGTGTTAAATCCCACGATCTTGGAGGCCACGCCACAGGCCCACGACGCGAGATAATGCGCTCACCAAAAGTTTCCTTCAATAAATTGATTGTTTCGCGATGTGTCACGTGAACCGAACTATTATTTTGGTAATAAATTTGCATGATTTGCAAACGTTATTCAGGAGTAGGTAAGTCTATTCATTTTGAAATGGCAAACCAAACTGAGCATAAATCAAGTGACAGCTGTCAAAATGACCCACTCCGAAAAAAGAATTGCCAGATTGAAAACCACACGTTTAAAAAAAAAAACACGGCATGACAGAAAATTTGACAGCAAAAGTTCGTTTTTCCTTTTAGCAGATATTTGTAATGCAAAAAAAAAGAACATCAATCTACGTTGGCGGCCTCTCCCTTTCGGGTACGCCACCGCCGCCGACTGAATTATATTTTTTTTGCCTTATCATCAAAATGAAAAATTGATTTTCAAAATCACAATCATTCAAATAAGCCTGTTATAACCCCAAACACAACCCTATCCCTCTGACTATAGATAATAGACACACAGAGGCCGATAGGTACATACATACTTCCTCAAACTAACCAATGCTCTCCATCTCCAAGCAAACAGCAGCAACCATAAGTTGATTATCCTGGAACTGCGATTTACAGCAACGATTTGCATTCGCATGGATCAGTTATACCAAAAACTACAGTGACAAACAACATGTCCTATAGTAACTGCGATACACACGGTTTTGCAGGTGGTGGAGACGCAGAGTTGTGCATTGTCATGATGATGTATCTAAGCGATAATTGAACGGAAATATGGTGTACTAGTGCGATTCCGTCCGTCCTATTCTTTCGGTCTCTTGCACTTCTATGACTGCGAGTGGTGACGTGATGACGACGACGACGACGACGATTCGAGTAGACGATTCCGTCGACGATGACTGTGGGAAAAATTCACCTTTGTGTCACTCTTCTGGTAGACCTAGGTAGCTTCTGAATGCATATCAAGTTGGTTATAGATGGAAAGGGGGGGAATAACTTCAACCGCCAACCCCAACTCAACACCACACTGCATTGTGAAGCCGTGAAATGATGGAATGCAAATGCACTCAGCTTGTATTGAAGTTGGAAGTTCAACAATAAGAAAAAAAAAAAAAGTTATTCCACAACAAGATTGATGACATTGACAATAACAATAAATTATGAAGGTAGATGGGAGGAGGGGGAATGCATTTGGTAGAGATATTATTAGATTCATAGATATTCAGCGACGATGTGTGGGTTTACTGTTATTAGTCACTCATCATCATTTTATAGAAGGAAATTAGTGTAGTGACGATATTGTGACAAAATTCACAAAACAAAGGGAAATAAGAATTATTGTCGCACGATTGGCAAGATTTCCGTGTTAATTGGGTAAATGAACTCGATTTGGATTTCAAGGAGGAAATTTCGAAATTTCATAATGAAATGTATTTTCGTTAAACAAGTTGAGTAGCTTTATTCAGTTCTTTGAATTTGATATTGATGTGCAGTGCAGTATTTTTTTTTTTTTTTAATTAATTGGAATACAATTATATTTGATAACGGTGATGAATTGGCATATTGTTATAATTGGCACGACTAGTTCTGTTTCTGGATTGGGAAAGCTGTTTTCGTAATTTCTTTGAGACATTAATTTGCCTGGATATTCTAATAAGTATTAAGTTCTATGTAGATTGGTGGGTGTTGGTATATTTATTGATAGTGATGAACCCATAAATGGTTGAGTGTTGTTAGTCACTATATGGCATTATTTCTCAACGAGCAGTCTCTTATTTTCCAACTTAGGTTCTCTGGTGGTAAGACCTCATTGAGGTAGTAGCGTTCTTTACTCAATGGGTGGATACCCAATTTATTGTTTCTGGGTTTATCCGGTTCCTTTATGCGAGTTCATTAATTTGAGTTAGAAGAAGAAGACTTTAAAGAACTTCAAAACAGTCTGCTCTCTGCCCGAATGTATAGGGTGAGCTTGGTCCATTTACCCACAAAAAAAGGGGGATTTGAGTAGTAGGAATCCTAGGTATGAGTCGATCTAATTGTTGTCAAACTGATTCTTCAACGATTACCTACATATTTCATGTTTGACCTTTCACCAAACACTTAGGTGGGTATGAGTATATGATTCCGTATAATGGGGTAGATCAGGTCGACGTATTTTATCGTCAAAAGAACAGAGCTGTCAAGCCAATGAAATATTTTGGGATACAGACACGGAGATTTCCTTCAACGAAGAAAGCTATGGATTTCCCATGACATGTAAGATTCCTACCGACAACACCAGCCAGGGAAACCTTTTTCGATTTGAGCGAACCGTTATGTTGGTGAGAAAGTGTTATGAAGCAGGATCTAATATACCTAGTTCAGAAATAGGTCCAGAAAATGGCTTATTTGAATATTTATACTTTATGTAAGGTTTTTAGAAAGGTTAATTTCAACGGGATTTATACCTCAATTTCCAGT
The DNA here is from genome assembly GCA_946251815.1 of Dasysyrphus albostriatus. Classification (NCBI taxonomy): domain Eukaryota; kingdom Metazoa; phylum Arthropoda; class Insecta; order Diptera; family Syrphidae; genus Dasysyrphus; species Dasysyrphus albostriatus. The sequence continues at coordinate 26,568,828 of OX276335.1, forward strand.
TCTTTCGAATCATTATCGGAAAAGGTCTTGAGTATGTAATTTTTTTAGATCACTTTCCTATTTTGTTCTCTTGCACATAGTTTTCTGTTGCCCCAATTTGAAGTTGAAAGTATACCCTTCTTCCATTTTTCTTTATTTTTCCGTTTTGCCGGCATGAATTTTTTTGAATTTGTACAAGTAAGTCTTTTGGCAAAATTCACGAACTACCCGCTACCCCATCCAGTGAGCTGATATAAGCACACCACCGTCGCACAGTGGTCCATTTGTTGGATTTTGACAGAAAAATCTTTTCTCACACCAATTCTTAAAACAAATTAATGAAATTTGGTACACGTTATGATTTGAGAATTCTTAATTTAGTGGTAGTGCCTTTTTTTCTACTTCAAACAGGGGCTTCACAATTAAGGTTAGAAAATCGTTCAAAATTTCAAAATTTTAAATAAAGTATTGTTGAAGTCAGGTTTATGTTTATGTTAAAAATGTCCTAAAATATGTGCCAAAATTTGTGATTTCATATGAAAATGACTCCAATACTGATTTGTACAAAATTTAAAGAAGATGGTCCAAAATGTTCAGAAATGTTCCCAAGAAATTAGTACAAATTTTAGTGCTAGATTTTAAAATGTTTTGGATTGGAAATTATTTTAAGACTTAAGCCGATCGAATCTGAAAAAATTGACAAATTTTACGGCTGGAAGTAGCGACTCAAATTTTAGGTCAACTACTGAAAAACTAAAAAGAAAAATCAAAAATAGTTTAAAGTTATAATTTTATCAATGTTGACAATTTTTCTGGTTGCATTATTTAAATCTAATATCAGAAGAATTCTAATTCTAAGAATTCTGATATTTGACAGCCAGAAAAACCATTAAAATACTTAAATATAAAAATATTTAAATTGCTTCATAAATAATGTTAGTTTAACGATTTTCCCAACTGTCAACTTTCAGAATTCTTAACTTGTTATCAAAATTAAAAAAAGGCAACCAAAAAAAATGTCAACATTATTAAAATTATTACTTTGGATTATTTTTGATTTTTCGAGTTTTTGAGTAGTATTTTATTCGCTACTTCAAGTCGTAAAATTAGTCAATTTTTTTCAGATTCATTCGGATTAAGTCTAAAAATAATTTTCAATCCAAATTTTTTTCAAACTAGCACTAAAATTTGTATCTACTAGTCAATTGGGAACATTTCTATACATTTTGGATCATGTTCCTTACATTTTGAACAAATCAATATTGGAGTCATTTTCATATGAAAGTACACATTCAGGCACATATTTTAGAACATTTTTAACATAAACTTGACTGAATTCCTGACTTCGACAATACTGTTTTAAACATTTTGAAATTTGGAACCATGTTCTGATCTTAATTTTGAAGCCCCTGCTTGAAGTAGACAGAACAAGGCAGTACAAACTACTGAATTCAGGATTCCCATATCAGTACGTGTACCAAATTTCCTTAATTTGTACTAATAATTGATGAGGGAAATGATTTTTTCACCGAAATTCAACAAACGGACCATTGTGCACCGTTCAGCCAAGGAAGCCTCCATGGGCGTACCTGCTCTAGAACATTAATGTGGCGCCCAACTTGGGACTGCAAGCCCATCTGCAGCTGGAAGGAAATCATTCAAACATTTTATATTATTCCTGCTTATAGATATTCTACAAAAGCAACATATAGTTTATCCGAGTAAGAGTTTAGTTATAAGTTGAGCTTTAAGCTTATCTAGAGTATGAGGAGTCTTTCACGTAATTTTAAGATCAGGCCAAACTTGTTGTTCCTAAAGTAAACGAGGACAATGCCACCAATTATTATTGGTAGCAGATTCAAGATAGCTAAGGAATCAATCCAATCGACTAATTCTACGTTGAGGTAAGCTGCTCGGATGAAACCTTACCATGGAGCCAAGTGAGTGACTGCTGGCAAGGAAGATGGAAACATTCATTAATTTTCAGTCACTACTCTACTGGCCTATTAAAAAGCTTCCAAAAACACAAGACAGTGATTTGACAATTGAAGTATGAACCCAACTCATTTACCAGTTTTCGCTTGTCTGATGGCCTCAGGATTAGGGGAGAGCCAAATGAATAATTGATTATCGTAGGAAACTGTTGCAATTTCGGTTCGGCGATTCAATGACCTGGAAGAATGCAAGCAGTTTGCCCAGAATCGAAGGGCATTGAAAGCTGCCGAGCTTCCAGGCTTATTTTTTTCAAAGATCGGGCCCAGCGCTGCCAAAAAGTACCCGGTCGGACCATATTTCCTTTAAGTATAAGGATAGGCCTTTAGGCTTGGGGCAACTAGAAAAATCCTGCAAATCATAATTTTCTGTTTTTACATAAAAATATTTCGTACCAGGAAAAATGTTCAGATGATTATAGCTAAATAGTTCAAAAGTACGGCTGAATTTATTAAAGTATACTTGTTTTAAAAACTTCACGAAAATTCTTAACAATTTTTAGGGCTGGCCACGATGCCAAACCAAACGATACTTTTGTAAGTATCGTCTCGGTATCGTCAAAATCGAAAATTTTTAGTATCGTCTCGGTATCGTCTTGGCCTCGTTCAACTCAGACTCGTTTGGTCTCGTATAACAAAGTCTCGGTATCGGTACCGGTCTCGTCTGGTTTCAGTCTAGTTTGAGTCGCAAACCAGAATAAAATGCACGACTTGGTTACATATTCTTGATCTCGCTTGGTATTTCAAAGATCTAAGAAAAAAAATCATTATTATAAAAACAATTTTTTTAACTGATGTTTATTATGTTGACTTAACAATTTTTTAAACGCTTGTTTCACAATGTCTAAGTAACGCTACGATTACGAATTCGATACAAAAATTTTGACGCGGGGTTATTATTGAAGAGAACCAAGTCTGAAAATTTCATCCAAATTGTGGGCTTCACCATATGTTAGATGGGCGTGGCAGTGAGCAGTTTTAATTAAAATTACTGCCTAAGCCTTCTCTTTACTAAAGAAAAAAGCTCTAAAAATGTCATCTAAATCATAAGAGCCTTTTCCAAAAAAAAAACAAATTACAAAAATTGATTGTTTGCAATAAATTAATAATAATATTCAAATTTTCTGCCAAACGATATTACCGAGAGTATCGGTAAATTTCGGTCCCATCGTTTGGTATCGTCTTGGTATCGTTTCGGAGCAGGTATCGTCTCGGTATCGTTTCAGTTTCCGATACTAATAGCAAACGATACCGAGACTTTTCTGGTAACGTTTCCAGCCCTAAAAATTTTGACAAAAATTCGCAACTTTCTGTTGCACTGCGTTTCATATTCATTAAAAAAAAACTTTTTAAAACGGAATGTGGCCCGTACTTTTTGAAAATAGCCGTGGCAACGCTGATCGAGACCCCATTAAAACATTAGGTGCCTGATTTGGTTCAACAGTCCCCATCTTAAATGGAAAAGATTCGAGTGAGTGGACTTTAAATATGTTATCATATCAACCTGCTTCTAAACAACGGCACCAACAAAAACAGAATGTATAATTCTTAGTTGAAGCTAATTTAGAGTCACATTGCAATGCAAGAGCGATGTTATCGTGAAACAGCTTGAACAGCTGGGACTTACTTACCACCCTAAAGACGATGTATTCCTCTGTTTAGACAGTCGAGAGCTGGTCCAGGGTAAAGCGGCGATTCTGCTAATGTACCTACCACGTCAGCAAAAGAATTGTAGATATTAGGTGCCTGCTTTACAGCCGGACGTCCTGGCAGATGGAGTGAAGTGTCTTCAGTTCAATAAGACTGTATCCGGTCGGGACATGTATCTTTAAGCCCTCATACTCAGATTTTGGTTATAAATACGTCCACTCTCAACATTTTTTGTCGGCTCTTGCACTATAAGTGCAACTTGAAAAAGTTCACCCGCTTTCAAAACTAAACTAGGGGTCAATTTTGGGGTGTTTATAATTACGAGTAACTCTATGTTTAATCACTAAAGACGGCATCTCAAAGGAAATCACCCATTCCAAAGATTTCAATAGAACTTAAACAAGCATCTGTGAGAAAAATCTGCCCAGCTTAGTCCAAATTAGACGAGTTACTCGTAGCTCGGAGTCAACTTTTAAATAGGCTGGAAACAAACATTTTAAGATGATCTCGCACTGAATTACAGGCCCTTGAAGTTACAGACCCTGTTTGCATTGGGAGTTGAATCCGCTCGTGAGTAGCATCGTGTCTTCAGAAAAAAAACTTTGAGGCTCCTTAAAACACATTGAAACAACAAAAACTTCAATGTTTTTTTATAAAGCAACAAAAACAATTAAGACTCATAATCCGATGTTTATGTTTTCTTCATGCCCCATGATATCACTGACCCCCACTTTTTTTGCCAACAAATTGCCGTCTAAATAGTGTCATAAATACATAAATGCATTGCTATCTGACCCAACCGTTTCTTCAAGCCAAAAAGACCAGGATTTTTGTTCAGAAACAAAAAAAGTCTAGAAACACATGCATGAAAAACCCAGACATAATAAAATTTTCAAGGTTTTTCCAAGGACCTTTTTATCAGCAAACCCATATTGAAGAAAGTTCGTGCTATGGATAATCACCATAGCTTAAAAGTTTTAACTTTTATCGGAAAAAATTTAGTACCGTAATTAAACATTAATTAACATTTTAAACTAAAACACACAAATTCTCTTCTCTTTCGACGAAACTCACTTAAAATCATAAATAACTCATGTTTAAAAAAGGATTAACCATCATAAATTACACCCAACTTCATGGAAACCCTCAATACCCCATTACCATAGAAAAAAAAAAAAATAACCAAACAAGAATGTAAATTTTCGCACTCTCAAAAATTAAGATAACCCGCTTAAGTGCATCATAAAACTACAACAAGCGTGATACCAATAAAATTAATTCAAGCCAAGGAGCCCATGCTCCTCACATTGTTGTGTGGCTAGCGGTGTGAAAAAATAAGTTAGCAAAAAGTAAGTATAGTAAATCCCGTTGTGCAACAAATTCACAAGTGAATTTCTCTTCCTTTTTTGAGCCCTTCCAGTTGCCATCATCTACCGCACTTATAAACGTTCAAGAAGTTTTTGTTTTTTTTTTTTTTTTAATCAAAAAAAATTTTTTGTTGAAACAAAAATATAACTTTTTACAGCTAATAAATGCCAATCAGCGAGATATAATCACTTTGGCTTATGGAGCAACTTGGGTGTCCAAAAAAGAAAACCTACGCCATTTAATATTTAAGAACCAACATTAAACTCACTAAAAGTTATTACATAATAAATTTTTTTATTGAATTACTTTTGTTGAATAAACAAAAGATAGAGACGATAGACCATGAATGAGAGAGATTTGAGTGATGAAAGACAGCGGCTATATAAATTGTATCCATTTAGCCTAAGAACCCACCCATATTAAGACTCCCTTGCCTTATATATAGTCAAAGATTTTATTACAACTTTTAGCACGATACTGAGTACTCAATCAACTTTACATTAAGCTGATTACAGTACAGTTTAGCATAGGCATAGTTGAAAAGAATGACTAATTCTTTCGCAACGAATAAATAAAAATTAACTTAATTTAATGCCCTCCGCAAGTAGGTAGAAGTATTAAGAATTCAAACACGTAGCTTTATACACCTTTATTATAAGCCCGCCGTCCATCAGTTTTGCTTGAGTTGAATTGAGCGTAAATATCCGAAGAGGGAATAGAAGCAGCTGTCCATCTAAACTTACAAAAAAAAAGTAATAATAATAATAATGTTCTTAAACTAAGGTGGAAGAATTCCAATCGAACACGAAACAATTTAATTATAAGAGTTCTAGTGCCAAATGACAGGAGACAAAAAATAAAACAATAAAGAAGACTCTTGTCTGCTTCGAGGAGTTTATGTGATACACTATTTAAAGGCAAATACTTCTTCTAAAGATTTTCATGTGAGAATAGTTAAACACAATTGGTAGAATAATAAAACTACATAAGTTTGGATTTATTTTGTATTAAGTAAAATCTAAGAAATCTTTAATATTTTGGCTTGGTCACGAAATCAAAACACTAAATCCCTGAAATAATTGTCTTTAATATTTTTTTCAGGATCAAAATTTGTTGAGAAAATATTAATTTTTCTGTTTTAGCTTCTCTTTTCAGTTAAGAATAAGTTCAGTCATATACAAACTGAAGGCGTTCTAATCGCTCGTAAAGTAGCCTATCCGCAGTTTTTATGGCAAGCTACCAAGCCCCACTAACATAGGAACATTTAACTACACATATCGTTTTTTTTTCTAAAAGCCTAAAACAGAAAGTTATAGTGGAATGATTCTTTATGATTTGCTTAAATGGAGATCTAAAACTTGATCAAAATTGTTATTAACTTTAGCAATAAAAGGAAGACAAAAAAGTGGTTGTCACAAATCTTTCCGTCTTTCCGTTGAACTACAGCTAAGCAGGTGAATCGATGTTCTTTGAACTTTAGTCCAATCACATTGTATTTTTACCATGCAAATTGTGGAGTAGTTTTGATTTTTCCCCTTTTTTATGTTTTGCAGGGTGCTGAATACAAATCCGAGGCTTGCGACTAAAATTTTGTGACCCAACACGCAACATGGAAAAAAATGAAAAAGAGAGTTTTTCAGTAATGGCTCAAAAACTACTTATTATTCAAAAATTACATCAAAATACCATTGAAAATATACACAATGTCCAATAAAACTCGTTCTAAGGTTTTTGGACTCAACTCTAGTGGAAAATTGATGTATTTTTACGGTTTTTGAAAAACCAGTCTTAGTAACAAGGTACTTTATGTGAAAAATCTGAATTTTTGTTTGTAAAATGAACCAAAATATACATTTTGGATGGTCTTTGATGCGCTTTTCGAATCTGGCCTTAAAAATGTTTTAGCACGTCACGTTTTTTAGATATTCGAATCCAAAAATATAGGAAAAATGCCTTCTTTAATGCAAATTTGAGGTTATATTTTTTTTTTTAATGTAATTTTTTTCAAAAAAATGTTTATGGTCATTCTGAAGAATGAACATTCAACTTCAAAATTCTTTTTGAATTTTTCAAAATTCGTCTTAAACTACGTAATTCGAAAAACTCAGTCTAATTTCATTATTGTAGCATTTTCTGCAAATTTTTACATGTTGAGTAACGAAATTTTAGTGGCAAACCTCAGTTTCGGATTCATCGCCCTCGAAAACATAAAAGAGGGGACAAGTCAAAACTACCCAATAATTTGCTCGCTAACACCCTTTTTGAACACAAATTGACTACACTACTTGGTAAAAAGAACTTTTTTTGGTGTTTTAAATGAAAAAAAAGAATACCATCTTAATACCTGATTGAATTCTTTAAGGAAAAAAAAACTATTTTTTAACTATTTAAAAACGGTTTATTTAAAGAATAATTTTGTATACATCACCATTTTAAAAAAATTTTAAGGACATTTTTGATATGCAAATCGTAAGTATTTATTCATGTGCATCTTAAACTAAAATTTGAAGAAAAAAATTGCCCAACCCGTTTTTGAAATATCGAATTTTGAAAAAAAGGGAAACTGTTTTTAAAAATTCAAAAACCTTTTTTTTTTTAATTTTATATGAAATGTTGTGAGGTGGAAGGCTGTTGAAAAAGTTAGCTATTTTAAAAACCTGAACAAGGGTACAGAGATAAGCCTGTATAGGAATAACATCGGTCTACGCCACAAGCAAGACTGGAAATTTTTCTAAACCTTCCAGTCTTACACGAGCACATTAGATACACAGCAACCAAAAGCGCACTTCGACTCAAAGAACTAGGCTCTTGGAAGCAACGCACCTTTGGTCATGGGTCTATCTTGCAAAAATATGACACAGTTGCCGGACTCGATGTGACGACTGACTACTTTCCACCTCTAATAGATTTTAACAAAAACTTCTTTATTTTAATACCCGACGGGCAGTGATGGGACCCCAACTCACTAAACAGCGAACAGGGTCAAACACCGATGGGTCAAAAATGGAAGAAGGAACAGGAGCTGGGGTATTCTGTGAAGCTCTTAATATCAGAGATAATCATTTATACTTCCAGATGAATGTAGTGTCTTTCAGTCTGAGATTTACGCTATTGGAAAAGCGGCAGAAATGCTACACCAGAAAAAACTGAGCTCATCGAAGATCACATTTTTCGTGGACAGCCAAGCTGTTATCAAAACAATAGCCAGTGAGACTATAAGATCCAAGGCAGTAGCAAAATGCCGTGGCATTCTGAACAATATTAGCAACACTAACCAAGTCAAACTCTGCTGGGTTCCTGAACATAGCAATATAGAAGGGATTGATATAGCAGATGAACTGGCAAGGAAAGGGTCAGTATCAAATAGAAACAATAGTAGCCAATTTGATAAGGGACCAGACATCCCCATCGGCGTGATTGAAACGAAAATAGACCTAATAACGAAAGAGCAAATCAATAACTCCTGGACGACCAGGAACGACTGCATTATCTCTAGAAGTTTTTGGCCTAGAACTAATGAAAAGAAAAGTCAGTACATTTTATCACTGAGTAAAAAGAATATTAGAATTTTTATAGGTGTACTAACGGGTCACTGCGGCCAGCCATTGTGCCAATGGCCGCTGAAATGGGGTATTCGCACTCGATTTCTGTAGGAGCTATCAGTATGTCGAAGAAATAGAAACCATTAAACATCTGCTCTGTGATTTTCCAAACCTCCAAACAAATCGCCTCCGTTATTTTGGAAACGAATCAGTCTATCTGAACCTGTAGTTTAGCAGCATCTCTGCTTTTATTTCGTAAGGGGATCACAATGAACCAATAGGCTCCTGTGTATGCAACGGCCTCCGTGCTATGCACACCCCTAGGTAATCTAACCTAACCTATATGAATTTTTTGTTAATCCTATTAGAAATTTGTACATAAAAATTAATCAAAATGTGTTTAGCCGATATTCAAAAATTCAAAATTTAAGAAAACGTTCTATCAGTGGTACTATTTGTGATTTCTGTTTTATAAAAATTTTAGGAGCTGTTTTTAAAAGAATAAATATTTTCTAAACGGGTTTTTAACATTTGTAGGTACCGTTATTTTTCCATAAAAGTAAATTTTTTCTTAAAATACTTTAGATAGAAAGTGTTTACAAACCTTTTAATACAGAATTTAAGAAAAATCGATCATGTACTTTTTAAAATATTTGATTTTCAAAAACATATTTTTAGAAATTTTTTAAAAATCAAAAAAATAATTTTTTGAAAATTTTGGTAACAAAAAAAAAATTTGTATATTGTTTAATAGCTATTCTTTAAACCATTTTTCGAAAAATGGTTTTCTATCCATAGATACCTTTTGCCAAAAAACATTAGTTGATTTTTTTTTTTAGAAAAGTTGTGAAGAAAAATAAGTTTTTCAATATTGCGAAAAAAAATGCAGTTAACGTTAATTTTTTGTTCTAAAACAAAAATGCAAAACTTGTGAGCAGAATCACCAAAAACCGCTATGTACCAAGTTTTAAGAAAATCGATCCAGCCGTTTAGGCTGTAGCCGAACAAACAGACAGACAGAATTGCGATTCAATTTTTTTTTACCAATGCATAACTTGTCATATATATTACCTATATATCGCAAGTAGAAATTGGTAAACATATGAAACGTAAACACTTACTTAAAATAAATAATTCATAAAATTTGGAAAAAAATTAAGTAATATTTTTTTAAGCGAAAAAAAACTACAAGCAATTTTATCAAAAAGTGTCGATTTTTGTTTGTCTTAAATATCTAGAGAACAAACAATGATCTTGGCTTAGGGTTAATTTAACTCTCCACACTAGTCTATAATTGATAGGATTTGTAAAAAATTCGAAATGCAGTTTTTTTTAGACCGAAAAAAAAACTACAAGAAACTTTACCAAAAATTGTGAAACTAAATTTTTTTCTTCCCAAGATTAATATCTTTATTCTACTCTCTGTCTATGGTCTTTACTTAATTGTAAATATGTGTGCCTATTGAACACCTGAAATTTTTTGCGAAAATCTTGAATTGGCGATTTTTTAATAATAAAATAACTTCGGGCCTCTCTGACGACACCATTGGGAAGTTACCAGTGTGAGTCGAACCTACTCTCTTTTTTATATTTAATTTTGTTCGAACGCAACGTGACATACCCTATTTTCATTTGATTGTACGAAAAACAACCTATAGCAAAAAAAAAAATAAAAATTCGATTGCGTGCTGCTTAAGCCGAAACGAATAACTCTACAAAGCCCCATTTTATTAAGTTAAACCGAAAAGAAGGGAACGAAAACATAAAACCTTTCAATAAATAAGTGGTTATATTATGTACGACTATATACAACACATCATATATGTACGTACATATAGTAACATTTACCAAATACCCGACTGATCTCACCACTAAAACACGATTAATTCTTTTCAGCCACGGCTATCGTGACCCTTTAAACGCCAACAGCGCTAGCCAGCGGTGACAGTATAGTTGCAAAAACAGAAGAGGACAAACTATGGTGTCGTAAATTGGCACCGAAGAACCCAATTGGATGCACGCAATTTATTATTTTTGACTTATTTTATGTGAGTTAAATATTTTATTTTTATTTTTTTATTAATATAGGTAAGTGTATCTTCGGCCATTCACTTTGCTTTTAAAGAAAAATAAGATATTTAAAATTTAATAGTCTGGGAGGTAGAGTTTTATAAAAGGTTAATGGGTTAATATTATTATGGGGGTTTTAAACATGACGTCAGCTATACCTTGAAGTTCAATGTTTTTTTATAGCAGATAATAAAGAACTTAAAAGTAGACTTCGCTAAAAGGAACTATTAAGTCTAAAAGGAGTTTTTTGACAACGATTGGTCGCTAAACAGTTAATCACGGCGGTGATTTAAGAACAGATGCTGGGTAGGTAAACCAAGAAAAGACCAAATAACTGCTATTTACAAATAGCAAAATAAACCATTTGACTTTCAACTTCTACAACCTTGAAGTAAATAATATAAATTTCCCGAATAGCACCTTAGTGAAAGTCGATGACTGCAAGCAGGGTAAACTGTGAAACAGAAAAGTGGAAACCAGTCGTGTCTTAAAATTCAGCTTACATTCTCTGACTATAAGTTTGGAAATCATCATAATACTCGTAACATCAATAAGTCAAATGATTCATGAAATTCGCACATCCATTTCAGTCCCTTTTTGTGAAAGACATGGAAGAGATGGAAAATGAAACGAAAAAATTTATCTTTGCGGTTAGTCAAACTTATTGAAGAAATTAACAATAATTCGTGAAGTTATTGTATTTTTTTTTTGTATATATGGTTGCTGAGTCTGAGTCAGTGGTTTCTTTTTATTTTGTTAAGGGATAATAATTTGTTATCAAGTTTTTTTTTTATTTCTGAAAATTAACACTTCGATCGTAAGTCAATAAATATAGCAGGCCAATTCGTGAATTCAAAGACCATAACTACATTAAAAGCTGAATATAATTTCTGCTTTCAATTCTCGCTTCGTCGGCGATGTTCAAACAAAAATTTCAAACAAAGACAAAAATTATATTTTTCAACATTTTTTTCTTATGTTGGGTTGTGATTATATTCTTGTCTTTAAAAAAAGCTTCAACTTTAAATTAACTTGATAAAAATTTATTAAAACTGTCAAATATTATTTTTTTTAAATTTTCAGACAGAAAGTCACTTACAAAACTTGAGTTTAAAAATTTAGATTTTTGAGTTAAATGTAGCTCTTAGGCTCTTAGTACGCAGATCGAGCAAAGACAAATTTTATTTCTACATTTTTTTTATCTCAAGACAAATTCTGAAAGTGTAGAGATAAAGCAAAAGTCAAATGAGAACAGTAGCGTAGCTAGAAATTTAAAAAAATTATAAGATTGCCTTCACTTCACAAATTCGAAAATTTTATATACAAAAATCAGATTCTTTCAAGGGGTTTGCAGAGAAGGAAAAATTGGATTTTTGCGCTTGTTGGGCCACAATATAATGTGGATTGATGAAAATACCTCTAAGAATTCTGAAATGTTTAGTTTCATTATATCTTTAGAGAAGGCTATTTTAGGGTAAATTGGTTGAAATTTGGACCAAAACAAACTTTTTTCGTAAAAATATAGTTTGTCCTCCATCTCTCAAGCTATCAACAGTCGAATAAAAGAAATAGATGGCTACGATGTCGATGGATTAAAAAAAACTTATGAAAATTACCAAGTTTTTAATTTTTTTACTTCTGCATAAAAGTGGTTTCAGAGCAATTGGTTAACATTTGGATTAAAATGAACTTTTTCTATCAAAACATAGTTTGTCCCCTATCTTTCAAGCCATTAACTATCAAATTTCATTAAAGAATGGCTACGATGTCGTTGGTTTAAAAAACCTCTAAAAATTCAGAATTTTTTTTTAAATTTTTTTACTTCTCTCTTGAAGGATGGATGCGATGTCGATGGTTAAAAAAACCCTGTCAAAATCAAAAATGTTCAGTGTTTTTTACTGCTCCAGAAATTCACTTGATTTTTGCCAGATCAGTTTGCTGATTCTAAATCGGTTTAGCTCTATTTAAAAAATAAATTTAAATTTTGAGCAGAAGAAAACATTTTCCAAAACTGTATGTGGCCCTTTTGTACCCATTCCCGTTATCTACGCCACTGACTGATTTAAAACAGCTGTTCTAAAGGGGGTTTCAACAGGGACGCTACAAAAGTTAAGCGACAGGGACAGCAAACGACGCCATATTTCTTGCCGCTCTTTTGACATTTCTCTTCAGTAAGTTTGAAAGATATACGAGCCAAATACGAGTGGAAATTATAAAAATTTACTACTGATATTCGGAGTCAGTGGCCTCAACGTTAAGAGCGCTACGTCCAATTTATGGTCGTCATAATCGTTCTAGCAGATCAACAATTGAACGTCTAGTGGAAAAATTTGAATCCACAGGCACAGTACAAAATGTTCCCGTGCCAGTGAGGCCGCTTGACCACCAGAAGCGTCGTATGTTCGTGAATTGGACTGAGCAACAACTTGAAAATGATTCGGATTTTCATCGAAAAATCATCTTCAGCGATGAGGCTCATTTCTGGCTGAATGGCTTCGTCAATAAACAAAATATGCGGTATTGGTCACGCAGCAATCCACACGTACTCCATGAGTCATCATTGCATTCCGAAAAAATTACGGTTTGGTGTCGTTTATGGGCCGGCGGCGTCATTGAGCCGTACTTCTTCCGTGATGATCAAGACCGGCACGTTACTGTGAATGGGGATCGCTACCGTTCAATGATAACCGAATATTTTTGGCCGCAATTGGATGATATGGACTTGGAGGACATGTGGTTCCAACAGGACGGCGCCACAAGCCACACAGCGAATGTCACAATCAATTTATTGGAAACCAAGTTTGGAGAACGTGTTATCTCACGAAATGGTCAAGTCGCTTGGCCGCCTCGGTCGTGCGATTTGACGCCTTTAGATTATTCCCTGTGGGGCTACGTCAAGTCTATGGTCTATGCCAACAAGCCAGGGGAGATTGATGAACTTCGTACGAATATCGAACGTGAAATTTCAGCAGTATCGGCCGATTTATGCTTGAAAACCGTCGAAAATTGGGTTCAGCGTCTGGACTTCTGCAAGCGTGCCCGTGGTGGCCCTTTTGCATGGCCAACACGGGCACGATTGCAGAAGTCCAGACGTACGAAATCGAGTTCCATACATAATGGCATCGAACGTACTTTCACAGGAATAAAGAATTTCATTGATATCCAAAATAGTTTCTGTTTTATTTAAAAAAAAAACTTCTGTAGCGCTCTTATTGAAAAACCCGACATTAGATTTTTTTAAGTGGGCATGTCGGTGGGTGGAAATTTCTTGTACTGATCTGTTATAGCATTTTTTATTATATCTGAAAGCTTCATCAAAATCTATTGAGTGGTTGAGATTTTATTTAATTATGACCGTCTCCCCATACAAACGGAACCAGTGCATTGGGTCATATAGTTTAAATTGACAGAAAAACCAAAAATCTTTTAGAAATTTAGTAAATATTAATTTTTTTTAACATATTAAAATTTTTGGTTGAGTCAGTTTTTATATCAAGTATTGTTAATCTGTGGAACGTTCCTCTTTTACAAATACTTTGATTATTTTCATTCGTTTATGAGATTGCAATCGAAATTTCGGCACTCCAGTTTGTAACTGCAGTTGCCTAGGAACATACGTTCCACACTATTTCGATTTCTCTAGATATATTAAAATTATCTCTTCAAGGCTTAATGGAATTTTTATGGCACGAAGAACGTATTATTCTTGTAGATCATCTAAAAGCTCAACCGGGTATAATTTATGAATTATACGTCGATTACTCCAACATAAATTTCGATTTTAATTTTTTATCATCCGCTTCAAAAATTTAATTTAACTTGCATAAGAAAGCAAACTGGAAGACATTGCGTTATAAGACCATTTGCGCATTCTTAACAAGTTAAGAAATTAATCGCATATTGGTAAGGAGGTATTAACCATGAAAAAGTAACTTACTAGTAACTAAACTTCTCCCTTGCATCACTCTTCATCCGTTTTCGTATTTTCCGTTGAATACTTTACATGACGTAACGCTAGGTTACGTTATGTACCGTTACTTTACGTTACATTACATTACATTACGTTACGTTACGTTACAATGAATCCATTATTTTAAAGCAACCCAAAATACTATAAACTTAAAATTCAGCTACTATAGGCATAGATATTTATTACAATCACTGTCATAACTGCCTGAACAGAATGGGAAACGGAGCTGGAATAGATGTCAAAAACGCTGCAGTTGCAGCAGCAAGATTTGAACACATTTTAATTTTCATTAAATTTTTTTTTTGGCATCTATTGCAGCTCCGTCCCCCATTCTGTTCAGGCAGTTAGATTTACTTCTGCAATTGCCAATTCGAGTTTTCAAAGTTTAGAAGGTGCTCGTGACGTGAGCACATTCACGTGATTTTGTATTGCTTGCTCAAATCTCACATTCAGAAAAATACGATCTTCAATTGTAATATGAGGAGTTGATTAATGATGCTTCCTTAAATAAAAAGCATTTTTCTTCTTTGAAGCCTTCCAATTTAAACAATAATGAAAAAAAAGTGCGTAAGATTGCGCCGCCCCTCGTAGTCTACCTGGGCCTAGGGTAAATACGTCCTTGGCATCTCCTGGTACATTTTTTCAGCTGTGTGCTATATTTTTTATTTATATTTATAATTTGTTGTTTCGATCCCTAAAATGCGAATTTTGATTTAGTAGAATGAGGCAAATCGTTGCAAATAACAAGAAAATTAAAAATTCTAAAGGAATAGTTGATCAGTTTTTAAAAAAATTGAGAATAAGAACCCAAATTTTAAGGTCTATCACCTATCAATTTGATAATTGATAATCGTAGTTTTTTTGAGCTCTTAAGAGTTGTCAGTTCTAAAATAACATGTGATTTAAAAAGTTACCGACAGAGGTTTTAAACTTAAAATAAGTTATAACTTTAACCATCTTCACGTTCATCCCTATAACAGACACTTTGGTAGGTAATTAAATTAGCCTGCATACACCACTTCCTTAACCTTATACCTAACGTTTTGTTTGACATCTTTTCAATCCAATTTTAAAACCATAATAGGTATGCATATCAGAATGGACAACAAAAAAAAAACACAAAAAAAGCCTCCTTTACGTTTCTATACGTATAGAGAACCATTAATGCAGTCCAAAAGGATGACAATGTGAAACTTAACACTTATTCCATTAAAATATTTAGCTTGAAGTTTCGTTTACTAAATGCCATCACCTGTACGGCTAGATTAAACCTTGTTTAGGTTTGTTCGTTCGTTCAGTTAAGAAGAGCAGTGAATGAAAAAAAAAAATGCTACGAAACGGAGTCGTTTTTAGACTCAACGACTTGACATGGAATTGATTTCCATCAGATATGCACTCCATTGCATTTTCTCTTTCAATTCACAATACAAAACCGATGGGTTTATACCTTCGAAGCGAGACTTTTCCATGTCACACAACAGCAGCAACAATTTTGAACTTACTAACAGAAAAAAAGGAAAATGTCTTTTACGACGACGTTTATGCGCATAGTGGGGCAACTTTGTTAAATAGCAAACACAAAATATGTATTTATTCAAAAATTTATAAAAAAAAAATACCTACATATATCGAAAATAAGAACAAAACTTATAAAATGGGCGTATTTGTGGGCGTTTTTTTTTAGGGAAAATTTGTTTAACTCCAGAAATTTTACCTTTAAAGAGAATGTGCTTAAAATTGTGGCCTGTTTTGTGGAAAAAACATCCCACCTTTAAAAATGACAAGTTGTTGTCAAGTTTACTCAAGACCCTGGTAAGGGCAATATAGACAAAGAAATCTTGTCAAAACTAGTGAAGACCACACTATAAAAAAACTTATGTTTTTATTCATTTAATATCTCCTTATCCCAGTTAAGACAACAATTTTTTTGTCTCCCGAGGCAAAAGGTTACTTAACAAGTGAGGCCCGAGACAAAATCGAGAGTTACCCTTGCTAGCCCCTTGTTAGGATAAATGTAAACCTTGCTAGTACCATATTAAACACTAGATTATTTTTCCGGGTGGAGTTTCCTAACATTATAAGATTGTATATTATTTAAAAAGGTTAAGTTAATATTTACGTCATATGCTAAAAATAATTTGAGAAGAAGGTTTGTTGTATTAAAAACCACTTGAACTTTATTAGAAGGATTTTTTTTTGTTTCTTGATCAATTTTTTTAAATTTTATTTCCATTTCTATTCAATTCTTCCCCACTGTTTTGACGACGGCGACGTGAAGTCTTAACGCTAATTGAACGTGAAAAATGCAAATCCGTTGTTGCAGCAGCGCATCGTCATCGTCGTCGTCGTTATGTTAATTCCAAAAATGTTTTGTCCTATAGAGGTACTTCCTGGTGTTAGTGTGTTATAGGATATACGACCTGCCTCTCACCACACCATAAACTCTATAGCGTCAAACGTCACTTAGGCTTTTGCAAATGTGATTGACAGGCGGAAGAGCAGACGAACGTGTGACTATACATACCTACATAAATATAAATATGTATGGATGCAGTATGCAGCAGTGATTATATGACATTGCTGATGGTGTTCTACAAAACCATCAGCTTATAGCAGGTGAATGTAGCAAGTATGTGTATATTTCTTCTTTTATCTCTAATCCTCCACTTGGACATAATAATGGAATTTGAAAAATGCTTCTGATGTTATTGGGGATGACGCGATTTAAGTGAAAAATTAATGTTTGAAAAAAGTTCCACAAAGACACATTCTTTCCGCTTTAAAGTTGTCTTTTGTTCGACAGAAAAAAAAATATCAGATGACATCTTCTCCGATTGTGAAAATTAATAGATGATACTTTCCCTTCAATTGTGTCACAAACAAAAAGTGTCAACTTTTAGAAAAAAAAATACCTACAGATGCTTGCGACAAGATTAATGTTTATTTAAAACATTAACTGTCGAATGACAATGTTATGTCAGCAGGTTTGATGTATCTAATTTTTTTTTTGAATAAAGGTAAAATACTGTTCATAAATAAAAGCAAAGTATTTATCAACAGTCAACATAAACCATATCTGTGGATGAATGAATCACAAAAGGGGGTGACTGGTAATCAAGAAAACTCATTACACACTGCTGACTACTAATTAAAAGTAAATAAAGGAAAGAACATTAAAAAAAAACACAGCCAAAGAGGGATAGAATAGGTCGTGAAGTCATCAACATGTTATGGACAGATGAACATAATTTTACTGTCATTTTTTCCTGCATTGTTTCGCTGCAAACGACCTACTGATTCCATTGTTACAGTGGGTTGTCACTGTCAGCATCAGGGCCCAGAAATTGAATTTCATTCGGAGCTGTATGGACACCATAGAAGTTCTTGAGAGGATAGAAATATCTCAATTTTCATATCTGAATCATAAGAACTCAAATTCGTCAATTGCAAGACGCCCAGTTCTGGAAGAAGTCCTAGTCCTAGGGTAAACCAAACCCTCTCAGCATTTAATTTCAATCCTGACACTGCTTTGGCAGCGCAACAGCTCGTGGAGAACCAGGGCCTAGTGACTTACAACTCTCAACCATTCCTGTGTGCGTGTTTTTGGCAGGAATGGAGGGAACCTACTATTTTTTGCCGAGTCCGAACGGCTAGATGAGAAGCACTTATTCAAGACAAGAATACTCTTGGAAGATTTGTCAGTTCCTCGCAAGGGGAAGTACCTCAGGAAAAACATATTTGTTTTAAGGTGGCAGCGGCTGGGAATCGAACCCAGACTTTCGACATGACAGTCCAACACACTAACCATCTTTTCAAGCCTTTTCCCTTTTCCTACAAAGAGCTAAATTAATATTTCGTCTCAGATTACAAGAACTTGATTTTATCGTTCATCGATACTACTTCAGGACAATTTTTATGTTACTTGCATATCAAAAAACTTTTCAAAATTAATCCGCTTTCGTGGAGATATTTAAAACTAAGTTTCCTTGTTCTTGCAATCGGGAGACGATGGATGTGCAGGTTAATTTTATTTCTTTTTTGTTTGCTATAAGGTGATTCGCCTAAAGTCTGCCAAAAAAATTCAGAGCATGCGTAGGTTGGAAGTTGATAAGAAATAAATTTTATTGGAAGAGGGTAATATTTTCCTCCGTTTGGGCAGCAGGGGCAATTTAAAAAAAATGCATTAAATAGAAAAAAAATAATTGAAACACAACGGCAACACTTACAGTATTGTTTTCCAGCTTTTTGGAAAGCCAAAAATCCATTCTTATGGGTGATTTTTAAATTGAGTATTTTTTAATAACAGTTTTGGCAAAAAGTTGTTTCAACTCAACATTTTGAAAAAAAAATTCAATTTTTAAATTTTTCATTTAAAAACTATTTTTGCTGAACCTAACGGGAGTTTTTTTTTTGACATGTTGTTTTCAAAAAGAACTAAACTTTTTTAAAAAGATAAGGGTTTGCTTATATGTTTTAAAAATAATTTCGGGCAAGTGGCCGCCGCTGCTGACACGAAAAAATTCTAACCGAGAGGCAAAATTCTCTTCCATGGCGCCAATCGTCTCGGGATTATCTGTGTAGACAAGTTACTTCACATAAAACCAAAAAACATAGTCTGGCGGTGTTAAATTGACTGTAACATTATGGCCGGCTTCATTTTTGAAGAAATATGGACCAATTATTCCCTTTGTGTCGACCGAATATTGGACGCAGCTCGCGATACGTCGCGCAAACAGAACCATTAATTTGGTACGATTTTGCACGATTGGCAAACGTTGTTCCAGCAAAAGTCTATTCATTATGAAATGGCAAACCAAAGTGAGCATAAATCAAGTGACAGCTGTCAAAAAGGCCAACTCCGAAAAAAGTATTGCCAGATTGAAAACTACACGTCAAAAAAAACACACTTTTTTATTAAAAGAACTTAATTTGAAAATAGATCGTTAGAATGGAAAAAGCTACAAAACAATACTGTAAGCAGCGTTGCCGTTTGGCCCCTTTAGGGGCCATTTGGCCACCTGTTTTTCATTCGGGACCCGTGGCCACCACTTCTTTAAAAATCAACCGATTAGCCACTTTTTAGGAATTCAATTTAATGTTCATTTATTTTTTATAAAAACAAAGTTGAATCTCACCAAGTTTCGTAATAAATTATGCAAACTGACAGAAGAAAAGTATAATAATAAAATTTATTTTCGAAATTATCTAAGAGTTTAAAACAATTATCTTCATTAATGTTGCAATTTTATAAAATAAATGTCAATTTGTAACTGGAATAAATTTAGTTTCAGTTCTGAATAAATGTTCATCAAATGCTTGGTTATTGATGTACGAGTATATTGTTTCTTTTTATCCTCACTTATGTGAAATTTTCTTAAACGGGCCCCTTTTTAACATCCCGGCACCTCTTTTGATTTTTTCCAGCGGCAACGCTGGCTGCAGGTATTGTCGTTGTATTTAAATTATTTTTTTTTTCTATAAATGTAAATTCTCTAAGATCTTTTCTTGTCTACTTCCAACCTACATGGTCTTTATTTTTTGGCAGATTATACGCGAATCACCTAAGACGCAAAGAAATTAGGAAATTAAATTAACTAAAAGAGCGGCTATAGGGGATGAAGATTGATTTAGAATCGATTTAGGTCCATCCAAGCTGATCATTTTCTTAAGCGACCAGCCCTAATGTTCACACATACTTTCCGTTTATGGGGAATCCTTATACGTCATGTGCGTGAAGTTAGCACCGCCATTTTTGATTTTGGAATAAAAAAGTAGTGCTGTAATGTGCTCAACTTTTTCTGAATTGCACCTTAAATGTTTAACAAAAAAATCGCTAATTTGTAAATTTAAGGAAGGAAATTTTTTTAATTTTGCAATTTTTAAAGGTTGTGCTGTTTTGTGCTCCATATTCTGGAGAGATAGAGAAATTCGCATACTTGGAACTAATTGCTTACTTCGTGTTTCGCAAAATTATTCCTTGGCCATAAAAATTGCAAATGTTAATTATTTTTTTTTCAACTTTTCGGCGCATGGTAGCACAAACTGACTACAAAACTTTAATCTTTAAGAAATTGCAAACCTAAAAAAAAAATTCATTCGTAAAATATACAAATTTGCGAACTTTTTTAAACGAACTGTTAACATTTGTATGAGAAATCTTTTCCAACAAATCGTAAGCTTTGCTACGTAAATAATAATGATAAACGTGGTAAGCTCTTAAGCTTTCTGAACGAAAAAGAATAAAAAAAAAATAAAAATATAACATCAAAACGAGAAACATTTTAATCCAATTGGCTGGAAAACAAAATTTGACGCAAGTATCATTTTATTGGACGTTCAACAAACAGCAGATTAGTTTATAATGTTTATGCAAGCCGTTTCAAAAGGATGTTCATGAAACGTGCATCGTACACTAAAAAAAAAAACTTCTACGTCGAAAAGTTTACATCGTTGCATGAATACCTCTAATATGTCCTATCTTAAAGGAAATTTTTGCTTAGTTGACTTTTGATATTAAATACCAATAACAATTGGGTTTCAAAATAATACCAGTGTTTTTATTTCTTAAATATGCAGTAAACAAGCAGCCTTAAAAAAACCTGAAATAATCGAAATATTTGCATATTTTTGGTTTGTTGGTAGCAGTAGTTCCATAAGGCGGGAAAATCTATTAGGTGAGGTGTAATCAGCAAGGGAATACAGTATTGCTATGTGGTGAAAATTTAACATTATTTAGTAGAAATCTGAGAAATTCTAATTTCTTCTTACACCAAATAACTAAAAGCTAACGTATTGTGTATATTGTGATTTTTACGAAAACAAAATGTTTCTTTTCGGACTTATTTATTTTTGCAAAGGAAAAACGAAATAGTTTCGTAAATTTTTGTTAGTAAAAACCTGTTGAGTGACGCCCACAAATATATTGTTAGATGCAGTATTTTTGTTTAAACATTCGACTAGCATTTCTGTTTCTACCAACACCTTTTTGCAATTCAAAAAATAACTGCATACTTAGCTAAAGAATTTTTATGCCTAAGGGACATAATTAAATACTTATATAACATGACCCATTGTAATTTTGTTAATTTAAAACAAAATTCGCTAAACGGCCCTTTTTTATTTTCTGCCCCATCAGGCCCCTTTTTCATCTAGCTACGTTACTGACTAAAGCCCTTTTTCTTGGCGAATTTTGTTTTAATTTTTTATTTTTCTGATTTTATAGTGACATTTTCTTATTTTTTGTGTTCGCTGTGGAGACATAAAATCAAATAAAAAACTTAAATACTCCACTGAATTTAATAAATTTTCAAAAAAATATTAAATATAGCATGACATATTTTTAAAATAAATTTCCACCCACTGACACGCCCACTTAAGCCTGCAAAATATTCTGGTTGTATGGGGGTATGAAGAGAACAATTCGAGCAGAAATATAAATACATAGGAGCACTAATGGATCTTTCCTTTTTTTCATTTAAGCTTTTCATTGCATAATAAATTTTGTTTTGCAAAATAATCCAATTCGAAGGTAATTTTATTCTATAGTCTAGCAAGCCATATCAAGATTCATTTAAAGTTCTTAGAACCTATGTATTTTGATTAAGTGTGCAAATAACAATTTATAAATAATATTTTTTATACTTGTTTGAATAAGTAATGACAATGAGACAGTAACTAATCCCTTACAGTGAATTCTAGGGTTTTGTTTTGCCAATTATAAATACTTATACTTATTCTACAGGAAATATATAAAATAAAGCAGACATAATGGCGACGCCAGCTACCGCACCGGACAGGTTTTGCCATAACATGCAATGTGTGCCATATTAGGTATGGGACTTGTGTTTGAGGTTTTTTTTAATATAAATTTGTTTTCATATATAGGTAAGTTGAAATAAGTTTGAAATTGTGTGTACCTATGAAAATTGCATGTAAGAACAAGTAGGTACCTATAACTAAAATAGGTCTTGACAAATCATATATTCGCACTTCCGTGCGATAACTTTTGAATATTTTATAAGTAAGCAGACAGGAAAGACTATATTTCATCCTTTTTACAATTTAAATACCACCACTACCATGGTAGTACCTCGTCGCATGATGGTTAGTGCGTTGGACTGTCATGCCGAAGGTCTGGTTTCGATTACCAGCCGCTGCCCCCTAAAAACAGAAAAGTTTTTCCAGAGGTACTGCCTTTTGCGAGAAACTGACAAATTCTCCAAGAGTATATTTGTCATGAATAAGTGCTTCTCATCTAGCCGTTTGGAATTGGCAAAAAATTGTATAGGTCCCCTTCATTCCTGCCAATAACACACACACAGGAATGTTGAGAGTTGTAAGTCACTAGGCCTTGGTTCTCCACAAGCTGTTGCGCCACCAAATTTAATTTTATGTTTATGTACTACCATGAGCTTTATATATGTCAGCCAGAACTTCTAAATCTAGGCGTATAGGTACACCTTGGAGGTAACGGGTGATTTTTTAGCTGGTTTGGTTTTGGCAACACTGGTTTTGACAGCTGACGTGTGTTTAGGACCTTGTGTCACTGTCAAAC
Organism: Dasysyrphus albostriatus; assembly: GCA_946251815.1. Classification (NCBI taxonomy): domain Eukaryota; kingdom Metazoa; phylum Arthropoda; class Insecta; order Diptera; family Syrphidae; genus Dasysyrphus; species Dasysyrphus albostriatus. The sequence continues at coordinate 26,591,952 of OX276335.1, forward strand.
AGCTTCAGTTTGGTTTGCAATTTAACCATGGATCGTCTTACAAATGAACAATGCTTGCAAATTATTGAATTTTACTATCAAAATTCGTGCTCGGTTCGAAATGTTCATCGCGCGCTGCTTCCATTTTATGGTCGGCATTCTCGACCTTCTGAGCAGTCTATTCGGAGGATTGTGACCAAATTTCGCACCAAATTTACTTTGTTGGACATTAAACCACCAACACGTTTACGTACTGTGCGTAGTTAAGAAAATATTGCGGCCGTATCAGCTAGTGTGACAGAAGACCGCGAAATGTCGATTCGGCGCCGTTCCCAGCAGTTAGGCCTTTGTTACAGCACTACGTGGAAAATTTTGCGGAAGGATTTGGGCGTAAAGCCTTTTAAGATACAGCTGGTGCAAGAACTAAAGCCAGCCGACCTACCACAACGCCGAATTTTTGGTGAATGGGCTCTTGGAAAGCTGGCCGAGGATCCGCTTTTTTATCGAAAAATTGTGTTCAGCGATGAGGCTCATTTTTGGTTGAATGGGTACGTAAATAAACATAATTGCCGCATTTGGAGTGAAGATCAGCCAGAAGCATTGCTACAGCTACCAATGCATCCCGAAAAAGCCACTGTTTGGTGCGGTTTATGGGCCGGCTGCATTATTGGGCCATATTTCTTCAAAGATGATGCGAATCGCAGCGTTACTGTCAATGGTGAACGCTACCGAGCGATGATAACAAACTTTTTTTTGCCCGAAATGGAAGTTCTTGACTTGCATGATATGTGGTTTCAACAAGACGGTGCCACATGCCACACAGCACGCGAAACAATGGCGCAATTGCGAGGCGAGTTTGGTGAACAGTTAGTTTCACGTTTCGGGCCGGTCAATTGGCCGCCTAGATCGTGCGATTTGACACCATTAGATTATTTTTTGTGGGGGTATGTCAAGGCTAATGTCTATAGGGACAAGCCCGCTTCGATTGACGCACTGGAAGCCAACATCCATGCATTCATTCGTGAGATACCGGCCGATATGTGTGAAAGAGTATGCCAAAATTGGACTCAGCGGATGGGCTACCTGAGACGCAGCCGCGGTCAACATTTGCATGAAATTATCTTTAAACATTAAATTGCAAGGTTCAAACTATCGATTCAAATAAATATTTCATTCATTTTTTCGAATTTTTTGTGTTTTTTTTTTTTTAAAGTTCTAAACCTCTTAAAAAATCACCCGTTACAATTTTATGAAAAAAGTATCCACAAACCTCGATGAATGATTTAACTGGACAATTAAAGGTCGGCGTTTCCATAATTCCTAAAGCAGTTTTAACATTTTCAGGCAATAATAAGCTTATGGTAGGTGGTGGCACGGGCGTAACACTCGCTCGGTCCCCAATTAGAGCTGACTTGCACCGTTTTGATACCTGTGGGCGAAAGTGAATTAAAGTGAGGATTTGTGGATCGCCTTCAATGTGTTGAAGTTGACAGTAAAGGGACCCGCGAAGGCAGAAGGTTTGTTCGTACGACTTGTCAAACCTGATTCCATTGGGGGTTTTCCAGATAAATGATTGCATGGGAGATTTCTTAATGGCCTTGCGTCTGCCCATTCGGCATCACGGGAGGTTTCCAGTGAAGATCAGCATCCACCATGGGACCAGCGTTCTTTGGTTTGAATAACAATGGATTTGGGGTATCGTTTTAGTATATTGTGGGCTAGCACCAACGTCAAGAGGCAAGACAAAAAAAACTCACTCGATTGGATCACATCTCGCCCAAGGCCGACTACGATATGCCAAGCTCGGGAGATAGCAGAATGGCACCAGAGCGCGAAAGATAAGAAGGGAAATCAAGTTTTTGATTTTCATTCAGAAAGTTCGTAGAGGTCGTCAAAAAATATCCCTAGAAACGATTTTGCTCTCATTTTAGCCAGAGCAGGACATTTACAAAGAAAGTGAGACTGTTTCTTTTTCGTGCTGATCGGTGCAACTACGGCAGTGAGTATTGTAAGGAATAACCAGTCTCGCCGCATGTTCCCTTACTGGCCAGTGTCCAGTACAGGTTGCAACGGCTCTAGCTATGTCACGCATTGGTCTGCATAACAGATCAATTGTTCGGGATTTATTATAGGCGGGCCAGATCATTCCGGATATTTTGCATTTGGTTAGGCTATTCCAACTAAGGAAGATTGACAGATCACAACTCCCAGGGGAATGTTGACTCATTCCGCAAGTGAGCTGTGCTGTCTTGCCTGGCCAGTTCATCTGCCAGTTCATTTCTCTTAATGCCCCTATGGCCAGCAACCCAAATAAGGGTGACCTTGAGGTCTATATTAAGGGTTGCGAGCTCCTTCCGGCATTGCTGGACAAATTTAGGGGATGAAGTTTCCGAATCCATGGCTTTGACAGCTGCCCGACTGCCTATAAGGATAGCTGTATTACGATTTTAGTTTGGATCTTGTTTTAGTATCCTGCATGCCTCCCTAATTGCAAATAATTCTTCTTGAGACATGCTAGCAAAATCGGGTAAACGACCTTGAAATGTTAAGAGACTCAGAAAAGATTCCTGAACCAACACCGGACTCCATCTTTGAGCCATCATAATAAGCTTATAAGCAATGAAAGGATGTCTCAAAAAGAATTTTAAGATTTCTTTTAGCTTGAGCTGAGGACATGGAAGAAGTTGCAGGAAAAAGTAAAGAATTTAGACAAACTCCAAACTCTCTGTTATATCTCAGGCTGTGTTTAATGTCAAAGAATTTAATGTGATTTCAATTCTATTTCAATTTGCAGGCCTATGATTTCAGTTAAATCTAATAAAATATTTGTATTTAGTTCCAAGTAAGACTACTATTCCATTCTCAAGTAAAAATATTTTCGAAAACCTTAAATACATTTTTATCTTATTTTAAAAATCTAAAATAACTTTTTACTAATTCCGTGAGTTATTATTTCATTTGATTTTATTCTCCAATTAGACCCAATTATTTTTGGAGTGCCTTTTATAAGCGTAGTGATGTGTGTATGATGACATTTAGAATCCTTTAAACTAGCTACCTACTGACTCATTTGACGAAGGAAAGAACCATGATATTCTTCCAATTACGTGTAATTATAATAATTATTATAGACTTGAATTTTATTCAAAATTAAAAAAAAAAAAATAATGTCAACAAGTCATCAAAAAGATTAATATTGAATGAAGAGTCCTTGAGAATAAATTTTTAATTTGAAGAATATTTCATATAAGTATATAAAACCCTCAACTTTTGTTAAGTAACCTTCAACTATACCAACTAATACACTCTGCTCCCTATATACGAGTATAGCAATTATGAGCAATTTTATCTTCATCATTTTAGCAATCATGTCCTCATTTAATTTTCTCATCCTCTTTTCTTATTTTATTTTTTTTTCTTATATACAAGTATTATCATCTTGAGAATCCATTTGAGATAGATTTGAAATGATGCGACGACGACCACTTAACCGGATGACATTCTAAGGTTTTGCATTTCATTTATTAAAAGATATCATACTCAATGTCAAATTATGTTTTTGAAAGAAAATTATTATGGATTTTTTTTTTTTTATTATTTTTATTAATTTGATAAATTAATAACCTTCTTTTGAAAGAATAATTTTATATTAAAAAAAAAAATGTCAAGTATACTTTTGGTTGAAGTCCAGGGGCGTACTGTCATTAGTTATGGGTGGTCTCCTCCGATATGCGGTTGGTTAGGAAGGATTTCTTTTAAGTAGGTAGGTACTCTAGAAACTACTTCGTTAGGAAAATTTCTATCTCTAGTATAAGATGAATATGGATGTGTTTGTATAAGGCTGCTGATTTTGCTTTCACATTGATGACATACTTATTTTAAATAAATGTTCCCTTAGTTCAAGTTTCCGTATAAAGTTGAGATATACATAGGTACTAGAAGCATCGATCAATTCAAGTCATTTTAGGAACCCTTAAGATGAAAGACTTTTGCTAAGAATAATAAATGTACTAGTATAACAGTTAAAGAAAGTCTAAGTGAACTCTAAAAAGAATAATCGGGTAGCGATATATAGTTTAAGGCAAACATACGAATAAATTCAAAACTTGAATGGCATTTAGCACGAAAGCTGTAACGTGTCTGCATATGTACATTATGTAGGTTGTGTCAAAAAAAAAGCCATACGTTATTTTTTCATGATTGTCCTAAAGTATTTAACCCCGAGCTTTTTATATTGACATTAAGGCTAGATTTACACCTGCGATTTCTTGTCGTTGCGACTAAAAATATTGATCACAAAGCAGTATGATTTCTTGGTATCATGGGAGGTCATTTTCCCTTAAACTCATACGTTTTATTTTGTGTGACTGAATAATCGCGCGACAGAAAATCGTAAGTGCGTTCCTAGCCTTACCTAAAGGTCAAGCATAGCAAATTTCTGTTTTCCATACAAAATGTGGATAGTTACTAAGGCTAGGACCGCACTTGTGATTTTCAGTATGTGCGATAGAAAAATCGGTATCACACAGAAATTATGAAAATTCTCTTACTTGCGACTATGTATCGCACGATTCGCGAATCGCAAAAAATAAAACATAAAGCTTTTAATGAGAATGCACACTAGGGTGGACAGTCTTGGATAGGTCTCATTCGACTCAAAACATTGAACAACAAATTTCCATAATATTTTCAGATTTTTATTTCACCGCCCTGGTCACCCTATTTTCAATTTAAGGTACAAATTATGCGTAGAGGATTATTCTTATAACACGCAAAAAAAATAGAATGTAAAGATTAGATTCATACAACACAAATATTATAATGCAGGGAGGATCTTTTTCCCCCCGTTCAGGCGAAAGGGGTTATTTTCTAGAAATTTGGCCAATAAGAGAAAAAACTTATTTAAAAAATACGGGAACACTTACAATGCCACGCTATAACTTTTTTTTAAGCCACATTTCCATTCTACAATATGGTTCCTAAATAAATTTTTTATTATTAATAGTTTTTGAAAAAATTATTTTCAAACTTAAATATTTAAAAAAAAATATTAATAAAAGAAACTTTATTTAGAAAGTATATTATAGAATAGAATCGTGGCTTTAAAAAAGGTAAAGCGTAACATTGTAAGTTTTCAAGTTTTTTTTTTTAATATTTTTTTCTGTTTTGAGCCAAATTTTAAGAAAATTGCCTCTTCCGCCTGAACGGGGGGAAATAGAACCTCCTTCAATATTTTTTTATTTTTTTGTCATCTGAATCTAATCTTTACCCTCAGAGTGTTTTTTTGCATTGTATAAGAATTATTCTAACTCCATAATTAGTACCTTAAAGTAAAAAAAAGGGTGACCAGGTGGTTGAAATAAAAATCTGAAGAAATTAGGAAATTTGTTTGTGGAGCCATTTAATGCTTATCCATCTCAGAATTTCAAAAAATTTAATTCTGTGTCTGAAAAAAAAACGCTCGAAAAATATATCTGGTTCCATTTTTTTAATCACTACGATTTAAAAGTCCCATATGTCGGCATTCACATTTAAAGCCATGTGTTTCATTTCTTGGGATTAAATAATCATACGATTTAAAATCACATGGGCGTGCATGATTTTTTCTAGTTGTGACTACGATTTTAAGTCGCACTTTTTAAATCGCAAGTGTGAGCATAAACATCTAACAGCCTTTGTTTCATTTTTACTCTCGAAAATCGCATCGCCTGAGAAATGAAACAAATTTTGTATTTTTAATCGCCGCGATTTCTCGGTTTCATGTTCGTTCATTCTCATTAAAATTGATTGGCTACTAAAAAGTTGCTTGATTGAAATCGCAAGTGCGGTTCTAGCCTAAATGGGACTGGTTTCATTTTGTTTAATTGCTGCGATTTAAGATTCACATAAAATGTGTCTACTCACATTTAAAACTTAGTTTTATTTTTGCAGCTAAATAATCGTGCGGTAAAAAATCAGAAGTGCATGCAAGACTTTATCTAATTGCGACTACGATGTTCTAGTCGTGCTTTTTTAAATCGCAATAATTGACTCAATTCAACTTATGATAATCGCATCGCGGTGAAAATACAACAAATTTTTCGACTTTTAATGGTTGCGATTACTCTGAAGCATGTGCGTTCATACTGATTTAATTTGTTTTATTTCTTGTGACTGGAAAATTTCAATTAACGTGGTCCCAGCCAAAGATCCAGCCGCTCACACACATTACGGACACTCAGTGTCATAAAAGCCGTGAAGGCATCGGTGAAAAAAAACTCCATGTTTCGCATCATTTAAGAAAATTTGGGATTCAACGCATGTAAAAGACTCTCAGTTGCACAAAAGCAGAAACTCAACCAAAATTGAAATCTCTGATAAACCAGTTCGCAGAAATTGGTCACGAAAAAACTCTTTTCATCGTTGACGAACTGTTTAGTAAAGAGAACAATTCTCAGACATCAAGAGAAGCATCTTAATTTAATTGATTTGGAGGGTTGAAACTTAAAAGAAGCCACCATTCCAAAAATGTTTGGAGTGAGTTATAAGAAGGTTTGGTAGCAAGTTATGATGGCGTTACCGACCTTTATTTTGTAAGAAAGGAGTGAAATCGTCTGCGAAAGTTTATCAAACTTTTTTGGAGACGTTGTCAGGCCTCTAAGCCAAAAAGCAGTGGACATTCCAACAAGATTTTTCACTAGCTCACAAGGCAAAAACAACACAATAGAGTGGATCAAAAACAATGTTCCTACCTTCATTTCAGTGGATGATTAGGCCACTAGTATGTCTAGACCTCAATCCATTAAATTAAAAGATTTGGTCCATTTAGGACGAAATAGTCTGGTCTACTCGCCACTAAAATACTGAGTCACAGAAGCGCGTGCCCTTGTCCATGCAGTGGACAATTTACCAATGGATGAGATGCTGTGCTGTGATCTATGGCTGGCCAGGGCGTCTCAGGTCGTTCCTAGTAGAAAATAGTGGTCATTGAAGGAATGATGTCCTTCTATAAAATGTAGCTAATAGCTTGACCAATAAATTGTATACAAATTTGTTTAATATTAATTTTAATATGACTAGACTTGGAACCAATTTGGAGAAGGTTGTTAAACTAGTGGTAATCGCTTCTGCTCCCAAAAAGTCATTGATTTGTGTAACAAATTACCTGAAAAGAAAAAGAAAGAAAACAACAACTATTAGTATACTAAGGTAAAATAATGTTAGGTAAAATAAAAATGTTTGATTTTTGGTTCCATCCGCATAGATACAAGGTGGCAACATAAACTTTAAAAAAAAAAACCATTTTTTTTTTAAATCGACAATTTTTCGGCAGTAACCTTTCTTTGGAGAGATTTCAAAAATGTTTGTAGGCTAAAGTTTTTTATGTGAAAGGCAAAGCTTCGAAAAACCAAAGTTTCGAAATGATGAAGTTTCAAAAATATAAGGTTTCTAAAGACAAAGTATCGAAAAAAAGTTCCAAAATCTTCGGAACTTTGTTGTTCCTTGCCTTTTTTCATTTGTAATTCTGTATCAGCTGTTACTTGTGTCAATTTGGTTTCAATGTTGACTTATTTTTGGAACACCCTGTTTTAAAAATATCTTTTATTTTTAACTCTGTATCAGGTATCACCTGTGTCCATTTCATTGAAATCGCTCAGGGAACAACGAAGTTCCGAGGGTTTCGAAACTTTTTTTTTTTGGAAACTTTGTCCGTCGAAACATTCTCTTGCATAATTTTGACATTTCAAATTTTTTTCCTTTCGAAACTTCATTTTTCGAAACTTTGTCTTATGGAACTTTATTTTTTCGAAACTTCATCATTTCGAAACTTTTGTTTTTCGAAACTTTATCCTTCGAAACATTGCCTTTCCTATTTTCACCAATAGAGTTTAAATTCAGTCTTTACTGAAAATGTAACATGAGGACCTGCTTGGATGAAAAAAAATTACTATTTTGGTCATATCATAAGAAGAGTTGTAGTACCTCATATCGAAGGTCTGGGTTCAATTTCCAACCACTACAACCTAAAAACGAAATGTTTTTTTTTTTCGAAATACTGCCTCATGCGAGGAACTGACAAATCCGCCCTGGTTTGCCACGAGCTGTTGCGCCACCAAATTAATTTTTTCATAGGCAAAGTCAGAAGAAAACAGTAAATTTGATTTTATTGATCATTTTTCTCTGGTCGAAGACAATTTACGAAGATTCGGTCATGTAGCTCAATTTACTTGCGCGAAATTTGCCCCATCATTGGTAAGGGGTCTAAGTTCGAAGTCAAACATCCTTATTGCCACCAGGGACAATAGCTGCTGATCTACCAGAACGTCTTGGTCTGCTGTTCAGGAGCGTAGTATCCGAAGATGTGGATAGCGTTTTTGCGCCTAAGTTAATTATTACGGGGTGTCAGTACCTGCTGATCTACCTGAAGGTTTTAGCTTATTAACAGACGCGTAGTATTTGAGCCTTTGCTGCGAAAAAATGTAGTGATACTCGCACAATTAACTACAAAACTTAGAAATCTTTGAATTTCTTATTTTTTTTTTGTTGATAGATAAATTTGAAAAAAAGTTTTACAAAAATATTGACAAGTGTGAACATTCTCTAAGAAATGCATTCGGCTTTAAGGCATGCTTATGGGCCAAACAAACACATTCAATAATAAAAACACTTGTTACTTTACACAAATTACTATTCCTTTTCAAATCGTCTATTCAATAGCCTATATACATTGGAAAAACCTTTTTAGGCTGGACAAGTGTACAAAGCTCGTTAACAACCACGAGATGCCTTGAGAATTATTGAAGCTTAAAAGGTTGATGCTCGAAATTTGTAGACTGCAACAAGTGTCCTTTCTTGTCTTATTGCTAAAGTTTTTCGCCTCGGTTTTCCATGCGAACAAAACCATTTTTAGACCATTAAAAAAATTAAATCAACTAGACATACCTACTAACGAAGCCCGATTTTTGTTTGAACAACTATTAGATTCCACTTAAAATCATGAAAAACCAACATCATTATCGACCAAAAAAAAAAAAAAAATTACATGAATTCCCTCTGCCACGAAATTACATCATTCAATAGAATTTATTCTGATCAAACCAGTGATTATGCAAAAATCTCATAAGAATAAGTCTTGTATAAAAATAAAACCAAAACAATCTTCCCGAGTGAAGGTATGTTCCTATACATAAATAATTCTAAAGAACAAGTCTCACTAAAAACCAAAATAATAAAAAAAAGTCCACACTAAACAATGAACCGCATCTTATACTGTGTAGTGAAAAAATATTTCTTGAACATAAAATTGTAGGGAAAGGAACTTAAAACCAAACAAACAAAGAAACCATCACCATCCAACTATAGTATCCAGACAATTTAGCCACATGGCAGGGCGACTGCACCATCATCAGAACTCATTTGGGGGACTTAATTCAATACTTGGAAGGTACATCTTCTATTCCTTTTGCATTATATGGTCCTTGTCGGAGCGTGGATTCTATCCATCTCCCCCCCCCCCCCCCCCTTTAGCACAGATATTGCTGATGGGCCTCTTGCTTTTATTCAGCGATTATAACAACAAGACCGCTCGTTAAAGTTCCAACATTTATTTTAATACACCCAACCAGATCAACATGGCGACGCCGACTATGGACAGCAACAAGCGCCAATTCCTGTCTTGTATCACCATTCACCACTCACTGTTACCTACCAGCCATTGCATCGGCCCAACTACCAACCAACCAACCGAACCGAACCAAACCGAGAGAGAGAGGTTCTCAAGAAGTTTTCCAAGGGCTACACCACAGCTACAGTGAGTTCCAGTCATAATGACAAGAGTGTTGTCTTTGGTGGTTTCGGTGGTGGCGGTGCAAAAAAGAATAATGGTAACCAGTCGAGCAGGACAAGTACTTCTTGAGAATCACGATCTCCACTTTAATCGCCGGCCACAACAAAAGGCACAACGTGCAACAAGCTCGCTGAATGTATATAAACATCTCTTCATCCGGAGATAAGACAGAAAATTGAAAAAAAAAATGAAAAAAACAAGAAACGTGCATTCATTTCGACAGCTTTAGAGATAAACCAAATGAGCAGGGAATCGCACTCAAGCCCCCCCTAAGACAATGCCAATAACAATGAAACATCTGAGGAGCACTACAAACAAAACAGAAATATAAAGACAAAAAACTAAGAAGGAGAAAGGAAGAAATCCAGGTGAAGTGGTTCTCTGCCGACAATCCTTTTCCCCATTTTGAAAGGTTAATTTACATGCACAGACGTTTTGATAGATATCCTTGTCTAAGCCGATTACAACAAAAAAAAATTGCAAAAAAAAAGCAAACAAACATTGAAACCAAGTAAACCGACCAACAATCAACCACTGAAGACTGAACAACTCATCAAACTCATTCATTCATTCAATCCAAGAAGTGTGAGTGACATTTTTCGAAGAAAAATGTAATCAAACTCAAGAAGAAAGAAGATTGGGAAAAAAGGTTTGCTTTTAAGCTCCGACAGCAAAAAATGATGTTCAAAAAGCGAAAATTCCTGGAAGTACAACCGAACCGATGCCAAAACCGACAGCGATATTATTTGTTTTTTGTCAGGGAAAAATTGGAAGGTTTACAAGCCTGTAACTTTTGTGTCTATGTTTTTCTTCTATATCATGGACAAGTGACAATTTTTCAAATTTGTAGCAATTGTCTGAAGGATTTTCAATGCGAAATTGCTTTCGTAAAGACAGGGTGCCCTTCAAACAAGCGACAATTAGTTCTTGGGCTTATTTAGGTATTAAGGACTTATTTTATTAAGCAACTTAAGGTTGCTGACAAATTTTTGTATTGCTGATAGCTTCAAATAAATTTCTTTCAATTAAATACCAACAAAATCAACAAAAAGTTTACACCGACTTATTGTATTGAGTATGAGCTCAGAGTTAACTCGGACCAAAACCTTATTGTAGCGAAGGTAATGCTGAGGATATCCCGACCAAAGCCATTAGAGCAGCAAAATTTTAAGACATCACCATATCTTTTTCCGATCTAGTCTCTCACAGCCTCTTTAAATAGTCATATGCCGCCAACTTCAAAAACAGAGAACCAGAGGAAGCACTGACGGCACCCACCTCCTCCACTTCTGACGTGCTAGGCCTTACGCGACCACCAAAGCGAAACCCCCGGTTCGACGAAGAATACAAGTAAATACATGTGCGTGAAGTTAGAACCGCCATTTTTGATTTTCGAAAAAAATTTGTGCTGTATTGTGCTCAACTTGTGCTGGCTTGTGCCATGAATATTTTTGAAAAATTCGCAAATTTGCAAATTTTACGATGAAATTTTTGTGAAATTGCAAAATTTCTTTAAGAAAAGTTGTGCTGTTTTGTGCATAATTGCAACTTTATGGCGAAAGCAATACTTTGGGAAGGGCTGTGGGGTGAAGTTAACACCGCCATTTTGGATTTTCAAAAACAGTTGTGCTGCATTGTGATCAACTTGTAGCTACCACCTTGAGAGGTTAATATTTTCAAAAAATTGCATTTTTGCAAATTTTACAGATGAACATTTCTCAAATTTTGTAATTTTGTAAAAATTAAAGTTGTGATGTTTTGTGCTCACTTTAAACTGCCATATGCCGAAAAGATAAAAAATCGCATATTTGTAACTTTTGGACCAAATAATTATTAATTAAAATTCCAGAGTTTGAAAAATGTTCCTCCGTAAAATTTGCAAATTAGCGAATTTTTAAAAAATATATAGGGCACAAGGCGGTTCAAGTTGAGCACAATACAGCACAACTGGCGGTGCTAACTTCACGCTTTGCAAAACTATTTTAAGGCCGTAAGTTACAAACCTACGATTTTTTAATCGTTCCGGTAAATGGCAGCTTAAAGTGAGCACAAAAGCGAAAAAACTTTAATTTTTCACAAAAACTTGAAAAAATTTCATCGGTAAAATTTCTAAGTTAGCTATTTTTTTAAAAATATTTACGGCACAATGCGTCACATATTGAGCACAATACTGCACAACTTTTTTTTTGAAAATCGAAAATGGCGGTGCTAACTTCACGCTTCGCAAAAATGTTTTTTGGCCGTAAATGTAACAAATATGCGATTCTTTGTTCATTTATTTTGGAATATTAGGCACAAACTGAGCGCAATATAGCACATGTTTATTTTCATGAAAATGTAGAACTTAATATAAATTTTTTTTTTGGCCTAAAAGTTACAAATATGCGATTATTTTTGTATCTCCTTTGAATATGGCAGCACAAGTTAAGCACAATGCAGCAAAGTTATTTTTTTTTTTTTGAAAATCCTTAATGGCGATGATGCTAACTTCACGCTACATCCATTCGCAAAGTTTTGTTTTGCCCATAAAAGTTGCAATTATGAGATTAGTTTTATTTTTCTTTTTGGGTTTTAGTAGCATTTTTTTTTGCACGAAGCAGCAAACCTTTTTTTTAAGAAATTTTGAAATTTCGTAAAAAGTTCTTCGCAGAATTTGCAAATTTGCGAATTTTTCAAAAATATTTACGACACCAGCCAGCACAAGTTAAGCACAATACAGCACAATCTTTTCTTTGAAAGTCCAAAATGGCGGTGTTAAGTTCACGCACATAGCAAATACATTGATCCAAATAACAGGCATACAAAATGGCGGTGCTTTAATGAACCTCAGCTGCTCGCGAGCTCTACGAGTAGAAAAGAAGAGAAAAACACAGAACACAATAGAAGGAAAAAGATGGAGGGTTGGAATTTGCGCGATTCGACAAAATAGAGGAATGCTGTTGCAGGAATGAAGTTCGAGAGTTTTCCTAAAAGGTAAAACAAACCTTCCAAAGGTTACAGGGCTCAAACCGAGGACTACAAGGACGATCAGCAGGACATAGTGGTAAAATCTCCAATCACAGTCAGTGCTGAGGGTATGTAAAATGTAAGTTGTATAACGGCGATGATGAATCGAGTTCCACTGCCATTTAGATTGCACCACTCAATCTGGACGACGCGACACGTAGGTCAACAATTCCGTCCAAACCATCTCAACGAAGTAAAGATGCCTAGCCTATATCTAAACTTAAGTCCAATAAAGCTGCAGAAGCTGGTGGTCTTCGTCGGAGCTGTTCAAAACGGCTGGTAATGAATAAGTAAGGTGTAAGAATCAGCTCATCTGAAAAATATGGCCAGAATAAAGCATTACCAATGGAAAGAACCTCCAGCATTCCTTACCCGATCCTTAAGTAAGGCGACCCTCGAGACTTCAGCAACTACAGATGCATCAGTTCCCTTCACATCTGCAAAGTAATAAAGTCGGAAGAAAGCATGCTCGATGAATGGAACCTCAGTACTGATGTAATGATTCGGATTTTCATCGAAAAATCATCTTCAGCGATGAGGCTCACTTCTGGCTGAATGGCTTCGTCAATTAACAAAATATGCGGTATTGGTCAGGCAGCAATCCACACGTACTCCATGAGTTATCATTGCATCCTGAAAAAATTACGGTTTGGTGTGGTTATTGGCCGTACTTCTTCCGTGATGATCAAGACCGGCACGTTACTGTGAATGTGGATCACTACCGTTCAATGATATTATTTTATGAATATTTTTTGCCCCAATTGGATGATATGGACTTGGAGGACATGTGGTTCCAACAGGACGGCGCCATAAAAGCCACACAGCGAATGTCACAATCAATTTATTGGAAACCAAGTTTGGAGAACGTGTTATCTCATGAAATGGTCCAGTCGCTTGGCCGCCTCGGTCGTGCGATTTGACGCCGTTAGACTTTTTCCTGTGGGGCTACGTCAAGTCTATGGTCTATGCCAACAAGCCAGCGACGATTGATGAACTTCATACGAATATCGAACGTGAAATTGCAGCAGTATCGGACGATTTATGCTTGAAAACCGTCGAAAATTAGGTTCAGCATCTGGACTTCTGCAAGCGTGCCCGTGGTGGCCATCCAAAAGAAATCGAATTTCATACATAATGGCATCGAACGTACTTTCACAGAAATAAAGAATTTCATTGATATCCCAAACTGTTTTTGTTTTATTAAAAAAAAGTTTTGCAGCGCTCTTATTGAAAAACCCGATACAAAGAAACATTTGCAAACTCAGTTGTCAACTGTCTTTATTGAAGCAAGTTGAGAAGCGGGTAGAGCGGCAGGATGACAATGGAGGATGCACGCTACTCCATCAAGGTTGAAACTGACAGCACCAATACCTTTGATGTCAAAAAAAGTTTTAGTCAATTGAACACTCAGTCGTGCGACTTTTTCAACAACTTTCTTGAAAGAATAGTTCAAAAGTGAACGATACCGAAGCTCTCCTTTCGAGCAATCTAGTGTACCAAAATTTGAAGAGGTTACTCGTGCATTTTATCACTGAGAACACTCGCTCACTCGGGAAATGACGCGGTAATTCAGCCCCTAATGTATGGGGCAGAGGTATGGACTCTATTTACGGTAGAAAAGAGCGCTTTAGGCTGTTTTAAGAGAAAAATTCTCCGAGTGAATGTACAACATCAAACCTTTCCGGCTGTACAGCGACATCGACTTAGCCACAAAAGTGAAAAGCCAACGACTTAGGAGGCTGGGTCACCTAAAGCGAATGGAAATCTACGCTAAGGCCCGAATAATCTCTGAATCCTACCCCAAGGGATGACGCAGTAGAGGAAGACTGCATAAAAGTGCCACTTTTAGCAAATGGAAGAAGACCTCAGCCAACTCGGTACCTGCCAAATTTGAGATAACTAGCTAGAGACGGAGCCGCTTCGAAAAAAGCTTGTTGGTCGAAGCCTTGCGCACCCCGGACTTTAGTACCGACTTAATCGATGATGACAAAAAATTAAAAGAAGCAAGTGCATTTGCAGTATTTCAATCAGGGGGAAGGGGGGGACTTATCCATTATACTTTTGGTTTTGGAGCCGAAAGCTGCATTCAAAAGAAGGTTAATTGCCATATTTTTGAAAATATTTTGATAGCAGGTGCCCCTCCCTGTCTCTTTTGCCTTCGCCTTTGAACAGAAGGGTTAGATTTCTTTCCCGATGATGATCACCATGAAAAAAAATTTTATTGTAATTAAAAAAACAAAAATCCTAGAAAGGACATATAATGCCAATTGCAGACACAATCGATGCGTTCTAAGAAGACAATTAGAAAATTACATGTTTTTATTCAACATTGAATACCGTATATCTGGATGCACCCTTTTCCCGCATCATTCAATTAGGATTGGGTTTCCATACCCATTATAGTTGATTTCGTATGTGAATTATCCAGCTGACAAAACGATGACGAAATAACCGAATTCGAGACAGACACAACCGACACAACAACGACAATGACGACACACTGATGCTGACGAATAGGAATTTACATCGAAAAATGAAGGGGAAATGAAATTTCATTTCAACCGCGAGGAACATATTAAATCCGGGTACTTAGTTCGACACAAAAGGATATAAATGAGTTTATGTGTGTATAAAGTTTGTTCGTATATTTTCGTTATTTCGTTCTATATGCTCTGCGGATGGGAATCGACAAATTGTGGTCCATTGTCTTTGAAGTTGCTTTTGATGGCAGAATTAAGGATTCAATTTGCTCTCCGGCTGTTTTAGGGTTCGTATATTTTTCGTATACCGACTTACCAGAGATATTTATGCATTCAATTGAAGTGAGACTTTGCAAAAAGTCAAAGTTTCAAGGGGGATAGAGTTTTTTTTGTTGTTGTTGTTTGGATGAAGTGGTATTTCTGCCTCTTTTGCTGTATAAATGGTATAAATGGTATGGAGCCGATGGGTGTGATGATGCTGATGATGCTGATGACAAGAATGCCTGTTTCGCTGGAATTACATTGTTGTGTTCTAAGAAACGAAAGGATAATAATGAGAAGAGGAAGTAATTTCAAATTTAAATAAATGTCATATTCATTTCAACAAGAGAAAGTAATATGAGTTGAATGAAAGGTACTTCAGGGAATCTGGTGAAATCAGCAAAAAAAATGCTTATCTCTGTTAAATCCGATATTATTGAGAATGAGTGGTTTTCAAACAACACGATGAGGTTTATTGGTTTTCAAAAAAATGAAAAATATAGACCGTTCAAATTTATTGTAATATCTAGGTATATCTTCACTTCTGATAGTTTCAAGGTCTCATTTCTATAGCTTTCGCGACAGTTAAATAAATTGTTCGTTTATTTTGCAAACTGAACGTTTGTTTCGCACATTCTTGAATTATTTTTTGAGAAATTTGTCTATTCGCCTGGACTTAGTTTCATGGCTTATCGATTTCTATCTTCGTAGGGAAAAACTACAGAGAGTCGGACATATGCTTCTTCTGCTGCTGAAAAAAATCCTTAGAAAATTCAAGCAACGTTGCGTATTTGGCTATAAGACAGTGTCCGGTTAGGGCACCTATAATGGAGCTGATGGGTTATTTATTTAGATACCAAACACTGCTGAATGTTAAACGCAGCTTTTCCCATTTTCAGTACCGATGAACGGTAACTTAAGGTTGTTTACATTTCGAGCAATCCAGTGTACCAAAATTTGGAGTAGTAACTCTTCATTTGATCATTGATGGCACTCACTCATTTGTTCATTGAAGGGGTAATCTGGCTCCAGTTTTCGTTTCATTAGAGATAAAATGTATTGATTCTTCTTCAAATAAAGAGGTCCCTAGAGGTTTCTAAATAGAATGGTGACTTAAAAGTTTTTGCTCAACTGCAGTTTTAGGATGGTGTAATCAATGTGACTTGGGAGTGGTCTGTATGAATTCAGAGTAATAAAATGGCTAATGTTATTGTTGATCTATAGCAAGGAAGCTTTTTAGAAAATGGATGTTTTAGCAGTCACCTGCTTGCTAAAAATATTGATGGGTTAATTATTAAGCAAAACATCTAGAGTAGCGGAGGGTATCGTACGAAGTGCTTAACTAATGAAGAAACATACCGACCGTTGAATTTTGGTTAGTTTGTCGCAATCTAGAACAGTTTTCTCTATACTGCCACACTGTAAGTAAGAATCGGTCTAATCACTGATGTATAAGGCCAGTGAGTGATACGAGGTTGAAGGTCTCATTTGTTACCAATGCCAACGGCTTTTTTGGATGAAAAAGTGCAATTATGGCTTTTTGACTCTTTCTTGAGGTTAGCTTAACTTTTTTTTAAACAAGGCCCCAAATATTTTGCTAGATCAGTGAATGCGCTAATGGGAGTACCTTTGATGGATGGAGGATTAACTTGATGGATTTTATATTTCCTTGAGAACTGAACAAATTCTTTTTAATGAAGGTTGACATTCAGACTACACCACCACCAGTGAGCGCAAGAGTACTGGTATATAATTCGGTGGTCCAATAGTTCGTGGAGAACCTGGGCCCAGTGACTTACAACTCTCAACCATTCCTCTGTGCGCGCATTGTTAGCAGAAATGGAGGGTACCTATCTACAATAGGTACTCATTTATAGGCACTTACTTATGACAACAGACACCCATTGAAGATTTGTCAGTTCCTCGCAAAAAGTGATACCTCCCTCGGAAATAAAAATTCTTTGTTTAAGGTGGTAGTGGTTGGAAACTCAACCCGAACCTTCGGCATGACAGTCCAACGTCCTAACCATTATGCCAATATGGTTACTTATAGCTACTTGCTACTAGAGTATGTACAGCAGTTTCAACCAGTTTTCCTTAATAGTAAACATGTTCAGGAGTAGACGAAAGTTACATGTGGATTCTTGCTCGAAGTGGATATCGATCCATCGTTAAAAGTTTTTAAGGGGAAATTATGCCAGATATTTCGGCAAAAGTGTACGTAGGATTTTGTTTAGGGGGGAGCAAACTCATTTAGAATTTTGGTTAAGGGGACAACCTCATTCGAAAAATTGTGTTGGTACAGAAATTCTTCTTTAGAATGCTTTCAAATTAGATATTTCGCCTAATGTATAAAATGTATTGTGATAAGGGATGGGGAGAAAGCACCCCTACCTGCCCCTTTTCGTACGCCCTTTTATTTCAGGTGGAGCATTTACAACTCTCAATCATTCCTGTGAGCGTGTTGTTGGCAAGAATGGAGGGGACCTTAAATTTTTTGCCGAGTCCGAACGCCTAGGTGAGAAGCAGCTATTCATGAAAAGTATACTCTTTGAGGATTTGTCAGTTCCTCGGAAGAGGCCTCAGGAAAAATGCTTCTGTTTTTAGGTGGCAACGGCTGGGAATCGAACCCAAACCTTGGGCAAGACAGTCGAACGCACTACCCATCATACCACGAGGTAGGTAGAAATAGTGGCACGGGCGTAACACTCGCCCAGTACCCAATTAGCGCTGAATTGCGCCGATTTGATACCATAACTCGTTTGACTTTATTCCTTTGGCGGTCTCCGTATTTCCACTCGACATGACCGGAGGTTTCCAGTGAAGATCAGCATCCACCATGAGCCCAGAGTTCTTTGATTTGAATTAGAATAGATTTGGAATATGGTTTTAGTATATTTTGGGCTAGCAGCAACTTCAAGAGGCGGGACTTATGACACTCAGTCGATTGGATCGCATCCCGCCAAAAGCCAGCTGCGATAGGCCGAGCTCAGCATATAGCAGATTGCCACGAGGCATTACCTACACTTTTTTTATAACCTATTTATTTGGCCGAAGTTATAAATATTTTGGTAACTATTAGGGCAATGAGTGTCTAGTAGCATGTTGGGCGATTCTTTGCAAGAATTGGTCCATGAGCAATCAGTATTTTTCAAGAAGCTAGACATTCGGGATTAAGCTAGGCTGGATGGGGGGGGGAGGTTTAAAATCGATCAATCAAAATCAATCAAAATCAAAGTTTTCCTGGCAGCTACCTTAACCTAACCTTACCTTCATAAATTGAGCCTTCCGAATAGAGCATATTAATTATGAAAATATGAACACGTCATATCTTCAAAAAAAAGGTGTCAGAAATAGTTTTTTTTTTTTTGGGTCATACACGGCTGTTATGAAATTCGGTTGATATGAATCCGAAGGGAATGAAAAAGGAAACCAAAAAGAAACGCCAATTGAAAACGTCATTTTAATCATAGATGTTTGGCAAAATGGATAATTCACAATCAGCCATTATTTGACGTTTTCAATTCCGATAACTCTTTGATGGTCGTTTTCAATCTGTATGGATTCAATTCGACCGAATACTAGAACAGCTAACAATAATAAAGATTTCTTTATTTAATTGTTATTTAAAAATTAAATTATTCTTCATGAATCATCCGTTATTAAAAAGTAGGTAATTCACAATCAAATAAAGAAGAATCTTCGAAGCTAAATTGTTAATGGTATTACTAATCTAGTATTGTGCATTTAGCTAAACTTTGTCAAAGAAGTTCACTTTAATATTGAATCATTTAAAAATAAATAAAAGATAAGAAATTTATCATAGATTAACTTATCTCATATTATTCATCGACTTAATTGCATAAAAGTATAAACATAGTAGGTAAAGATTTGTAAAGATTTTTTTATATTTATAAAAAGAAGCTTTGAAAAGATAAATGATATCTGCCCTAAAAACTTTGTCTGGGAAAATATGACACACTACCTGATTTTGCAAAAGTCTCATTGATATGACACATTAAAAAAAATATATTATAATAAATGTATTTTTAGGTTACCTTAGCTAAAGGGTATACTTTAAATAAACTTCCAAAAGGTAAAAAAAACACGAATCAATGTCAAATTTAGAGCGAATCACTTAAAAAATATAAGTTTTTTTTTTCAATTTATCAGAAAAGTATAAATTTAAGTGCATCGACATGTTGAACAAAGTTTTCACTTTAAAAAAAAAACATTCTATGATTTTTTTTTGTTTCACAATATCGAGGACACTTTAAATGACTTTTCAGTGCAAAAAGTTTTCCATTTGTTTCAAAAAAACTTTTTCGTTTGTTTTTGTTTCGTTTTTGAAAGAGAAAAGTTTTAAAAATAATGTCATTAGTTATAGGTACCTACTCCTACACTCCCCATCAAAGGATTGGGATAGAAACAAATTTTTAAATATTTTAATGTTGAAATTTTATAATGGGAAAAACACATTTTTTTAATTTTGTCTAATTTTCTACCAGAGATTGGTTATGTATCAAATGTTGGTAAGATTCTTTCAGAAAGTGTCATATTGCAGAAATAGTGTGAAATGGTTTGTTATCAACTTAAAGACACAATTTCAAAAGCTTTTGATATTGTCGCGGTAAATTTTACCACAACAAGTTTCACCAACTCATTCCTTTATTTTTCACACTATCCCTCTCATATTCTTGTTGCAGCTCCAAAATGCTAGCAGAGTTCAGTGCGAACCTGGTCCATCAGCCAGAGGCCTGCTCCTAAAGCATCTTGGAAAAACAACTCCAGCAGGTATCCGAAGAATAATCGTGTGACAGGTGGTCCACGAAAATCACTAAAAACAAAGTGAGACAGAAGGTCCACTTTTCCTTAAGGCATGCGGCAGATGGTCCTTACCCAACGATGTGTGTGTGACAGGTGGTCCACACCAACGATGACATGCGACAGATAGTCCATTTTCCAACGAAATGTGTGACAGACGGTTCACATTCATGTCTACACTGACAGATATGCCAAGACTGGCAACGGCAGTCACTTATCCAAGAATGGCCGAGGGCCCAACCTAGCGTGTCGTTGTAGGTAAAGAAAGATGATTTTATGAGGTGATTCCCTGATTTCTCCAAATCTGCACGCAGGTCTACGGTGTTAGGGAAATGTTAACTTCGCGTAGGAAATCGAATTCTTCCCCACTATTTAAGGTTGGTAATTGGTGGAAGTTCATTCGTCAAAGATATTTTTCTCGGTCTTAGTCTGGTTCGGTTTGGGATGGGGACTTTGATCGTGTAAATTTGATTCTTCTTTTACTTTTTTTTTTGTGGCATTATAATACGGAGGTGGTCTGGATGCTTTCATTGAGCTATTCCCCATTGTGAATGATCCCTTTCACTGGGGATACTTAAAATGAGAGAGTGGGTTGGGTTCAAAAACGGGGCAGGCTTCGAGCCAATAGGCGAAGTCCTTGCATAAAACTCGTGACCGAATATCGCCACTACGAAGTGCGAAGGTGAATGCAAAAAGCCGCCATTATGGCACTTTTTGGTAAGATTCTGTAGAAGGCAGATCGTTTTAGAAAAGTTTAAAAAGGAAAAATCAAATCCGCATCATATCACGTTTAATTTCAAAGATTGTGAGATTTCCTTTAAATGTAATTACCAATTTCCAGTGAGGAAAATTCTGAATAGTTGGTGTGAGGAGTTAAATTTCTTTGAACGGAGCGACTTCAGGAGTCAGGGCCAGGTGGGCCAAAGAACGAAAATTCGATTTTGTTTCGAGGTACTATCTCTTGCAAGGAACTGACAAATCCTCCAAGAGTATACTTGACATGAATAAGTGCTTCTCATCTAGACGTGTGGACTCGGAAAAAAAGTGTAGGCCCCCTCTATTCCTACCAACAACACGCACTCAGGAAGGGTGAAGAGTTTTAAGTCACAGGCTCTGGTTCTCCATGGGCTGTTGCGCCACCAAATAATTTTTAATTTTTTTTTTAAGTGCTCCATAGCCCCATTTTTTGGTTAATGCTAAAACTAGTTCTCAATTATATTTGTAAGAAATTTAGTTTTTTTTTTTTAATTGCAATATATCTATTTTTAGCTTAAAATAAAACCATTAAGAAGTTTTATAGGCAAAAAATTGCCCACTTGCAGAGAATGCCTTGTACCATTTTGTATGGGCAGTTTCCTTTCATCGGCATCGGCTGCGTCCAAGACTTAAGACTAACATATATGCAAACAATCGATAATTTTGTAGTTTGCCCTTGAATAACTCTTGGGAACTGATTTTTTCAGAGACTTTTTTTTCTTAGGTCAAAATACTTGGATTTTTTCGGCAGTAAAAATACACGAAGTTTACAAAAACGAAGTGAAAAGTGACCAAAATCAAACGACATAGAGTGTACATGTCCTTCCGATATTAAATACACATATAAGAAAAATTGAACAACAGCATTCAAAAACATCCTGCATGTATTGTTGGGTATAAAGTTTATTGAAACTTAAGTTTTGATTTAAAAGAAAAAAAAGTTGTCCCCAAATCTGGCATAAAATTGCTGATAATTATTTCCTTATTTACTAAAGCTCTGATTTCAAAACCCTTTTCTGTCACTCACTCACCCTTTTTCTGTTGAATATTATTTACTTTAAGAAAACAACAATTAATTGTAATATGATGTTTTAATTTACAAAACGACACAGATGGCTTTTCTCAGTTCTCCAAAACTAATCTTGTTACATGCTGTGTGACGGCTTGAAAATGCCTACGCTTTTGTTATGCTTTTGAAAATACAGTAAAGTTGTTGGTGGTTCATTAGAGCCCAAACATTGGATTAACCTAATTCAGATAGAAATCCTTCCATATGGGCTGTGTAAAGTGCAGGCACTGAGAGAAGTATGAAGGTAAGGTATGGGAGGATATACATAGTTTATTTAGACTATAGGCAAGGGTTTGAATCAACATTTTGTACGTTTTGTCACCACAGGTGGCTTAGGGGTGTTTTTTTTTTTACTTAACCTCCTTCTCAACAATTTAATGTGGAAATCAGTGTATGACGGAAAAAAGGGTTGCAAAAAACAAAAACGACGACTGTTTTTTTTAAGTGCTTACTCGCGTGTTGTATAATGTTCACATGAGGGATAAGAATTAAGGTAGTAAGGGTTTGGATATGTGCATTATACATAGGTAGTTAAGGGCTGATTTAATTTGCAAGCTTGAAACACTCAATGCATAAATTGATTTAAGAGTATAGGTGGGTACGATTATATCGATTTTGTGATTAAAGCGAAGAAATTGATGCATTATTTGTATTTATAGGTAGCTCTAGGTACTCTTTAGGCAAATGGGAGTAATTTTTTTTTCATGGAATTTTACTTCCTATTCAATTCTTCAGAGCATGCGGTATATAAATTGGAAAGGAAAATGACTACAAGCTCATAGAATTTAAGCGTTGAAATGTTTATTTCTTCCCGTATAATGTCATTTTCGGTCAGTTTTTGGAAACATTTCAATATGGAGGTTATCAACGAATAAGCGGGAGTAAAATGTTTCACTATAAGAACTTTTTCTTAGATGACAGAACTAAGAAGAAGACAATGGATATTGGCAACATGATACTATAATATTGCTTTAAGTTCCAAACTTGAATCTTCTCTTCACGACAAAAACATTCCATCCGCCGGCTGCCTTACATGATGCGCACCATCCTGCTCGTCACATTGAATTTCCTTCAATTTAGTTTGGTGAATTTCCCAAAAGATATTGACTAATTTCCGTCAACACACAAAACACCCCTGATGCCCTCTGTTTATATTGTAGATACGATAGGCAACCTTGTCAGATGTCATTGCACCAAAATTGCATCAATATTCATGGCTTATGCATTTTGAGGAAAGTGAATATAAATCTGATGGGGATGTTGTTCCGAGTAGGTATAGCAAGCAGACATCTCCCTATTCTAGGCAGACGGCATAACAACATGTTTTTTAGTATGTTTTTTTATTATTTTGCTATGAAGTTGATGCATATCAGCTGCTCCTGCATCATGAACAACATATATCCCGCATTCAAGTAAACAATTTTCTCTCTTCAACTATCGTAATATAAAGTCGTGTGAATTGCATGTATATGCACAATTTTATAGATCTACCAGGAAAGTCAACGACATGGTAGTAAAACGTCAGCTGACGTCTTCATTTCGATTACCCCTACTGTGAATCCTATGACTTTTACTACAACTGGTTTCTGTCACTACCACTAACGATGATTGTTTATTTACGAGTTTACATGGGATTATTGAGGATTTTCTATAGTTTCAAGATTTATGATCGTTTTGTCTAGACTTCTGAAGGTTGTTGAAGATATCAATTTTACTTGCCTTCTCCTGCACCTGATGGAGACTAAACCCTTAACGACTTGAACAAGTTTTAATGTAGGTACATTCAAAGCTGTTTTCTTCATCTTGAAAGATTTATCTTAGCTTAAGAGAAGCCACAATTTTTAACTACAAAAACCAAAAAGATTTTTTTCTTTAAAAACTCGTTTTACTTGCAACAACGATTTAATCATAAGGATGTGTTCGGAAATATATGGTTTGTCTGAGGAGAGACAGTATAGGAGAACTTTCTCAAGCTGGACGGACAAAATTGAGCTAAAAAAGACGTCTGAAGCCTTGGGTGTTCCAACGAGATGACACCAGCTAGCGGTCAAAAAACTTGAAGATTTTTGTTCCAGAAGACTTAAACGTGAATTGTAGACTACGCCACTGATGATGAAGTTCCCTTATATTTGGTATATTGTCTCCTGATTGCAAGAACTAGGTAACTTAATTTTTTATTTATAGAATTTTTCGGCAAAAACGGTATTATTTTGAAAAGTTTTAATAACATTTTGTCCAATCTTTTCAAATATAGGATATTTGTAAAATTTCAGGAACATACAAATCAAACTTCCGTCGTTCTTCTGTAGCTAGGTTTCTAAAGGCTTTTTCAAAGAGGCAGGTATATAGAACTTTAAGTTGGCAGCACTATTTTAACTGGCGGTAATTGTGTCAGCTGTCAAGAGATTTATTTTTAGTTGGTTTTGGCATTTGAACATGAATGGACTGATGCCTGAACAATGCTTCCAAATTGTGGAAATTTATTTTGAAAATCATTGTTCTGTTCGAAATACGTATCGCGTGAATTTTATTGAGCAATGAAGCTCACTTTTGGTTGAATGGATACGTTAATAAACAAAACTGCCGTATTTAGAGTGATGATAATTCTCAAGTGTATATAGAGACACAGTTACCCTCACATAAACTACCTGTTTGGTTTGCTTTATGGGCTGGTGGAGTAATTGGTCAGAACTTCTTTGAAAACGATGCTGGCCAGAGCGTTACAGTCAATGGTTACCGCTATAGGGTCATGATAACTTTTGGTTCGTCAATTAAACAACCATGATGTGCAGGAGCTTTGGTTTCAACAAAACGGCGCTACATGGCACACAGCTCGTGCAACAATTGATTTATTGAAGGAAACGTTTGGTAAGCGGATAGTTCTATGTTAGGGACGCGTGAACTGCAGTTGGCCTCCAAGATCTAGCGATTTAACACTGTTTGACTTTCTGTGGGTACATGTGAAGTTGCGAGTCTACGCCGATAAGCTTTAAACGATTGACAACTTGGAGGAAAACATTCACCGCGTTATTGCCGATATGCAGCCACAAGTGTTGGAAGAAGTTATCGAACCTTAAGATTAGACTACGTCCGAGCCAGGCGTGGCGGTCATATAACAGAAATCATATTTAAATTATAGTGCCAGAAGATTAGCTTTCGAATACAGGAAATTTCATGTCAATTTTTAGAATCCATATTTATTTTATTCCATTTCAAAGTTCTATGCCTCTTAAAAAAAAAACACCCTTTACAAAAAAAATTTCTGTATACTTACTCTTAAAAATTGTCTTATAAAAATAAATAAATTAGGTGGCACAACAGCTCGTGGAGAACCAAGGCCTAGTGACTTACAACTCTCAACCATTCCTGTGTGCGTATTTTTGGAAGGAAATGAGGGGACCTACAATTTTTTGCCGAGTCCGAACGGCTAGATGAGAAGCACTTATTCATGACAAGTATACTCTTGGAGGATTTGTCAGTTACTCGCAAGAGGCAGTACCTCGCGAAAAATTTTTTTCTGTTTTTAGGTGGCAGCGGCTGGGAATCGAACCCAGACCTTTGGCATGACAGTCCTACGCACTAACCATCATGCCACGAGGTACTACAAAAAATTGTCTTATAGCTTTCAAAATATTACCTAAACTTAAAAAAATAAATGTTTAAAATTCAAAAATTATTTGATTTTAAATTTTGGTACCAATATCTACCATTTTATATCTTTAGAAGCTTTTTTATAAACAAATTGATCAAATTAAGTTGCACTGTTTGATGGTTAAATGGTTTCATACACTTAGACTTTGCTTTGATTTTTAGATTTGTGGATACCCTTTGAGAAAAAAAAAACTTATTGAATCTAAAGAAAGTGTATGGAAGGTAGGTACAATTATTTTCATCAAAAAACGAACTGAAAACTTCATCAGAAAATAACCAAACAAAGCTTGATACATATTTTGAAGGAAATCGATTGGGTCGGGCCTCAGCCGATCGACCAGGCAGACACAATTGTTTTAATAACTTTTTTTGCCTCCCTTTTTGATATGAGTAGTATCATAAGATTGATACACTCCTCGTCAACTGAATACGCACAAACATTTTTTAATATACTTTATCCATTTTTTCCAAACAGTGATGGTTATTATGCCATCTGTTGATGCTAACTATTCCCTTAAGATGTTAAGCAGATAATTCCGAAAGAATTATCCAAAAACAACCGTGAGTTTTTCTTCAACCACTTGCAAAGTGTTTCATATGCAAAGTAGGAGTTTTTTTTCTAGTCAACTGAATAGGTACAACGCCATTTTCTTCGTTGTTTATAAGTTTTTTGGAGTGTTTGACAGTTTAAATTAACGATTTTAGTGTTTTCAGTAAAATTTAATTCTTGATTTCAAATTTTAAGAAAAATGGGTAGATCTACGTGTCTTAACAGTGTTGAAAAAGCTAAAATCGATTTACTTAGAGACCAAGGCCTAACTGGACGTGCAATAGCTGATAAAGTTGGCCGAAGTTTTAATGTAGGTTATTCTTACTTGAAAAATAAAGATGCATACGGCAAAAACATGAAGGGAGGTAAGAAAACAGCAACAACAGCAGCTGAGAGACGAAGAATTTTAAGATATGCATCAAATTCTTCTGATTCTGTGGCAAAAATAAAACAAAAAGTCGGCGTAAACGCAAGTTGCTTAACAGTATTAAGAGTAATCAACAACTCAAGCCATCTTAAACGAATGAAACTTAAGAAAAAACCACCACTTGACGAGAGACGGAAAATGTTGCGATTAGATTTTTCAAGACTTCACATGAGTTGGAAAAAAGAATGGTATCACGTGGTTTTTTCAGATGAAAAAAAGTTTTATTTCGATGGCCCTGATGGGTTCAACTTCTATTTTCACGACTTAAGAAAAGAAAAAAGATTTTTAGAGCGCCATCATAGTCGTGAAGGAGGTGTCATGATATGGGGAGCAGTCAGTTATTATGGAACAGTTGAGCTCGAGGTTGTAACATCAAGAATGACAGCAGCTGGGTATAAAGTAATTTTGGAAAGAAATTTTCCTAAATTTTCTAACATCTTTGGACCCATAATAATGCGCCTATTCACTCAGCGCGCATAATAAAAACATGGATAGAGGAGCAACAAGTGCAGTTGCTTCAATGGCCGCCGTACTCACCTGATCTAAACATCATAGAAAATGTCTGGGGATGGTTAGTACGCAAAGTTTATGAGGGTGGTCGTCAGTTCGAAGACAAAGAAACCTTAATTTCTGCAATCAAATTAGCGTGGAGCGAAATTTCGTTAAATTACATTAAAAAGCTATACGATTCCATGCCGGATCGAATTTACGAAGTAATTAAAAATAAAGGTGGAAGTACCCACTACTAAACTTAAACAAAAACTTGTTTCATTCCATTCCAATACCAATTTTAATTTTTGTACCTATTCAGTTGACTCAAAAAAAACTTCTACTTTGTATAAGTTACACTTTGGAAGTGGTTGAAGGAAAAACAAAACGGTTGTTTTTGGATAAAACTTTGAAATTCTGTTATTTATATGTTACGAACATTTTTACCATCAACAGATAACCATCACTGTTTGGAAAAAATGGATAAAATATATTCAAAAATGTTTGTGCGTATTCAGTTGACGAAGAGTGTACAAATTATGATATTATGTTAGCAGCATTATAAGCTAAACCAATAAGGAGTTTTTTATGCACTTTAAGACTAAAATCAGTTCAAACTATGAAGTCCAAATTTGAAAAACAAAAAATCAAACATTTATTTTGCACTGTTGGCTTTACTGTTAAGTTAGCAGAACATTCCTTTTCTCAGTATAATAGCTAGCTGGAAAATTGCAGTTACTTCTAAAATTAGCAGTTTTTATTCACTTCCAGAAAAAACTAAGTTCAAATTTGTAAGTCAAAATTTGACAGAAAAAAAATCCAAAAATCAATTTTCAACTGTTATTTCGATGTGGAGTTAACAGTGCAAAATAAAATTTTTAATTCTTTTGTCAAATTTAGATTTCAAAACTTGAGCTGGGTCTTACCTTGAAACTCTATAAAACAGTTAATTTGGGACTGTTCTGCTAACTAAATAGTAAAGTCAACAGTGCAAAATAAATTTTTTGTTTTTATTTTTCAAATTTGGACTTCAAAATTTGAAGTGAGTTTTTTCAAGAAGTGCATAAAAAACTGCAAATTTGGAGCCTCATATCAAATTTTTTTCTTGCTTCTTTACTGAGAAAAGGATTGTTCTGTTAACTTCACAATAAAGTTAACATTGAAAAATTAATTTTTCGTTTTTTTTTTTTTAAATAAGGAGTTCAAAATTTTAATCTTAATTTTTTTTTTGAAATGCAAATTAAACTGGGAATTTAGAGCCTTATTTCAAATTCATAGCTAGCCCGATTTTTGAGAAAAGGACATGTACTGCTAACTTCACAGTGAAGTTAGCAGTGGAGTGGGTTACACCCACTATTAGGTGAACTGCAAAATTCGGAATAGAAAATCAATAAAAAAGACAAACAAATTCCAAACTCCTGCAGTTGTCCCATTGCTCTAGCTTCAAATAGTTCTGCTAACTTCACAGACGTTAAGATAAAGTCCTATTAAATTTCATTTCTTTATTTCAACAAAAAACAAAGTTGGCAACACTATTTATGTTTATTCATTTTCTTATCGGTAGAATCACAACTCACAAGCCCTAGAAAATTATAATAGGTTACACAAAAATAAATAAATAACGAAACTGGAAACGAATCATGACAATTTCCAATTATAGACAGACATCCATAGGTACTGGCGCAGATCACATCCAGCAACGGAAAATGAACCTGCAAGACTCGAAGGTATACAAATACAGTCACTTCCAAAATTATGTGGACAGCTCAATTTTTGTACGATAGACACAGTGAAATTCAATATTGAAACCGCTATGTAAATGTTTATAATTGGCTTCACTTTATTTTTATTATGTCACCTCATTTGGTAGTTATAGCATCGTCTGAAGAATATAAAATAAAATAAATAACTGACAACAACAGAGTTGGGAAATAATTATTTTTCTTTGTAATTTATTTCAACTTTCCTTTCAATTACATGCAATTAGTAATTTAACTTTCTTGAATTACAAATAATCATTAATTTTGTAATTGAAAAAAACATATATTTTCATTGCTTGTAACTGTAGTTGAAAAAAATTACTTACAAATTACATGCAATTGAAAATAGTAATGGAATTTTGATAGTAATTGAAGGAAAACACTGTGTCAGTAACATTTAAGTTAATTGATTACTTGGATCGTTATTCATTGAATGTTTTTATTAATTAAACATTTAAATAAAAATAATAAAATTGAAAATAAGTAATCTAACTCTGCGAAACTAATACAAGGAGCCGAAAACGCAGGAAGAAATTTGGTCATCTTAATATTATTAATTTAATTATTTTATTTTATTTAATTCTTTAAAATAAATAAACTACACTAAAATAAAAACCTGATGAAAGTGAAGAACTTCAGAGATTCAACTCTACAGGGACCCATTTGTACAATATCACGGAAAATGAAACTGACAAAAACAGTAAATTAATTACATAGTATGAAAAGATGACTGAAAAAAGTAATCATTACAGATTTTTTGATGATTATTTTTCCATTCAAATACATCAAAGTAATTGAAACTTTTCAATTAGATGTAATTAGTAATGGATTTTCTCCAATTACAATAACAAGTAATCGAAAAAGTGTTCGGTAGAAGATTCCAATTATAATTAATTGAAATAGAACCTTTTTTTTATCATTATTACTCAACTCTTCTACAAAGGGAAATATCTATCTTTGAAAATACATTATTTTGATTTTTCAGTACAACTCTTTTCAGAATTCTCGTAGGATTTACATTCAATTTGGAGAAAAAAAAGTTGAAAACAAACAAAGATTATTTTATTACTTTTATTCCACCAACTTCTAGGTTTATGTAACATTTAAATTATGAAAATGTATCTGTCCGAATAATATTTGCCATGACTGTATTCAAACTTTATCCGACGTCTACCTGAATTGCGTATATCTTTTTTTGTAATCAATTATAGCTTGTCCGGTGTGTGGAAATAGCCAATGGAAAATAATAATCACCACCTGTTGGGGTATTTCTGTTTTTTTTTTTGTATTTTTTGTTTGTGTTCTTGTAGATACTACAAGTTGAATGCCTGAAATAGCTATTTGCTACTTAACCATGGCTAACCACTTATGTGCATAGACTGGACTGAACTGGACATTCTAATTAGATGCAAGCATATAGGTAGGTAGGTACTTCTTTATGAAGATGTATTAGGTACATATAACTACTTTAAAGCTTGTAAATCAGGCATAACCTGTAACTGGGAAACGCATTTCTACTATAACTCAGAAATATGTATAACAAACAAACTACCGCAGGGAAATTAAAAAAGAGTGACCATAAAAAACATTACTAATTACTTGTATATGTGCATTGTGTATACAAATGTACCCATTACATATCATAGGAGGTTATGCCTTTAAATAAGTTATGAACATGTATTCATGTTGTATGGTTCCTAACCTATAGAGAAAATAAATTTCATACACCTAACAAGTGTACAGAGGGCATTGAGAAGGAAAAGTTATGGTTTCTCACGTCCAACAACTATATCAAGGTAGCAAACAGGGCATTGAATTCATATGTGGCATGCGGCAGAAACATCAGCAAAAGTCGAAAACAATGGTGAATTATTTGCGTCATGCAAGGAAGATATTGCTTCTATTATTCCTTCATTCATATGAGATTCGAACTTTATAATGGAAAAGAATGTTAAAGCTATACTTTTAGTTATATAGGTAGGAAGGAACAATATGAGTTCAGCATAACATACAAAATGTTAACCAAGTTACTCGATGTGTATAGGGTTAGAGTTCTTTCTAGTGTAGAGTTTCTCGTTGCAATACATTTTGTACGGCATATGGTTTATAGGCTGTGAAATTGCATTTGTGTACCTAGGTATGTTTTTTTGAAAATAATTATTTTAATAAAACAACAACTTTTTTGTTTATTGTTTCATTTAAACATTAATGACTCTAAAAAGATTTTAATGACCATTTGTATGTTTATTCTTGTTTTGATAAATACTTCTATGTTTAGTTGAATGCAGGAACATACTATATTATTATCATGAAATCAGTGAGTCTTAAAAAAATAAATTTAAAAAAACAGACGTTTTAAGAAAGAAATTAAGGAGAATTGTGCTCAACATCAAGCAGAGAGTACTTACGGTGGGCATGTTTCCAAAATTCGGAGCTCGAATACATACCTGCAGTAGCCCCTGATGTAAACAAGGCTGTTTAGGAATTGCGACATGCCAACATGAACAAAAGCAGCAAACTATTTTCAAAATTGGGGCACAAGGAGGAAAAATGGTCAGGAGATTCGTTCACCAAAACTCTTTAACAATGCTTTAAACTAAAGGTAAATCTATCGAGTTTTTCAATAAGAGCGCTACAAAGGTTTTTTTAAATAAAACAAAAACGGTTTTGGATATCAATGAAATTCTTTATTCCTGTGAAAGTACGTTTGATGCCATTATGTATGAAACTCGATTTCTTTTGCATGGCCACCAAGGGCACGCTTGCAGAAGTCCAGACGCTGTACCCAATTTTCGACGGTTTTCAAGAATAAATCGGCCGATACTGCTGCAATTTCACGTTCGATATTCGAACGAAGTTCATCAATCGTCGCTGGCTTGTTGGCATAGACCATGGACTTGAAGTAGCCCCACAGGAAATAGTCTAACGGCGTCAAATCGCACGACCGAAGCGGCCAAGCGACTGGACTGTGGACTTTGTACTGTGGACTCAAATTTTTCCACTAGACACTCAGTTGCTGATCTGCTAGGACGATTATGACGACCATAAATCGGACGTAGCGCTCTTAACGTTGAGGCCACTGACTCCGAATTTCGGTAATAAATTTTAATAATTTCGACTCGTTATTGGCTCGTATATCTTTCCATCATGAAATGGCAAACCTTACTGAAGAGAAATGTCAAAAGAGCGGCAAGAAATATGGTGTCGTTTGCTGTCCCTGTCGGCTATCGCTCTACTTTTGTAGCGTCCCTGTTGAAAAACCCTTTAAAATGACTGTCCGAATGGCACCGAAACCAAGGAAAAGTGGCTTTTCGCACTGTCGAAAGGGGAACGCACCCCCGGGACGAGACTTTGTTATACGAGACCAAACGAGGCTGAGTAATACGAGACTGATACAGAGACGATATCGAAATTTAAAAATTTTGACGATATCGAGACGATTCTTAGCAAAGTTTCGTTTGGTTTGGTATCGTGGCTAGCCCTATTTGTCATTACGGTGGTAGGGAAGACGAAATAAGTGGGTCTCATAGTTTTGTCTGCCTGTCTGTCAGTTTGGCTACAACCTAAACGGCTGGATCAATTTTCTTAAAACGTGGTACAAACTTTGTGTTTTTTGGTAGCTCCGCTTTCGTTTTTACTTGAGATATAGATACTATAGGGCAAGTTTTGGATTCGTGCAAAATAACAATTTTCAAAAGCAATTTTCTTCAAATTTTGAACTTAAGGTTCTTTTGTAACTCTCCACAATCAGAGAAAAAAGTCAGGTAAATAATAAACCTGGGACCTGTTAAATTTCAAAAAAATTTACCTGATTTTAATAACCTTATATAAAGTGTTAAATTAGCCTGGTGGCCTTCATTTCCATATTCAAGTTGACTTAAGAAGATGAACTGTTATTTTAACACTGAATTCTGGTAAACAAGAAATTTTGACAAGAATATAGCGCTAATTTTACCTGAGATTAAGTTTTTTTTTAACACTGCTTGTTATGAATTTCTATTTTACCACACATCAGGTTGAAATAACATTTTATATGGTTATTTTTACAATGTTTACCTGTTGAATTTAACCTGGCCTCATCTGCTAGTTAATTTCAACGCGACACCAGTGTTAAAGCACGCACACACATGCCATCTAAATAAAATTAGTTGAATTTAACCTGACCGCCTGTTAAAGTAGCCCTCTACCAGTGTTGAAACACACTCACAAGCCATCCAAACAGTCAGTTTCAGCTTATTGATATTTGGCACAAATTTTGTATGCAGCAAAGTGAACCAAGGGATGTGTACTATCTCCATAAGTGAGAGGTTCCCAGTTCAAAATTAAGTAAGTATCACAAAGTATTTTTAAAATAAAATTATATACACAGTAATAAATTTCTATACTTTCAGAATAATGCAAAATGAACTGAACGGTAAGCAGTGTTAGAGATGGGACATACAAGCATGGATCTAAGACATAATAATTACCGGATAGAGGGTTGATTCAATATTGAATAATGTTAAATTAACTAAATCTTCATGTTAAATTAACAGGACGTTGAACATTTTTTATTCATGTTGTTGAACTATATTTTGCGTGTAAAGTTAACTAGAATTACAGGTACAAATAACAAGGTGCTAACATTTTTACTTGTTTAAGGCAGTGTTAACTTTACTTGGAAGCAACGTTGATTTTACACGACATTAAAATTAGGTATCAGATTAAGCCGTTAACCTGATCTACCGAGTTGAAAAATAAAAACCTGAAAATCAGGTATAATAAACCAGAAATTGGTTGGTTATACCAGCTTTTTTCTCTAAGTACAGGGGGGAAATTGAGATTTTTTTAGTACCAAAAATAACGGTGTTTGCCCTACAACCGTAAATGAAAATTTATTTATCTCAAAAACGGCTCCAACGATTTTGATAAACAAATCAGTATATTATTGTAGGAATGATGTTCTTTTTGATAAGAATGAAATTTACCGAAAACCGTTATTAACGGCACCTGCTATATAACGGTATTTTTAATTTTTGATTTTCTCATTAACGACTGAAAGGATTTCAATCAAAATGTTTATGCAAAAGTTCTTTTAAAATGTTAATAATATTGTATATAATAATTTTGAAAAAAAAAATAATTTTGGATTTTTTGAATTTTTGAAAATTCGATATTTCAAAATTCAAAATCAAAATTATTCATTAATTCTTTCGAGACTAAGTTTGAAAATGTATTTTAATACATGCTCAAAATAGACATACCAAAACTTTTTTCTAAAATATTATTAAAATTTTATTTATAAAAAACTAATTTTTAAGAAAACCGCTCCAACGATTTTAAATTTTGTTGTTGCATGTATACATATGTAAAGCCATACTTGTTTTTGAGCTTAAAGTTTTTTAACTATTTGTTTATAAATCAAAAGGACGATTTAAATACTTTATTTATTTAAATTATTTTCAGATGTATTATAAAAGTTCTAAATTCTAATTATGTTCAACTTGAACTTAAAAGCAAGTACGTGCGTTCCAGTCGTGCATTTTATTTTATTTCTTTTAAAATAACCAACCAACCAACCAATTTTGTAAAAATTATTTTTCTCAAAAAATGGCTCTACCACTTTTCTTAAAAAAATTCAATAAATTTCTTTTGGTAAAAGCTATTTTTGGATGGGAAACCATTTTTCGTAAAATGGTTATTTAATTTTACTATCGATTCGGCTACTTTGCTTTCAATAATATAATAATAATTCTTAACAATATAAATAGTAGGTAGTTTTTTTTTACCCAGATTAAAAAAAAAATATTTTCTGGATTTTTAAAAATGTTCAGTTTTTTTTTTTTTTTTGAAAATCAAAAATGTATTTTGAAAACAACGCGGTTGATTAGTGGGTTATACTACCAAAAATTATAAAAATTTAAAAATAATTAGTAGTACCTCTCCATAGAAGGTTTTTTTAATTTTTAATTTTTTATTATTGGCGAAACAGATTTGGAATATTTTTTTTATATACAAATTTCAAATAAAACTAAAAAATATTGCATATCAAAATTTTCAAAAAAAAGTTTTTAAATTTTTAAAAAAAGTTATTTTTTGTTTTTAAATTCGACATTTCAAAAATGAGTCGGCAAATTTTTTTCGAAATTTTGTTTTTATGTGCACATTTGTGTGGATTAATGTCCTTATTTGTGTGGAGGAAAAATGAAATTGTTTTTTTTTAATAAGCACCATTTTTTCTGTTCTTCTACACATTAAAAAAGTGTAAGATTTCAGAATAATCGTATTGAATTTGGATTTTGCATAAAACAGACTAAAACTGGGGGCTATTAGAAGCTTGATTTACAGAATTGGGAAAGTGCATTTTCAAATATGTTACCTACGTTTGCTAAGAAAATAAAATAAAAATAATTGACACGACTGGGTCGCATGTGCTAGCGCAAAAAGTTCAAATTGGATCGAAGTTAAGAACTTTTGAAAATATTCAAGTATTTATACCCACAAACATTTTTAGGATTTTTAAACAAAATTATTTGAGCAGTTTTCAAGATAAATCAGCTTTTTTTGGAGCTAAAAAATATATCAATAGACACTTACTCTCACAGAAGCAACAGCTTAAAACTCACTGCGGCACGTATTAAAGTCTTTCTAATCATGTTAGTGTTTTTCTGGCGGAACTTATGGCAATTAAAAAAGCCTTATTTTAGCTGAAAGAAAACGTGATATCAACCACAGATATCTGCATCTTCTCGGATAGTCAAGCAGCTATCAAATCTCTGGAATCTGTCTCTACTAACTCTATAAGAGCCTTTAATTGCAATCTCTCTCTGTAGATGGCGCAGCAGTTTCACATTCACCTGTGTAGGTCTGGCCACGATACCAGAAAAGTCTCGATATCGTTTGGTTCGGTATCGGAAACCGAGAGGATTCCAGCCCTGAACGATACCGAGACGATACCAGACGACATCGCATTTCTTGTACCGAAATTTACCGATACTCTCGGTAGTATCATTTGGAATCGGCAGAAAATATAGATTTTTGAATCCTATTATCAATTTATTAGAAACAAACAATTTTTGTAATTGGTTTCTCGGAAAAGGCTCTGATGATTTAGATGAAATTTTCAAAGCTTTTCTCTTTGGCAGGGAGTAGTTTTAGGCAATAATTTTAATTACAACTGCCCACTGCCACGCCCATTTGAATTATGCTGGCTTTCTCTAAAACCAACGATTTGGATGAAATATTTAAACATGGTTCTCTTAAGTTAGAAAGTAACTTTAGTGTAATCCATATGACCCCGTGTCAACTTTTTGTGTTGAATTTTGTATCGGCACCTTATAAGCCTTAAAAACATTGTTAAGTCCTCCAAAAAAAATCATCAGTTACAAAAATTGCCTTTTTTTACTGATTTTTTGTCTTGAATCTTAAAAATACTAAGCGAGTTCAACTACTGCATCAAGAACATGTAACCAAGTCGTGCATTTTTTACTGGTTTGCGACTCAGACTAGACCGATACCGATACCGAGGCGAGACTTTGTTTTACGAGACCAAACGAGACTGAGTTAAACGAGACCGATACCGAGACGATACTGAAATTTTTCGATTTTGACGATATCGAGACGATATTTACAAAAGTATCATTTGGTTTGATAACGTGGCCAGCCCTACACCTGTGTTGGGTGGCAGGGCATATGGTCATCCCAGGTAATTGTAAGGCCGATGAACTCGCTAAAAACGGAACAACTCTGCCTGATTTCTTCTTCTTAGCAAGGCAGATATAGGTCATCGTTACATGTAAACTTATGCTTAAGCAAGATGAGAGATAACAAACCTTAGGTGGAACAATACCACTACTTGTTTGGCAACAAAACAAATCTAGCCAGTAATGGATCCATTTGATATCTCTAAGTAGATTGCATATTGGCTCCATGATGGGTGTTATAATCAGACACTGTCTCATAGGCAATCACGCAACGCGTCTTGGTGTATTCTCTAACGATTTTTGCAGAAGCTCTGTATGGATGTGGAAGAGATTGAATCGATCCCTTAACTTCTATGCACGTGCCCTGCTCTATCTCATAGACGAAAACTTCACCTTGGTGACTTTTACTTCAATGATCCAAGTGATCTTATAAACTTGGACATAGACTCCAGATGGTTCACCGAGCAAGGAATAGGGTTTTCCTAGATTCAGGTGGTGTCACAATGGACCAACTCATGGTCTAAATGTGTCAGTCTGCACGACGTGCAGCCACTTCAACCTAACCTAATCTAATACCTATACACAATAGTTCACTTACTGTATTTTCACCATACAAAGAGTGGGGTTTGCGACTAAAATTTTATAATGCAACATGAAAAAAAAAAATGCAAAAACTTTACATGAGGAAAAAATTATATCGAAAAAAATTTACTTTTAGTTTTATTGTTTTTAAAAAATTCTTTTTTTGAAGAAAATGAATTTTCGCTACCGATAGTTTCCAACACAAATGCAAAAAAAAAAACAAGTCCAGAAAGGTCATTACTCACCCACCTACCAGATACTCCGTTTCAAGTATCGTTTTGCTTCATAATGCTTCAACAAACCTTCATTTTATTTCCATTCATTTGCTTACCTGAAACGAAATTAAAAAAAAAAATAGTTTTATACAAATATTTTTCAAAAAAATGTTATAGAAATAAAATATTTAAATATTTTTTCTTTCAAATAAAAATTCTCTCTTGTTTTCAACAAAAGGATTATTATGTAAAATTTGAAAATGCATTTCCCAAAGGCCAAAAATAACATCCGAAAACCAAAGATAAATTCTATTTTTGAATAAACATACCTAATCATCATTCTCGCATATAGCATCATATACATTATACATATTTACATACACAGCTAAAGAAAAGAGAAAACGATTTGTTTCTGACATTCAAATCAATTTAAATCAGATACACAAATAAAAAGGGAAATCCAGGACATAATCAAAAGCAGAGATCATAAGGATACCAATTTTAACTAAATCCACACATATACAGGACTCCTGAGTCCTGAGAGTAGAAATAAAATATAAATGAAAATGCAGAAACCATTAAGAGTAGAAAGCATCAAGCAGAATAGATTTATACATTATTCTCGTATGTGGCTAAGGAAGTATTATTTATTCTTCCTATTTTCAATTCTATATGAATCTTTTTTTTTTCATAGTTATATGTATGGGGATAAGGATATGTGCCTGTGCATTGCAAATAGTTCTTTCTACATAAATGTATGTTGGTATGAACTTTGTGATCTAGATTTCTCATTTCCTTAAAAAATATCCCCAACCAAGGAATGATTTTAGAGAAGCTCTATTGTTATTGTGGTTTTCTTCCTTTTTGCGGTTGACCTCATTTGTGTAATGTCAACTACTGTGTTGTCAACTCTACGATGAGTACGACAAGGACAAGCTATACCAATGATGATGATGATGACGATGACGACGACGACAACACAAGACGAGAATCCTACAAAAATAAAAAAAAAAAAAAAAACACGATTTTAACATTCAGCAGAGAGAAATATAGTAAAAGCTTCAGTCATATGAAAAGTAATCTGAAAAACTGAAACATTTTACCCACTGCCTTTGATAGTTGACCCGAATAATGTATATTCTTATTCCCTGTTCCGTGCCAGTGTGCCATCAAATTAATTCCTGAAGCCTGCTGCTTGCAAAGGCTCCTTTTGACTTGGGCCTCCCGTATACCCCACTTCGACCTCCCTTAGCCACCCAGTTCCATGTCAGTTTATCATAGCAAGATGGATTTTTCGCAATTTATTACAAACATCTTTAATCTGAGAACAATAATTCATACAACCTTTATAAATTAACCACCGCGCACCGGAAGAACAGATACAAATTTATATATATTAATATGTACATACCTATACATAAGTATAAATAGAACTCAATGGTGCGGCGAGGTGCGGTGGTGTGTTGGTGTTATGGGGCTTGGGATTGGGAAGGAAAAAGAAGAGGAAGACTTGTGGGAAGAAGCCTTCTGTTGTGCCATGATGTTTTCCATAATTAGTTGGGAAGCTAATGAATGGAGATTGATTTTTTCTTCGTTCTTGGAATTAATTAGGTGTATATAGACCAAGCCCTATTTGAATCTCTCTCTAAAAAAAAAGAAAAACAACATTCATACAACACAAATACAAAAAAACAAGGAATCCAAGGCTGATCCGTGAAATTTGATTAAATTAATTGGCATCTATTCGTGTATACCTACGAGTGAAGCAGAGATACCACTCTACTCTAAGAGCACTGAATTACAAACTAGACCTTTGTAAATGTTTTATTAAGACGAAGCTGCGCTAATTCGACTCACTTCATAATGAACCTGTTATGTTTAAGAGACTCGAAAAGCCAAAAAAGAAAAGACGATAAAGTCCAGATTAGATATGCCCTATAAAGTCCAGGTATTTTTGGTTCTTTTGATGTATATTTTCGGATTAAGATACCGACCGACAACAAATTCCGTGTACAATCAATTGAAAGTTTTTTTTTTATATCGAAGGGGGAGATACAGTTAGTTACACGAAAACGATTAAGATTTTGTTTTTCTTTTTTTTGTTTAAAATTTTATCAAGTGAACGGATATTATAAATTTTCCAAGGATGTCATTTGGAAGGTGATAATTGTAATTATGATCGATAAATGATTAAGAAACGAACGTTTTTGATTTGTGTTTTTGTGAACATTGTTTAGTGAAAAGACTGGTTTAATTCGACTTGGAAGAATGAGGAATATTAGTCTTCTAATAAGATGGTTTTTATCCGGAATTTTAATTTCAATAACCGTAAGATGGTTGTTGTAGTGACATAACTTTTAATCCGATTTTGGGTAACGATAATAAACAACTTCAAAAGTTAAGTCGACTATAATGGAGCTCAATCTTACGAGGGTTATTAGTTGAATGAATTTAAAAAAAAAAAAAAAATATTTTTAGGAAACTTTTAGAATTTTAAGAGCTTGGAAATAATATTAAGTCACTGTGCTTGATCTTATACCCACTTAAAAAAAATGAATACCTAGTCTTTAAATAGTCTCTAACTATTGATTGGTTCTAATCAAACACTAGAAAATAAATAAAAATAAATAAAAATAAAATTGTACGGCAGGATCGCACGCACTTGCTCTAATGTTCAAGTTGCTTAGAATTAAGAACTGTAGAAATATCATAGTAATCATAAAAAAAATTTAATTCGTTCTTTTAACTGTATAAACAACTAAAGGGTTTTTCAACAGGCACACTACAAAAGTAGAGCAACAGGGACAGCAAACGACGCCATATTTCTTGCCGCTCTTTTGACATTTCTCTTCAGTAAGGTTTGCCATTTCATGATGGACAGATATACGGGCAAACAACGAGTCGAAATTATTAAAGTTTACTACCGAAATTCGGAGTCAGTGGCCTCAACGTTAAGAGCGCTACGTCCAATTTATGGTCGTCATAATCGTCCTGGCAGATCAACAATTGAGCGTTTAGTGGAAAAATTTGAATCCAGTGCCAGTGAGACAAAGAAGTGCCCGTAGTATCGAGAATATTGGTGCCGCTGAGGCTTCAGTTGCAGAAAGCCCAAATGTGTCTTTCACACGTCGTTCTCAAGCGTTGGGCATCTCTGTGACGTCGTTGTGGCGAATTTAGCGAAAAGATCTTGGCGCAAGAACTGAAGCCACTTGACCAGAAGCGTCGTATATTCGTGAATTGGGCTGAGCAACAACTTGAAAATGATTCGGATTTTCATCGAAAAATCATCTTCAGCGATGAGGCTCATTCCTGGCTGAATAGCTTCGTCAATAAACAAAATATGCGGTATTGGTCAGGCAGTAATCCACACGTACTGCATGAGTTATCATTGCATCTCGAAAAAATTACGGTTTGGTGTGGTTTATGGGCCGGCGGCGTCATTGGGCCGTACTTCTTACGTGATGATCAAGACCTGCACTTTACTGTGAATGGGGATCGCTACCGTTCAATGATAACTGAATATTTCTGGCCCCAATTGGATGATATGGACTTGGAGGACATTTGGTTCCAACAGGACGGCGCCACAAGTCACACAGCGAATGTCACAATCAATTTATTGGAAACCAAGTTTGGAGAACGTGTTATCTCACGAATTGGTCCAGTCGCTTGGCCGCCTTGGTCGTGCGATTTGACGCCGTTAGACTATTTCCTGTGGGGCTACGTCAAGTCTATGGTCTATGCCAACAAGCCAGCGACGATTGATGAACTTCCTACGAATATCGAACGTGAAATTGCAGCAGTATCGGCCGATTTATGTCAAAAATTGGGTTCAGCGTCTGGACTTCTGCAAGCGTTCCCGTGGTGGTTATGCAAAAGAAATCGAGTTCCAAACATAATGGCATCAAACGTACTTTCACAAGAATAAAGAATTTGAATGATATCCAAAACCGTTTTTGTTTTATTTAAAAAAACTTTTGTAACGCTCTTATTGAAACACCCGATACTTCTCATCTAATCGCTCGGGCTCGGCAAAAAATTGTAGGCCCCTTCCATTCCGGGAAATAAATAGTACGTGAAACAAACACTAAAATTGCTTTATCTAAACTCTTTTACTCTTTAACTAAATTTTATCAGATATTTAAAATTTTTGAATTTCACCAATGTAAAAAAGGGATATTTTAGGAACATTTTAATTAAACTGAGTTTTCCACACATCACTGGATGTAAAAGAAGAGGTTGTTTCACTCGCCCATGCGAAGGGTATGAGAAAAAGTGAAAAAAGCATTATGAATGAGGGAACAATAACAATTTTATGTTAGATTGTTATCTTGAAATTTATTTCCACAAATCCAAAACTTGCCTTATAGCAGGTAAATTGTCCAACAAAATGACGAACTTCCAACAAATAAAATGAAATAAATTTTGTTTGTTGTTTTATTTCTTGCAATAAACGTATTAATAGTGGAGTAAAAATGTTATTTAGAAACAAATCTCTAAATAAGAAACATTAGGTAGATTGCAAAATGTTTTTTTTTTTGCTATAAAACAGGTTTGGTCGTTGAGCGCTAAAGTCACCCTGGGGTCGGTCGCCCCAAAGCGTTTTTGGAAAAACCTGAACTAACCCCGACGAGCCAATTCTGTGTTTTTTGACAACTGGGGTCACCCTAAACTCGTTCTGAAGTAGAACTAAACTTTTTGCTGGGGCGAGTTGAGGTAAGGAATTAAAAATCAAATTGGCAGGAGCTCTAAAGCATTGTTTTGTTGAGGATTCAGGTATTGCAGGTTAATCTTTTGTTTTTGAAATGGAAATTCAAGGTATACACAA
The DNA here is from genome assembly GCA_946251815.1 of Dasysyrphus albostriatus. Taxonomy (NCBI): domain Eukaryota; kingdom Metazoa; phylum Arthropoda; class Insecta; order Diptera; family Syrphidae; genus Dasysyrphus; species Dasysyrphus albostriatus. The sequence goes on from OX276335.1 coordinate 26,634,334, forward strand.
ATTTACTTTAAATAATAACAAATAGAAATATAGAAAATGGAAACTGCGGCTTCTTTTTTTCGTTTTTAAGTCAAATTTTGTTTCTTGCTTATCTCAACAACACAATTGAGAGCCGTTTGTTGTTTTTTGAGAACCGAAAAATACAGTTATTTTTTGACAATTCTTGGAGTTGTGAAGAAAACCTGGGTCAACCCTGCGTAAACTTCAACGAACAAACCTAAAATATTTTTTAATAGTTTCTTATATGTGAATAAAAAAGAAGGCAATGGTTACTGTGCTTAGCTCAAGTTGACTCTGTTTGAATTTTATCTAACTCGAGTTGGATATTACCTGAATCGAGAGACAACTGAGTTTGAATTGACCAATTTGACGCGGTTTGATCTAACTCGAGTTAGATTCTACCTGAACCGAAAGACAACTCAGTTCAGTTAGTAAAAAAAAAAAACTAATAGCATTCGGTTGAATGAACTCTGTTTTTGTTTTGGCATCGACTTGGGCTGAACGTAGCATCCAAGGTCAAAAACCAGATAACTCCACTTTTTGACGAAATATGTTTTTTTTTATGCAGAAGCGACAAACAAAAAATGCCGCACCGTCTTGTGTACTTAAAACTCAGCTTCTTTAACTCTAAATTAGAAATACGTAATTTTGTACTGGAGTGGTCTTGTTTTTGCACTGCACGTGACAAGTTTGAAGAATACAAAAATTGTTGGGGGTACAGAATGTTTGGAGATTTGACTCTCAAACAGTTCTTCAGTTTTTCAAATATTATATTAAATTGAAAACCAACAGCCTCCATTTGCTCTCACCAAAAAAACGGATCAAAAACAAGACATTTCCAAAAACAAATTAATTTATATTTTAATGAAAAATTCACTTTAAAAAAAAATATTTATTCAATGTGTTTTTCTGATGTCTTTCAAGATTCAAGAGCAATTGATTATCATTTGGAACGATATACACTATTTGCCTTAAAATATAATTCGTCCACCATCTGTCAAACTGTAACTTGTAAAATTCGACTGAAGAATGGCTACAATGACGTTGAATTAAAAAACATCTAAAAATTTCGAAAAATCAGGATATTTCGCAGTTTTTTTTTTTTGCTGCAGAAAAATCTAATTCAATATGGTTTTCTATTCAACCACTTCACATTTTAAAAGTTCATCTGATTTGACCTCACTAAATTTCGCTTCAAACCGAGTAAGTCAACTTGATTTGCGATAACAATGCATGAAAAATATTCGCAAATTTTTCTTCAACTTGAGTTAGCCAATTCGAGTTGCAAAAACAATGTATGAAGGGCTTTAAACATAACATAACATAACATTAACATAGCCAACTCGAAGTTAACTCGGTTTGAAAAATTTTCAGTTTCTATAAAAATTTATATAGAATATGAATGAAACTTCATTTTACAAAGAAAATACGTAACCAACTTTACATAGCAAGCTCCGAAGGAATGATATATTTTCCATATTTAGGTGCAAAAAAGAAAGATCCCAAGAACCACTAAGGGATTTAATTTCTCAACATGGTGCTAAAGCATCTCACTTGTTTACTTCTTGTTTACCATTATAGGAAAGACACATATGAGTAAATTTCAGGCGGTATTCAGGACCAGGCCAGTTATACAGAAGTGGACAAGATTTTCGTGGAAAAAAAACTATGCTTTTTTCATTAACTTTTGGGCTGACATTGACTCAATGGATAAAACTAAAACCTGACTAGGTCCTTTCTCAAAAATGCTTCGTTGTTTGAAAAAGAAAAACTTCTAAACGGCGTCAAACAGGGTTGGCGCCTTAGTCCTCTTTTCTTGCAAAGAGATACAAAGTAGTGTGTTAGGAAGGCAAGTATAGCTAAAAAGTCACAATAACACAACTTATGAAGAATGGTATCAGACTGCTTATTTACACATCCACCTTAACCTTCAGACTCTTGAGTTTAATTTTGTCTTCATTAGTAACTTTGAGGCACCTCAAAACGCATTGAAACAACAACAATTTCTATGTTTTTCGAATAGAAATAATAACAAACGAGACTCGTGACTCATGACTGATGAGCCCCGAAAAGTACGTTTCAATCATGCCTTACAAAATCCCTGACCCCTCTTTTTTCTTACCAACAAGCTGTCTTTCTACCGGACTCAATGCTTCCAGTGTTAACAGCGTCAAATCAATTATTATTAAAAAGTTCATGCTGCACGTGTAACATCACATCGGACTAATTTTCTTATTGGTTCCGACAGGTGCTTTCATATGTCAATCCACTTTGACATCCTTAATTGCTATGCTCCGTTTTTTTCTCAATATTTTTATTTTCCCTAAATACAATTTGACATTTTTATTCAAGAATAATTAAGGTACATAATTTTCAACGTTTTTTACAATAAACCAAGAATTTGGAAGTTCGGAAACTTGTGGGGAACAGGAGTTCAGACCCAGAGTGACTTACAATTCTTAACAATTCCTGCGTGGTGTATACCTTCATATTGGTCGACAAGAGAGCAGAAATGAAACGGAGGAAAAAATGTTCATATTAAAAATAACAATTAAATAATACAAATTGAACACCTCAGTCATAAAATACGAATATCAACAGAAAGATATATGCTATGTGTTCAAGGTGCAGGCTTGCATCCAGGCAATATATAAATATTATTCTGACTAGGGTTTGAATTACGTGTGAACTTCTAATGGATTGGGACAGAAAACCTACGTCTTGTAATTAGTTCCTCTTGTTCCTGTGCATGTTTTTATTATGGTAGGCAGCCTACAAGTCCGCATTACGATACAAGAAACCATTTGAACTTGGGGCGTGTATGCTATACCAACCCACCTGGAAACAAGTTCTGGAAAATTTAAACCACTCCCGTTCGAATTCAAATACATTAGTAGTTTTTCCTGGGAAAGTTTCCAGCTACAAAATTTTTGTTAAGGGGCGTTTTCCCATATTAACGCTCGAAACGAATCAACTAACTGTCTACAACTGTGTAGATGTACCTGCCAGGTGTATAAAACCAGCTTGAAAAGGTTGCGGTGGCAACTTATTTCCAGTTGGATGCTCATTGCTCATACTTGCCTTTACTTTGAATCAGTATTGCCTGATCCATTGGAAATGTGTTTCGACATTTTAGGAGTCTATTTTGGTTGGGATATTTCTTTAGACTTCGTTTTTTTTTTGTTTTTATATTCCTGGAATGATACAAATCTTCGAGTAGGTTAGGTTGGTTAGGTAGGCATAGGTACTTACTTTTTATTATAAGAAATTTATATTAAAGAAATTCTCTTATCAAAAGATATAAATGCCTAGTTTTCCACTTTCTTTTATTGCTTACTTGACTTTGTTCATTATAATCGTAAATCTATTCGTTGGTATACCACCTCTTTTAAATTCTGGGTCAATCCCTATTATAGCCAGAAGCTGTATTATATAGATCAAGAACGTGCAACTGTTAATTTTATTTCTTTTTCCCATCAATATAGGTCGGTTAAGAAAAATCAATTCTCGGCTCTTTAAGAATTCTGTCAGTAATGTGTTTGTGTGTGTTTTTATTTTTTTTTTTCAGTTTCAGTGTAAGTCCAGAAGCCAGCAGGCGTTATAGTTACACATCCATTATGATGATCGAAATTTCCCCCAAAAGAGTAATAAAATTTTATACTGGAAAAGAGTTTTTTGTTTATTTTATTTATTCACCCCTTTCTCAGTATACGCGTGGACTCAATCTGAATCTTTGTATCTTTTTAGCTTTGCTTTTCAAAGGGTATTTACCTACAATGAAAAAAATATCCCAAGGGCGCATAATAAATCGAAAAAAAAAATACAATAAAGGGTCCGTGCGATCAAAATGAGTTCATATATCACCAGTCTACTTTAGAGATTCCTATGACAACAACTGGTGAATGGTGGTGCCTGGTGCCAAGACTTTGTCAAGAAAAAAAAAAGAACGAGGGTTTAAGGACCCAATATTGTATATCTACATAACCAAGGGCAGGCAAATAATGGCGCATACACAATATCATACGACCAAACACATACTTACCATCTAAAAGAGAGAAGTACCTAACTATAGATAAATTATTTGTGTACTTTGCGCTATCTTGGTCAACAATCAACCTGAATAATTGCGTGCCTTTTTGAGCTGAAAGGACGAACGCGCCGCACAATTATTCTTTTTGTCCAAATACTTCGCTGACAAAAGCTGACATATTTGCTGATGGTGTTTTTTTTTTTCTTGTATATTGTACACGTTGTCCTTTTTTTCTTTTCTTCAATGTGAGTACGCTAAATTAAACATGAAATATATTCACATACGAAAAAATAAAGGAGTTTGAAAGTAAAAATCAAGTTCCTTACGTCAAATTTTTTTTTTTACTTTTGAAGGCAAAGAGGAAAAAGTGCCATCAAAGATTTACCGAGCAAGAAGTGCCCGGAGACATTATTGTATACTGCAACCTGAATGAAAAGAAAGTAATGTGTACACCTATTTCCATTTTCAGGGCATGGTGTGTCCGTGCCAGAAGTATAAATATAAGAAAAGCAACAATAAACGGGCTACACAATGACTATAATATATTTATCCAAAAAAAAAAGGGGAGCGAAAGATTGATGCGATTCAGGAGTTGAATAGATGTGGACAAACACGCAATGTTTGTTGGCAGAGCCTTGCTCCTTTTTTTTCAGTCGCTTCCTTTATTAACCCGAGGACAGAAGGAATAATGGTGAGGGTCAAGCGCATGCAGGTATTTTTTTCTTAACTTTTCTCATTTTTTTTTGTTGGTGTTGTTTGTATTAAGAATTCTTATGGCATTTTGTCGCATTTGGACTAATTTGAAATAACTGACAGGAATGACAAGCAACAGAAGGGTAAATGAGCTCGAGTGGAATTAAAGTAATAAAGTTGAAAGTATAAAAAAAAGTAGGCACATTTTGTAGGCGATCTAATATGGCTATGGGTGGATTGTGTGCAACAATTAGACACATTATTTATTTTATTTTAACTTTTTTATTTTTTAAATAGATGCTGCTCTGCGCAGATACTCAGATATTGACAGAAAGTTTTTTTTTTACAACAGGACAAACTACGTGAATGTGATTTCTTGCAGGACTCTTATCAGGATGATTGCTAGTAATATCGGGTTTTTCAATAAGAGCGCTTCAAAAGTTATTTTAAATAAAACAAAAACGGTTTTGGATATCAATGAAATTCTTTATTCCTATGAAAGTACGTTCGATGCCATTATGTATGGAATTCGATTTCTTTTGCATGGCCACCACGGGCACGCTTGCAGAAGTCCAGACGCTGAACCCAATTTTCGACGGTCTTCAAGCATAAATCGGCCGATACTGCTGTAATTTCACGTTCGATATTCGTACGAAGTTCATCAATCGTCGCTGGCTTGTTGGCATAGACCATAGACTTGACGTAGTCCCACAGGGAATAATCTAACGGCGTCAAATCGCACGACCGATGCGGCCAAGCGACTGAACCATTTCGTAAGATAACACGTTCTCCAAACTTGGTTTCCAATAAATTGATTGTTACATTCGCTGTGTGGCTTGTGGCGCCGTCCACCACATGTCCTCCAAGTCCATATCATCCAATTGAGGCCAAAAATATTCGGTTATCATCGGTTATCACAGTAAAGTGCCGGTCTTGACCATCACGGAAGAAGTACGGCCCAATGACGCCGCCGGCCTATAAACCACACCAAACCGTAATTTTTTCGGGATGCAATGATGATTCATGGAGTACGTGTGGATTGCTGCCCGACCAATACCGCATATTTTGTTTATTGACGAAGCCATTCAACCAGGAATGAGCCTCATCGCTGAAGATGATTTTTCGATGAAAATCCGAATCATTTTCAGGTTGTTGGTCAGCCCAATTCACGAACGTACGACGCTTCTGGTGGTCAAGCGGCTTCAGTTCTTGCGTCAATTTAATCTTGTAAGGATGTAGGCCAAGATCTTTTCGCAAAATTCGCCACAACGACGTCACAGAGATGCCCAACGCTTGAGAACGACGCGTGAGAGACACATTTGGGCTTTCTGCAACTGAAGCCTCAGCGGCAGCAATATTCTTGACACTACGGGCACTTCTTTGTCTCACTGGCACGGGAACATTTTGTACTGGGCCTGTGGATTCAAATCTTTCCACTAGATGCTCAATTGTTGATCTGCTAGGACGATTATGACGACCATTAATTGGGCGTAGCGCTCTTAACGTTGAGGCCACTGACTTCGAATTTCGGTAGTAAATTTTAATAATTTCGACTCGTTGTTGGCTCGTATATCTTTCCATCATGAAGTGGCAAACTTTACTGAAGAGAAATGTCAAAAGAGCGGCAAGAAATATGGCGTCGTTTGCTGTCCCTGACGCTCTACTTTTGTAGCGTCCCTCTTAAAAAACCCTTTATTTTTGTGCTTTTTAGGATATCGGCTATGGAGCCATCATCGACAACTCCCAACAACGGTCAGTTAGAGTCTTTCATGGCAATTAAAAAACAGGCGCAACTTTAAAAGTAAAAATTTTTGGTCATTTGCAAAAAAAAAACATTCGAAACACTACTTTGTTCGCGGTTCCGCGCTCGTCTTTGATGACACTCCTCATGTCAGTTCTCTAGAAAAAGCCAATTTGCTTGCAGCACAGTTTGCTGTTAATTCGACACTGCCTGAGAGTGTCATGACCCAACCTGTACTTAAGAGTGCTAACGATTTTATGGGACGAATCTCCTTTCGCACTCGTGCAGTTGCAAGAGTCCTAAAAGATCTCGATATGCACAAATCCACTGGTCCGGATAGTATCCCTTCCATTATTCTCAAAAGGTGTTTTCTAACGCTGGCAAAACCTCTGCGTAAGCTTTTCCATCTATCCTACTCTATGGGTCTCTTTCCGAGTGGATGGAAAACAGCATTTGACTATTTGCTCTCTTATCAAAAATGAGTGTATTTGGTATCGATGAATCTCTTCTTCCTTGGATTAGAAATGACCTTTCGGACCGTTCAATACAAGTCGTTTTGGATGGTTACAAGTCTGATATTCGTAAAATAAATGCTAATGTGCCTCAGGGCTCCGTTTTGTCTCCGACTCTCTTCCTCATTTTCATGAATGACCTGAAACTTCTAATACATACAAATTTTTTGCAGACGATAGCACCCTCAGCTTTACATATTCGTTTATAGACTCACATAACTGTCCTTCGGATGCAGAACTTCAACGACAGCGTATGATAAGCTCATTAAATTCTGATCTTGACAACAATGTCCAGTGGGGAATTAAAAACCGTGAAGAATTTAATGTTTCAAAAACTCAATGCTGTATGCTGTCGCTGAAGCAGAACCCACCCCCAATGCCGCTATCCATGAGCGGTACTTGCATCGAGGAAACCGAACAGCTGTCAGTTCTGGGTATGTGCATCACAGATCACCTTCTGCGGAATGATCACATATTCAACGTCACCAAAAACGCTGCAAAATGTTTAGGCTTTCTTCGAAGATGCAAGTAATTCTTTTCCTCTTCTGATCTGGCTGTAATATAAGGCCTTCATCCGACCCAAGCTTGAGTATAACACCCACATTTGGGCGGGTGCTCCTATAACTCACTTAAATCTATTGGATCGAATACAAAAAAGAGCCTTAAAAATGATTGGTGAAAGATCTATTACTCAAACAATATCAACTCTGAAACAACGTCGTAATGTTTCCTGTATCTCATTTTTTTATCGCTATTTTCATAAGCAACGTTCTAGTGAAATAGTCCGTTTGCATTCCTCCCCTCAAACAATTCAACTGTAATACTCTCGCTTTTAGGAATGCCCATCAGTTTATCCTTGGGCTCAACTTCGGACGTACTGTCAAATACAGAGATTCTTTTTTAGTCGTACGACACGAATGTGGAATGCTTTACCAGGCTCTGTTTTTTCCTACCATTTTGATATTCAGAGCTTGAAAACGGTATCTCCTTCTGAATCCTTCCCTATTTTCCTGATCGCTCGTACTGTATCTTATCATCTTAAGGGTGGTCAAAACCCCTTTAGTGCACGCAAATTATAAAAAAAAAAACTTGTTGTTCTAACGGGTGATTTTTTAAGAGGTTTAGAACTTTAAAAAAAAAAACACAAAAAATTCGGAAAAATGAATGAAATATTTATTTGAATCGATAGTTTGAACCTTGCAATTTAATGTTTAAAGATAATTTCATGCAAATGTTGACCGCGGCTGCGTCTCAGGTAGCCCATCCGCTGAGTCCAATTTTGGCATACTCTTTCACACATATCGGCCGGTATCTCACGAATGAATGCATGGATGTTGGCTTCCAGTGCGTCAATCGAAGCGGGCTTGTCCCTATAGACATTAGCCTTGACATACCCCCACAAAAAATAATCTAATGGTGTCAAATCGCACGATCTAGGCGGCCAATTGACCGGCCCGAAACGTGAAATTAACTGTTCACCAAACTCGCCTCGCAATTGCGCCATTGTTTCGCGTGCTGTGTGGCATGTGGCACCGTCTTGTTGAAACCACATATCATGCAAGTCAAGAACTTCCATTTCGGGCAAAAAAAGTTTGTTATCATCGCTCGGTAGCGTTCACCATTGACAGTTACGCTGCGATTCGCATCATCTTTGAAGAAATATGGCCCAATAATGCTGCCGGCCCATAAACCGCACCAAACAGTGGCTTTTTCGGGATGCATTGGTAGCTGTTGCAATGCTTCTGGCTGATCTTCACTCCAAATGCGGCAGTTATGCTTATTTACGTACCCATTCAACCAAAAATGAGCCTCATCGCTGAACACAATTTTTCGATAAAAAAGCGGATCCTCGGCCAGCTTTCCAAGAGCCCATTCACCAAAAATTCGGCGTTGTGGTAGGTCGGCTGGCTTTAGTTCTTGCACCAGCTGTATCTTAAAAGGCTTTACGCCCAAATCCTTCCGCAAAATTTTCCACGTAGTGCTGTAACAAAGGCCTAACTGCTGGGGAACGGCGCCGAATCGACATTTCGCGGTCTTCTGTCACACTAGCTGATACGGCCGCAATATTTTCTTCACTACGCACAGTACGTAAACGTGTTGGTGGTTTAATGTCCAACAAAGTAAATTTGGTGCGAAATTTGGTCACAATCTTCCGAATAGACTGCTCAGAAGGTCGAGAATGCCGACCATAAAATGGAAGCAGCGCGCGATGAACATTTCGAACCGAGCACGAATTTTGATAGCAAAATTCAATAATTTGCAAGCGTTTTTCATTTGTAAGACGATCCATGGTTAAATTGCAAACCAAATTGAAGCTGTTTGACAGCGACACAAGGTACTAAACACACGTCAGCTGTCAAAACCAGTGTTGCCAAAACCAAACCAGCTAAAAAATCACCCGTTAGAAGAAGGTAAAAGAAGACGAGACCAAAAATACTAGCTTAGAAGCTTATTTAAGGTGACGCTACAGTCTGAAACAGGGCCGCAACCAAAAAGCTTTTTCTAGACGGTTCGGCTCTAGCTAGCTGCCTTAAAGTTTCGTATGTCAAATTGATTGAGAAAGACCAGAAACAGTACCAGACCAGAACAGACCAGTGGAAGTACAAGTTTAGGAATTCATCTACTTGGGAGTAAATATTAATTTCACTTAGATCGAGATCAGTCGAAGAATTACCCTAGCAAACCTGTTTGGCACAGCACACGTAAGACGAAGTGCACGTTCTACAAATCTCTTATGTTAACAGCCCTGCTCTATTGCGATGGCGGTATGGCGAGTGATGGGCAATAAGCAGAAGGGGGGAACTCTTTCTCTTACTAAATTCGGGATGAAGTCCAGAAACTCAAAATACGTCGACTATCTTAGCCAATTCGAGTGAATGGACAAAAATACTCAAGCCAAGAGAGTTTTTGAATTCCAGTCAAAGCCTCCGGGTTCGAGAGAATAAAGAAGACCTAACCTCTGCCTTAGGTTCAAGGACAAAGCCATCTCGGTTGACAGAAAGCTTGTTCAAGATGTTTGGAAGCAGCGTGTTTGGGATCGTAGGGAAGAGTAGTAATTAAAAGTTTTAAGAATCTTGAGTACAGTGTTATCCAAGGGCAAAGGATAAGGAAAAATAATTTAACTAGAACCGCCCACTGCCTACCCCATTTTTCTAATGGTTGGGATTTTTGACTAACGAAATTTTCAGATTTGGTTCTTTTTAGCTGGAGGAAGTGACTTTAGTGAAATCCAACCACTCCTACATATATTATTTCTTTAGTTTTGGTTTCTCGGAAACGGCTCGCATATAGAAAAAACCCATTTTCAATCAAACTTTTTCTAAGGCTTAAGGTAAACATTTGAGTAAAAATCTGATTTATAATAAATAAGTAGACTTATGCCGATATCAAGACCCAGAAGTGACTTTGTTATACGAGACCGATGATGATACTGAAAATATTCGATTTTGACGATAACAAGTCGATACTTAAAAAAAGTATCGTTTGGTTTGGTATCGTGACCAGCCTAAGCCTCAGCCTAGCCCTTGGAAAATATTTTGGTGGCCAAACTGCTCAACGACACAAAGTAGGACCGAGCTGGAAAAAAATCATATTCTAATAAAGAGGCTTAGTTTAGAACTGGGAGCAATAATGGCTTCGGCGTTAAAGATTAGCTTTCAGCAGAAATAAGGCTTTATTACTAGACCTTTTAAGTTTTGAGTCTCTATTTTATAAAAACAAATGTCCCTCAATGTTTTATGTTAATACTCGTATAATCTCGTTTCAAAATATTGTAACCTAGTTTTTATTTTTAGATTGGACTTCAGGCTTGAGAGCCCATACAAAGAAAGCCCAATTTTCCTAGGGTCTGTCTCAATTCTTTTCTCATAGTTCTAGTTCTAATAAAGATCCAGTTAAAGTCTTGTCACCAGATTTCCACCAGCTTTTGAGTCAGTGAATAAAGATTCAATTTAAGTGGTTCGTTATGGCATCGGAAAATTCTATTTTTTAATTCGACGAGGATGCTAATACAGGCAGGAGTGAATGAGTTTATTAAAAATTAAATTTCTGCTTCCAGTCTCTCGTTGTACGTTTTATTAAAATCTATAATTCAATTTTTAAGAAATGCACATACCTACCCTTATGCGAGGTTTTAGTGTAGACCCGTCTCACCCATAATATTGGACGAAAAATTAATGTTACCTCGTTTTTCTTTTCTTTTTCAAATCACATAGACATAACCCTTTTCTGTTCGTATAGGTATATGTACGTACAAAGCAAAGGCTTTTGAAAGGATTTTCGAGTCCTTAAAATTCTATGAATATTAAGTGCATTATTATTAATTAGTGTCTATAGAACGAATTTATTATCAAAAAGTACCTCAATACATTATGTGTATACCTGTGTGTGTGTGTGTGTGTGTGTGTGTTTGTGTGTTTGTGTGTTTGTGTGTTTGTGTGTTTGTGCATAAGTCTCGTGTTATATAGAGAAGACAATAGAAACGAAGTATGGGTAAAGGTAGTACATACTCGTATATTCTTTTGGTATAATCCCAAAGGGTATTATCTAAGCTATATCGCTATACTTCAGCATGTATCCCAGTTTTTGAACTTGTTTGTTACAGGATACATATTATATTTTTGTAATATAATGTTATTTTTTTTTTTTTTTTTTTAATGGGTTAGTTAAACGTTTGTATAGAACTATGAACAAGAACATATACTCGTACTCTACACACAATTCAGCAATTCGGCATGTTAAGGGATTTTTATTATATATTTTGGTATAGGTACTCGTATAATTTTCCTAGAGAATTTTTGAAATCCTTTCTTTGTTCTGCTGTAAAAATTTTATAGGCTTCAGATACTCAACATTATTAGTAGGTAAGGTACCTATACGATACGTTTACCTATATAAATGTGTACTTGTATTTTTTTTTAACTTTTACAACCTTTCCGATGAATGGAAATAATATATTGATGGTTTCATTTATGGATGGCGTTATCAAAAGGTGTTAGCATAATAAAAGGACGCAACCCGAATGATGCAAAGTATTTTTGTTTTGTTTTTATTATTGAAAGGTTAAGAGATTTGATGTTTTGTTTACTTATAGAGACAAATACTAACATTTTAAAGTGGATTTTGTTAGTTTTATGAATTGAAAATCCAAATCTGAAATGTTATGAGTCTTATTTTGTGGATGTATCACAGTCTTATTTGTTTGATGGGTTTAGGATTTTTATTTAAATACTTTTATAACATAAAAAAAGTTATGTGAAATTTAATAGAACCTTCTTACCTATCATACATAAAACCTGATACAGAAAAAGCAAAATTGCTTCGTCAGAAACCTACACTAAGAAAATTTGTCCATTTTCACTCAACAAGAAGTTTATAATTCAGACGGGTTGTGTATGAAATGCCTAATGACAAAATCCCGGATGGACAAAATCCTGAATGGACAAAATCTTAAATGGACAAAATCCTGAATTGACAAAATTCCGAATGAACAAAATCTCAAATGGACAAAATGCCGGAAAGCTTAGGACTGATTTAGATATTTAGAACCGGGCGCGAAGTTTGTATTCGATCGAAATTTTTGGATTCGGAATTTTTATATTTTACTTATAGGTTTTCTTTATTCGAATATCCTTGTGACATTTTTTTTTTGCAATTCAAGATTTTGGAATTTGGGATTTTGCTTCCTTCAGAAATTATGTCGCTTGGAGTCACGTATAAGCAGTTGATTAAAATATGAAAAGTGCGCAATCGAATAGGTATATTATTTATTTTCCATCTCACGGCAAGTATTCCATTTCCATTTTTCCATTAAGTCCTCGGATCTTTTACGTCCTTGACGTTCCCCTTGTGGGACAAAGGTCATTCATTTCTCCTTCGTTCTGTCGTATACAGTTTCTGGTGATTTACGAAGATCTCTCCAACTCTTCTCCAGTTGTGCCGATTCCTCTTCGACCGTTCTTCGCAAAGTACTTTTAGGTCTGCCCACTTCTTTACCTGACTGAATAACAGGGTTTCATTGCACCGCTTATCTCGCAATGCACTCTTGACCTTTTCAAAGCGTATGTCCAATCCACTGATACTTACGTTTTGCGTATTATAGAGTCAATAGTTTCCTGACCTGTCCTCGGATGAAGTTCATCTTGAAGATACGGTTCGGCAAGAATATTCTCAAGTTGACATCTTTTTGCGAATGTTTGCAGCTTTCTTGTGACAGCGGGTGTTACTTTCCAAGTGCTGCCCCCATAAAAAAGCACGGATTTAATATTGGAGCGAAAAAGTCGTAGCTTGGTCTTTAGGCTCATAGAGTTGTTTCTCCATAATTTGGATAGCATTTCAAACGCAGCTTTTGCTTTACCGACTCAACTGATTACACCTAATTCGGTCCCACCTTCAGAAGAGACAATACTCCAAAGATATTGAAAACTCTCTTCCTTCTCTACTGCTGCCCAGAAATATCTTCGTGGATAGATAAGGAAGTTTCGATTTCAGCTTATCTCTCCACCCTTGTTGTCGTTTGATGATAGAGATCTATCATACTATGAGACGTCCGCGCAGTCCAGATGTTAAAGGTTTTATTGCAGATTTTACTGAATTCCTCCATTTGAAGTCGACAAAGCTGCATGCAGCACATCACTAACAGAAACAGTATTGGTGACGGTATACAACCTTGTATTACCCCGAAGCCAGATGAATGATCTATCGACACTGCCAAGGCCAAGATGGATATTCAACACACTTTTCGATGATGATCCGCAAGGTGTTTAAGTGGTCTACACAGAAAAATCCAGTACGTAATTCTGCTTGTTCGGTGTCGAGCGTGTTTTTGAGGTGGTCTTTTTTTTGCTCCAGGACGATTTTTTCTATTACTTTGGATACAGCAAGTGCTTCGCTGTAGGTAATTTATATTTTTCACTGGTGGCATGAACAATTTTGGGATCTGTTCATTGAAAATATGGGTAGTTCCTATGACAGATTGTAAAACTAGGTAACTACAATGTTACGAGTAAGTATTTCACTATGCTATTTTTTTTTTTCACTAATGGTTACAAACAGTACAATTTGAAAAGTTTTAAGGTCTATTTTGTCTCTTTTACCGTCATAATTGATAATGAAATGAAATTGAGAAAAAAGACATGCAAAAATTTGGACCGTTGGTATTAATTTTTCATTCAGTTAATATTTCACTCAGCTTATCCCTTAATAGTAACACACAGTGAAATTTAAATATAAAATGTGAAGAACTACATTTGAATTTCCTTCAAGTGTTCACCACAGCGGTAAGTGAAAATTTGAATAGTGAAATCAAATGAAAAATTCCTTTTTTATTCGCAGGAAAATTTTATTTTTGTATACCACTTCTGTTCTTACTTTTTGTATAATACACAAGATTCTTCACAGATCGAGAACTGACCTCCTGAAGTCTAAATTACTGACAAACCTTCGGTTGGGAGGTAACTAGAGAGTGAGACCACATTACTTCCTTTTTTTCGAATGCGCGTCATTCAGGCTGCAGGGTTCTCAACGGTAAATTTGACATGAGTGAATCTAAAGTTTTATTTCTTTCTAGAAAAGTCACCGTAAATGTGGTGCAACAGTGAAGAGCGTATGCGTTTGCCATCAGAATGCCTCTAATCGCAACTTTAAATTACGGAGGGTAAAATCATGAAGCGTTTAAGAACTATCCAGAGGACGCAAATACCACAACACACTTTTCACTCGAATGCATGCGTCAACAAACAGAACATGCTCTACTGCGTTTGCATCGTTCCCCGCGAATAGCATCAGAGGCCTTTGCTTTCACCTTAAGTCACAGTGTGGTGTGAGATATAGTCAGGTTGGATTGTGGGCTTTTGTTTTTTTGTAGAAAATATGGTTCACAGTCACTTGGAACTCTGAACGGTATGCGAACAATAAACTGAACATGTCGCATGATTTTTTTTTTAAACACGACTTAATGAGTTGGACTAAGGGAACGTTTGTTTAAAACAGAATGGAGTGATGTCGAACAATTCAAGGGCATCGATAGCTGTTTTAGGGATCAATTCCCGCAGCACCTCATATCAATAAAGGGTGTTTTCGAGTGTCATCCCGATTTGCCAACTTACAATTTATCTTGTTTTTTTTTTTTAAATACCGCTTTAATGTCGACCTTCTAACAAGGACCTCTAAAGGCTAGCATAAAACAAATCAAAACTGTGATATAATAGGTGACATCTGTTACTCAGATTGTGATTTAGTGGCATCCGCTATTTCAAATTGTGATTAAGTGACGTCTACTCTCTCAGGCAGTGATTTAGTGACATTTTCTTTTTAATATTTAGTGACGTTGCTATTTAAGACTGTGACATCTAATATTAAGAATTATTGTTTAGTGACATCTGCTGTTTCCGATTGCAATTTAGTGACGTCTGTTATCTTTGACAGTGATTTAGTAACATCTGCTATCTCAGACTGTGATTCAGTGACGTTTGCTCTTTTAGACAGTGATTTAGTGATATCTCCTTTTTAAGATTCTACGAGGTCTGCTATTTTAGATTTTGATTTAGTGACGAATGCTATCGCAGGCTGTGATACAGCATTTTGGCTATCTCATACTATGATCTAGTGACGTCTGCTATCCTAGACTGTTACTTTGGACCCTGCTACTTTAGTTAGCCTTTTAGTATAACTGACATAAGATGGAAATGAATGTTGGATTGTAAAAGCTAAAATTTAAGGTTATAAGAAAATATACGAACTTTATTAAAATAATAATGAATTAAAGAACCAGAGAAGAGCTTAGAACTAACATCAAATACATTAAAGTCTGAATCCGACGAACCTTTAATAAAGGGTGATTTTTTAGCTGGTTTGGTTTTGGCAACACTGGTTTTGACAGCTGACGTGTGTTTAGTACCTTGTGTCAATGTCAAACAGCTTCAGTTTGGTTTGCAATTTAACCATGGATCGTCTTACAAATGAACAACGCTTGAAAATTATTGAATTTTACTATCAAAATTCGTGCTCGGTTCGAAATGTTCATCGCATGTTTTTATCGAAAAATTGTGTTCAGCGATGAGGCTCATTTTTGGTTGAATGGGTACGTAAATAAGCATAATTGCCGCATTTGGAGTGAAGATCAGCCAGAAGCATTGCAACAGCTACCAATGCATCCCGAAAAAGCCACTGTTTGGTGCGGTTTCTGGGCCGGCGGCATTATTGGGCCATATTTCTTCAAAGATGATGCGAATCGCAGCGTTACTGTCAATGGTGAACGCTACCGAGCGATGATAACAAACTTTTTTTTGCCCGAAATGGAAGTTCTTGACTTGCATGATATGTGGTTTCAACAAGACGGTGCCACATGCCACACAGCACGCGAAACAATGGCGCAATTGCGAGGCGAGTTTGGTGAACAGTTAATTTCACGTTTCGGGCCGGTCAATTGGCCGCCTAGATCGTGCGATTTGACACCATTAGATTATTTTTTGTGGGGGTATGTCAAGGCTAATGTCTATAGGGACAAGTCCGCTTCGATTGACGCACTGGAAGCCAACATCCATGCATTCATTCGTGAGATACCGGCCGATATGTGTGAAAGAGTATGCCAAAATTGGACTCAGCGGATGGGCTACCTGGGACGCAGCCGCGGTCAACATTTGCATGAAATTACCTTTAAACATTAAATTGCAAGGTTCAAACTATCGATTCAAATAAATATTTCATTCATTTTTTCGAATTTTTTGTGTTTTTTTTTTTTAAAGTTCTAAACCTCTTAAAAAATCACCCGTTATAAGGGCATATACCACATTGATAATTCCAATATCAAAACAACTATATTATTTATTTTACCTTTAAACTTTATACAACAACATTTTCAACAAGAGAAAACCCTAATTTTCCTTCAAAGACCCACACTATCTAAGAAAGTAGACTATGTTAATTTTCACAGCAAAAAAATAGGAATCAATATAAATTTAGTACATACTCCAGCCGTTCAATGTCTTCAATATCAGCACCTTATTTACTAAAGAAACGAGCTGATACTTATGTTCGCACAACCACTACACGATGTGGATCATTAAATCTTAAGGCCTGCCTTCAAAATTTTATAACCAATTTCCACTAAATACCCAATAGGTACCTATGCTCTTAATATAAACCTCCCTAAATTTTCTCATCTCATTAAGGTTTACGGTTTTCAATAAATTTTACAATATTCTTGCTATAAAATTCGTTGGCCGTTGACTGTTAATGAATATTTATCCAACCATGAAGTCATGGTCTCCTACGAAAAAAAAAAAAACAGAACGAAACGAAAGAGCAAAAAGAAAAAAAAAAACAGCGCAGGACTAAAGTTCAATACGGGGTTAAAAAATAATATCACCCAAATAATCAATGAGAATTTTCCATCCTCTGATGATATCGTTCATTTCAGTTACGTACGATACTATAGAAAGCAAAAGCCATGAACAGACATAAAATGGAGAAAAAAAATCAATAATAGTAATTGCAATTAAATTATTCCACAATTTTCTCCTTAACCCCTGATGGTGGTGTTCGAAGTCGGAGTTCCTGAGGTCCTGGCGTTTTTTTCTTTTTTGATACAAACTGAAAGGACTATTTAAACGGATTTCCTCAATCGATTCCGATAAAATATTTTGCAAAGTAAAAGTGAAATGACGCGCCGCGCTTTGGCATACACTTCACCGATAATTCACTTTACGAAGTCTGTATAGTACCTACCCGATTTTAAGTGAAGAGTAGGTACGTGTGTAGCTGCTACCCCCAAATCCAAACCAGAGAATGTATGAGTGTGTACTTTATATATTTCACCCCAAACTATTTTATAATTTTACAATATTCCACAGCACGAAGTGTCGAATCGGCTTCAGTCAGATCGACCACTTTAGGAATCGTATCATACCATCTCTACAACATCGTCGTCGTCGTTTTTGTTGTTGCAAGTGTTGATTATTATTGCAGTAGAATTATAAGAGCAAAAGCAATAAATGAATGAATGCCGGCTTAATTGAAGTTCAGTCACTTTGGAGGGAATGGCCAGCTGAGAAGAAATATAGTTGCCATCACCATTTACGAGAGTTGAGTTGAAAAGTTTGAAAGAACCTTAATTAAAATCAATGTTACGAGAAAATTTTGTAAAAGGATTTTAAACTTTTACTTAAGGAGATTCATAATAATTGGCCAAAAAAGGAACAAAAGAACAATTTCAGAATTTAATTTGAAGAGAAATTGGGAAAAACGATAAAAAAAGTGTTTTAAGGGAATTTTACACATCGAACCCATTCGTGTTAAAAGTTTGTATGGAAAATAGCAGTTTTAAGCAATAAGAAAGCTCTTTTCGCCTTTTCAATCAAGCTGCAAAATAGGCAATTTTTGGAGGGTATGAGCCACCAAAGCCAACACGGAATGTAGATATAGGAAAAAATGTCTGTATTAAGTGGCTTCTTGAATATTTCAACATGAATGAACGTTGGGATGGGTCTTGCTTGAAATTTTTTTTAAAACTTAAGGCCTTAAGAAAAGACTGTAAGAAAGTGTGTTCACAATTTTTAAGTTCATAATTCTATTTTTTTTTTTAATATTAATTCAATAACCAGTTCATAAAACCACAAGACTATTAATTATTTGTAAATTATAGTCTTGGAGGCGATAGGACTCGAAGCAAAAACCTTCAAAAGTCTGTCTGACCATCAGTAAAATATAGAGGACAGTCTAAGCATTCATTTGATATCCAATTGATAGAATTCACTCATGTGAAAGGTATATTTAGTCGAAAATGCAACCCGAAATCTGCTTTTTCTAACCTTAACAACTAAGAAAACTTATATCCGGCCAGCGGTCTTGTAACTGTTTGGAATAAAGCTCTGGGCTGGTATCCTGTTTTTAAGGAGCCGTAATTAGATAAGAAATTCTAAGATCGCCTCTTGAACTATAATTCACAAATAATTATTAGTCTTCTAGTTTTATGAAACAGGCTCCTGGAAAGGAACCGTCAAGTACAAAGATTCTTTTTTTTTAGCAACAGCTGCATTTGGTTTTTAGGTACTTTGTTTGGGTTTTTCGGGACTTTGTGTTTTTCAGTACTGAAGGGTTTTCGAAGCTTTGAGATTTTCAATACTTTGGGCTTTTCGATACTTTGGCATTTCAGTACGTTTGTTTTTTCGGAACTTTAGGTATTCGAAACTATGGGTTTCTAGTGCTTTAGATTTTTCGGTACTTTGGGGTTCCGGTAGTTTTGGTGTTTCGGTATTTTGGGGTTTTCAGTTCTTTGGATTTTTTGATTTTTTGAGCTTTTCGATACATTGGCTTTTCGGTATCGGTACGTCTCGTTTTCAGTACTTTGGCTTTTCGAAACTATCGATTTCTGATACTTTTGGTTTGCAGTAGTTTTGATTTGTCGGTACTTTGGGTTTATCTGTACTATGCGTTTTTCAGTACTCTGGGTTTTTCGGTACTTGTGGATCAATGTATTTAACTGGAATGCTATTTTACGTAGTTTTCTTCGTCTCCGAGTGAACTTCGTCTCCGAGTGAACTTTTACTTTAGTAAAAAGTGTGAAAGGTGCAATGATAAAAATAAAATTGTTGCATTTAGCCTAGTTAACAGATCACAAGTGAAAAAAATATATGCAAATATTTTTGCATGTCAAAAATTATTGAGTTCGAACAAAAAATAATTTGTTTGCATAAAAAACAATGCTGTCATGCAAGACAATGGATCAGCAGATGTTTTGCACGCGAAGAAAAAATGATTAAAAGTAAAATATATTTTTTGAAAAGTCGATTTACACTTCAAAAAAATATAGTCATCTGAAGGCATCATTTGCATGGTTTGTTTTCCATTTTTAAGCCTAAAATTTATTAATTAAGGGTAAATTAACTACTCCATGGGTGGTTTAGGCGAAGGCAAACATTTTTCACCTGTAATTAATACAATATGGTGCACAGAATAGGTGAAAAATTGTTTGGAAAATTTAAATTCTTTTCGCATCGGATACTTTTGCAAAAAATAATCGACATTTTAGTCTCTTACTAGAATTTTACGACAAATTAACGACAATTAATAACTCAAAGTTTTCCTTCTTTTTATTGATTGCATCCTTGAGGGGAGAGTAGTCTAACATGTCCGTCAAGTTAGCAAGTTAAGTCAAGTTAAAAAAAGCGACTTTATTTTTTTCCATAATAACTTTACGACTGTATAATCACATTTTTTTTCTATGTACGAGTATGTACCCTGTTTTGTAATGGAGAACTACAAGATATTTAAAATAAATAACTTTTGATTTACAACAAATATACGACGGTTATTAACACATCCTTTTTTACCTTTTAGAGTTAATTTTAACTTATTTTTCCTTAAATAAGACCGATTTTTGTAAAAAAAAAAAAATAAAGCAATTTTACGAAAAAAAAAATACAACAATTTCTCATATATTATTTTTATTATTTAAATTCATATAACTTGGCATTTTTTACTCACGATTATTTTACATATTAAGTTTCTTTTATGAAATTCATTTTACTTTATCTTGAGGGTTTTTTTTTTTTGAAAAAACTCGACATAACTGTTTTGCAATAATTTTACGACACTTTTTTAACTTTATTAAATTCATATAACTTGGCATTTTTTACTCACGATTATTTTACATATTAAGTTTCTTTTATGAAATTCATTTTACTTTATCTTGAGGGGTTTTTTTTTTTTGAAAAAACTCGACATAACTGTTTTGCAATAATTTTACGACACTTTTTTGTATAATAAGGGTATTCATGCAACGGTGGAAAGTCGTCGTAAACCTAGTAAAAATGTAAACTTCGTTAATCTGTCACAATTTTTATGGAAAATAAAACAGATTTACACTGTTTACAACTTCGCTACGTTTACGACGACTTTCCGCTGTTGCATGAATACCGTTATTCTATTTGAGATTTCAGTTCATTTTATCGAGTTATTTAGAGGCGTGGTATTGTTAGCTCGAATATAAAGTAAGAATAATTAGGAATTATTTGATAAAACTTGAGGTTTTTTTATTTACGACAAATTTACGAACGTTCATCAAACATTTCCTTTTTTTTGGTAAATTAACGTTATCCTGAAGGATTTTTTTTAAGAAAAACAAACGCCGCATGCATATTTTCTTTTCAATAATTTTACGACAAATTTACGACGATTAATAAACCATTATTTTCTAAGTTTTTGAATGTATTGTACCGTTTTTTTTGAAGAGATACATTAAACTAAATTTTTTTTTCTTTTCAAACGTTTTACGACAAATTTACGACAGTTATACTCACATTATATGTTTATTTTAGTTCAGTTTACCATTTTTTGAGAGGTTATGAAGAAACGACAACAACAAACATAGTTTTTTCTTTTACGACTATTTTACTACTGTAAAGTAATAATTATGTTTATCACACCTTAATTACTAATTTTGAAGATTTTTTATGTAGTCTTACCTACTTCATTTTCCATATTTACATACATACTTAAAAAACTGACAAGATTATCTAAAAAACTAAACTTTAAACATATACTAGGTACTTTTTTCTGCACCAAAATGAGATCACCAACAATTTTTCGAGTCTAATTTGAGAACTAAATTTATCGGGAGTCCTATTTTCGAGGATTCTAGTTTTTATTATTTTTAAACCATTTGCTTTAAGAACTTATTTAAATTTAAGAAATCTTCAAAAATATATTCACCAATCCTAGTTGGCAACCATATAGCAACTTCAATTCACGGGCAAGGAAGAATAATATAAAATTTACTGCATTGCATAATAGTCGCCAATCATATTACGTCGTCATTTTTATCGTTTTGTATAATCTTTTCCTGAATCTCGAAACTCAATTCAAAAACTTGAATTTATTACGACAAAATTGAGATTACATCGATAACAAAAATATACAATTTATTTTCAACTGAAGGGTGTTTAATGGGAATTTGAAATTTTTTAATTGCACATTATAAGGGATAACATTTTAAGGGTGATGGTAGTAATTGTGGTGGGGGGGATTTAAGGAATTGCACAAACAATCAAAAATCAAAAATTCAAAATGAAACTATAAGAACTTGCGTATTTGTTTATCTTTTATATTCTTATCGAAAGTTACTTGAATAAATAAACGCATTTGGCGAATCATTTATCATTTTGTTTTTACAAGATTATTTTGCCCAAAGGGGACAGATATTGTTTCAATATGAATCACTCGGCCTTAGGGTGAGAATGAATATAATTTAGTTTTACCATATATCTTGAATTAATTGGGCGAAATAGTCAATGCTCAAAAGCGATTAATCATTAGTGTTGTTGTTTTTTTTTTTGTAATTTATTTTTAAATCTTAAAACGAAAGTGATTTACGTCAAGCATCAAAGCTTAATTGTTAACACTAATTGGTTCGAAACGTAAAGTGCGCGCGCGGATGAGTTATAAATTTTCTTTCGAATGATTTGGGGGAAGATAAGGAAGACGGTTGTTCAATACTTGAGAGTCTTTTTTTTTTGTTTCTTTCTTTTGAACAAGATAATATGCATAAGTAAACATATTAGAATTTGAAGGCCAGAGTTTATCGAATAACGAATAATTTATAAAATTATATTCACGTACATAAATTATGTTTGTTTAATATTGTGCCGAACAGGTCTGCGGGCGGGTCTTTTTTTTATGAATGAGATGCCGCCGCCGATGTTATGTTAATTATTATATCTCATTTATGTACATATAGCTACAGGGTGATTCGCGATACAAAAAAGGAGGAAGATAGGAACGCGCACAAAAAAATTATGAGAATTATTGACTTCTGACAATTTGAGGGGTGGATAAGGCTAAACTAAACTTTAATCTTATTTTTTGAGAAAGTTTCAAGAAAATCATATTAAAAAATTAAATTTTTTTGTCCAATATAGTATTCCTCTTCTATCGACACTTCAGTTGTTATCGAGAAGATAAAGCAGCACCACATGACATTTTTCTACTTATTTATGTATGACATCACTGTTGTGTATTGCCAATTGGCCTAGTCGTAACGGGTTCGTTCCATAACTGCAGGAAAGCGACTTCAAATCCAAGCGGAGGCAAATAAATGTTTGTACCTTTCGAACAAAAGGACATATCAAGAAATAAAAATGGTAGTCACAAAATTTTTTGCAAATTAATTTAATCAAATTCCGATTTATTGAATCGATCGTAATATTTTTTCTTTTGATCGAATCATTGCTTTTGAGTGTCAACTTTCAAACTGAAATCGTATACGAATACGAATATTTTCTAGTGCAAATTATAACAGCGTCATAGGAGCGTTGTGCCAATGTTTCTTTAATCTCTCTATATTGCTTCTATGAAATTACCAACGAGATTTCGCTTCAATAGTCATCCAGTAAAATTATTATACAATCTTTATGCTTGTGTTACTTTAGTTCTATATTGCTTGTAACGGGTGATTTTTTAGCTGGTTTGGTTTTGGCAACACTGGTTTTGACAGCTGACGTGTTTAGTACCTTGTGTCACTGTCAAACAGCTTCAGTTTGGTTTGCAATTTAACCATGGATCGTCTTACAAATGAACAACGCTTGCAAATTATTGAATTTTACTATCAAAATTCGTGCTCGGTTCGAAATGTTCATCGCGCGCTGCTTCCAATCTATGGTCGGCATTCTCGACCTTCTGAGCAGTCTATTCGGAAGATTGTGACCAAATTTCGCACCAAATTTACTTTGTTGGACATTAAACCACCAACACGTTTACGTACTGTGCGTAGTGAAGAAAATATTGCGGCCGTATCAGCTAGTGTGACAGAAGACCGCGAAATGTCGATTCGGCGCCGTTCCCAGCAGTTAGGCCTTTGTTACAGCACTACGCGGAAAATTTTGCGGAAGGATTTGGGCGTAAAGCCTTTTAAGATACAGCTGGTGCAAGAACTAAAGCCAGCCGACCTACCACAACGCCGAATTTTTGGTGAATGGGCTCTTGGAAAGCTGGCCGAGGATCCGCTTTTTTATCGAAAAATTGTGTTCAGCGATGAGGCTCATTTTTGGTTGAATGGGTACGTAAATAAGCATAATTGCCGCATTTGGAGTGAAGATCAGCCAGAAGCATTGCAACAGCTACCAATGCATCCCGAAAAAGCCACTGTTTGGTGCGGTTTATGGGCCGGCGGCATTATTGGGCCATATTTCTTCAAAGATGATGCGAATCGCAGCCACACATGCCACACAGCACGCGAAACAATGGCGCAACTGCGAGCCGAGTTTGGTGAACAGTTAATTTCACGTTTCGGGCCGGTCAATTGGCCGCCTAGATCGTGCGATTTGACACCATTAGATTATTTTTTGTGGGGGTATGTCAAGGCTAATGTCTATAGGGACAAGTCCGCTTCGATTGACGCACTGGAAGCCAACATCCATGCATTCATTCGTGAGATACCGGCCGATATGTGTGAAAGAGTATGCCAAAATTGGACTCAGCGGATGGGCTACCTGAGACGCAGCCGCGGTCAACATTTGCATGAAATTATCTTTAAACATTAAATTGCAAGGTTCAAACTATCGATTCCAATAAATATTTCATTCATTTTTTCGAATTTTTTGTGTTTTTTTTTTTTTAAAGTTCTAAACCTCTTAAAAAATCACCCGTTATAAGATTTCGATAATTTTTTTTTTGAAGAATTCAGAATGCCAATTTTGAGAACCTATTTATTTATATTCAAAAAAGCTTTCAAAGGCTTTTAGTTCTATAAATTGGCGTTTCGTGACGCTTACTCACTTGGACTCATCAGTGACATAGTGAGGGCCTTTGTTATACGCAATTTATGTTAAGTTACGTGGATTAACTTACGTGGATTTTTTTACAAAACACGACTGCAAACTATATCCAAGAAGATTATTATTCATAATCATTAAGCTAGTAATTTTTTTTGCCCGGGGCCAGGCATGGTTTCTATACCTAAGGTTTTTTTTTATAAAATTTGTATTTAATGCTTCCCCTACGGGGGGGGGGCAAAGGGGGCATTTTCCCTCCCAGACGTCACGAAAAAAACTAAATAATCACTGAAAACAGCTTGACAGCTTAAACTATCATCGATGTGCGACAGAAATGTCAATGGATATTCTTGATGAGAAAAACAAAATATTTGAATTGCATAATATTGTAATTTTAAAATCCCAACATTTTATGCAACTAATAATTGTTTTATTACAAACACAATAGTTCAGTCATACTGTATTTTTACCATACAAATTGTGTGGTAGTTTTTATTTTTGCCCTGGTTTATGCTTTCAGGGGTGCTGAATCCGAATCTGAAGTTTGCGAATAAAAAATTACGCCAATTGGGACTCAAGCGCTAATTGAATGTTGGCGTATTTTTGCTGTTTATATAAAACCTTATTTGACAGTTTAAGACAAAGGCTTAAAACTAGACACATAATAATTTCTGAAATAATGAATTTCGAGCAAGAATATACCTAACCAAAAATTTGCCTAAAATGCATTTTTTTTAAATCTTAAATTCGAATATCTCAAAAACGTGACAGATTCGAATTAAGAGCATAAAAGACTATGAGCAAAGTATATTTTTGTTCATGTTGGAGAAACAGAGACAAAAAATAAAGTTTTGTTACACAGTCTCTGTCCAAGGTATACAGGCAAAAGGACCAATGTCCATTTTTTACAACTGAATTATTACTTCACTATTTGATTCAGCGGTTAGACTGTATTGAGGGACACACATTTTCGTCTCTTCAAAAACTAAAATATTGTAAATTAGACCTAAATTTTGTCACAAAAAATTTTACAACCAAGATACAGAATTATTTAGTGGTTTCGAGGGGATTTTCGAAAATTAACGGAAATTTGTTGGAAATTGTGCACATACTTTGAATTTGCTTCTAGATAAAATTTACGAATAAGTGATATTCTTTTGAAACAAAGGTTAGTGAAAAATTCCTAGCAAAAATGCCTTCCATCACAAAATTGTAGTTACAAACCTCAGATTCATATTCGGCACTACCGAAAACATAAAGCAGGTAAAATGTCAAAACTACCGCAAAATTTTGTCGCTTAAAAAAATAATTTGCTCCTCCCAGGACAAAATCCTAGCTACGCCACATTATTTTTGGTAAATTACAAAAATGTTCACCATACCAAAATGTTCACCATACGTGCAATAATACAGTTATTTTTTTTTTTTTCAAAATTGTTGGAGCCATTTTTAAGATAAATAAGATTATCTCTCACGGTTGTATGTTAAGTGCCGTTACTTTTTTAGTTAAAAACAATTCAATTTTCCTTCTGGAGAATCACTTAAAAGCCTTAAGTTCAAAATTTGAAGAAGATCACCATCATTGGCTTAGGCTTTAGATCCAGGTACAAGCAGACACAGACATTTTGCCGCCTACTTTTTTGTTATCTTGAATTTTTTTCACTAATCCAAAACATCCACTTATCCGTATTTCTATAGCCTGTCCCGGTTTATTTTTTAAGAAACTCGAGACGTACAAGAAATGTCCCGTATTTATGTCCGTCAAGTTAGCATTACCGTTTAAAAATTTTTACAATCCAATAATTGGATAATTTTTCGTTAATCTGTCGTAAATTTGTCCTGAAAGAAAAAAAAATGTTGCGTTTGTTTTTTAAAAATTAACCCCTGGCAATGCTAACTTGACAGTCAAGTTAGACCACCCCTAATTTTGGGGCTTTTTGTCAAATTCAAGGATTTTTTTTAAAGAAAAAAAAAGACGCGACAAATTATTTTTTGACACAACTTATTTAAATACATAATACGGCAATTGTTTAAACAAGTTCCATACCAAAAATCACTAAGAATAAAATGTTTTCACATGGTAGAAAAAACAACGATTTTGAGGGTTATTGTCAAATTCAAGGAATTTTTTACTGATTTTTTTTCTTTTACGACAAATTCACACATATTTTTTTTTTTCTTTTTTGGGTTTACTTTACCCCATTTTCAGGGGTGGTAGTGCTAACTTGACTGTCAAGTTAGCACTACCGGGGGCTAATTTTAAAAAAACAAGTGCGACAATTTTTTTCTTTCACGATCTATTTACGACAAATTCACACATACTCCTTTTTCA
The DNA here is from genome assembly GCA_946251815.1 of Dasysyrphus albostriatus. Classification (NCBI taxonomy): domain Eukaryota; kingdom Metazoa; phylum Arthropoda; class Insecta; order Diptera; family Syrphidae; genus Dasysyrphus; species Dasysyrphus albostriatus. The sequence continues at coordinate 26,661,406 of OX276335.1, forward strand.
TTTTTGAGTTCATTTTACCCTATTTGGAGGGGTGTTAGCATTACCAGGGATTAATTTTAAAAAAACAAGCAACAACAAACTATTATTGGATTGTAATAATTTTGAAGTGGTAATGCTAACTTGACGGACATCCTGTATTTAGTTATTTGGTATTTGTCCCGTATTCGCATATTTTCGGAAGTTTCATTTTTTTCACATAAATAAATAAATTCAAGAAAAAATGTTTTTACACTCGCATGTCCACTGAATGCAATCATTCTCCCATTGCGACTTACCAAAACCCACATTTGAAAATAAAAATTCGTTAAAAACTTGACTAAAATTGCACTACGAAATGTTATATTTCTGGAAGCTTTATATAATTTACATTTAACTTATATTATTTAAAGGCTTAACGCTAGTTTTTTTCAGTTTGGAGCTCAACCCATAGTCTCGGGTTAAGCCTACGTTTACTGCAAAAAAGTGTTTTTTCAATCGATTTAAATGTTAAGTTAACTCATTTCATTTGATGATTTAACTCAGACACCTAACTCTCTGTTGTGGCGCCAACTCGATTTCGATTGTGAAAGGCGTAAAAGGGTGATATCAATAGTGTTAGGCTCTCGCACATCGATTTCAATAGATTTTTGACAAATGAAAGATTAAGCTAATCCTCAATTGAAAAACTGCTTCTGATCAAACTAAGGGTTAACTTATTTTTTGCTAAGTCTGATTTTATCACGGCTTTAATTGCTTTGTTAACAGAAGACTGAATAATAAATTAAAAGTGTTAAGTTTTAATTTTTTTTAATTGTTTATAGTTTCATATGCTGTGAAGATATTATAATTTATTTTACTGTTCCTTTCTTTTTAAGAATTTATTTTCGTTTGTTTTCTGTTATTATTTTTTTGTTAAATTTTTATTTTAAAAGTTACTTAATGAAAATTATGGAAAATTCTTATTTTTCTTCATTAAGCTTTTCGTTCCGGGTTTTGCCCCCAGAGATATGATCACCCTACCAATATTTAAAACAACAAGATAAAAACACAATTTCATGATAAGCAAACAAATTTTCAAAAAGGAAATATAACATAGCAATGTTCTAGCATTAAACACACTTTTTATTTATAACAAATAGTTTTCTTAAATTAATTTTATGTAAATCGGTTAAACTGTTCGTGAGATAATGTTGCGACAAAACGCTCAAAACGTTTAGTCTTAATGTACTTGACACTACTTATCTATAGAAATGATTTGAATATTCAAATCAAAATCACTGAAACAATATTAAAAGCAATTTAATTAACTTAACTTATCTAAAGTTTCTATATATATTTCGATGTCAGTGAGGTAATTCAAGTTCCTCCCAGACCTTTCAATACTAAATGAAGCTCATGCGTCCAGCAATTTAAACACTTTCAACTTGTTTTCCTTATCTGCGTTGTCGTCATCGTATCCGTATCTGCGATGCATTGATTTAAATGCAAATTCACTCGATTTCCCCTTGAAATACGCCAGCAAATTAATTTAAACAATTCTAATTGATTAAAATTCTAAATTCATCGTTTATATGGCATGGCTATATATACAGCGGTATAGAATAGTGCTCATCACAAAAGAGTGCACTTAAAGATAAACCCGTTCCGTTGCCCCTTCATCATCATCATCGCATACTCATGAGAGTGCGTGTGTTAAAATCATATTAAAAGTACGAAGACGACGCCGCCGGCCGCTGCCGGCCGCATAGCATTCCGTTCGTATAAATATAAATATCCTATTGCTGGTCACGATTTGATTACAACATCAGTGTGCGATGCCACTGCCACTGCCACTGCCAAGTGCCACCAAGCAGTCTACAGAAATAAGATACAACTTACTAGGTATGCTCATATATGGACTCCTCTTTCTCTGTTCGAATGGAACACACGTTCGCTCAACACGAGAACGCGTGCATTCGTAATAAACGTCAGCCTATCAATCATTGGCCACGGCCAAGCCGTTCATTTGACTGATAACGGGTATAAGTTAATAATAACTCAAACTTTGTCCCCTTCAGCTTGCGGCTCCGGCATCTGCAGCAGGGGGTTCGAGTCCGAGTTATGTGTGAGTTTTTGTTATTTTCGTCTAAGTTCACTTGAATGCTTTTTCCATGTCTGAAAAGCGAACAAGGTTATGGTACCAGTCTGTCGAAGTCGCAGCCTGCAGCTAACCCGTTCATTCAAACTGTCACATACACAAATTATGTAAATTAATAAAATATGTTAGTAATTCATTTGATAGGTATAAAGGTAAGCAGTTAGGTGATCGATAATATAAGTGTGGGAGAACGGAATTTGAATTATGTATTGTTTTGTTGTTTTTTTTTTCTATTTAACATGACGCATTGACATACTCCTTGGGTGTGTGTTAAGAGGCTTTCAAACCAAATTGACTTGTTTTGTGTCAATAGCGACAAAACATTTGTTGTTTTTTTTTCTTGTTTTTGGTATAAATGAGTTCGTGTCAATAAAGCTGTCTGGACATTTAATAAATCGCCCATGAACTCACATTTAGGTAGATACAATTTTCTAATTCTAGGAATTTTTGGAAGAATAACTAATCGTCGGCTTGAGTCAATAAGTAATTTAAGTGTTGGCCATTTGGCAAATTAAACTCATTTAACTTAATGTGGGTATGATGTACTTTATGTAGGCTGTATATGTTTTCATACAATTTTGGGTCGATAAATAGACTTTAGTGGAATTTTTTGAAAAAAAAGTACTTACACGAAAAGTTGGAATATGTATGAATAAGTAGGAGTTATGTTTTATTGAATAATAGAACCAAAAAATCAATAAATTTGTATGTTGTGAGAGTACTTCTTTGAAATTGTGCTAAGGCGACTTAATTTTTCTTCAAGATTTATGATCAATTAACTACTCAGTAATTAGAAAGTACCTTACCTACATGTCATGCTGAAATATTCATAAATATCATTAGGTATATAATTTAATGGTGTCCTACTACTGAAGGTACATTTAACATGTAGAATTGTACCTCAAGAAACTGTTGCTTTAACAATCTGATAACATAGACGCCTCGAAATGTCTGAACTAACGCAAAGTGGAGGGTGTGATATGATACATTACAGCCAAACTAAACTTAACATTTTTAAACTTAGTTTCAGAAATTTCATCAACTCATTTTTGAAAAAAGAAATTAACATTTTTTTAAAAATCCAGCAATTATTAACATTTTAAAAGAATTTTTGAATAAAATTTTTACTGAAATCGTTTGAGACTTTAATGAGAAAATCGAAAGCTAAGAAAACCGTTATATGGCAGCCCAACTAACAATTTAGCTGGTATAAATTAAAATTTTTTGAATTTGGCAAGTAATAACTTGTATAGAGCTTGTATAAGGCAATCTTCAGCAAGCCAAGCATTTTCCACCTGAAATTTAAACAAATAGCTGCTGTAAGGCCTTAAAATATGAGTTACGTAAGCTCTATATAAGGCTTGTAAATATAAGTTATAAATGGCTGGTATAAAGCCTTCCACAGTTGTTTACTGAAAATGATTAAAATAATTGCTGCTATAAGGCTCTCCACGACAGATCATTGCAAACAACTTGTATAAGACTTGTTTGTAAAGGCCCCTGACAAATTAAAATAATCAGTGAGAATCAACAAGTGTGTCTTATAAAATATTGTGCTTATAAAAAAATCAGATTAAAATAAATAAGAAGGGTAAGTACCTATTGAACGTCGTAAAACAGAAAGGTAGTGCTTACAGTTACATTGAACTTTTTAGCAAAACTTAAAAATGAATAACTCATGGCAAACATTTAAAAGATCTGGAACCTACCACAGACAAGTGAGAAAAAATAGAGAAGCAATTCTTAAAAAGCCAGAGAATATTCAAGAAGTTTGGAAGAACAGATATTAGATGCGCACAGTTATTGACTGATCCCTCTGCGTGAACGTGAAGTATGTGGTATCAACTTATTCACTTTTGGGCAGAGGACAATAATATCATACCGGACAATCAGTTCGGTTTTAAGGCGGGACATGACACCATTCATGCCGCCTCTAAACTCGTTTCTGATGTCCAATGGAACAAATCTAAGAAGCAGTGCACGGGTGCCTGTCTGGTTGATTTGGAGAAGGCCTGCGTCTGGCTAGAGGGTCTGTATCTAAAGCTGACCAGACTTGGCATTAGTAAACCACTTTTATATATGCTTTATGATATGCTCAATGGCAGAAAGTTTGTTGTCAAGAGTGGCAATGTAACTTCTGCCACAACCTTCAATATTAAAAATGGTCTTCAGCAGGGAGCGGTCAACTCGCCGATTCTATTCAGCATTTACCAGCGATCTGATAAGTAGTCTAACTCAGGCAATTGCGTATGCCGATGATCTAATTGCGTACAGAACAGCTCCAAAAGTCGAGGTCATTAGGATTCTTTTGCAGCGTGACTTCGAGAAGATTCAGCGATATTGCGATGACTGGAAGTTAAAAATCAACTTTCAGAAATCAGAAACTATCTTGTTCAGGACTCCGTTGCGTGGAGCCACAAGGGATACGAGAAAGAACTGGCGCAAGCTGGTGATCGTAGGGCCAAATAGACATCCACTGGCGAGTAAAAGTGTAGTAAAGTACCTTGGCATCTGGATGGATCAGTATTTGTATTTCGACAGACATATAAATGCTGCTCTGGCCAGGGCTAGGGGAGCCTTTGCCCTGACGAAACGGTTGTTTTATAGCAGCCGGCTTGACAGCAGGGTGAAGGTGATTTGCTACATGGCCCTTATCCGGCCGATGATTGCCTATGGATGCCCAGTTTGGTTCAACGTTGCCCCATCTCAAATGGAAAAGATTCGGGTGTTTGAGAGGCAGTGTCTTCGACGCTGCCTTGGATTGCACAGAACACCAGAGTCGGAGTACAAACATTACTATTCCAACCTGGTTCTATACAACGGTGCCAACATAAACAGGATAGATAATTTCTTGCTGAAGCTTATTCGAGGTCACATTGCAAGAGCGATGTCCTCGTCTAACAGCTTAATTTTCGGGGCTTATTACCCCAACAACGAATACTACGAGAGTGTGCGTCTAAGCGGCTTTATTCCGCCCGATGCATTCCTCCACCTAGACAGTCGAGGGTTGATCCAGGATAGAGCGGCGGTTCCGCTAATCTACCACGTCTGCCGGAGAACTGTAGATCGGCGGCTCCTGTACAGTCGGGACGTCCTTGCGCAAGACGGAGCTGAGCACCTTCGGTTCAGTAGGACTGTGTCCGAACGGGACCGAAGAGATAGAGTAAAGCAGGAGAACCAGTTCTGGTGGTTGAAAAACGAAGATGAAGTTCCTTCAGATATTTAATAGTTGACCTTGCTATTTTCTTTTGTATGGCCGACTTGCATAGGTTTAGGTAGTTAGTTATAAGTAGGGACAGTCAGGGTGGCACAAAAAAAAAAAAAAAAAACACAAAAAAATAGAAAAACACAAAAAAATAGAAAAACACAAAAAAAATTATAAAATCCACAAAAATACAAAAAAAAATTATAAAACCGGGAAATGCTTGCTTTGGCTGTTCTAGTTTGTAAGTAGTCTGTAAGTAGCTTATAAGTAGGTTGTAATTAGTGTATAATTAGTTGTAAATAGTTTTGAGTAGCTTTAAGTAGTTTTAACTAGTTTTAATTAGCTTTAATTTAGTTTTATGTAGTTTGTAAGTTTTATATAAAACCAAAAAAATAAAGACAGAGATACCGAGTTTTTGTAAATTCTTCTCGGTAAAAAATAAAACCGACCTGGATTTAGTATTAAGATAGTTCTTAGGCCGAAAGGCATTATCATTAAGTTATTATAGTTTAACTTAGAGCGTTCGATTGGGGCCAGTAAGTTAGTATTAAGATATTGATAAGTAGGCTAGTTTTTATGAATTTTTGTCTAGCTTTAAGATAGTTTTAAGAAAATTGAAAATAAAAATGAATTTGAAAAAAAAAAAAAACTTTTTCACTTTTGATTATGTTTTCCTCAACATCAAATTGGCATAGGGGTAGACTGCTAGACTGGAACGAGGAGAGAATCGAGTTCAAATCCCAGGTAAAAAAAACTTTAATTTTTATAATTAAACTAACATTTGACTCATTACAGAATACAGAAAAAAGGTTTTGGAAGCTTTCTGAGGAGAAAAAAAGTACAATAAAATAAAATGCAATAAATAATACAACATCAGAAAAATAAAATAAAAACCGATAAAAAATACCTTTTTTATTCCAGAACCAGCTTTGCTAAAAAATTTTTTTCTCTCGATGGATTGCTTATGCAAAATAAATTTGGGTAAGGCCTTATTTAAACATCCAAGGCAAGCTATAGGCAAAAGCTGTCAAAATGGCTTTCGTAAGGCCTTACATAAATATCTAAGGCAGGCTATAGCTTGTTTAGTCAAGCTAATAGCAGTTTATGAAAAGCTATTTGCTGCTATAAGACCTGTCAATAAAAGTCTTATGGCAGTTAATTAGCTTGGGTAAATGCGCCAAAATGACTTGCATAAGGCCTTTTACTATTACTATAGCAGTCTGAATATAGCTTGTATAGAACCTTATACAAGTTAAATTGTTAGTTGGAAGGTGCCGTTAAATTTTAAAGTACCGTTATTTTTGGTGCTAAAAAAATTTCAATTTCCCCTCTCCCAGAAAATTGCTTCAGTGGTTTACAAAAACGAACAGAAGATACATTTTTGAAGAAAAAAAGGAAGGTAGAGAAAAAAAAAAACAAACAAAAATTTTGTCCACTGAGTTTTAATGTTTGAAAAAAAAAATCACAGTTGGCAGAGAAGCATTCATGTAGGATGTTTTTCGTGGTATGAAGCATGTCTAATATTCTGGATCAAGGACGATATGGCCAAAATATTGAAGGGAATCATGCTTCCATGTGCTAAGTGGGAAATGTCTCTTAAAATAAAATAAATAAATAATTTTGGTTATTCATGACAAGTATACTCTTTGGAGGATTTGCAAGTTCCTCGAAAGAAGCCGTACTTCGAAAAACATTTCTGTTTTTAGATGGCAGCGAGTGGGAATCGAACACAGACCTTTTTTTTATTTTATTTTATTGAATGGATCAGCCCAAGGGAGATCTTTAAGAGAGAAGCGAATGAATTTACGTTGAATTGATTCAATATGACTTTTATGAATTTCATAAAAGGGAGACCATACTTGAGAGGCGTACTCTAGTTGAGAACGTACATTAGAGTTGGATAAGGAAAGAGTAACGTACGGATCGTCAAATTCCTTTGCCCAACGTTTTATAAACCCAAGCATAGAGCATGCTTTGTTAACAATAAAGTTAATGTGTTCAGTGAATTCTAAACTTGAGCTAAAGTTAACACCCAAGTCCTTGAAACTAAAGACTCGACAGAGTTTGTGTTGTAAAAAAGAATAATTGAAAGCATTTGCAAGTCACTTTCTCGAGAAAGTAATTAGTGTTTGGCATTTAGCAGGGTTAAGAGAAAGACCGTTTTTAACACACAAAGTAGCGAAACTGTCTGTATCGGCTTGCAAAAGAATGCGGTCGCAGTTAGCCTTTATTGTTTTAAAAATCTTCATATCATCAGCGAATATTAGAATTTCACTGGAAAGTATGCAAGAGACAACATCATTTATAGCAAGAATAAATAGAAATGGCCATAGATGACTTCCCTGGGGCACACCAAAATGAGCGTTGAATGAGTTTGAAAGACAGTTTCTAAATTTTACCTGGTAAGATCTGTTTTCAAGGTATGATTTTATCCAGGTGATAAAAAATGTTGGAAATCCTAAAGATTTAAGTTTGAAGATAATAATGTTGTGATTAAGTTGGTCGAATGCTTTGGAGAAATCAGTATATATACAAAAAAATTCACTTCCATTTTCTAACGCGTTAGAGCATTTGTGGAAGGATGTAAGGAGGTTTGTTACTGTTGATTTTCTTCCCACAAATCCATGCTGTTGTTCAAATATTATATCCACTGTATGAAATGCTGAAGTCTCACACACAACTTGTTGAAATAGGCTTTGGAATACATAACAGTTTGGATATAGGTCTATAATTTAAATTATCAGTTTTATCACCTTTTTTTTTAAACTGGAGTTAGAAATGAAGTTTTGCATAAACAGGGAAATTTCCCTGATTTATAGAATACTCAAACAAAAATTGAAGAGGCTCAGCCAGTATATGTCTACAATGTTTCAATAATATTGGGGGAATTCCATCTGGTCCAGATGAGAAATCATCATGTAACGATGAGAAACATGACACATGACACTCTAACGCACTAACCATCATACCACGGGGAACTACGGGAAATGTCTCTTACTGGATGAAAACAATGGAGACGGAGCTGCTGCCGGAATAGCTTTTAAAATATTAAATACGCACAAATTCAATGATAAAAACTCGACACAGCGCAGCTGCTGATGAGAGTTGACCAACTAACTTTTGTATGCAGCTTGCATAAGGTTTCAAAACCGAATCGAATTTCAACTCGATTCTGGTAAGCATAGGGGTTGAAATGAGCTTCAAACTCAAACACTGTGTAGACACGTAAAGAATATTGGGTACACTTTTTGACAGTAATTTCAGCTAGAACTCCAGTAAAGTGGCAGTCCATGAATAAGCATGTTTTGCGAGAAGACAAAAAGTGACTAGATAAGTGTTGAATGAGTTCTTTCAGCTAGGTAATCTAAACTCGCTATGGTAATCATGAACTAATTTTAATTTTTTGACGATTGACAATATTCCTACTTCTCATCATGACCAGTTCTAGTTTACACATATTCAATTGCTATAAAGTTTTGTAGATATTTGGAGACGGTTTATTATCATTATTATGGCTGTTTTCGAAAAGATCAAATCAATATCAATTTTTTCGTCAAATGTTTGTCATTTTTTGATGCAGATACTGCGATCATCAAATATGCAATCGTCCAACTGGCAAAAAATCGGTTTGATCAACGTCAATTAGTTTATTTGCATACGCATTTGACGTTTACTAACACGCTCTTTGACTCTTCAATAGTTTGTTCGTCAACGTAATTTTTTGTTGCACAGCTGCACTGAAGACGATGTTTACGAACATGTGACTTCAGTATAAGTTTCAGGTATTAGCGTTTTCGATAAGAAAACTTTTACAGTTTGCGTTTAAGAACATTCTGCAATTCCATTTTTGACGCAAATGACGTTTTCGGAAACGTACGCAGCTAGACGCAAAGAACATGAGAAAATCGTACTGATTTCCAATCTGTGAAAGTGTTTCCTCATGTTTCATGTCGAAAATATTAGCGGAACTTAAAAATATTTTCAAATATCTACCTTGAAAGATAGTCGTAAATAATCGCAAATGCTCGCAAAATTTCAGGAGTGATTTGCATGGTTCTTCACACAAATGTTGGCAAAGTTGCAAATTGATTTGTTTCGACTATTTTCAATTGTATTTTCTTCTTGAAAAATTACAGAAAACGTTAAAAAAAAAACATTCTTAGTTTGCATCCTGCCATATGGATATTGAATAGGATACCCATACTGACTGATCTATCTGACATAAAGAAGATCATAAAGTGATGATAATTTGGTCTAATAAGAACTTATGAATTAAAAGAATAATGACAGACGAGTCTAATAATCTTATAACACCATGAAATAGAGTAAGTGATGGGTATGACAGAAGTCACAAATCAAAAAGTGTGATACAGATGAACCAGATGTGAACAGGCAAACTGTTTAAAAATAGAAAAAAAAAGATACTTGAGTTTTCTTTGCATTTGACTTGTCTTCAGATCAATTCATTGGACACTACTTAAACAAAATTGTTAAGTATTTTGTGCATCAGGAACCCACAGAAAAAGACTGTCTATCGATACTCGTATATAACTTAAACGATATACATAAGAAGTAGATTATAATCTTGAAGTAAGATACCTACACACAATTTTTTTCTTTCGTTTCGATTCGACAATGATTTCTATTTTTTAAGTTCCTTTTTCTTCTACCATTTTGTTTGGTAACGGTTAGTCGAACACACGTCATTAAGAGCCGAGGGCAAGGGACATAACATGGAAATAAAATATACGAACGAGATGCATTTTAACTTGGGAGTATAGAATCTGGTGCTCTAGTAACCTGAGGTTACCTCTCTGTATAGAAGGAGCGGTTCGCATACACAACATAAATAAGGTACACCCTACCTAACAACTGCTGAAACATATAAAGCGGGCAACACAGAACAAAAAAAAAAAAAAAAACAAACTGGATATTCAACAGATATTTAGTTCTTCTTTGTTTTATTTTATTTATTATTTTTGTGGCATTAAGTTGTCGTTTCGTTTTTGTGTTTTTTATTTGTTACTCCTTCTGATTTCTTAACATTTGGTAGAATGATTTTAAGAAAGACAATAGTTCTCAATTTGAACTGAAATATATATACATATTTGCAGTAATATATTTAACCATTTGTTAGGAGTGGAAAAGGTCAGTGAGCCCCTATTATGGAAATCGAAACGAATCATTTTCAATTCGATATTGTATTTTCGATTTCAATATTTGCTTGGTCTTCACATTGGAAGCAAATGCTTCCTTACATTCGAAATCTTTAGTGCAGACAAAATTTTCTAATTTCATTCATGATGATCTCACTGTAATAGCTGCAGAGCTTATATACATCTAAATTCTGGTATTCATGCAACTTTGAAAACCCTAGATAAGTTTACAAATTGGTTAAGTTTATCTTTTGGTTAATGAACTGTCAAATTTTGTATGGGAAATGATTTACATAATTTGGTTAAACTTATCAAAGGATTTTGTTGCGTAAAATTAACCAAACTGGTTAAACTTATCCAAACGTCATTGTGACTCTTACTCTGATTGAATTACGTAGCATTTAATCAAATATTTAAAAAAAGGTTGTTCCTGCAAACTTTGCGTAAGCTTATCATTTTACACAATTTGTAAATTTACGATGTTGCATGAATACTCTTTCTATATTTTGGCATCAAAAACAAATTTAAAAGAGCAATTCACGATGAGACAGTTGCAAAGACGGTCACAATTGGTTAGTAGACATTGGGTGTGTTCCTTAAATTGTTCACACTATTTTGGACTAAATGTCAAATTGTGACAGCTGGGGATGAAATCCTCTCAGAGAGAAGAACAACTGTCATTGACTAAAGCTGCCGTAGGGCAATCATAAGCCAATCAATTTCTTTATAAAATCAATCTACAAGAAATTGAATTTTAAGAACTTTTTTTAAAAGGTACACGTACACGTACACGTATAAAAATAACTTAACTTAAGCAAAGAAATATTCTTTGATAACATATTAAAAAAATCTTAAACTTAAAAAAAAAACTACAATAAACAAAAAGTACGTACTTATAAAAAGATACAAAAAAAAATGAATACCATCTTCCAAAAAATAAAACAAAAAAAAAGGAACACTTGGGTAACCCTAGCTATTTATATTCAATTTTGTTATTTGAATTCAAACCGATATTTTTTCAAATCTGACATACGAACACCTGGCATTTGACATCCAGTACGAAACAGTCACCAGAAATTTCTCGTACCAAATCTGACAAGGAGGGAAAATTTTTTACTCACTCGTGAGCGCTCTCTTTGGTTCAAAAAAGTATAAACTTTTACTTGGAACGACTTCGCACTAAAAATTAATAAATTTGGCGATTTCAAACTGTTTGAAACTCGTTCTGGAACACCCCTATTTTCAACGAACCTCAACTCGAACAAGGCTCATTCACAAGAGAAACTGTCAATTTTGCATTGGCAGAAGCTTTCAAAGTTGGAAAAATGGCAAGTTTTTGTAAAGTTTAGTTAAGGTAAAGTTTTCCATATTGAAAATCTAGTCGAGGAAAACTTGTCAAATACTCGTAAGGGCCTTGCTAGTAAAAACTCGGTAAAACATCGTACACAACTAAAGCAAAAAGCATCATGCAATGATTTTTAAAATTAAAAAGACTCAATCAGGCAGCTATTGTGTCAGGAAAACTATTTTGTAGACCTTTAAGCAAGTTATATCTTCTTGGTTTAGTTAATGAAGTTAATAAAATACATATGGTCTGATTTAAGCCGCACTTCTGCAATATTTAAGGCTATTTTGGGGAATACGTATTGAAGTTTATCTTTGTTACCCGGTCAGCCTAGAAACCACTTCGACAAACATTTCTCTCTCGGTTTTAGTAGTTCCAATTTGAAACCAACTTATCAGGTTTTATTCTAAAAAAATGGGAAAATAATAATTTGGACAAAAAAGGGCTAAGTAAATCTTTTTTTCCATCTGATGCTTTTTTTTAATCATTTTTAGTTATTTTGAAGCTGAAAGGTCTCATGAGCTCAAGAAATTGATAGCTCAGTCTATATGTTCTGCAATATTTCTAGATCGTCTTATGCTTGAACAATGTTTTAAAATATTGCAAAGCTACTTCCACAGTAAATGCTGTGTTGCGACAAACTTCTAATTTTCAATAAAAAAAAACGTCTTAGCAAAGTGAGTGTATAGTTAAAGCTTCCTGGATAGTAAAAAAAAAACAACAAGATTCTGAGTGCGTGTGGGTCACTTTTGAAGTTGCAAAATTACTGCTCCATTTTTTTATATGAAGAGAAGACATTAAATTTCTATGCTATGCGAATAATCTTTAGACAACACAGACACTTAAGAACAATATTAGTTAATTAATTCGTGAAACAAATAGTAATGTAATAACAAATAGGATTGACAGGATGTTACACCTACTGCTTATCCAACCGAGGAAATCATTACGTATGGGTTAAAATCTTACACTGGAAATTTCACATTACGAGATCTCGCATTTACAAAATACCGATTTTCATAACATCACAATTACAAACTCTTGCTTTCACAAATCTCGCAATTACTTGATTAAAATCTTCCAAACACAAACGCAAGAAACCTCACAAAATTAAATTGCTTTTCAAAAAATAAATTTGCGAAATTTTGATAAAGGAAACATTATTTTTCTTTTGCAAAATAAATCGAGTGCCTACCTATTTTTATAATTGTTGTTGTTAAGAACAACAAAGAGAAAATGGAAATTTTATGTCCAATTTATTTTTTTATTAAAAATACGTTTTTGAAAACAATAAAAGCCAAGAAAAAAGTTCTTCGTAATAAAGATTTTGCGAATACGTTTTTCTTTTCGAGTTTTATTTTGGTTCATAGGGGTTCAAATTTTTTCAGTAAAAAACTGAGAGCAATGTTACGGTGAGATTTAAATTTGCCAAATTTTGATTTGCGAAATATTGGATATGCAAAATTAAGCTATGCGAGATTTCAACATGCGATATTTTAAGTTGTCAGATTTTGGTTGATGTTTGCGAGATTTTTTGGTGCTACGAGTATATTTTTAAATTCGAGATTGTTAAAAGCTAGATTATATAATTGCGAGATCAAGCTGGATTATTAATTTGCGAGATATCGTTTTCCAAGTTTTTAAAGAATGTGAGATTTCGTTTTTTTTTTTAGATTTCGATTTGCGGGATTTCATACCGTTCCCATTTCGAGTTGATGTGAACACTGAGTTACTTGAACCGAGCAAGGCACAAACCGAGTTGAATCAATTCAATTTTTTCTCAAACTAAGGGGTTTGTACGGGGTCCGAATACCAAAAGATATTTCGGTTCGGTTTGTACTAGAGCAAAGTAAGAAAATTAATTTTTTGATTTTCTTTTTGGTTTATGTTATCCGGTTCTGTTGAGCATCGTCTTGGGATGAACATGAACAAGTGAACAAACCATTCGCGTTCTGTACTAGTTGAACCTAACCAAGTATGTTGTTAATTGAAATTTCTCATATTTCAAGTCATTAAATGTCAAATTCCAATACTAGATCGATACGATGTCCATAAATTAAGAAATCTTCAAAAAAAATCAAAATTTTTCAATTTTACCTCTCCAGAAAAGAGTTATTTTATGGAAATTGGTTGACATTTGGATTTGAATACACTATGGCCCTCATAATGAATAGCAAATCGAACGTTCGTTTGAATGCGAATGATTTTGCGAATTCCCTTAATCACTATTATAACGAGCAAGCTTCCACATTTGCTTCAAAAATCAATGTTGCTAAAAATGTTGCGAAAATATCTCATTTAAGTCAAACAATGGCTAATTGGGAATACGCAAAATGATTCGCTGCTAAGCGAACGTTTAATTCGCTAGGTATTCATAATGAGGACCTTACTGACAGTTAAACTTTTTTTTGTAGATATGCGCGTACTAAGAGGTTTTATTGACAATCCCTTAAAATGGTTTCAACACAGTGCGAGCCTTAGAAAATTACGGAGGGATTTCAAGGAAGGTACCGACTACCGATGCCTACCTATTAATTTTGAAGATTAGAATACAAAAATTGAAGGAGAAAATAAAGCAAGGTAAATTATTTTAAATTCGAGTTGTTGGGTTAAAAAAAAATCTCTGTACTTGACAATAAGTCAATCAAACTCGGAGTGAAAAAAAAATATCGCATGAAAACTAGGTAATTCAATTATTTTGCTACAAGCCCAGTTACCTAGCCAACTAAGTTTGCGAAAAACTTCTTGTTAGAACCTATATATTGAACTTGTGTTGGAAAATTTTCAGATTTATACATTCCTTGTTCCTTGCATGATTTAATATTTCATATAATTTAACATTTTGTACACCTTCTCGTACATTTTTATAATTTATTTTCAGATTAACTTTTTTCCACTTAATGTTTGTTCACCACAATCAATAAAAGCAAGTTCGTGCGATCGAATATTATATGTACCTACCTTTTATTTAAAACATTATAATAATAACAATATTTCCTTAGCAATTCATTCGATAGGAAATAAATTTTTCCAATCATCACCACTCTGAACATCAGACAAATAATAATCTCAAAGCAAAATCGAATTGACATTATTTGTGAATTCAGAGCGAGATAAATCATTAATGTCAAATTCTTAAATGACAATCAGAATATTTTATGCATTGAAAGTGATTGATGTGGTGAATTGTATATTAAGGTAATGGGATTATATCTACCTTCGTATATAAACGTGGGCTTGTATAGGTAGGTAGGTATTATAACAAAAGATAAAACTTCAAAGTATCTCGCAAAGTCAAATTCAAAAACTTTTATCTGAGATTGACACATTTGCCAAGCAGATAAATTGTCAAAATGAAATAAATTTTCTCAATAAAATGTATTTTACTTATTCGTGTGGCAGGTAGGTAGGTATGTTTAACAAAACTAATTACTTAAAATGTCAGTTTATAAATATTTCTCACATTTATAATCATGGATTGTAAATTTATGTACATTAAATAATTTTCATTGCTAAGATGGCGCTATTTTTACTTTATTAACGTTGAATCCAAAAACTAGTTCGTGTAAAAGATGCAGGTAGGCATTGCTATTTTCCAAAAGAAAAATCCCAACTACACATACCTTTGACTTTTGTTTACGTACACTTCCTCATCAACTGTGTCAATATATGACTAAATCAATAGACACCTTTGTATAGTTTCTTCATTACGAGACCCTTTTATAACCTTGAACCATAAGATAAAATCCACTTGCTTAAATACAATTCTAGGCTACCCTGTATAAATATGAAGGTTAGGTACCTAATATTTTGACTCATTGAGTAAAGACCATGATTAGGTTCAATTCATTAGTCACTGAATAACTTTCAAAATACATTAAAGAAGATATTTCCACCTGAAAGAACAAAGCTATAAGCTCTAGGTAGGGACCTACCTACCTACTTACAAAAATGAATCCAATTTGACGCATTGTCAAGTAAACATCAACGTTGCGTATACAAAATGTGTCACAATTATTTGAACAAAAGATTAGGAAACATGATTAATTTCTTGTTGTTGTTGTTGTTGTATAGTATATATTTGGTTGACCAATTTGTTCTTTGTTCAATTTTAGCAGCTCCCACCGTTTAAATTTAAATTTGAACAAAATTTGTTAGGTAAGTGTTAATGTGGTAGGTGAGAGTTTTTTTTTTTTTTTGTTATTGTTATTTAACTGAAATTGTTCCATACCCACTTTGGTTTATGTTTTTGTCATTCTTCTAACAAAGCAAACATTAGGTATAAATTGTCGTGTTTAATGAAGATGATTAATGAGGTTTGGTTGACTGAATATGTATTTTGTGCCCTTTAAGGTTTGATCATTTGCTTTATGAAATATTTATGTTTTAATAAATTAAATTACAGTTTTTGAATTTTTTTTGTTTTAATTCCATTTATGGCCATTTTTCAGCAGAAGCATAATTTTTAAATTCCAGTTGTCAAAAATCTATTAAAATTGAAGTGAAATTTTATAGAATTTACTACCCTCTCAACATAGAAATTTAAAAAAGAACTCGTCCTTTCAACAGTGTTGCACATCGATTTCAATAGATTTTTGAATATGAAACAACTTGCAGGAGGTTAACTTACATAGGTTTATCATCGAAACTCGATGCATTTACTTAACTTTGAATTTCGGTGATTTTAAGCCCAAACTTTTGTTATTAATTTGTTTTATACCGACTTTGACAGAACCTTGGAATAAAATTTATAGAAATTCAAAGTTAGTAAGTAAGTGATGAAGAAGCAACTCATTTGCCTTACATAAAAATTACCTAAGCTAAATCTGATTTTATATGAAAAATATTAACTGAGAAACCTCCCACCTGGAGGAAAAATAATCCATAGTTTCTTACGAGGTCCTAGAAAGTTTAAAATTGATGCTAGCAAGTAGCAAGGGTCTATCAAGGGATAAAAGGAAACTATCGATTTTCTCTAGGGCCTTGCCATTAGGAAAAAAGTTGATTTGATTGGGATTCCATCCTGCGATCTTCTAGTTTTACTAGTCCAACATGCTTGCTACTAAGCTGATTCGTAATACAATGGAAAATAAAAAAGTATATCTAATTTATTTTTTTTAACTATTGTATGATAGGTATAATATATGGATTTTGTAATGGGTTTTTTTGTTTTTGAAATAAAAAGACTCATCCAACAAGTTTTTTCTCACTAGTTTTTGGCAAGTTTTTCTAGTCAAGATTGTCCCTACCAAAGCCTTTTCAGGGCCTTGACTAAACTTAGCAAAAACTTGCCATTTTTCCAGGCGGGCTTGCCTCAAGCTTAAGGCATATGAAAAATTTTGGTTAGATTTTAAAATTCAATAGTTTTTGAACTATATGAGGGATAAACAGAAATAATCGCAAGCCAACTTTAAAATACATATCGTCAGCTTAGAGTGAAAAGCAGCTAACTTCTTTCTTGCATTTTTTACAAAAAAAAAAAAAAAATACATCACATGTATTTGCCTTTATGTTCAAGTTGTTTGGAACTTAAGAACTTTTTAAAAATGCAAGAAATTTCAGAAAAAAATTGGGAAAAATATCTTTTAATTGTGTAAAGCCTAATTTAAAGTTTCCATGCGAAAAAATGTAAAATATTCAAAGCAAAAGATTTTTGATTTGGCCTAAGCCACCCACTGAGCCATTAATTTACTCTAAATTAATAAACTATAATTCAAAAAAAGGAAAATAATTATTTTTGGTTGCAAAAACCATTTGCATGAAAATAATGCCTTGAGGTGAATATATTTTTTTTTTTTGATGTGTAAACCGACCATACAAACAAAATATTTTATTCATTAAACTTTTTTGACAGACAATTATTTTGCATGACATTTGGTGACAAACTAGGCTTTAACAACTCGTAAGATATTAAGAGCTCAAAAACACGTAGGGTACTTTCCCCGAACGTCTCCAGTTGCCGAACACTTTTATCAAAAATCGTTATACTATCGTAATTTTTCGATGTTTGCCTTCAATCCAATACAAACATATTTCAGCACATTTCCTCTCCCATTTCACAAATTTTCTCACACATATGTACAAGCATTTTGTGTCTACCAGAAAAAATAGATGATTCGGAAAAGATTTTAAATGAATGCTATTTGTGAAAATATGTGATCAATTTTTATCGATTTTCCTATATTTGAACATCTGTTCGAAAATAGAATACTGGCTCTTTGATAGTGTCTCTGTTTTCGAACTGCTGTGTTATGACAAATTGGCATTTTTGGAGTTTCCTATTTTCGAACACTATACTTATCTTTGCTGACCTTGGTGTTCGAAATATGGAAGTTCTATGTTCGAGTTTGGGAAACAAGTGTTCGAGAATAGGAAAAAGTGGTTCTTTTCAATTTTATATCGTTTTTGAAGAATTGATACTAAAAATTTAAAAAAGGGTTATAAGGCATTAATATATTTGAAACTCGCTTTCAGAAAGAATTTTAAATACCTACATTCCTACCTCAATGCCGTTATTTTTATCAGCTTATTCAATTTTCAAACTCGGTAAACTGTTCGAGAACTGGTGCCACTACCCCATGCAATATGATTACTTGAGAAAAATAATACCTACACATAATATGCAAAAAAAAAATCAAAATCGTTGGACCGGTTTTTTAAAAACAAATTTTTGTTTTCATATAATTTAAGTAACTTTACAAAAAAAAACTGATAAACCAATTTTGAGTATTTATTAATTAGCGCTTATAAACAGAGTTTCAAAAAAATTCGTAGACGCGTTTTCGAAATATTGAATTTTCAAAAAAAAATTATTGTTTTTTGAAAATTAAAAATTTTGTTTTTGCAAAATTTTAGTTCGCAATTTAATTGGATATTTGAAAGGAGATTTTGCATGTCAATTTTGATTTTAATCAAATGAGCCATTTATGAGAAAATCTAAAATAACAAAACCGTTATGTGCATTCTCAGAACTATTTCCTTGTTACCAGCATTGCGTATTTAATACTGTTGAATTTAAGTAGAAATTATTAACTACCAATATTAATTTATGGGGAATAGCGTTTAGCTAGATCTCTCAAGAATTTATGGCATTTGAACCCATTTTTGGACCAAATTGTTTGTGAATAAGGTTTTTCACAGTATTCACAAAGAAAAAGTTTTGTTCACAAATTGCCAAACAATTCAACAGAAACGTTAATTGTATAAGTGGGTAATTCTTTAACTGTTTGTGTCGAACAATATAGATCATGCTGTTATTGACAAAGAATGTGAGGTTTAATAAGTTGCGAAGTTGGTGTTAATATTCAGAATTTTTAAAATCACGTGCTTTGTACCTTATCGTCTTTCAGTTCACACTGTCTTATATCAGTAAAGTTTATAACACTATGCAATATTTTAGAAATTTTCGGTAACATACCAGACAAAACTTTGTACATAATGGTATGGGCCCCAGATTGACTCTGAAATTTTTAAAACTTTAAATACAAATATAATTACGTATTTAATATTTAAATATTTAACCAATTATAATAATATTATCTTTAATTTGGAAGTGAAGGAATTATAAATTTATAATTGTTTCCTTCGCAATGAATGTAAACAATTTTAGATTTAAAGATATATTGTTTGTCATAAACACTTTTCGTTAATGGATAAAAGGTTAGTTTTTTGTGATAAATATAAATAGTGCTGTGCATTTTTAAGATTTAGTTCTAGGGGCAAACAAAATTATTCCTTATTACAATGGTTTGTATCTTTATTTTAAGTTTTTGGACTTTTAGAGTCAATCTCATAAATTCCTACCATAAATTTCAAATGTACTTGTAGCTGAATAATAGACCACTTATCTTCAATGATCATTCGCTTGAAGGAAAAAGTTATAAAATGAGTTGTAAAAGTAAACATTGTTTGCAGTAAGAACTTTTTTATTTGTAGTTCGAAGTTTTGGTTTTTGCAAACAAAGAATTAAAATCTGTCAATGTAATATCGAAACATTGATCATAATCAACTTAAAAGTTTGTTGCCTTTTATCTCTTGTGGTAAACACTTTCTTTCTTATGAAACAGAATTTTTTGGCTCAGTGTGGAGGGTACCGTTACATGGAAAGAATTCCTGAATCAGATCACGAAAAATGAGCAGCAAATTACGAAAAGTTAATCCCGATTTTTACCTTGGCTCGGGATTATTTATTTTCCTCTTAGGTGTTTGTTTTCAATTTGCAAATCTGAGCAAAATGAAGATATTATTATTATTATTACATATATTATATTATTACTGTTAAGCCTAGATTCACATTATAGTTCTAATATTGATAAAGTCTCGATTCGATAAAATATTGTTACAAAAAAAACAATGAGTGTATTCACATCATCGATACCTACTTGATACGATTCCGATCCTCTCATTGATTCGAATGTAAAAATATTTTATCGTAGCGAGAGTGTGTCGTTATTGGCACAATAGTGTGGATCTGGTCTTAGGTATCAATTATTCCATCGAGATTTCGTGATATTGCAACTTGAAAGATCAATCTCTTTGGAGGTAGGTATACGAGTTTATTTTAATTTATTTGAAATAAATACTTTACGCTTGACTCTATCTGGATTTGAACTAGCAACCAGTTGCGGAGCGGACATGCAACCACTAGGCAAATTTGCATTATAGATCAATGGTGCCACACATTAACGATTACATAGATTCTATGTTGTGGTGCTTTATCTCTTCGAGAAGTAAATTGCGACAAAAAAGTCGTGATTTAGGAATTTTTTATTGGTAATTTGCAACTTTTTCTGTGGAGTTGAAAATTGCGACAAAAAAAACGTAAATATTTATGGCAATTCAATATGCAGTTTGTGAAATCATTTATTTGGAGAGTAAATTACACCAACAAATTTTTTAAGAAGGAACAAGTTTTAAAATTGCTACGTTTTGAATTTTGGATCAAAATGCCTTGATTTACGATTAAACCATGATTCGTAAATTGCAACTGCAAATTTTTAAATTGGTGATTTTTCTATTTCTTCTGTGCAATAAAGTTTTTTCGTTAAATATTTATAATTTATATTTATAAGATTTTCAATAACGGTTGTATGGCAAGTACTGTAGGTACCGTTAGTTTTTGAGCTTAAGAAATTCAATTTTCCAAATCCATCAAAAAGATCACAACATTGGTTAAGCCTGTAGATCCAGATACAAACATACCTACCTATAGACAGACATAATTGTACCACATACTTTTTTTGTGTTCTCAATCATAGTGATGTCATGTTTGTTTGTTATCTCGACATTTTTTTTGCACGAATCCAAAACTTGTCCTATAGTACCTACATAGTTCACAAGTAAAAAAACACAATTTATTAACAAAAATCCCATAGTAAGAGCAGATTTTTGAGTTCGAAAAAATTATTAAAATGACGCCAGCGACGCGTTTCAGAGTGTATCTCTATCTTAAGGCAAGGCTTACAGATCCTTTTCCCGACTTTTCGTCAGCTTTTTTCAACTTCTTAAGGGTACCTTTTTTATTGTAGCATTAAGCTACCGTCAAAACAAAATCCGACAGTTAATGCATTAAATAAATAAATAATCAAATACCTACGAACTTTGAACACTACTGTCGACTACCTATCTAAATATCTACCAATTATTTTTGCCTATAAAATCTTAAATCAAATTACATACAATTTATTTTTTTAATTGCATTCAATGTTTACCTGTTCAAAACAAAAGCAAATAAACAAATTAGAGCTAGGTATACCTGCGATACTTTGCCGCACCCTGTAGCTCTATAATATTTTTGCTGGGGAAAGGATTCAATAAATACCTAGGATTGAATCTTTCCGTTTCCTATCACGTTAAAACGTTTCTACGTAATGAACCTCACTAACTTAATACCTACATTAAATAGGTTCGTGACTCAATTTAAAATTACTATAGGTATGTAGGTAGTACCTTATTAAGTTAAAATAGTCTTCATTGGCTTCCAAATTGAAATATCAATAAAATTCGAAATTCGAATTGGAATCAAAAATCCAACACAGAGTGCTTCCAGAGGAAAATTATATACAAACAAGAATAAAAAACTACTAACCTCAAATTCTACTCCCATTGTATCCAATTTAGCCGCCATTATCCCATTTTTCCTGTGCAATTCCTTAATTTATGTCCCGAAAATAACAAATTTCCTTTAATCGTTTTATTTTTTCTCTCAGCTAACACCACAGAATAATTTAGGAACGTTAAATCGATTTCACACAAAATAAAATCACAAACAAATTATTCAACTTTATGAGTACAACAACTTTGACAGCACTGATTGTTGTTTGTGAAGCGATAACAAGAGGTGAAAACGACTCAATAAAAAATGAACTCAAAGATGCGGTTTTCCAATGCACACAAACATCTTCTGTCAAAAAATCACCGTAAATAATTATTTTGTATACTTTATTTTACTTTGAACTTTCCAACAGAATTCACAAATAAATTTAATTATTTTATTATCAACCCTTTTTTTCAACACAACACGAACGAACAAACACAAAATAAAACGCAAAGCCGAAAAAAACGTACTCAAGAAAACTCCACCCGAATTTTCGCACTACGAGAGAGCAGGTTGAAGGACGAACAGAAGAAAATTCTACTCGAAAATCGCGCACCGAAATGAATTTTTTTTAATAAATTTCTTCCTGATATTTTTTATTTTTTGAACTTTTTTTCATGATCTGCTTATCAAAAACGATTTTAATTAAATCTCCACAAAAATAAAACGAATAAGGTAAAGGTCAATCGCGGATAAGTTCGATCCTAGCGGGGGTTCGTCTCGTCTATTCTATTTGTTGTTTTCGTTCTCTTATTTCTGATTGTAATTTCTACTCCATCGCGCTGCGTGTAAATAAATAAATAGGAAGAAAAAAAAAACAAAAATCGAAAAATTGACTTTTCCCACACACAAAATCTATCTCACTCGATGTCACTCTTGGAGCTGCGTTTTCTTTCGATTTTTCACTTTGATTGCAAGTATCACACAAAAAACTCTTATTGGAATGCAAATGATTAGCACCACTAGTAATTTGTTTAAACAAATTATAAAGAAAAATGTTTACTTCAAATATCTTTTCAGCTGTGCTTGTAGGTTAGGTTAGGTATTTTACACTACTTGTGTTTTTTTTTGTTGGTTTATATTTTTGCGAAAACGATCTACGAAGCGCTCTACCGTTAACAATGTCCACACGCGGCGAATGCAGGAGAACGTCTGGTCTGGAGCGAGCAAACTGTCGCTGCCGTGGGAAACACCTTGTGCGTGGTGGAATGAATGAGGCAGATGCGCGATTATCTGTAAAGTTGAAGCGAGAGGAAAAGATGTGGACAGTTTGGCTGTTTGGTATCGATTTTCCAGTTGTTGTATATCTCTAACGATTCGAGTGACATCTACCGGTTTATGAAAATGTTATAATTAGGGTGTATGCGCAAGCGTTGAGTTTTGTTGATACGAAATTATTGTTGCATCAACATGTCTATAATAAGAATTTTGAGTTTAAAATTGTTGAAGTTGAGTTATTAGGTGATGGATTTTTTTGTTTATTTTGTTTGTAAATACATAAATAAGAATTGAGAAGTGAGAACTTGAGTGAAAAGCTGAAAATTGTTGATGTTGATGAGTGTATTGTTTGATATAAAACGACGAAACATGTAGCTAAATTCAATTGGTGGATTGATTTTGTTAACAACATAGAAAGAGATATGTTTGTGGGTACTTAAATAATTAAACAATTTCAATACTTTTTTGAAAGGGCTATTGAAATTTGGAATAAAATGATAAGGCATTGTTTGTATTTATTACCCCAATCGGTCCAATTGGAATGCGCCTACAAAAAGGAAGAGTTTGAAAAATCTAAAAGATTCATTTCTGTCAAATACGTGAGGTGAGGGTAGTGAGTCATAAGAAGTCAAAATTATCCTTTTACGATTCTAGTTAAAAACGTTGGGCGCCATTTTTAATTGGCATAATTGGTTTTTAACTTAAGAATTTTACTTCTTACAATTTATCATTGGTCATGAATTCGATTGATCTTAACAAAGGTATGCTTTATATTTATTCACTTAAAACAAAAATATCGTGAAAATGGATCCTTATCTATTTCAATCTTCTTTTAGTTCAATACTTCGCCTTCTATGGACGTTAAATAAAGGAGAAAATTCATATGTTTAAGAAGAGTAGGGTTGGAAAAGTGAGCGAAAAAAAATTTCACCTTGTCATACCTTTGCCCAAATGATAGGTTAGGTAGTAAGAAAAATTCAAACTTCTCGGGAAGAGCAATATGGATACAAACTAAGGGAAGATGGGCGAGGCAGGAGCTAGCGGTTTAACCAAATATGTACCTACAAAAATCCAATTTTAAATTAAAAAAATATGCAAACATTTTTGTAATAGATTTTTTTTTTTCAATAAGAACGAATTCGCAAAAAATTAAAAAACAAAATCCTATGTCCCGGAAAGCATAAATCAGGCTTAGTAGGTAGTCACTTATGATCATTGGGACCCATGTCCGAAATAATTAATCGTGACAGTACAACAGAAAGATTATTATTGCCAGATCCAAGTCATACGAATTTAAAGACACTCTATACGCTAGGTGCTACTCAAAAACTTAAATCTGTCCTCTCGCGGTGCAAGGCGGACATTACAGCGATGCATGAGATAGGGCCAGTTGCTAGGATCAGGAATAACGAAAAGAAAAGATTATGACATTTATTACAGCTGTCATCAAATATTGCATATGTTAGAATTTGGATTCGCCGTGTAAAATCGACTCAGATCGAAAGGCATGGATTTTATCACCCGGCTGTAATCTCCATCAAAGTTACCTTCCAAAACATCAGCTTAACATTTGGACTCCCTTCTACCGCTAAAGCTGAGGAAGAAGTCTAACAAGAATAAGTTGGTTGACATTCTGGACAGAACCTACGGAGCCTGTCCGGATAACACGATGTCTAAGTAGTGTTCAGAGACTTCAATGCTTTGGAAAGCACAGCCTCCACGAAATGACAATAGAAATGGCTTCTAACTAATTGACTTTGCTGCAGCTCTTAAAACGGTAATAAATATCACTAAATTCCACGACCGAAAGGATACATACAGCAAACTGGCGATCTGGAGATGGTCAAACCACTAACCAAATCGACCACGTGCTATTTGGCGCAAGGCACCCACCGATCATCTAAGAAGTTCTAACTTTCCGAGAACGTGAACTCAGGCTACTTTCTTGTTCTGACAAAGTTCAGAGCCTGATTGTCCAAAGAAAAGAAAGCCCTAGGAAAGAAATTCAACATTACATTATGCTTTAGAACATCTGAGAAATCCCGAGGCCACAGTGAGTAATTGACCGGAAAACTGTCTGCCGTACTCCTGCAGCCACATGCTAAAAGCGTCAATAACCAGTGAAACCAGTATCATGACCCCATAACTAATGGAGACAGACGAAACCCAAGGAAAAAGAACTATGTAGATGTGTCCAAGCAGCATTTCCAGCAACTTCTTATGAAAAATGGGTAACAACACATCCGATGCATATATAGCCGATGTTCAAAAAAGGAGATGCGTCATCATGTGATTTCTTTAATCTAGTCCTGGAGTACTTAGTGCGCAAAAGTGTTTACCTGGAAGACGCTATCATCAACTGGTGGTCTTTTCAACTGTTTGGCTATGCAGATATGACCTCAACTTCATGGGCCACTTCAAGCTATATTAGAAGCTATTAACGAATGGGCATAACGCGTTGGTCCTTAAGTGAATGAGGACAAAACATCTATCCACCGTCTAGGTCACTAGGACAAAACGTCACTGTTACTGGCAGTTATTTTGAGGTAATCAAGAAGCTGAGCTCCCTCGGAACAATCATATACTCCACGAACTACACCTTAGTGAAAATCCGACTAAGAATTGCCCTAGTGAACCGCTGCACATCATGGGATCAAAACTCTTTTCTCGAAAGACAAAGTACATCAGACTATATACAAGATGCTAATTGTACTACTTCTATTCAACGCGACGACGTGCGCCCACGCCAAGTGCTGGACAATAAAAATAATGGAAGAATTGGAAGAAAATTCTTCGGAGGGTATTTAGACCTATATGCAAAGAAGGCGAATGAAGGAGACGATTCAAGCGTGAATTGTATGACCTGTACCAAGATGTAGTACAAAGATCTAAAACACGTTGACTAAACTGGCTCCGCCACATCAAGGGAATAGAAAACAATGATCCAGCCAAGAAACTCATCAAATCCCAGCTTACAGCTTCAAGAAAACCCGGAAGAACTGGAACCAGGTGGTTACAGACACAAGAGCGCTTGGTCTTAACAACTGAAGGAAGTGTGCAAAGTACCGTAACCGAAGAAAGGCTGCAATATTTAAAGCAGAGACCATATCCATGGATCTGGAGCCCAGTCAGTAGATGAATATATATTTACGAGTCAATCATCAGATTATAAAAAATGTCAAACGGTTTTTAAAATATCAGCGGAAGATAGGCTTCAACGAATTTTTCAAAAATTACCTGTTTACCTGAGTGGTTTAAGAAAATTTGACGATTTATATCTGCTTAGGGACTTACTACAGAAAGTTTGACCTATGACAACAATTGTTCAAAATTGCAAGGAAAATATTTTTTGTGTGTACACTTTTTAACTCTGATCAATTGGCATTGAAATAAATCGATGTCAAAAATTAACGTCGAGTCTTACAACTGCTCGACACGTGCTAAAGAAGACAGACAAACAGTTATTGGTCCAGCATTTCTAAGGCTATAATGGATATTACTTACTAAGTCACGCAAATAACTTTTTTTGTCCTTGACTCTTCGACTAAAAACCACAGTTTACATTTTCTATTTCTGTTTGTTATTATTAAACAAAATTTGTGTTTTGGTTGAATTTCTATTCCAAAAACAAAAGACTTACTTGCAGCACGTGAACCTTCAACAAAAAAATGTTTCACTTTGATAGTTTATTCTTTATCTAGTGACAGGGACAGTAAAAGACGCCATATTTCTTGCCGCTCTTTTGACATTTCTCTTCAGCAAGGTTTGCCATTTCATGATGGAAAGATATACGAGCCAACAACGAGTCGAAATTATTAAAATTTACTACCGAAATTCGGAATCAGTGGCCTCAACGTTAAGAGCGCTACGTCCAATTTATGGTCGTCATAATCGTCCTAGCAGATCAACAATTGAGCGTCTAGTGGAAAAATTTAAATCCACAGACACATTACAAAATGTTCCCGTGCCAGTGAGATAAAGAAGTGCCCGTAGTGTCGAGAATATTGCTCCCGCTGAGGCTTCAGTTGCAGAAAGCCCAAATGTGTCTCTCACACGTCGTTCTCAAGCGTTGGGCATCTCTGTGACGTCGTTGTGGCGAATTTTGCGAAAATATCTTGGCCTACATCCTTACAAGATTAAATTGACGCAAGAACTGAAGCCGCTTGACCACCTGAAGCATATTGTGTTAGTGAATTGGGCTGAGCAAAATCTTGAAAATGATTAGGATTTTCATCGAAAAATCATCTTCAGCGATGAGGCTCATTTCTGGTTGAATGGCTTCGTCAATAAACAAAATATGCGGTATTGCTCAAGCAGCAATGCACACGTACTCCATGAGTCATCATTGCATCCTGAAAAAATTACGGTTTGGTGTGGTTTATGGGCCGGCGGCGTCATTGGGCCGTACTTCTTCCGTGATGATCAAGACCGGCACGTTATTGTGAATGGGGATCGCTACCGTTCAATGATTACCGAATAATTTTTACCCCAATTGGATGATATGGACTTGGAGGACATGTGGTTCCAACAGGACGGCGCTACATGCCACACAGCGAATGTCACAATCAATTTATTGGAAACCAAGTTTGGAGAACGTGTTATCTCACGAAATGGTCCAGTCGCTTGGCCGCCTCGGTCGTGCGATTTGACGCCGTTAGACTATTTCCTGTGAGGCTACGTCAAGTCTATGGTCTATGGAAACAAGCCAGCGATGATTGATGAACTTCGTACGAATATCGAACGTGAAATTGCAGCAGTATCGGCCGATTTATGCTTGAAAACCGTCGAAAATTGAGTTCGGCGTCTGGACTTCTGCAAACGTGCCCATGGTGGCCATGCAAAAGAAATCGAGTTCCATACATAATGGCATCGAATATACTTTCACAGGAATAAAGAATTTAATTGATATCCAAAACCGTTTTTGTTTTATTTAAAAAAAAACGTTTGTAACGCTCTTATTGAAAAACCCGATACTTCAGTGCAGGTTCAGGGTGACCCTAGGTTTCAAAAAACACAGAATTTGTTGGCCAGGGTGGGTTTTTCAAAAATCGTTTTAGGCGACCCCAGAGCGACTTCATATTAGGTACTTACAAAACAAAGTTGGCGCTAGGAATTTATGGAAATTAGTTAAATTCGAAATCACTGAGTTTTTAAAGCTAAGAGTGGTTTAAAACTAATAAGACTCTCAAGTTTTAATAAATGACTACCTATTTCAAGTGAAAAATTTCGCCAATTTTGCCAAACACTCCTATAAAAATAAAAAAAAAAATGCGAACAGAATAATAATAAATAATTTTGTATTTTTCGTTAAAAAAATTATTTGAAGTTGTTCATCTAAAATTCTCACCGTCGACTTTCCTGAATGCACACCACTCTTGACAATAACACATTTTCCTCTCCATCAAGCAGCACCCAAATTATTCCCTTATCCAATATTGTTTTGTAATATTTTAATTAAATATTTATGAGCAAGAGGCCAGACCCGGGCATCACTTAAATAAGACGTCATCTGGCAAATTCTTATCCACCATAAACCAAAAACATGTTCCCTGCTAATTTTTACCTTCAGGACCAGAAAAAAGGAACTCTTACCTGTATAGAAGGAGTTTTGGTATACTGAAGTACCAAAACCTATACATAACCCGATTGTTACAAGGCAGGACCGTTTTATATTACGCTACTAACCAAAACTACACGATACACATGTGGGTGTTCAAATGCGTTCATGTGTGTAGGCAGGAAGCACTTACCTTGTCATGTCATTTTAAGGATATTTTATCACTCACTTACCGCAATTTACTACTTGCCACATAGTTGTTCTCAAATGTAACGAACCGTTTCCACGCACAACTTCGATGCGTACCTCCATAACGAATAATCGTTATTAAACTTCTTTTCTTCCCCTCTTTGTCCTGCTGCTGAAGGAGGATGAAGTGAGTTTTATATGTTCTGCAAAAGGGACTTTCAGAAAGTTGATTTTTCCTTGCTAACCTATTGATGTTAGAATTGTTTGGTATTTTTTATATTGACGAAATGGTGTGCTCTTATGTTAAAAACTTTCTAATTATAAGCTGGCCATCCACCCTACCACCCTAGTGACGGAAACGTCAAAGAATAGATTAGAGAGGGCGATAAATTCATGTATCCGTAAGGGACGAATTACTTACATACAATGCTCATTTTAAGCCTCAAAGAGATTTATTTACATATTCATCAGAAGTTCACCTGGATCAGAGCTGACCCTGATGGTGCCTGTGCCTGGATTGCAAAATTACCTTCCATTCTGATTCGGCACTGAATCGGAACGGTAGGTATGTAACATCTGATGGTATAATGTACGCTGCATTATTATTCGGGGAAGAAGTGTGAGAATAATGGCGAAAAGGAATTACACACACCTTTGCCTACATTAAAAGATTAATGCGTTCAGTAATTTTTATGTAGGTATGTATATGAAGTTTAAGCTTAATGGTGCAATCATTTATCATTCTCTTCTGTTCGATAAATAATTATTGATTTCTTCATGGTTTTGAGCACGAAGATGTGTAAATTATATCAGACCAACAAACCTGTACTTTTATGTGTAAAAAGTTACATTTTAAGAGAGAAACTGACCATAACGTGACTTGAAAGGATACATCACCAAATTTTGATATCCTCATTTTAAGGACTTGTCAAAATGGCATAATATCCATAAAATTGGTTGGTGAATATATTTTGAAATTAAGCTTGAGATGAAAATCAAAAAATATCAAGACACAAGCGCAAAATTTAAAACGGTTTGGTGAGATGCATTGGCTAGAAAACTATCCATTATTCGTAAATTCTATTAAACTACAATTATTCAAAGAATACACAATTTCCAAAAAAATATTTGCCTATGGTTTTTTTCTGCAACAACCGTCGTGAGTATTGAGAATTAAGCTTAGAAGATGGGTTTAACGGCGAATGAAGGCAAGACCAAATACATATATGCTGTCGAAACATACCAGTGGTGAGATCAAGCGAAGAATTATTCTTGTCAATCGCTGTTTCTTTGGGCTGTGAAGGCAATTGAGAAGCAAAGCCCCATCTCGAGCAACTTAAGTGTCCCTGTAAATCTAAGTACGGTAAAATATAGTCCGTTTCCTTTATGTCAATGAAGTTCGTTATGTGTGACCCCATCCATCAGTGGCCCAGTTTACATTTCTTAAGCTTACACTATTGGTAGATCTTACAATATTGTCAGACTTGAAAATGTCTGAAAATTATCTACCAATGAGCTGACAATTAAGTTGTGTGAGTACACCGTTGGAAGAAAATCTACCAATCTCTTACAATTTACTGTCAGAATTTGGCTGACAATTTACTGTATTATAGCTGGCCAATAAATTGTAAGAGATTGGAAGGTTTTTTACCAACCGTGTAAACACGTAACTAGCATAACAATTTTCTGACAATGGACAAAATTTTATGACTTAAAAAAAAAGAAAATCTTACAATTTCTTCACTGTCGGAAAAGACAGACAACGATACTAATTGGCAGACCTGACAATAAATTGTTTGTGTACACGATTATCGAATACCTTATAACTTATCGTCCTACAATTAAAGATACATTTTCTGACAGTTAATTGTAAGATTACACGATTGTCAGCTAGCGTACACATGAATTTCAGATTTCTCACAGTTCATTGTCCGACAAATTTTCTGTCAATTAATTGAACGACTACACGATTGTAAGATATTGTAAGCATGTTTTTCACTGACAGATCTGACAATATTAGGCGTTTTCCTTTGGAGGTGGCGAAGTACTTGCAAGTACTTTGCTAGCTATTTCCAATGGAACGCACAAAAAAATGTTCTACAAGTAAGAATCTACTACAATTTTAAGTGTGGAATCTTAAAAAAAAAAAAAAAGGAAATTCAACATACACTTCCTCATTTAAGTGGACTTTTTCATATATGTGTACAAAACCTTCAATAAAATGAGAAAGTATGTGAATGATTTATTTTGATATATATCCTGTAGGCTATCTCACATAAAATAGTTTTCGGTAAAAGACTACCAATAAATTTGTATTTATTCGGAAATTGTTTTATATCGGAAATTGTAGAAATATGGTAAGAATATGGACTTAGATATACTAAAAAATATCCATGAATATTTATATATTTAGGAAAAAAGAAAATGGTGCTATGCCGAAGGAAAAGCCCTTATATCGGCATATGCTTCCCGCAAAGAAGAGTTTAACAGAACCAGAATAAAGAAACACTTTTGGGACAACCTGCTTACAGACCTTGAGGCAATGGATGTATTGGTAAGCTGATAAAATGAAAATGAATTAAAATAATAAATTTGTGCTCATTTTCAGACTTCGTTTACTACTTCTGAACAAGTAGAAGTAAAGTGGAGGTCTTTATATCGGTCATATAAGGCAGCTAAAGACAGAGGGACTGGATCTTCAGCCTCCAAATTCTTGTACTTAGAGGAGATGGATGAAATATTTCACGACCATCCGTTAGAGTGTTCTCCTCACTCGGTTTCGTGTGGTGTCAACTGGAGGCCAACAGCAGCTATGACAATGACCGGAGAACAGGATATAACTTCTGAAGGAAGTTCTAGGCCAGGCAACGAGCCAAAAACAGCTCCCTCCAGGAAGAGAAAATCACTTTCAGATTTAAAACAGTGCTTTTATTCTGAGCGTATTGAAGAAAAAAGAAAAAAGAGGGAGTTCTTGGAGAAGTATTACACCGAAAAAGAAGAGAATAAAGAAAGGAGGCATAGGGAACTTCTTGAGGAGTTACGGAGTTGTAATATGTTCGGGAGGCTTCCGTAGCATTACCTATAGCTATCGCAGTTTATAAAAAGTGTACACCAACAGATAGTTTTAATACCAAAGAGTTTCAAAACCCATGATGGGAAAGTTTTACCGAACAGCGGTTTTGAAGCTACATATTTTGTGTTAAGGCCATCGCTTGGAGTCCTCTTGGTTGCCAGTTTTATAGTCTATGAACATACAGCAAGTTTTGGGAGTTGATTTTCATAATGAAAATGTGAGTATAAAGGTTTTGAAGGTGTATCAGTGTGTCAGATTTCTTATTAGCCCTTTTGATGGGTTTGGTGGGTTAAAAATACACTGCAGAACCTTTATATGCGCTCTCATTTTCATTATATACATCCACTCCCAAAATTTGCTGTAGGCTATTGTGTTATATATACGTGCAAATATCAAATTAATTTCGTTTTTTCGTGTCATTAATTTTGCCAAATGAAGTCTGCTGAATTCATAAAATGAATTTTTTATTTCATTAGTTTTGCCAAAAGAAGACTGTGTTTTTTTTAATTTAATTATCTTATTTTTTTAGTTAATAAGGTTTTTGTACTGTCAAGGAGACTCATTTTTTGTTAGTTTAATAATATAGTTTCAATTAAAAATAAGTTTTCAAAAATGATAGAGTTTTTGTTTTGCTTATGTTTATGTTTTGATAATGGAGCTGGTTCCGGTATTATTTTTTGCCGTACCAGCTGGCGCAGCTAAAGTGAATACCATCGAATTCTGTAATATGACTCAATATGCTCAGCAATTTGTTGAATCGAATAACGCAGACCGAATATTTATTATGGTTGCTGTTCTGATATTCGATCGAATTGAATCTATACGGATTGAAAACGGAAAACAAAAAGATACCCCAATTGAATACATGAAAAAAGTGGCGGATTCTGGATCCATTCGTTTTGCAGAACATATATGGTTTATATGTAGATGCTACGCAAAACGATCGGATGTACAATCTGCCTTTTTTAACGTTTTCAATTGAGATATCTTTTTGTTTTTCGTTTTCAATCCGTATGGATTCAATTCGACATAATATCAGAACAGCCGTGTATGCCAAGCAAAATCAAAGAAATCTACTATCCAAAAAAAAGTCCAGGTTATTACATCTGGACCAATGCGCTATAAGCTATGAACGTATGCTTGAAACTTATTTGCATGCGCACAAAAGGCTAAAACCAAATGAAGAAATGTTGCCCACATACACCGTTTTTTGCATATAACACCGTTTGGCTATGAATCCTTATACTCAAAACACTATAAAGAGGTGACAATCAGCATTCAATGGTGAGAATTTGACTAGCGTACATAAGGAGGACATGAAGGACTGTTTTAGACAACCAATTTCTAAGTACCTTAGTCATTTCTTGGTTACTTTTATATAAGATAATAATTTTGGTTTTAACTCAGAATATCAGAGTTTTTTTCAAAAACAACTATATTCCCATATTTTCAAAAAAAAAAATTTGACTACAAGCAAAATCGAGAGCTCGAGTTGGAAAAGAGTAGCACATTGGATTTAGTTTTTCGTTATTTGAGTTGAGTGCTCCATTTGGAGTTTAGTTGAAATAGCATGAAGTTAGTTGTTTACTGCCAATGCTATAATATTTATAAAACGAGAACGAAACAAAACCAAAATTAAAGTTCGTTTTTCGTTTATTTGTTTCGAAGTTCATAGAAGTTTATAATCACAGTGAGAAGGGAAAAATAGAATTATAAACCACATATAAAACAATAAGAAGAAAAGATTTAAAGTTTCAAATGTGTATATTCAAAAATGATTGATATTACATAACACAAAATAGTTAAAAGACATAAATACAAAAAAATACTAAACAGATTGAATTTTCATTGAAAATTAATTTTTATGTTAATTGTAATTTTGTCTTAATTATTGTATTATAATGATGTTACTCTAACAAATGGTTGCTATCTAGATACTGAAACATTTCGTTCCTGAAGCATCCTCCACTATTTTCCTCATTGGATCTTTGAACATGGTGTTCATCGTCGCTTGTAGAGTCATCATCAGGATCAGCCCAAACTTCCAAATCATTTTCATCGATGCACATGTTATGTAGTACACAGGCGGTAACAACACAATTCGTTACGAAAGCCAAATCTCTGCTTTCAAAAAACTTAAGCCTTCGAAACCGCATTTTCAGAAGCCCGAAAGCATTTTCAACAACCATTCTAGTTGCTGAATGTAAATAATTGAATTTCTTCTGCTTTCTAGTTAAGTTATTGAAATCTTTAAAAGGTGTTATCAAATAGGGCTTATCAGGATATGCTGAATCTCCCAGCAATACACCACCTGGTATAATAAGTTCTGGATGTTCGGTAATTTTGTGGAAAAAATCCGATTTCCTGAACAGCCGAGCATCGTGCACTGCACCTGGTTCGCCACAATGCACATCAATAAATTTTTTGTCCGGGTCGACAATTGCCTGCATTGCAATGCTATAATACTTTTTCCGATTATAGTAAGCTTCTTTATAATTTGATGGTGTATTTACTCGTATATGAGTACCATCAATAGCACCTTAAAAATACAAGTAGGTACGGAGAACTAAAATCAGTTTTTATAGTTTTTATTATTAAGTGCAAATAATTGTACCAATAACTCGGGGAAAATTCCTTTTCATTGCAAATTTTATTTGAAAAATCTTCATTTGCGCTGTTGTTGGCCAATTGATGTAGTTATGGCTTTCCGTTACCATCCACGTAATGACTCGGTGTAAGACCCGGAAAATGCTGCTTATTGTGACGTCAAAACGATCTGATAATTGGCGATATGTTTCAGTGTTCGCCATAAACCAAAGCATTATATAGATTTCCTTTTCTGTGGTCAATTGATCCCTACCACCGTGGTTACCGTCTTGATTTTGAAGTTTAAAGTTTTTGTAATTATCTGGAATTAAATATTTATAAGAAACTAGTCTATAAGACCCTTGAAAACAAATCGAAAATCCTAAATGGCAGTCTTAGAAGAGGACTTTAAGATAAATTCAGTCCTATCTGAATTTTCGAACCCCAAAAAAAGACATCACCAAATCCGTTCGTAATGGCAATTTGTATGAGATTTTTCACTACGGTGGATTCTGTGATAGTCTTTTTCGGAATTCGTAGCAACTTTCCCATGAACATGGAGTTCGTGATAGGCCTGATTAAATATCTTACACCAGGTAGAACAACAACCAATTTGGAAAATGGAAAAAAGTGTACTTAGCTCACCGATTAAAGACATTGCTATTGGTCTTACTAATCGAAAATGTTGTTTAAATTGGATATCAGAGTAGTTATTGACTAAATCCAAAAAGTCCTCAATTCGGGGTTTCTTAAAACTGCCTTCATCTTCTGACGAAGATGAAGACGAGGAGGTTGACTCAGCCAAATCCATATCGCTGCTGTCACTACTTTCCATTCCAACAATTAAATCAAGCTAAAAAATTAAATTGGAACTCTTTTACATATATTTAGCAATAAGTAAAAATTACTCACCGCATTTATATTCATGATAAAATTGATATATAAAAATGATATTTAATGGTAGATGAGCCAAATAGTTTTAAATGTAAACAAACAGTTGTCATTTTAAGGAGAATTCTCCTTTTTTATCAGATGCCCTCTGGGGGAATAACAGTGCGTAACTACTCTGCTCATCTACTCGAGATGAGAGCATGAGTAGATGAAGGTACTAGATTTTAGTTTTCATCTACTCACAAGTACTTCGCCACCTCCAAAGGAAAACGCCTATTGTAAGATCTACCAATCGTGTACACCTAGTTTTACACCCTGTAAGTCGTAGAGCACTTTTGGCCACCACCTCCATTGTAAATAAATCAATGTTTATAGACCTTCAGTCGGAGTCCTCATGGCACTATGTCTGAATTTTTGACATAGTTTTAAGATTGGTTGTCTTTTCCAAGGCTGGCCACCAACGTACGTAAGGATAGGCCAGATAACGGCTGTGTACATCCAATGAATGGTTTTGGGGCTTTCTTTCCAGTTTAGTGTCCGATCGTTAACTAGACTAAACCAAGATATTTAGTCATACCAGTAATACGGAGTGGTATCCCATTTATGGTGGGACGGTTTATATTCGGGATGTTAAGCTTACTCCTAAACAAAACCAGTTCTGTCTTAAGAGGATTCACATTTAGTTCGCAGCTACTGGCCCATTTACTGATTTTATCAAGGCTGGTTTGTAGGAGTTCGTACAGAGTGGGAACGAATCTACCTGAGACCATTATTACGATGTCATCAGCGTACGCTATGACTTTGACACCACTTAGTCTAAGATTAGATTAACAACCAAAAGCCAAAGAAAAGGAAATAAGAACCCTCCCAATGGCGTACCCCTACACGTGCTAGCGTTTAGAATGCTTTCACCCATTTCTGCATGTAGGACAATTCTAGATTGAAGCATGGAATTAATCCAATTTGACTGACAGCATTTGATCGATGCTAATAAAGAGTGTAGGGTTTGTCGAATAGCATAATTTTAGACATTATTGAAGGCCCCTTCTATGCCAAGGAAAGCTTTCAGGGTGAATTTTTTGAGATGGATTGCTTTCTCAATCGTGCCCACCACTTTATATGATTTGCCGTCTCAACAGATTTCCCCTCTATTTATGCATGTTGAGCCTGAGAGATAACACTTTCGTTTAGTTTCAGGGGAATGTCCATTTTTATTAATCTTTCTAAGGTCTTTAAATGAAAGGAGGATAGACTAATTGGTCTAAAATCTTTCAGTTTCAGTGTGGATAGACTTGCCAGCTTTTGGAACGAAAATGAGTTTTACTTCCATCCATCTATATGGAATATAGGTGACATTTAAGCATCCTCTGCATATTTTTACTAGAGTTGGTCAAATCCAGTCCTTAGAGCTTTGGGACATAATTGGTATTATTCCATCAGGCCCTGCAGACTTGTATTCTGAAAATGAGTCTATGGCTCAGACCACTTTCCTACTATCTATTTCATTGCCAATATTAGAAAGCCCACTTAGGGTTGGTCCTCTTTCCATATGAGATGCATCAAAAATAAACCCTGAGAAATGAGTGAGTGATCATAAGAGACACAAAAGTTTCAGAACAGCAGTCAGATCAGCTGTCATCCGCTCTTTTAAGAAAGCCCGGGGGAGTGTGCTACCTGTCTTCAGTTTCGCACGTTAAGTTGGATAATGTCCCCTTCCACTTGCGTACGTCCCCTGTTCCTCTATTCTTTATATACAGCACCGTCCCTCGGGAATGGATTTTTAGCTGGGCCGATGTTGCTATTCGATACGCGGGTATTGGTACAGTTCGTTCTATGCACAAGAGGCAAACAACTACAACTCCAAACAACTTCAAGCGTTGTTATCAGTATTTTTGATAACATTCATGCCTCTCTAATTGTCAGATAAAAAGACACTTTTGTAGCTCGAAAAAAGAAGAGCTTTGCTACTCAAAGGTCATAGCGCAAGGAAACAGTAATAATGCAGTAGTAGGTGCGTTCCTTAAATTCTTCGAACTATTCCGGACTAAATGTTAAATTGTGTCAGGTGGGAATAAAATCCTCTCAGAGAGAAGAAAAACTGTCAAAATGTCGGGAAAAGTTTGGGCACTAATTTGGACCACGTAAAAAAAAATTATGGCTAGAGCTGCCTTAGTGCAATCATAAGTCAATAAATTTTTTTTATAAAATCACTGTACAAGAAATTGA
Source organism: Dasysyrphus albostriatus (assembly GCA_946251815.1). Lineage (NCBI taxonomy): Eukaryota > Metazoa > Arthropoda > Insecta > Diptera > Syrphidae > Dasysyrphus > Dasysyrphus albostriatus. The sequence continues at coordinate 26,699,064 of OX276335.1, forward strand.
ATATTAAGAAAAAAAAAAACGTACATGTATAAAAATTATTGAAGAATGATTAAGCCTTAACTACATTCCACTTTTTTTGCAAAAAGTAAAAATATTTTTTTCTCGCTAGAGCAGTTTCTTTGTGAAAACGAATTAACAAATTTGTTTCAAAACCAATATTTAAGTTTTCTGCATCATTTTTATAAGTTTTCCAGTGAGAAACACCATCCCAAAATGAATTTGCTAATTTTCACTTTTGTACTTTTTCACTTTTTTGGCTTATGTAGTTGGGGCTTTAAATAAAAACAAAAAAAATATAATTTACAGTGCTTTGCCGCTGTTAGTTGAATTTGCTGTCGGTATCCATCCGATTGAAAATAATGCGTCTTAGAAGAGTACAACAGCATCTAACTGATGAGCCTAACTGTTGTTCCTGTGAAAAACGCTTCGGTCGCAAAATCTTTATTATGAATAAAATTGAGTAAACTTGAACATATTAAATCATGAAACATCAATTTCTTAGAAAACTACAATAAACAAGACTTACACAAATTTCCACTACTAAATTTTCTTCTTCCTTAAAAGATTTTCCTAACGACACATGCATTTTAAGAAAATCATTTGATTGATAAAAAGATAAATAAATTAATAAATTATGAACATCTTCCAAAAAAGAAACAGAAAAAAGTAACACTTGAGTAACCCTAGCTATTTGTATTCTGTTTGGATATTAAACTCTAAACTGACATTTTTTTTCAAATCTGACATACTAACACTTGGCATTTGACATCCAGTACAAAGCAGCCGCCAGAAATTTCTCGGACCGAATCTGGCAAGTAGGGGAGGGAAATTTTTTCCTCTCTCTTGAGCGCTCTCTTTGGTCCAAAAAAGTACAAACTTTCACTTGTGTAACGACTTCGCACTAAAAATGACTAAATCTGGCGGTTTCAAACTATTTTTTAGGTGCTCTGGAACGCAACTAATATTTGACATCAAAGTGCCCTTTCACACGAGGAAACTGAGTTTCTAGCAACTTTTAGTTCCTGGCTAAGAAGGGCAGAAGGACAGAGGGGTGAACAAAATCTCCCCGGTCAAGGATTTGAAGAGATTTTTTTGACATTTCCTTTCACATCTACGGTTAAGGTGCGTTCAACCAATAGAATTGCAGGAAATCTCAAAATTGCCTAGATTTTGTGTCCTCGTGTAAAAGAGATTTTTAAGGAAATTAAAAGAAAACGTCAAAAAAATCTCCAGCAACTTGTTTCTTCGTGTGAAAAGAGACAAAGGTATCATTAAAGTCTCTGTCGATCTTGATGGAATAGCGGGCACTCTCTATATTGTGATCCTGCACAAACCGACGTGTTGTTATACACTGTCTTCGTTATTTTCACTGTAAGAAGCTGGTAAAATGACAATTTACTGAAATTAAAAAATAACCTATGTCACGGCATGGTGTTGTGAAAACCACACAAATAACACAATATTTCTTTCAATTTAATTATCTACAGCAAAATTCAAAGAACAAACAAAAATAACAGCCGTACATTACTTTTTGTTTAATATTAATATAGAGGGTAATTTTTTTGTTATATTGAATTCTCATTGAAAACCTTTTTTATTAATTTTTAAATGCCTCACAAAACAGAAAATAAAATGCCCTGTGAAATGTGCAGGCTTAATGTCATAATTATGCAGAAAACAAATGAATTTTTAATGGATGCATTGAAGAGATTTCGAGGTTCTGTCAGAAAGAATCAGGATCATGGGCTTTGTATCTATACACACCATATCTACCCTTCTTATGCCTTTTGCGTAAATTCATTGCATGTCAGGATTTAAATCTATTTAATTCCAAAATACAAAAAGCTTAAATGGAATGAGGGATTTTGGTTGAATGATTGTGATTAAATGGTTTGTTTAACAGTTATCTATGAGTATGTACATAAGTATGAACAAATAGCAAAATAAATAATAGAAAACTCTCATTGAAAATAGGTTTAGGTACATCAAATTGACTAAAATAATAGAATTTTCGATTAAGTTCTTGCTATAGATTTAAATTTAGTTTTTACGTGTTCGATTTCACATAATTCTTGGTTTACCAGAAATTAATTAAAGGTGGCTTTTGTTCAATCTAAAGGTACTTTTGCATAAATGCAAATAGTTTTGTTTTAAATTGGCAAAACTATTTCCACTGACAGTTAATTTGGCAACCTGGTAAATGATAGGTGTGTTCCACAACGTGTTTCAAACAGTTTGAAACCACCAGATTTAGTGCAAACCCGTTCCATAAGTGAAATTCTGTATTGGCCCACACTGAATCTGGCGGTCTGAAACTGTTTGAAGGTGTTCACATTGGATTGAAAAACTGGATTTTTTTGACGTTTCAGTATTCACATCTCGCTCCCACTTCTTCAGTAAAGGAAGATGTAAATACTGAAACGTCAAAAAAATCCAGTTTTTCAGTCCAATGTGAACACCGTCTTTGAAACTGTTTGAAAAAATTTAGGGAACAGGGTTGATGTGTATTGAGTTTGAGTTGTATTATGACATTTCATGTTGATGCTGAATTTATAAGACACCATCTGTAGTTCTTTTATTAATATCCATGCCCTGCGATGTATGTGTACATTACATAGGTACTAGGTATATGGAAGGATTATGCATTCATAAACAAAATTAAATTAATTAAACACGAGACGAGGAAAAAAGTGGGTCTCATAATTCTGTTTGTCTGTCTGTCTAACTGATCAGCTAGAGCCTAAACGACTAAATCGATTTTCCTAAAACAAGGTACATAGTTTTTATTGGTAATTCTGTCCACTTTTGTTCTTACATTTCTTTAGAACCAGAAATAACGGTACCTGCCAACAACTTTTCTTAAAAAAAATCAATAAATTACTCGTAGTAAAGGAAAGGCAACCTTTGGATAGGAAACTAATATTAAAAAAATTATAATTAATGGTACCATCCAAAGAACCATTGTTTTATTCTTGATTTCAACCTTATATTGCATATACAATTTTGAAAAAATAGATTTAGCATTTAAAAAAAAGAGTATCGATACCTTCACGTAAGAAATGTATTAAGCGGCATTTTAAAAATTTTAAATAAACATTTTTAAAAGCCCCTATTTTAATTATTTATGTGTGTGTTTTGTAGTGATAAACAGATTTTAAAAGGGATTTTAAGTTTAAAATTACTTTCCATTTTTTTATTTCCCTAGAAACATACATAAAAAACTAATCCAGAAGATTTTTTCGATGTCTCTTAGATTTTTAAAATGCCGCTTTATACATTCTTACGGGAAGGTATCGATATTATTTTTTATAATTGAATATTTCAAAAACGGGTTAGTTAATATCGGGTTGTTCAATAAGAGCGCCATAACAGTTTTTTTTTAAATAAAACAAAAACGGTTTTGGATATCAGTGAAATTCTTTATTAATGTGAAAGTACCATTACGTTTGGAACTCGATTTCTTTTGCATAGCCACCACGGGCACGCTTGCAGATGTCCAGACGTTGAACCCAATTTTCGATGGTTTTCAAGCATAAATCAGCCGATACTGCTACAATTTCACGTTCGATATTCGTTCGAAGTTCATCAATCGTCGCTGGCTTGTTGGCATAGACCATAGACTTGACGCAGCCCCACAGGAAATAGTCTAACGGCGTCAAATCGCACGACCGAGGCGGCCAAGCGACTGGACCATTTAGCGAGATAAGACGTTCCCCAAACTTAGTTTCCAATAAATTGATTGTGACATTCGCTGTGTGGCTTGTGGCACCGGCTGTACTGTTGGAACCACATGTCCTCCAAGTCCATATCATCCAATTGGGGCCAAAAATATTAGGTTCTCATTGAACGGTAGCGATCCCCATTCACAGTAACGTGCCGGTCTTGATAATCACGGAAGAAGTACGGCCCAATGACGCCGCTGGCCCATAAACCACACCAAACCGTAATTTTTTTTGGGATGCAATGATGACTCATGGAGTACGTGTGGATTGCTGCCTGTTTTGTTTATTGACGAGGCCATTCAGCCAGAAATGAGCCTCATCGCTGAAGATGATTTTTCGATGAAAATCCTAATCATTTTCAAGATGTTGCTCAGCCCAATTCACGAACATACGACGCTTCTGGTGATCAAGTGGCTTCAGTTCTTGCGTCAATTTAATCTTGTAAGGATGTAGGCCAAGATCTTTTCGCAAAATTCGCCACAACGACGTCACAGAGATGCCCAACGCTTGAAAACGATGTGTGAGAGACAAATTTGGGATTTCTGCAACTGAAGCCTCAACGGCAGCAATATTCTCCACGCTACGGGTACTTCTTTGTCTCACTGGCACGGGAACATTTTGTACTGTTTCTGTGGATCCAAATTTTTCCACTAGACGCTCAATTGTTGATCTGCTAGGACGATTATGACGACCATAAATTGGACGTAGCGTAGCTAAGCAAAGAACAGAGATCGGCTTGCATGTGTATCAGCGGAGCTCTCCGTTCCACACCTTCCGCCGTTTTAGACATACTGCTTAACATCACACCCCTCGAAATATAAACTAAACAAGTGGCGGCGAACACAGCTATTCGTCTCAGAGCCATTTCTCAATGGTCCAATAACTCTATTGGCCACACTATCATTCTGAACAAATTCGAATCAATCCCTAAACACTCCGACTACACCATCCCTCAGCCGGTTTTTGGCAAAAAATTTCAATTAAAAATTCCAACAAGATCCACTTGGGAAGATAACGAATTTTTGAGAGATTTCTACACGGATGGCTCAAAACCCGAAGAGGGGGTAGGTGGCGGCGTGTACTCAGAACGCCTAAACATTAGTCTCTTTTTCCGTCTCCCTGATCATTGTAGCGTGTTCCAAGCGGAAATCCTGGCTCAAAGAAAACGTAATATCTACTTCGAATATCCGTATCTTCTCAAATAGCCAAGCTGCCCTTAAATCATTAGGCTCTGTTTCTACAAATTCGGTAACTGCCCAAAACTGTCGATCGTCTGTAATGGAGATGGCAGAACAGTTCAACATTCACCTTTCCTGGATGCCGGGACACAGAGATATTCTAGGAAACTGTCAAGCCGGTGAACTCGCCAGGATAGGAACTATAGTACACCAATATCACCTGAATCAAGATGAATATTGGAACACCGATCGCTACATGTAAACTTATGCTTAAGCAAGATTCTATGATGATGACAAACAGCAGATGGACAGGTATCACTACTTGTCTGGCGACAAAACAGATCTGGCCAACACTGGATCCGAAGCGATCGAAATGTTTGTTATCTCTGAGTAGATTGCATATTAGCTCCACAATTGACGTCATTACTGGACACTGCCTCATAGGTAAACACGCCAATAGACTTGGTGTTTTTTCAAATGATTTCTGCAGAAGCTGCATGGACGAGGAGGAGGAAGAAACAATCCCACACCTTTTTTGCTCATGTCCTGCTCTCTCTCAAAGACGCAAAACACACTTAGGAAATTTTGTCTTTAATGATCCCAGTGACTTATATAAAATCGACAGTCACAGTCTCCATCGCTTTATTAAAAGTTCCAATTGGTTTAATTAACGAGGACTACCTCGCATTCTTTAGAATGAGCCTATTCTGGCTTAAGTGTGTCAGCAGTTTTCCTGACAGCCACCTTAACCTAACCTAACCTATCTAAGACGATCGAAGGTGGAACTAGAACGGATAGAAGATCCAACATCTAAGGGCGATCTTAAATAGGCTGGAAACGGATTGGAGACGGAGATGGATCCAAAATGGATTGGAGTTGGATCCAAGACAGATTGGAGATGGATTGACGAGAGTTCAGAGAGAGCGCATCAAAGATAGGTGGGTGGTGGATATAGGATGAATCGGAGATGGGTACCGAATGGATCAGAGATAAATTAGAAATGAATTGGACACAAATCACAGGCAGAATCCAAAATTGGTTGAAAGACGGATCACAGATGGATTGTAAATGGGTCGGGAATGGATTGGAGATGGATTTGAGATGGGTTCGAGACGGATGGATAGAAGATACGAGTAGATCAGAAGTGAATTGGAAAGACTCTTAGATATTAAAGCATTTTAATTCATAGGGGTGTTGTCTGTTTTATCGTTTTGTTTGTTTGCTTAAAGCCAATAAAGTATGTAATTCTAGACATAATTAACTGAAAATAAATATTCAACTTAAATGAATTTTCCTAACAAACGCAAACTTAAGAACCCACTGCGCCTTTTTCGCAATTTTTTGGATCTGTTACTATTCAGGTTGATGGGAGCAGATCAATTTTCTTAATGTCTTTTCCTTTAATATCATTTGAAAAATAAAACAATTTTCAAATGAGGGAGATTCTATTCTCCCGTTCCAATTCAAATGGTTTTACTTCAATTGCGAAAATTTTCAAAAGTTAAAAATAAGCATGCTAACCACTTTATGCTTAAGGTGCCGTCACACCATGCAAGTAAAGTACTTGCAGCAAGTAAAATAATAGCTGCAAGTAAAACTTGCCTGCTGTGACGACACAAAAAAGTTCTTGCAAGCAATTAATTGCTGCAAGTACTTGCGCAATAAACACTTGCTAGGTGTGACTAGTAACTGCAAGTACGTGCACGCAAGTAAATCACTTGAAACCACTTGCGGCAAGTACTTGCCACTTGCAGGATTTGCGCAAGCAAGGTTTTTACTTTCTTGCAAGCGAACGTATGAAAAAATCTCCTCCATCTCCTTGGAAGTCTGTTATCAGTGTTGTATAGTAGGTAATCTTGTGTTGTTTTTGTTTCGCGTGATGGTACCTTTTTGATAATAATAATACTTACGAACGACTGGGCCGCACGTAATTGCCCTTATAGTTAAATAATAAAAATGTTATATTTTTAAGGTACAAAAACCAAATCACTTTATTTTTCAAGATGATGGTTATCACCTTACCCCGGGCACCCCAAAAAAAGGTTTTATAAAGAAGAGATGTAGCCAAACTCAAAGCGTACAAAAACTGTAGCCCATCGATTATGGAAATTTTTTGACAAAATTTAATCCACCGTGAAGTTCTTGCATAATTTTCTCAGAATCTATTGCTTGTATGAAAAAAGTATGTTAATCTTTTTTGTGTACAATGACATAAGCTTAAATTTTTATCTTCAATTTTTTTTCAAAAAACTTATAGTCTTTGAGAAATTAAGAAAAACTGAATTTTCAAAATAAAGCTCTTCACCAAAGTTCAGCTTGGTCGGAATTTTTTCGTAGTTTTGACATTTTTTGCCTAATTTTCCTGGACTAAAAGCGCGCATGCAACTAATTTTGGCCGATTCAATGACTGAAACAGCCAGGCGGAACTTGGATGAGAGTGAGCTCTTCTCAAGTACAAGCACACCATCGCCCATTGCCGATTCCAACCAGAATTGGGCGACCCCAGGCAGTACTTACTTTCAGCAATTAATTTCAGCAAGTACTTGCGGCAAGTAATTTCAGCAATTATTTTCAGCAATTAATTGCTTGCTCGGTGTGACGACCTTAAAAGTACTTGCAGGAATTTTTCTTGCGAGCAAGTAAAAAGTCGTTTCAGCAAGCAATTTGCTTGCCTGGTGTGACTGCTCTCTGCAAGTACTTGCACGAATATTTCAAAATAGAAATTTTTGAAACAATTGCTGCAAGTATTTTACTTGCACGGTGTGACGGCACCTTTAGAGTGTTTTGTTAAATTAAAGCGTAGGTAACCTAAGGACTAAGCCTGGGAGAAGAACCTAATCTGTGAAATAGAGAACAGCCGAGAGCGAGGTCCGCACCAGGCGTGGAAGTTCTACCAATCCGTCCGAAACGTGACGCAGTACACACCACGCTGCACATACTGCAAGGACGGAGAGGGAGATCTGATCACTGATCTACAAAGCATACTGGAGCGATGGGAAGTGTACTTTAATGAATTGCTAAATGGTCAGCTCACAACAGAGGTGGAGGCTCCACTACTTCAAGATGAACACCCTATGCTACCGCCACCAAGCATAGAAGAGGTTGAGAAGGCTATAAAACGGCTCAAACGAAACAAAGCCCCGGGAGCCGATGGCATACCAGCCGAATTATTCCACCACGGCGGGCCAGCCTTACGTCAAGCAATTCATGATATCAAAGTGCACGTATAGGAGCATGAAGAAATGCCAGAAGACTGGCGAAAAGGTATCATATGACCCATACATAAGAAGGGAGATGTCACAACGTGTAGCAATTATAGAGGTATCACGTTGTTGAGTACCGCCTATAAGATACTCTCCTCTATCCTACAGACCGGATAACCCCATACGCTAAAACAATCATCGGCCAATATCAGTGTGGTTTCATTCCAGGCAAATCAACAACTGATCAGATCTTTACCCTTAGGCAGGCGATGGAAAAATGTCTTGAATTCAACATTCCAACATACCATCTGTTTATAGACTTTAAGGCCGCCTATGATAGCATAGCCAGGGTAGAACTTTACAAAGCCATGAGAGAATTCGGCATCCCAAATAAATTGACACGACTATGTAGGTTGACCATGACCAACGTAACAAGCCAAGTAAAAATAGCCGGATTGCTATCCAGACCAATCAACATCTTTAATGGACTCCGACAAGGGGATGGTTTGGCCTGCCTCCTCTTCAACCTGGCGTTGGAGAAAGCAATCCGTGACTCTGGCACGGCAACAAGAGGGACCATCGTCAACAGGTCCAGCCAGATACTGGCTTACGCCGACGACATCGACATCATCGGAAGAACCGAACAAGCTGTACACGATTCCTTCATCCAGATCGAGCAGGCGGCACAAAATCTGGGGCTGCACATTAGTGAAGGTAAAAAAAAGTACATGGTGGCGTCGAATGCGAGAAGAACAGTTGGTCAAACAATCAAGGTAGCGGAGCACGAATTTGAAGTGGTGCAATCCTTTAAATACCTTGGGTCAACGGTAGCAGCCAATAACAATATAGAAGAAGAAATACGCGGGCGGCTTCTCAAATCCAACAGAGCCTACTACAGTCTGTCAAAGCTATTCAAATCTAGAAATCTAACCATAACTTCAAAACTGCTGCTGTACAGGACCATGGTCCTGCCAGTACTCATGTATGGATCCGAGACTTGGGTGCTTAGCAAAAGGCACTGTGACCTCTTAGCCGCGTTCGAGCGAAAAGTCTTACGGAGAATTGTTGGCCCCATATGTGAGGAAGGACGATTCCGGAGACGGTACAACCATGAGTTGTACGCAATCTACCTTGAAGCAGACATAGCGACAAAAATTAAGCTCGGTAGACTTCGGTGGGCAGGGCACCTAGCTCGAATGAGCGAAGAGGAACCTGCTCGGAAAGTCTTTTGTGGTACATTCTATGGTAGACGGCAGCGTGGTAGACCATGCTTGCGCTGGAGAGATGGCGTAGACCAGGACGCCCGAAGCCTTGGGGTGCGCAACTGGATGGCGTCGGCTCGAGACCGGGATAGGTGGAGAGACTTGTTGAAAGAGGCCAGGACCGGACCCCAGTTGTCGAGCCGATGATGATGAACCTAAGGACAATATTCATTAAGATAGGGTCTCTTATTTTTACACTAAACTGACGATTTCAAATGAATATATTGTGTTTAAAGTAACCACTAGTCTTTCTTACATTAAACAAGATGAAGTGGTAAATAATTATACTTAGCCAAACTGCAAAGTCTTGTTATAAATATCCACTTTTCTTTCTAATGGTCATTTTTGAAGTATATACAGATTTTTTTGATGGTGTTTACATAGTAGGTATGTATTTTTTTTTTTTAATTTCTTTTCCTTAGTTAATAATTTTAAAAGCATTGAAATTGAATCTCTCCTCGAAGCCTATTGAATTCTGTTCATCAGAAAAATCATAAATCAAAAATAGTGCAATCTATAAATTTTGTTTATTCCTCCGGGGATTGGTGTCAGGGTGTCCCGATAGTGTTTTTGATTAAAAAATTCAAAAAAATGAGACCAAACAAAGGAATTATAAATAATCTTGCATGACAATCAAATATCATACCTCATACGTAATACATTTATTAATGAATCCTGAGTTTAAAAATAACAGAAAAAAAAATATAAATGTCCTGCCCCATGGTTGTGTGTTACCGCCTACGTATAATTTCGTCACTCGAGTATCTATCTAATGCCATTGTGTATGTTTCCCAAAATAAACTGTATGAATACACTAGGAGCATTCCATCAATTTTTGTTGATGAATTAGTATTGTATGCCTATGAATTTTTATATAGAGTGTGTACGTTTTTTTTTTTTTTAATATCACACATCGGGATCGAGGTCGGTTTTGGAGAGAATTTCTAACTAATTTTATTTACATCATTGACAAAAAGTCATACCTAATTGTATACATGTATGTAAGTACACTGGTACACAAATGTTTATTAGGGAGGTCCTTAAATTTATGGAATTTTCATCGTTTTCTTGAAGCTATGAAAAGTTGGTAAATCGGGGCTCTATATGAAAAGGTTCTAAATATGCGTGTTGAATATTTTAACGTTAAGTGATTTCTCATCATTATTTTCCAGGAAAAAAATAAAACTGGATTCAAAATATTTGAACCTTCGTTGTGTATTTTTTTTTTCTTCTTAACGAGCCATCGGGCAAGTAAGGGAAAAACAAAAAAAAAAAAACAAAACCGATAAGGGATTAGGGCTTTAATTTGACCCACCCTAATCTTCATGAATATAAATATTCCTTCTGAATATAAAAGAATCGAAGGTATACGGAGAGTACCTGTCAGTTTTTAGCATACAAAAGTCTCATGCTCAACCATCCACTCAATTTAAATGATCAAAAAGGAAGCTATGGTGTCACTCCTCTATGACATCTGTTAAAGGACATTGCAGTGCCAGGGAAAATATACAACCAGATAGTTGATTGAAATGACTTGACAATTTGTTTTTTTTTTCGACTAAGTGGAAATTATTATTTTTTTTATTTACGTAGACGAATTGAATATTCTTTTATAATACCTACCTACATTTATATATTTTTTTAATAAGTAATTGAATTGAAGACTCTTTATTAATTTGAAAGGACCCTTATTATTATATAATACCAGAAATGGATTGAAGATGGAAGATGCTAAACAACTGAATAAGTTAACAATTTTTTGCGAAATTAAAATTAGAAATAATTAAGACTCCAGTGTATAAAGAAAGGTTTTCGTATTCCTAAAAACTTTTAAGCATAATACTTTGAATACTTATCTTATCTGAGTTTTATTAAAGTTGATCTGTTTTTATAATACAAATTCTATGTCATCCAAGTAGACTCAGCATTAAGGATTGGACTTGTTGAATTATTGATTCAAAATAGCTTTTAATGACCTTTAATCTAACAAATTGGCATTTCGTCCTGCTTACTCAGTTGGGCTCCTCAGTTAATTATAACAGATGTCCTCACTTTGTCACTGATGAAAAAAAGTGAGTAAGCCAGATGAAAGGCAAATTTGAAGGACTAATATGACTAAAAAAAACAATACCTAATATAATCATTTAAAATAAGTAAATAAGAACAAAGTCCAGAAACAGGAAAAAAATTCAAAAAATAACTGCAAAATATGGAAATATCGGCCAAGTATATTCTTGGCGATTGCTTTTGTGAAGGAATAAAAAATGCCCTAAACCTCTTTGGCACCTCATGTATGGGAGGTTTGAAAAAAGAAAATGCCATGTAATTGGTCAGGCATTAGTCAAAAAATGTCAACTAGTTCAAGAAATTAGTCAGCCTTTCAAAACTTGTATTCAAGGCTCACAGTTTCTCAACGTCACGCACGATTTTTACATCTTTTTTATGGGAAATTTTTAAAAAATGTATACCATCCAAACGATTTCTAGATCGTAATAAAAAGTCAACTTTTTTAGTATTTGTTCTGCCATTGATTTCTTTCTATGAATTTTTGAAGTTCGTTTCAAGGTCAAAAGACAAATTCTTTTGGCACCTCATTTGAGCATTTTAAAAAAAGTATGTCATTTGAAATGCTACTTTATGGTCATAAAAGTTCAGCTATTTTGAGTAATTGATCAGGCTCACATTTTTTTATTAATTTATGAAAATTACAAAAAAAAAAGTTAAAGGTCTTAGCGAAATCGTTGGTGACTTTGAAAAAAACGATTGATGACCATAATTCGTTAAACTAGCTGTCGTTTTATATAGAACCTAGAGTCTTTCAGGTGATATTAATTTTTTGCACCCATATATGGGTGACCAATTATCTACTGAAAATAGCTGACCTTTTATGATCAAGACGTAAGCTTTCAAATTGCAGTGTGTGAAGTTAGAAACCCCCCCTTTTTTGGAATTTGTTCCGGATTGTTCCAAATTTCTATTGAAAAATATTAAAAAATTAGGATCTTAGACCAAAGAAACTGTTTTTGACCTTGCCCCCCTTTTTTCAAAAATCGAAATTTTGAAAGTTGTTCCAGATTGTTCTAGTTGTTTTGAACATTGCTCCAAATTTTTGGACCCTTTTGTTCAAAATTTCAAAAACTAATGGCAAAATTCGAAAAAATTGGAGCTCCCCTTTTTTTGAAATTCTTATTTTTTAAATTTTTGAATAAATCCTTGGAGCAATTGGATTTAGGTGATTCTACACTTGGAACAAGTTATAGATTTTCGATTTTGGAAAAGGGGGGTCAATAGAGTTTTTAAAAAATTCAAAGACTTGAAAATGTTTTTTAAAGCTTGGTTATAGGCAGTTTCACCTTATGTAAGAACACCATATTTCCTCAACACATGTTTATGTTATTATATATGGAAAATAAAAACTAAAAAAAAAAAAAAAAATATTGGGGACCCGTAATTTACAATTTCGAAAAAAGTTTAAAAGACTATATCTTTTTAAATATTAATTCTACAACTTTAAGTAATTGGAACAATGTTTACATAAAAAGTAAGAATTTCAAAAAAGGGGGGACTACAATTTTTTTGAATTTTGCCCATTATGTTTGAAATTTTGAACATACAGTTCTAAAAAATTTGGAACATCGTTCAGAAAAACTAGAAAAATCTGGAACAATTTTCAAAATTTCGATTTTTGAAAAAGGGGGTCTAGGTCGAAAATGGTTTTTTGGGTCTAAGACCCCCATTTTAGAATATTTTTTAAAAAAGATTGGAACAATCCGGAACAAACCGGGAACAATTTGGAACAACTTTCAAAAATAACAAATTCCAAAAAAGGGGGGCTAACTTCACACACTCTTCAAATTGCATACTTTTTTTTAAATGACTTAGCTTTGAAAACAAGTTATAGGGCTGACTGTTTCTAGTACTACTAAGTTGACCTTTTTTGACTAATTACTGACTGATGAGATGGTATTTTCTTTATCAAATTTTCAATATATAAGGAGACAATGGTCCAGAGCTCTAAAAAAGGGAGTATATTAATTTATTATCCCTAATGGGATTTTATTTTAGTAATAAAAATTGATTTTTATTTGTGATATTGGTACTATAAGTATATAATTGACAGTTCGCATGCGAAAAAAATCTAAATGTCCAAAACAATTTTCCATTTATTCCGTACACCATATCGTATAATATTGAAGGCAAAAACTGTTTCCCTTGGCCTAAACCACCCATTGAGTCATTAATTTAGCCTAAAATAAAAAACTATATTTAGGCCTTAGAATGGAAAACAATTATTTTTATTTTTGGATGCAAATAAGGCCTTAAGGTGAATATATTTTTATTTTTGAAGTGTAAGCCGACCAATAAAAAATTAAATATTTTACTGACCATTTTTTTTGCATGCAAAATAATTGCCGATCCATTGTTTTGCAGGACATTTCATGACAGCAATTGTTTTTTTTTGCTACAACAACTGTAAACCAATCATGCAAGAAATTCTTTTTTCACGTCAATAGGCATGTGAAAATATTTGCATAGATTTTTTTGCGGACGGGAAATAAACTAAACTAACTAAACTAGGCTATTGGGCAAGTTTTGGATTCGTGGAAAAAAATGTTTCAAGGTGATTATAGATCACCAAAAAAGAGGGTGGCGCACTTCTATAAGTCTTTGTGTCTGACTATCTGTTTGCATCTGGATCTACAAATTAATCCAATTATGTTATATTCTTCAAATTGGGGAAATCGAACTTTTTTAGCTTCAAAAATAACGGTACTTGCCATAAAACTGTTAAACAAAATCTTATTCATCTCAAAAACGGCTCAAACGATCATGAATCAAAAAAGTGTTTTTAAGTTATTTAAGATACTTTTATTTATTTATAGAAAAATAAGTGAATTATTGTAGGTATGGTGTACTTAGATAAAAAAATCGAACAAAATCAAACCGTTTTTATCCGACTCAAAGCCAGTACCAACATACAGAGGTTAAGGTTGCATACGAATGACCAGCAAAAAAGAGGATATCAATAGAATAGCTGCCTATTTAAATTGCTAATTCATTAAATATTTAACTTCGAACTTTGAAAAAAAGTGAACTGCCTTGATGGAAGTTTGAGAAGAGAATCGACTTTTATTGACTTGTCGATATTTTTTTAACAACATATAGTCTCAGAGCTAACAGCAAATTTTAAGCTTGGAGGTAAATAAAAATTAATCGTTTGGCAGGATTTTTTTTTGTCGCCAGGGCTAGAGGAGGGGAGTTGAAATCGGCGATATTCCTGATTTTGGTTGGGAAGTTATAACGACTATTAAATATATGTAAACTAAAGAGAATAACGCCTTGATTAAGAATTTTTGTGGGTCCCGACGATTTCAGTATCAAACACAGACAAAACTCACTAGACGGCCTCAAAAAGGGACAAAAAATCAAATTTTGGTGTGGAAGGTATAACCACTTTAATTTATATGTAAACTAAAGATAACTATGCTTTGGTTAAGAATTTTAGAATCTTAGACGATTTTAGAGTCGCCAAACCCAACCAGACGCCCGACCCTAAAAAGGGCGAACAATCAACTTTTGTTTTTGAAGGTATTTATAAACTTCCAGCTTAATGAATTGGATTTCTTATCTTGTTGCACGTAGCTAAATTGAACTTAAAAAAATTGCGTATGACAAAGGTCATAAATGTGTCAATGATGATTCCAAGTGAGATTACCGTACGAAACACCAATTTGTAGGAATAAAAGCCATACAAATCTATTTTGAATTAATAATTTAACAAGTCCAATCCTTAATGCTTAGTCTTCTACTTGGCTGATTTATTTCTGTAGTATAAAGATTTTGTATTATATGAAAACCTTCTTATTAAATATTTTCTACCTTTGTAAATACAAAAATTACTTTGTGGGTCAATCAATGCCATCACTAAAACTCACTTTAAAATCAATTTCATGTTGTTATACCTTCCAAACTAAACGTTGATTTTTCGCTTCCATTTGAGGCCGTCTTGTTAGGTGTATGTGTACTGAAATCGTCTGGGACCCCAATCAAGGAGTAATTTTCTTCAGCTTGCGTATAAATTTGAGTGGTTATATCTTCAAAACCAAAAGTTTATATTTCGCCCCTTTTGGAGGCGGTCTAACTAGGTGTGGCGAGACTGAAATCTTCTGGGGCCCCAAAATTTTTAGTCGGGCATAATTTCTTTTTCCACCGAACCAAAATCTGAGAAATCGCCGTTTTCAACTCCCCTCCTATAGCCCCAACGAAAAATATCCTGCCAGACGATTAATTTTGAAATCGAGACCCTTTAAGCTCAACACACATGTTCTCGAATTTTGGTAATACCTCCGAACCAAAAATTTGTTGTCGACTCTGGGTCTAATAGAAGGACAATTTAAAAATTCGACATTTTTTCTGCCATTCATTCCAACGTCACTTAAAATACAACGCTGGATTGATTGCCCCAGAATCAGCAAGGAATCGCACATTCTTGTCTGAATTTTTAACACGAATTTATCAGTACTTAAATTTTAAATTACAAAAATGTTTAAAATACATTTTCTTCCGATCGATCGCCCTATTTGATTGATGACAATCCAAAGCAAGCTAAATGCACTTTTAAAAGTCATTCCCTAAACAATGAACTGATCACAATATCGGCCGTTTTTGAAAACTTCAAATCACAGTCAATTTGGTCATCAAAAAATGATCGTCGTTTCTTGACGCAGATATTATGAATCATGACAAGTAGTATGTAACCGCCCTGTTGGCAGAAAATTTGTTTCATCAACGCTTGTCAATTTACTTGCCAAAGCATTTAACGTTTACAAACATGCTCTTTGCCAATATATTGGAAGTTTTCAGAATAAAAATCACGTGATTATAAATATAATTATGTGTTAACCTATAAGTAAAAAATATAAAAATAAATAATTTTAAAAATTATTGTTTAAAACTGCGCGAGTTTTTAATCGATTATCTTATGACATGCTCAACACTTAAACAAAAATTAGAAATAATTTAGTTTTTTTTTTTTGATTTTGTGGCTAGGACATTAGATAAAATATTTAATTTTGCTTACTTCATACAAACATGATTGAAAATAGTAATTGAACATATCTTCACGTCATAAATGAACTTTATCATTCTCTCTGAAAAATATGAAAACAAAAATTCCTTAGAGTTTTTTTTAAACATAACGATTTTGGAATTCAAATTCCTAACTGGCAGTATTGTACTGGCATTGGAACTTAGTTTTCATTCATTTACTTTCGTTTCCTGCACTGCACTTAAGTATTTGTCATATTTCACCCTCGCCGCCGATTCACTAACAATTTGATGATCTCTACCAATTCCATTTAATGAAAGAAACAACAAACACAGAGCATTTGAAATATTTAAACATAATTTACAAACTGACATTTCGCATAAACAATACACAGCAATGTCAAGAAGGAAACAGACAGGACATCTTTCACGGTAAGTGAATGGGCTCAACGGTAAGGACCAACATTCAAACAAACGTGCAGTACACTTCATAAAATGCTTAGGGAATTTAATTAAATCATTTTTTGTTTTGAGAGCAGAAGAGCAGGGTGGGTTATTAAATTTAAGAAATTGAAGGAGTCAAGTCAAGAGTATTTGTGTTTTTTGGCAATGACTGATTTGATGGGACGCGGAGTAGAATGATTTCGCTTCTTCCACAAAAATACCAGTGTCAACGATAACCCCTCTTTTAAGAAGTAACTACATATTTTAACAGAGAAGAAGCTAATACCAACAAAACTACTTAAAATTAATAACAAACTGCTCATAAATATTTTACATTTTATGTATAATGTTATGTCATTTTGAATTCCTTAAAATAAATTCACCCAAAAGGCAGCAATGGATTTTTGAATTCACCCTAGCACCCACGACCCACGCCACAACCCACCTGGGGACTTGGATTCGAAAACTCTCTGAGCCAGAGCATCTTGTTCATTCCTTCGATGTACTTACTTAAGCCAATGGAATTGACTTATTTTGAATATTTAGACTAAATCGACATACTTATATGAGTACAGTTAACAATTCACCATAACAGTACAACTCGAAGAGTTCGTGGAAATGTTTCTTCAAAGTATTAACTTATAAATTAGTTGATATTCTACTCATTTAGGTACTCCATGGTCAGCAAGTTTTGCTTGTTTTTCAATTGCCTTAAAGGATTTACGAGACAACCTTTAGATATCAGAGGCCTCGGTAAGGTTTTCGTTGTTCTTGTAACAGCAGCATGAATAGGTGGTGGTGTGGATTTAAATTTTGTACGGGTTATTTCCTAAGATTTGAGATGGTGTGAATTTGATCGTTGGTGGACTTTCCTAAAGGTAAATTCTCGATGTGACAAACAAGACTTAGGTTGCCTTCATTCGGCATGCTTTCCTCCGAACATATTTAAACAACTTTCTCATCTGAACTATAACGACTCTCGAATGAACTTTAACGACTCTCGAATGAAGAAGTCGTAATGCCATCTTTGGGCTTATACCTGATACAAACCAACCTACGAAGAGCTTTAGTGTGCTTTAGAGCTTTTAGTACTAAGTGTCAAAATGAAAGCTTTGGAAAGGGAAATTTATGAGAACTTTTCCCTATGGAAAGATCTAAAAGCAGATACTAGAACCTTCACGCAATATCCATGTCAAAAGTACGAAAGGCAAATGTTTGACCGGCAGGCAGTAGACACACTTTATTTTTAATCATGAATTAGTAAAATTGGTTGTAATAAAGTTGGTTGTACTGAAAAAAAAAATTGGTGAATTAATTTCAGTGCTGAACGATAAATTGTTTTGAACAAAGAAAAGTAAAGTGTTTTATTTTGTGAAGTTAATAAGTGGAGAATTTGAATGATGTGAATAAGTTTTATTAATGAACCTAAGGAAATATTACAAATATTTTGCATATTGGCTGCTGCTGTATAAATTGATAGTGACAGTAAGAAGGGCATTACCGTCACTATCAATTTATTCAGCTCTGCAAATATGCATTTATGGGAATTCAGCTGAAATATGGCTATCCATTAATTTCGTTAAGATCGGGTGGTTGGTATTGATGGTCTCTGTCATCCAGAGGCAGACTGTATTTATGGTGGAAATGGTGCTGCAGAAGTATTTTATTTATCATCACCGTTATATGACTTGCATAAATAATTCATCCATATCCATAGCACCAACTGCCATTCCACTACGAAATTTCCCTGATCATCCTTACCAGGCTTCAACTCAGGCCATGTAGCCTTGAGAGGTTCTTTTACCTTCTCATAAGACATCCGACTTATTTTTGTTCCATACTTCCTGCATATCAGCTAGTTATGAGAAACAAGGTGAGCCTGCTTCCAATTCATAAGAATACATATCGCTGTTTGACTATGCTCCGCTATAAACTCAGTAAATCAAACGAAAAACTATTCTTGCCAATCGCAGATTAGACTAAAAAGGCAATTAAGGAGCCCTCTGCCAAACAACTAACGTGTCGTGCTTCTAGAAAATCGTGCAAATACATAGACCTAACGGTGGATGAGTAGGCCTTACGCTATTGGCTGTTTTGAGAGAAAAATTCTGCAGGTGATTTTTGGTCCCATCTGCTTAGATGGGGAATGGAAACGAAGATACAACAACTTTACTGGCTGTACAGTGACACTGACCTAGCCACAAAAATAAAAACTGAAACTGAAGTGGTGGACCACCTATAGAGCAAATGGACATCAATGTTTCTGTCCAAAAAGTTTTTGAATTCGAGAATTCGTTTATCATAAACGTAATTTTTTTTTAAACATATTACGTTTCCGTTTTTCAACACATTTGAAGACATACCAGATTTTAAGACAATTAAGCCGATAGACAAACTAAAACAATTTTTAATATTTTTATTAAATAATCAACTGCCTGAAGAAGAACGTAAACACGTTCGAAACGTCGCAGTTGAAAAATACACAAGGCAGAAATATAGCCCACGTAAAAATAAATATTTTTATTACTAGGAGCATTTTGTAATTTAATTTTAGCTTCGCTAATCGTTTTGCCTACTGCTAATAATGCGGTATCATGGCTACGGTAGTGTCTTCTGTTTGAGGTATATTGCGTGTAAATAAAAGTTACAGAACTGGACCTACTACATTTCCTGGTGGTACCCCAGCCACTATTTCGTTGAAATGAGAATAATCATTTCCGTTTCTTACACGAATAAGTCTGTTATCTTTTCTTCAACAGCTCTCAATTACGTCAGTAATTCTATCCACTTGATCAATTGTCTAATGCTTGCTTCTAAATCCAAACTGATGTTGAGGTATTAATTATTTCTCATCTAACGGGTGATTTTTTAGCTGGTTTGGTTTTGGCAACACTGGTTTTGACAGCTGACGTGTGTTTAGTACCTTGTGTCACTGTCAAACAGCTTCAGTTTGGTTTGCAATTTAACCATGGATCGTCTTACAAATGAACAACGCTTGCAAATTATTGAATTTTACTATCAAAATTCGTGCTCGGTTCGAAATGTTCATCGCGCGCTGCTTCCATTTTATGGTCGGCATTCTCGACCTTCTGAGCAGTCTATTCGGAAGATTGTGACCAAATTTCGCACCAAATTTACTTTGTTGGACATTAAACCACCAACACGTTTACGTACTGTGCGTAGTGAAGAAAATATTGCGGCCGTATCAGCTAGTGTGACAGAAGACCGCGAAATGTCGATTCGGCGCCGTTCCCAGCAGTTAGGCCTTTGTTACAGCACTACGTGGAAAATTTTGCGGAAGGATTTAGGCGTAAAGCCTTTTAAGATACAGCTGGTGCAAGAACTAAAGCCAGCCGACCTACCACAAGGCCGAATTTTTGGTGAATGGGCTCTTGGAAAGCTGGCCGAGGATCCGCTTTTTTATCGAAAAATTGTGTTCAGCGATGAGGCTCATTTTTGGTTGAATGGGTACGTAAATAAGCATAATTGCCGCATTTGGAGTGAAGATCAGCCAGAAGCATTGCAACAGCTACCAATGCATCCCGAAAAAGCCACTGTTTGGTGCGGTTTATGGGCCGGCGGCATTATTGGGCCATATTTCTTCAAAGATGATGCGAATCGCAGCGTTACTGTCAATGGTGAACGCTACCGAGCGATGATAACAAACTTTTTTTTGCCCGAAATGGAAGTTCTTGACTTGCATGATATGTGGTTTCAACAAGACGGTGCCACATGCCACACAGCACGCGAAAAAATGGCGCAATTGCGAGGCGAGTTTGGTGAACAGTTAATTTTACGTTTCGGGCCGGTCAATTGGCCGCCTAGATCGTGCGATTTTACTCCATTAGATTATTTTTTGTAGGGGTATGTCAAGGCTAATGTCTATAGGGACAAGCCCACTTCGATTGACGCACTGGCCGATATGTGTGAAAGAGTATGCCAAAATTGGACTCAGCGGATGGGCTACCTGAGACGCAGCCGCGGTCAACATTTACATGAAATTATCTTTAAACATTAAATTGCAAGGTTCAAACTATCGATTCAAATAAATATTTCATTCATTTTTTCGAATTTTTTGTGTTTTTTTTTTTTTTTAAGTTTTAAACCTCTTAAAAAATCACCCGTTACTATCGGTTGCAGGCGCAGGAGTAGTATTCTTTCAAAAACTTTTGATATTATAGGAAGAATCGAAATCGACCTGTAAAACTTCTTTTCGTGAGATGGTTTGCCAGGTTTCGAAACCAATATGACCTTCGCAACTTTCCACTGGCTCGGAACAATATCTTACCTTAGAGTGGCATTTATTATGTAAAGGAGGTTAAAAAATCCTTTACGAGGGATCATTTTTAATTTAGACTAGAGTTGAATTGCCGTGATTAATTCTAAAAAAAATATTTTTAGGGTCAGAGACAAAGATTTTGGTATATCTAGGTAGTTTACCTTCTGTGACGATTAATTGGCATTTCAGATTGTATACTTTTTCCCCGAATATCAGGTAAACTACGAGTATGTGACTTTGACACAAAATGTAAAGTTTCAATAAAAAAAAATCTAGCGCTGATTAATTTCTGAAACAAAGTGATCTCTTATCACAATATAGCTTGCAAATTGTGCAAATATCCCACAAATTTCTGTGAGACTTGGAAAAACTTAAACAATTGATTGAACATTTTTGATTGACCAATTTCTAAGACTAGTCGATATTTTTTTACCAACAACTGACCAATTGGATATGGTACGTTTGCAGTAGGATGCCAAAATTTAATTTATAGATTAAAAAAAAAACGATCGTTTTTTGATTTTTTACTTGTTTAATGCAAATGCATCCGTTTGGTTTTTGGAAAAATATGAATAATAATCTGAAAATAGCAAACTAATAGGTTTTTAACGAATTCTGAAAGTGTTCTGCATAAACCTAGGGTTGCCATCTGCCAGGTATTAAAGCACTTCAAAAGCCCAATTCAATAATTTTTTGGTACTCTGTAGTTTGTCCCCAAGAAGAAGTCAGGTAAATACATACAAACTTATTTTTTTAGTGTTTAGGCGGTTGACTATAGTAAGACAGTATCTCAAAAGTACAATGCCCTTTGTTGCACTATTCAGCAAGTAAAACGCCCTTGGTGGCACTAATCAGCAAGTACAACGCCCTTGGTGGGAAACGAAACCCTTTACCACTAGTGGGGGGATGTTCCGTCCAAAAACGCTTATTTGACCGAAACGACTTGACTCGTCTGTGGCCGCAGTATAACTGATGAGGTTAATTTAAACGCGGCGGCCCGTTTAAACAGTGGCATCTTTAGGCAAAAGTGCTTGCGAAATTCATTTTTCGGGTGGGTTTATAATGCAAAACTTTTACATTTTCTGAATTAACAAATGTTTGGAGCTCAAGTAATCGAAAAAATTATTTCATTTGTATGAAAGGTTCGGCTTGTTGAGCCAGTCAAAGTTGACAAAAATTTAAGGTGAGAAAAAAACACTTCTTAAAAATTTTCTTTTTTAACTTTGAGTGTAAAAACTATGAAAAAAGTATTAGTCAATTTTTTTTGTTATTTTTACTTGATATATGTGTTAATGGCTATGATCAAAAATAAAAAAAAATTATAATTTTTTTAAAGTACTAAATTTAATGTTTTTTGAAACACCACTTTTAAGGCACTTTTTTAGAAGTAGAAGTTTTTACGAGTTGTCGAGCCAAAATAGACGGATAATGAATCCTTATATACATATCTCTTTATCTACAACCAAAAACTCAGCTGCCTAAAGTTGCATAACACCGAGCTAGAGAGATTTGATTTGAAAAAGTCATTAATTTTGTCTGAGTTTTTTTTTTCAAGTCCAAAAAAAAAACATGGAAAATATTATTTCTTTGTTTTGCAGGTACGAGCCTTAGTTTTAAATAAAATGGTTTTGTAATTTAGAAGGAAAACATAAATATTTTGAGCTTAGCTTTTTAAAACGGTTTTATAGTTTATTTCGTGCACCCTCTTATAAAACTTTTAAGAATGTTTTTGATTTCGGGTATGATTAATTATTGCCAGGTACTTTGATGGATAAGGGTTCTTAACTGGATTAGACTATTTTTAGGTAGGTAAACAGATTGCCTTATTGGGATGTCATAAAATTGAGTATTCTTAGTGCAGGTATTTAGTTTTAAGGTATAAACAATAAGCAAAAAATTAATACATCAGATGGTGACACAGACGCAAACATGTTCATGGCATCAGTTGTTCCACTCAGGCTCAATAGTGCAAATTGTGAACATTGAAGGAACCCTCGCTCATCATCAACTCAATGCTAAAGAAACTAGTGACCTCATAAATACAACAGTCAACGATATAAAAAGGCTAATAGCAGATATTCAGCCGACAATATATAAAGTTAATGAAACACGAGTTCTTTTTAACTATGATTGACGGAAAAGTTTTAAACGAATTAATAGAAACAAAGTTTACGCGGTAATGTCCGATATGTAAAAGAGCCCAAAAAAACTTCAATAAGCAGGATGAATTAAATAACGACGAACATAATTACGAATATGTAATCTCTCCATTGCATGCTAGAATCAGGCGCATGGAATTTATTTTGAAACTTGCTTATGCACTTCGACAAGAGGGAGAAGAATTTGATGAATCTATTGAGATCAAAAAGGCAGAAATAAGAAGAAAACAAGAGATTCAAAGGCGTTTTCACGATGAGCTTGGACTTGATGTGGATAAACCAAAGCAAGGATTTGGAAATAGGAATGATGAGGCAATCGCTCTCGAATAACTGAGGCCAATGAAGAGGTTATAACTAGGATCAAAATAATACTTAATGTTTTGAATTGCAGGGAAGAAGTGAATATAGTTAAATTTGGAGAATACACCAAAAAAACCGCAGAATTATTGAAACAAAAGTACCCTGAAAAACTACTAACACCTACTCTTCATAAAATTTTGGTCCATAGTCAAAACATAATCGAATATCAATCTCTACTTGGAGAATTGTCTTAAGAAGCCCAAGAGTCCAAAAATAAAGACTTCAAGAAATATAAATGTCAAAATACGTGCAAAATTTCAAGAATTCGGCAGAATGAAGACTTATTTAACATGCTAGCAATCTCATCCGATCCACTTATTTCTTCCTTGAGGCATGTAAGAACCCAAAAAGATCTAAAAGAAATGATAAGTTTGTTACACATTTCCCCGGACTTAGAGGATAGTTTCCAAGATATTTAATGTTTGTATGTTAATTGTTGTGCCTTTTATTTTATTTTTCTACTTTTTGAAACGTAATCTATTGATAAAATATTTTATAAATACTTATAAGGACTCTTTTATGAAAAAAAAATCAAACATAAAAAAATCAATTAATAAAAATAAGGATTTTTTTCGCCACATTTTCACTCAATTTGGGTTGTTTTCTTTTTTCTCCACTTTTTTACTTGAATTACAGTCAAATTACTTCATAAATTGACTTTCAATCTTTTTAAAATTAAATACTAACTATGTTAACTAACTTAACTAAAACTTCTTATTTCAGCAACAGATTCTGAAACACCCTGTAAATATTTTTTCTTTAAAATCTCAAACTTTATAGCCTTGGAAATTTCCTTTAAGGTACAAAAAATTGTGGTGATATCTTTATTCGTTTAAGAGATATAATTTTTGCAACCAAAAAACTCAATTCGGGCCTCTGTGGCGCCGTCTGACGTCGAGTATGTTCGAAAGGGAACCTTTCATTGATTCGAGCAGGTCCATCACTTGTCATATTTCCGTAAGAGACTGAGTGGGAACTGTACCGAGGATAAATGACAAATAATAATTTCCTGTGACCTTACATGCTCGTGGTGACTGTGAATTGTTTTTTGATGGGTTTCTCAAAAGGGACGCTACAAAAGTAGAGCAACAGGGACAGCAAACTACGCCATATTTCTTGCCGCTCTTTTGACATTTCTCTTCAGTAAGGTTTGCCATTTCATGATGGAAAGATATACGAGCCAACAACTAGTCGAAATTATTAAAATTATTAAATTCAACGTTAAGAGCGCTACGTCCAATTTATGGTCGTCATAATCGTCCTAGCAGATCAACAATTGAGCATCTAGTGGAAAAATTTGAATCCACAGGCACAGTACAAAATTTTCCCTTGCCATTGAGACAAAGAAGTGCCCGTAGTGTCGAGAATATTGCTGCCGCTGAGGCATCATTTGCAGAAAACCCAAATGTGTCTCTCACACGTCGTTCTCAAGCGTTGGGCATCTCTGTGACGTCGTTGTGGCGAATTTTGCGAAAAGATCTTGGCCTACATCCTTACAAGATTAAATTGACACAAGAACTGAAGCCGCTTGACCACCAGAAGCGTCGTATGTTCGTGAATTTGGCTGAGCAACAACTTGAGAATGATTCGGATTTTCATCGAAAAATCATCTTCAGCGATGAGGCTCATTTCTGGCTGAATGGCTTCGTCAATAAACAAAACATGCGGTATTGGTCAGGCAGCAATCCACACGTACTCCATGAGTCATAATTGCATCCCAAAAAAATTACGGTTTGGTGTGGCTTATGGGCCGGCAGCGTCAATGGGCCGTACTTCTTCCGTGATGATCAAGACCGGCACGTTACTGTGAATGGGGATCGCTACCGTTCGATGATAACAGAATATTTTTGGCCCCAATTGGATGATATGGACTTGGAAAACATGTGGTTCCAACAGGACGGCTTCACAAGCCACACAGCGAATGTCATAATCAATTTATTGAAAACCAAGTTTGGAGAACGTGTTATCTCACGAAATGGTCCAGTCGCTTGGCCACCTCGGTCGTGCGATTTGACACCGTTAGACTATTTCCTGTAGGGCTACGTCAAGTCTATGGTACAGGGTGGCGCACGAATCGTGCTACAAAAATAAAACGTAATAACTTTTTTTTTGTGTGAGTAATCGGCTTATTTTTTTTTTATTTTGTAGGTTACTATTTAGATTTATAAAAATGGATGCTTGGAAAACGGAGAAAAGAATTTGGAGTGTGCAACGGTATGCTTTGCAGTCCGTCATTTCCGTCCAAAGGGAATTTAGGCGGGAGTTTGACGGTAATCCCCCGAGTAGATGGACCATTATGAGGTTTGTAAACATGTTTGCCGAATCTGGAAGCATCGCACGAAGGCCGTACCATCGCGATGCCAATGTTCGGGTTCAGGATACAATCGCAGCAGTAGCAACTGCAATACAGGCCAATCCGAGCGTTTCGACCCGAAACTTATCGGGGCAAATTGGAGTTAGTAGATGGTCATTACAACGGATACTTCATGACGATTTAAACTTGTTTCCGTACAAGGTCCAAATTACTAGCAAGTAAAACCCTCAGGATTTGCCTGTTCGCCTGGAATTTTGCCAAAAAATGATATCAATGGCCGAAGAAGAAAACACATTGATCAATTGTTTGTTCATGTCTGATGAGGCCCATTTAGATCTTAACGGCAATGTAAACAAGCAAAATTGCCTATATGAAATGAGTCAAATCCAGAAATGCTCCATGAGACGGAACTGCACCCAGAACGAGTCACTGTGTGGTGCGCAGTTTCATCAAGGTGTATTGTCGGGCCGTACTTCTTTGAAGAAAACGGTGTAACCGTTACTGTCAATGGGGACCGTTATTTAAAGATGTTGAAGGAGCTTTTTTACCCAGAACTGCGCCGAAGACGTATACCATTTAACAGCGTTTGGTTTCAGCAAGATGGAGCAACTGCACATATAGCCAGACCAGTTATGGCGGAGCTAAACAAAAAATTCGCAAACAAATTAATTTCTTGGAACTCCACTCTTCGCTGGCCCCCAAGGTCACCTGACCTGACTGCACCAGACTTCTTTTTATGGGGTTATGTCAAGCAAGAAACGAAGCCCAGGAATTTAACTGAATTAAAGCAGTCCATAACGACAATAATTGAGGCGATCCCAACTTCAACTCTTCAGGCCGCAATGAATAATTTTTTGATCAGGTGCCGCATATGCGTGGGAGAGCGTGGAGGTCATTTGCGGTCTATAATCTTTAAAAACAACTAACTATTTAAAATAAAATTTAATTTTCTAACCAATAAAAAAAAAAAAAATGAAATACATCGATTAAAAAAAAAGTTATTTGAATTTCTTATTGTAGCACAATTGGTGCGCCACCCTGTATATGCCAACAGCCAGTGACGATTTATGAACTTCGTACGAATATCGAACGTGAAATTGAAGCAGTATCGGCCGATTTATGCTTGAAAACCGTCGAAAATTAGGTTCAGCGTCTGGACTTCTGTAAGCAAGCCCGTGATGGCCATGCAAAAGAAATCGAGTTCCATACATAATGGCATCAAACGTACTTTCACAGGAATAAAGAATTTCATTGATATCCAAAACCGTTTTTGTCTAATTGAAAAACCCGATATAAACACGACTTATAATGTTCATTAAGTTCTTTCCTCGCTGTCTTTTTACTACAGGATTAAAAAAGATTGACCTTTGACAACAATTGTTCAAAATAGAAAGTTAAAGTTAGCAGCACCTCAGGGCCCCAGAAGTAACAATATTTCAAAGTGAAAATGAAAGCTCTTCTAATCTTTAAGAAAGGTTTTGCTCGGTTTGTTTTGAATATTAAATACCACGTACAATTTCCTCTTTTGGAAATAGAAGTTTTTAGTAATTTCTTCTCCAAATAATACCAGTGTTTCAATTTTTTTTTAATATTTTAACTTGTGAATAAACTTTAAAAGTTTACATTGTTATTTGGTAAAAAAATCATCGTTATTAAGAAGAAAATGGAAGAGAATCGTGATATTATTTTATAGCTTATAGTTTATTGGTGTCAAAAACTAACGTCAAATTTAATACCTATTCAACACGTGTTTAGATAGGCGATTATTGGCTCAACACCTCAAAGGCTATTATCATGTAATTTGCGTAACGTTGTAAGTCATATTACAACGTTACGGAAATGCCTTTACTTTGAATGTCATTTGTTCTCGGTCTTTAACGTTTAACTTCAATATTTTTTTTATAATTTCCATTTCTATCAAAAAGGAATACTCACTCACAATGACGTCACGGCTCAGTCATTGTGAACTGTAAAACATACCTTGTTATTCTTATACCATGGTAACAACCAACAAAGCTTTCAGAGGCATATTGTGTCGTTTAGTGTTACAACATTTTGTTAAAGTTGTCGACATTTTTTTAATTATTCTCCACGTTGTTGTTGCGTTTGAGGCCCCAGGACTCCTTTATATAAAAAGTTTACAACACAAACACAACAATATCTCTTTTGTATGTTTCTAAAAATATCTGTTGAAAATTTAATTAATTTTCTTCACCTTCAGGCTTTTGTTTTTCAATGATGGTCTGCTTCCGTAGCAGCTGTACTGTCCTGCTGAGTTAGTCTGTTGTCCATCCGTATTCATAGGCTGGATTGTATATTTATCCCTCATCCGTCATCGTGCAATTTGCCAATGTTATTATTATTACTAACTCTGTTGCGATATTATTTCTGTGTAATTGCGGAACTCATCACATCATGGACATAATTTTAACATCACGCGATTAATAACATACAAAAAAAATACGTACCGCACATCGCCACTGTCCAATGTCCATCCAAACAGTTTATGAAACTGTTCCCGGTTATGACATTCTGTCCTTATACAAAGACCCTCAGTTGACAAAAGTCTGATTGATGCCTATCGTAGTTCGTAGCTGTATGGTAGATTACATGCGGTTATATGGTTTGCAGGAATTCCCATTTTGTTGCAGATTTGTGTGGGGTTCTTTTTCAAACATAATGGAACAAGTATTGGAGTAGGTACATTAAGAAATTTTATCAAGAAAGATTGTTTTCATTCATTTCCTGTAAGCTTTATATTATTATTACAATCTTTTTCTTACCTAAAGGACACAAATGGACAGCAAATGTTAAAATTTTGAGTAAAATAAAAAAACTTTAACTTGAGGAGAATATTAATTATTTAATAATTAAAAATATTTTCTCAAAAAAAAAAACATATCAACATCGCTAACAAACAACTTTCGAATTAATAAATGCAAATTAAGCGTGAATTATCTTTAGGTTTCTACTCAAATACTCAGTGAGTTTGGTGTGAAATTCAATCAATAAATCAAAACTGAAGTTAATTAACTAACTCACCAAAGGGGAAGAAGATGTTCGATTGATTAAAGAGTGCAGGCTATGGAAAGGCTCAAATGAGGGAGTGTGCCCAAAAGTTGGTAAATATTTTGTCAGAAAGTATAGGTACTCTTTGGAAACTGGGTAGTAGAGTTCTTGTTTATTGTAGTAGATTTCCGTTAATTTTTTATTTAACATTGACTAAAAGCTAATTTTATTATCTATAAAAAATTTAATGATAATTTTTCTTAGGAAATTTGCGTATTTATGGATAGAATTCGAAGAACTTTTGGTATTTTCTTAATAGAGATGCCTAAATGTAAGTAATTGGATTTTTAACAAATTAATTCTAATAAAAGTATAACACCTTACTTAAATGACAAAACCTGTTAAGAGTAATCCAAACATATGCATTTTATTTCAGTTGGTATTTTAAAAAAAGTTTGTAGGTACCTACCTACAACCCAAAAGGTCCTTTAAATTATTTTTTATTTTCATTATTTTAATTACACACCACATTGCCGTATCCATATCATTATTTAAAAATAATTACAAAAAAGGAAAAACAGAACAAAAAAATTCAAAATACATACAAAATAACAATTTGTTGGCGCTATCTAAACGTGAAGGGAGCGGGGGTACCTGACGAATTATGGCTCTGAATTCTTTTCGGGTGTATAGGCGTGCGGACTTGAATTATGTGAGATTGTCCGTCTGGTTCCACAATCTGCACGCACTAGAGGACAGTTACATTGTCTCTTGTGTCTGTTTTCAGCCGTTGCTGCTGCGGTATGTCACGTTGAGGTTTGGGTTTTGGTTTGCCTTTGTGGGGTGTGTAACAATACCCAAAACAAAAAAAAAATCTGAATTTGATGGCAAGCAGGGTGTTACAAAAGTAGGAATGAAGGTGACAAAAACTTAAATTTAAGTTAGTTAAACTGAACTTAATACAAATTGCGTATGACAAGAGCCCTCACTATGTCAGTGATAAGTCCAAGTGAAGAAGCCGACCTAAAGGCCAATTTGTGGGACGAAATGCCATAAAAAGCTATTTGGAAAAACTTAAATCGTTAAAAAAATCCCTAAATTTGTATACAATAAGTACTCGTACTATGGAATTTTCACATTAATATTTTGGCAAATTGGTTCAATAGTTTATATGAAGACAAAAGAAAAATATCAGCACTTTCCTCAGTATATCAAAAACATAAACCTATGCCTATATGAAACGACCAGCGAGAAATGAAAACAACCAAGAGCAACTACGGGTCAGTGTGGAATGAGCTACAGAGCATCAACATTATGTTCCAAAATCACATACAATACCCCAACAACAACCAATTCCAGAAGAAACTGCAGTCATTCAAACCTGGACCTATCAACACTGAATGATTGGTCAAAAATCACCAATGCCTGAAACAGTTATCACCAACGATGAAAAAAGCAACAACGATGCAGGATAAAGTTGAAGCATTCGCTACCCATTTTGAAAGAAACCAATTCAACATGATGATTCAGTCTTCCTTGGACAAATTTAGGCATCTATCCAGCAAACACGAATCCCGAACTTGGTACTTAGATAGGACAATTTTAATGTACACCAATCCTGTGAGTGACCCAGTTGACATACAGCAACTCCATAAACCGCAGAAGTCAGCTGGACTGAATTGGGTATTCAAGTTTGTCCTAAGGAGGTTTTCACAAACACAAACAATAACCGGCGTGTTCTTACCTATTCATCATGTAAAACGACTTTATCAACAACAGTTACTGGCTCTGGACCTTTGGCATCTCATATATGGGAAATTTGATATTTGAGAATACCATCTAATTGATCAGAAAATGTCAACTAGTCCTAGAAATTTGTCAGCCCCAGATTACTTGTAATAGAGGCTTAAGGTTTCTCAAGGTCAATCAAGGTCACGCGTGATTTCTAAAATTTAAGCCTCATTTAAGGAAGATTTACAAACGAAGTATACCATCCGAAAGATCTCATGATCGTGATAAAAGGTAAAGGATAAAAGTAATTGGTCGGCCATAGTTATTTTTCAATGAATTTTTAAAATTCGTTTGAAGGTCACAAAAAAGCTTTTGACACCTCGTTTGGGTCATTCCAGAAAATTAAGGCCATTTGAAAGGCCACTTCAAGGTCAGCTGTTTTTCAGTAATTTGTCAACCATACATAACTTTTAATGAATTATTAATGAATTAAAGAAAAAATTTAAGGTCATTGCAAATTTGCAAAAATTGTATACCATCTGAAGCTAGTTTTAGTAATAGGTCAGCCATTGGGTTTTTTAAATGAATTTTCAAGTTTCTGTTCAAGGTCATAGCGATTTTTGGCACCACATTTATGGGAAATTTGCAAAATATTAATACCACCTGAAAGACCTTAAGATCTATATGAAAGGTCAACCTAGTTTCAGTAATTGGTCAGCTATAGATTCTTTTTTAGGATTTCTTAAAGATTTTTTTCAAGGTCACGAGCGTTTTTTTGGATAATGATGGAAATTCATAACAACAAAACTATGGCTGACTAAATACTGAAACTAACTGACCTTGTACAATGATCTAGTAACCTATCAGTGAGTATAATTTTTGTTTGAAATAAACCCAAATGAGGTGCCAAAAATCGTTTGAGCCCTTAAAAAAAACTGACCTTTTCAGATGGTATAAAATTTTTGAAAACTTCCCATAAATCAGGTGCCACAAATCTCTTTGACCTTGAAAAATTTTAAAAATTAATTAAAAAGTCTATGGCTGACGAATTACTGAAACAAGCAGACCGTTTATATAGATCTAGAGATCTTTCAGAAAGTAGACAATTTTTGCAAATTTCCCATTAATGAGGTGCCAAAAATCACAATGACCTTGATTTAAAAATTAATAATTCATTAAAAATTATGTATGGTTGACGAATTACTGAAAACAGTGGACCTTTTATGACCATGAAATGGCCTTTCAAATTGCATACTTAATTCTTTGGAATGACCCAAATGAGGTGCCAAAAGTTTTGTTTGTGACCTTGAAACGAATTTTGAAAATTCATAGAAAAATAACTATGGCCGACCAATTACTGTAAGAAGTTGACCTTTTATCCCGATCTAGAGATCTTTCGGATGGTATACTTTTTTTTGTAAATCTTCCTTAAATGAGGCTTTAATCCCAGAAATCGCGCGTAACCTTGATTGACCTTAAGAAACTTTAAGCCTTTATGACAAGTAATTTGGGGCTGACATATTTCTAGGACTAGTTGAAATTTTCTGATCAATTAGATGGCATTTTCAAATATCAAATTTCCCATATATGAGGTGCCAAAGGTCCAGAGCCACATTTACTTCCTCCAAAATTTTGTTTCTTGGGTTTATTTTTTGTGTCCACAACCATATGCGTTTATGTAACGGAAAAATTCCAAATGAATACTTTTTAAGGCAATTATTAGTACTTTTTTTGCATAAGGAATACGCATGCAAAAGTCAAAATGTCGAAAATACATGTTTTTCCGTATAACTTTGAAACGGTACATGGTACTAAAAAGTGGTTTATACAAAACTTGTAGTTAATGTGATTCTCTATGAAAAAGAAAATTTCGGTGTTTCAAAAAACATAAATTTACGAATCTATTTTTTTTTTGCGAATAACTGAGAGTGTTATCGAAAAGAGTTGTATGCCTTATGTCGCTTTTCAAAGGTGACATAAGGCCAAATGTTTAAATGGTTAAATCAAATTATGAACATATTTGTTTTAAAAGTGGGAACCACAGGCTACTTTAAATAAAAAATGTTCGTCTTTGAAGTCAAATCGTTCCGAAAAATATTTAAATCAAAGTTTTTTTCTTTGACTGAACGTTGTTTTACGTTGTTTTTTTTTCTGAGTGTATAGGCTACTGAAGAATATACCTTTTCAAAAAGAAGCAATTACGTGCAAGAGTTTTTATTATTGAATATTTTTGTTGGGCCCCTAAGAATGCTTCAAACCAAAATTACTTCTAAGTTCACTAATGCGTTTTTTAGAGAATGGTCACTCAGGCCACTTTTGGATATATTTGGTATAACGGGGAATCTAAACCAAATTTGACAAATTTCAGCTCATAACTTTTTGTTCAAAATAAAATTTTCTACTTTTACTTTCATGTTTTAAAAAAAATTTGTGCAGGGCAAGGGACCCACACCTATTTAAAACTAAAATCGAACATTTTGAATTTTTTTTCAAAACTGCGTATATCAAAACTGCGTATAACTTGGACTTAGAGATAAAATTTTAGTTTGATTTTTAAGGTTGAAATTTCTTATAAAATTGTTGGTCACATTTATTTCTGACATGTCTCTGCAATGAAAAGTTATTGTAAGGAAACTGTCAAATTTTGTTTCTGTAAAAAATTATTTTTAGCGTTTATCTCGCCTTTCTTTAATATGAACCAAAAAATGAGCAGATAGTTTTTCGAAGAGAACCTTATTTCCTACATTTTTGAATCTTTAAATTGTATGTGAAATAAAAAATGTCTTAAATACAGGGTAAAAAAGGATTTTACGATTCGTTCTGCAAAAGAATAACGAATTCTTGTAAAGGGACACCAGACAAGTGGTTTATGACTCCAGAAGAGGGGTCTTTCTTTCTCTTACCGTTTAGAAAGAAGGGACACTTTTATTAAAAAAACAAACACTTAAAATGCAAACTACGGAAAATCTTAAAACAATGTTCAATAACAGCTCGTTTGGAAAGTGGAAGTTTGTTCTGTAGTTATATTTTTCAAGCGAGTTATATTTGAAAATAGTTTTTGGAAAATTAAAAAGAAGTTTTTGCAATTTTCGAAAATTTTCTCAAAACTTACTGAAAATTATTTATAACTTGTTTTAAAAATATAGTTATGGATGTTTACA